>OY728153.1:782853259-784103259 GCA_963277665.1 Viscum album
CTACGTCCTCATGGATTAAATGAATATAGTTTTCAAGGATTATCTTGATGACTTTTTAGTGCTATTTATTGATTATATCTTGGTATACTCCAAAATCTACGAAGATCATGAAAATCACTTGGACATTATTATAAAAACTCTTAGAATACATGATTTATATGGGATGTTTAGAAAATGTGAATTTTTGCCTAAGGATATTTCTTTTCATGGCCACATTGTCTCTAAGGATGGAATATCCTTTGATCCTTCTAAGACAAAGGTAATACAAGAAAAGCCAGCACTGTCGAGTATAACTGAGGTACGCAGTTTTATTAGTTTAGAAGGATATTATCGACATTTCATCCAGAATATTTATTGGTTGCCTAACCCAATAAAAAAGATCATATTAAAAGGGGTTAAATTTGTTTGTAAAAAGAGTTGTAAGAATGATTTGAATAATTGAAGTGAATATTAGTCAATTCTCTTATCTTGACTCTATTATCGTGGAATGATGTGTTTGTTATTTATAGTGATGCATCAAAAAAAGGACTTGGTTGTGTCCTTATACAGAATTAGAGGGTTATTTCCTATGCATCACGACAACTAAAAATAAATGAGCAAAACTGCCATAATCATGATTTTGAGTTAGCATTTTCAATCTTTGCTTTGATGATTTGAAGAAACTATCTCTATGGTGGAAATTTGAGATTTATACTGAATACAAGAGGTTGAAATATATTTTTTCACGGGAAAAATCCATCATGAGGAAAAATACGTCGCTAGAACTACTCATGTATTATGATTCCACAATACACTACCACCAGGGGAACACAAATAAGGTGGCAGATGTTTTGAGAAGAAATGATCATGGATATTTGAAAAAGATGATAATTGAAAGGGACCATATACTCCTGGATCTAGTAATGATTGATAAGGAAATAACCATCGATGGTGGATCATCAATACTTTTTCAAATTGTTTCCAAACCGTCTTTATTAGAAAGGATTGAAAAATTCAATCTCATGATGAATAGTTTAAAAAGTAGATTGAAGATGTGAATGATGGGAGAATGAGTGACTTCGTGTATGAAGATGGTATTTTTAAATTTTGTAAGAGACTTTGTGTTCCCGATATAAATAATCTAAAAATTGAATTTTTGGATGATGACCATAGTTCCAATTTTTCTATAAACACTGGTAGAACCAAGATGTATAGAGATATTAGAGAACATTTATTGTGGGGCAACATGAATAATGAGATTACTGATTTTGTGTCAAGATGTATGGATTTTTAAAAAGTGAAAGTAGTAAGGCAACCTCCTGTAGGATTCATGCTACCTCTTCCCATAACTGAGTGAAAATGGGATAATATTATGATAGACTATTGATTTGGACTACCAAAGACTCCCAGAAGGAAAGATGCAATATGGGTCATTGTTGATCGTCTTTCCAAGACAACACATTTAATTGCAATAAGAGAATATTTACCACTTGAACGTTTAGCAGTACTATATTAATGATGTTTTAAGACATTAGAGAGTACCACTATTGATTTTTTTTATCGGGATACTTGTTTTCCATCATGCTTATGGAAATGTCTTCATAAAGACCTGGATAATGAACTTCATTTGAGCACTGGAGACCACCCCCAAACTGATGGACAATTAGAATGGACTATGTAAGCATTAGAAGACATGTTCAGATCATACTCACATGACGTTCCGGGTATGTAGGATCAATATTTACCTCTTGTAGAATTTAACTATAACAATATCTTCAATTCAAGTATTCAGATGGCACCATATAAAGCGTTATACAGAAATAGATGTCGCACACCAACATGTTTGGTTTTTGTTTGCGAAAGAAAACTCATAGGCCCAGAACTTGTGGAGGAAACGATGGAAAAGGTGATGGTAATCCAAACCCACTTCAATGAAGATCAAAGTAGACAGAAGAGCTATACTAATAACCGAAGGTAGTTTTTGGAATTTCAGGTAGGATATCTTGTTTCCTTGAAAATATATCCATATAAGGGTGTTATAAGTTTCGGTAAGAAGGGAAAATTGAGTCCCAGGTACATCGAAAATTTCCAAATTCTAGAACAAATTGGTTCTAAAACTTACTGTTTGGCAATGCTGTCAAGTCTTTACAAAGATCACAATGTATTCCACGTATCACTATTGAGAAAATACATGCCTGAACCAACACATGTTCCCACTAATGAGGAATTAGAACTGGATCCCGATCTGTCTTTATGCGAAGTGCATGTCAAGGTTTTGATACAAGAGAACAGGTGTTGAGAAACTAGGCAACTCGTTTGGTAAAAATTCTACGGTGAAACCATAAGATAGAAGAGGGAAGGTGGGAACCTGAAGAACTTATGAAAATGAACCACCTGTTTCTTTTTACGTAGTAATACTCTAGAAATGTCGAGGACAAAAATTATTTTAAGTAGAAGAGAATGTAACACCCCAAGCTTCCATTGTATGCTTCTCTTTGAATAATACAGTGGTTAGTGTTGTACGCTACGTGGAGTTATAACACACCACAACCAATCAAAATATCTGTTATGAATTGTAATACACGTTTTTTAAATTTCTTTTAATTTTATCTTTCAGAATGGACATCATTTTTGGATTTGGAATATAAAAATTATCTTAGGGTGAATTTTTGGTATTTTTCTAAAAGCATTCAATTTTTTGTGAATAGTTAAAAACACTGAGTTATAGTTTAAAACCAAATATCTATATAAATAATTATTTATTTTAATTAAATTTATTTTAGCTAAAAATAGATACACAATACATATATATCTTCAATGAAAGTCATTGGAGTCTGTTTATAAAAATTTTAGATATATAAAATTTTTATGGTACTTTTTACAGTCTTTTACCTACCTCCTAAGAGTATTTGAAAATTTATATATAACATAATTTTACCACATCTGTGAGTTGAATTTCGAAATTCCGAGATACACAGTCAATATGAATGAGTAAAATGTGGTTCAATGAGACAAAAATTATTTTTGGTGAATAGTAACTTTTAACTTATATTTACCACGGTTAATGGTAAATAGGGTAATTAATGGTAAAAATTATATTATTATTACCCTAACAAAAGCCCTAATTAT
Source organism: Viscum album (assembly GCA_963277665.1). Classification (NCBI taxonomy): domain Eukaryota; kingdom Viridiplantae; phylum Streptophyta; class Magnoliopsida; order Santalales; family Viscaceae; genus Viscum; species Viscum album. Next base: position 782,856,368 of record OY728153.1, read on the forward strand.
TTTGAATAAGTTTAATTCAACAAAACACAGCCTTAGGAATAACATATGATCCTTTCAGTCCACTTGGATTAGATTAGGACAATTATTATTTTTTAATTCAAAGAAGAGTTAAAAGTGTTAAATTAAATGTTTAATAACAAAAAAATTTTAATATATTATTAAACATAATATAATTTCGACTATAAACATTCATTAGAAATATAAATAAATTTCATGCATAATTTTATTTTATTAAAAAAATTTAGAAATTAAATAATTAAATTCATTTATGACACAATGATGATGTAGTAATTACTTAATTAAAGAAATATTAGAATAATTTATATTATAAATATCCAAAAAACGTAATATGTGACTTTTTATAAATTAAACAAATTTTTTAAATTAATATGGGATGTTAGTGTTGGTTAGATTAATTTTTTTCAAAGTTTAATGAGGTTAATAATTTATAAAAAACAAAATATCGAATAGTGTCAAAATTGACAAAAAAGAGTTTTCAAAACAAATAATATATTATTAATTGATATTATATTCCAAAAAATATAAAGACCATCCAAAAGACTTATATAATGATAGGAGAATAATTGATGAACCACTTGGGGTTTGTTGGGATGTATATATTATGTTTACTAACCATAGAAAATAAAAATACAAAGAGACATGGTAAATGTCAAAATATTTAACTAAGAGTTAAATATAAAAGATAAGGAGAATATAGTGAACCAAACCCTTATAAAACCTTTTTGTTGTATGGTTTTTGTCCCATCCCCACATTATCCTTTAAATAATATATTTTGGATCCATTATAAATAGAATATGATTTTATTATAAAATAATATTTCTAGCATTTTCTAAGGTGCCCCAGACCACTCTTATAAAAGGGAACTTCCCCTTCTCCTTAATTCACAACTTCATAGCCATTTGGCTCGGAAAAAACCACCCCAAATACCCTCTTAAAAGTATTCCCTACATACTGGAGGCCTTTAATTAGTCATAAATCCAACCTATGGACCCTTTTTGATCAAATAAAAATGAAGAACCCAAAGAAGAGTTAATATTTAATCAACTCTTTCATGTTCCTTTCTTATTCCACTTCTTCTGTATTTTTTATTTCCATCAATAAATAATAAATCTAGTATCTTCTATATTATTGAATGTTTTTATAAATATGGTAGAACCATATTAATTATTCTATCCATCCTTTGAATGGCATTTCACCATACATGCCTACATACGGATTACCGTCTCCACATCATGGTGTAATTGTTATTAAATAAATTATTATTTGGATGGGTATAATAATGATGTGTAATTAATATAAATAATAAATATAACATGATATTTATTCTTTATTTATTATATACCATCCAATTATGTATTATTTTAATATCAAAAGAATGATATTTTCCCTCATTTGTACGTACGGATTACCTTCTCCACGAACACGATGATATTCATTCCCCATCGTATCCATTCACGAATAATTTTCATTAAATGATTAAAAATAATGTTTAAATACTTATTATCATTATGAATATGAATAAGTTACATACTATCTGTAAAAAACATTACTTACATAACAAATCATATAATGGAAAAAAATCAGTTAACACCCGAAACAGCGATAATACAATAATATTATTAACAATGCAATGTTAAAAGATCCTATATGATATTATATTACTGTATATGATTCATGAATGATTTAACAACATTTATTTCGCCATTATACAGGAGTTTATCCTACCATCTACCAAAAAAAGAACAAGGTAAGGGTTAATTGCACAATCTCTTCATTATCCATGGTTGTTTATATGTAATTATCTACTGGGAGTTCTTTATCATCCACATCCATGATTCATAAAAATGTATTTCAAAATATTATATATACTTTATATATTATGGGTTAAATTCATTTATACCCTTGTTTGAAGTTTATAAGATGTTTATAAATGAATCTATCATTCATTTTCCTTTCAAGGTACTTTATGACCTTTTCGACAAAATTAAGGTAAGAATATTTTTTCTAACTTATATGGCCGGTGAAGCTATTTTCCAACATTGTAAAATTGTCAAATCTTCCACTATAAGTTTATAATAATATTTGAAAATATTAATGTTTTATTTTATAATAACATGACTTTTAAATGATTTAAAAATAGAATGATATATTTATCTAAAAAGGTTTTCATTTAATTTATGTCAACATCCTTTGATGGATTTTAAGTCAGTTTGAATTTGAATATTTATGATTCAAAAAATCCAAATTTTATTTATGGTTTTGTGATATGGTTGACTATGGATGTGTTATTTCATACCTTTCATGGTTTATGGATAAACTATTGACATTTCATATGTTAGTTTTAATACGAATGATTATGTTATGTTTAAGCCTTTTCATATGAAGAATACATTGGACTTAGTAAGAGACAGGAGGAGCCCGCTATAGCTCCTCGATTCATTGGTAGGTCAAATGAGACAAACAATTTTCTTTGCATAAACCCTTGAGAAAATCTTATTTTTATTCTTGGAACAAGCCCTTGACTATATGGTTATGAATGTATGGTGTTATCCATTCCATCATTATGAAAGTGGCAATTGATATTTCATGTGATTATTTAATTAGTAGAATATGCATTTGAGTAAGTAAATGTAATTATTTTGATTTATATTTTCCATATTATGATGAAGTTTATGTTGAAAATGATTTTGTTTTAGTTTTATACATTAACTTAAATGTTTATGTTTATTTATTAATGTTTTTGCTATATTTTTATCATTATTGAGCATCTAAGCTCACCCCTTTATATGTTTTATTTTACACAGGATGTGAAGAATTATATCAAGACTAGCCTATAGGGATAGTCAATGGGATCTCATCATTGACTATGGAAATTTTTTTTTGTAGTTTTATATTTTATTATGTAATTTAAACCTTATAAATGTATCTAGTACTACCAAAGCTACTAAAATAATCAGACATTCAAGTCATGTACTTTTGTTATCATGTAAATGTTATGTAATAATGCATAGACTTTGGGATTCGAGGGTTGGGGAATTACATTTATAACATCAAAATGATAGAATTTCTATTTACAAATTTGAAGGTGAATCCGATAAGCGATGGTCGATATTTAGAAATATCATTGATAGTGATGAGATTGATTCTTTTTATTGAGATGCATTAAAATTTATGTCCCTCGAGAAATATTTTCCTATGGCATTTCGACTTAGGATGGACCAAAATTCATGGAATTGACGTATGAGTATGAATCAGTGGCTACTAATGAAGAAAAATTCACACAATTGGAAATGCATGCTCCAAATATCAAATATTATAATGATATTAAAAACAATTGGTTTTACATAGGATTAATACCAAATTATTTATGGGTATTAGTTTTCCATTAGTAAAAAAATGATGAAAAAAATGTTCGACTTTCTAAAAAACTAGAAATGGATTTTAACAATAAATACGTGTTCTTTGAAAAACAAAAAAAGTGGTTCAGATGGAAGAAAAAATTGATGAACTCATAAAAAAAGACTGATTGTATGAAACATAAGTATACAGTTTTTTAAAATTTATTAAAAATGACACTTGGGAATTTCTTCTGAATTCTCATAACTGCATCCGATGTTGTAAAATGGGACATAAAGATTGTAATTGGAATGAAAAATATCATGGTCGTGGTAAGGTAATTTATTATTTACTATCAATAGAATTTATTAAATGTAATGAAATGGGTTATTATACAAATTCATTTCAGAATAAGAGTTCTAATAATGGAATGAAACCTGACTAAAAGTAGAAACTGGTGGTGAAATCATTTGCATATACTTTAGCAGATAATGGGACATCAAATGATGTTGTATCTTGTACATTTTTTGTTTATTCATATTATGCAAATGTGTTGAACGATTATATGTCTAAACTTTTTTTTATTTACGGGAAATTTTATATTAAATTTGGAATTCCGTCTCATGAAATGAATCCCAAAATTGAGATAAAAAAGAGGAAAATTTTGAGACCAAAAGAATTCATAAGAACCATCGTATCCTTTTGTGTGGAATGAATCAACATGATATCCTTTTTTTCATATAGTTGTGTTGGATGTCATTTTTAGAATGAATATCCATTCCATTTAGAAGATTACGATTGAATATAGAGCTCAATATGTTTCTTTTATTAAATAATTTCAATGTGTGAACAAGAATGAACCCTTATGATTAATAACAAATCAGGAAGCTAAGAGACAATTAAAATATGGATGTGAATGTTACCTTGTAAATATTGTTGAAAATAATGGTATTTTTTTGATTAATGAAGTTCTAGTGGTCAACAGGTTTCTTGATGTTTTTTCTTGTTGAGTTTCCTTGTATAATACCTAATATTGATGTTGAATTTATTGTTTACATGATTCAGGATGCAAAGCCAATTTTAAAAACCCCTTATCAAATGGGTAAAATATAACTTTTAGACTTAAAGATGTATTTGCAGGAGTAAATAGATAAATGTTTCATTCAAACAAGCACATGATATTGTGGTTCAAAAGTCTTTTTTTAAAATAATATTGGTTCAATTATAATTTTCATTGATTATAGATACTTGAATAACATCAATGCTAATAAAATGTATTACTTTCCACATAAAAATGATTTGATTGTCCAGATCAAGGGAGATCAATATTTTTTGATTATTGACATGAGGTCGGGGTACCATTAGTTGAAATTAAAGGTTACAGACATTATGAACACCATATTTAATACTTGATATGTCCATCATGCATTTATAGTTATGCCTTTTCGGTTACCCAATTCAGTTACAATATTTATGGATCTTATGAATAGAATTTTCTATGTGTTCTTGAATATTTTTGTGGTATTTTTTATTGATGATATTTTTTAATAATATAAAACTAAGGAGGTGCATTAATGTCATTTATGGGTTGTATTTAAATCAATATAATAAAAGAAAATATATAGTAAATTCAAAAATTCTGGGTGTTGTTTAAAAAAAATATTTCCTTGTCCACATTATTTTTAATGATGTCATAACTATTGATCAAGCTAAAAAAAGTTATTGATGAATTTTCAAGACCTAGAAATATAACCTAGATTCATGGTTTTCATGGTTTATATGGTTATTACAAGAGGTTTGTTGAAAATATTACATGGTTATCAAGCCCACAGACGATTTTAAATCAAAATGGTTTTATGTTCTTCAGGACAACAGAATATGACGAATGTTCTTATGAATTGAAAAGAAAATTTATGAATGTTCTAATTTTGGAACTGCCTTCCAAAAAATGGTGAATTTGTTTCATATAGTGAATCTTCATTGATATGGCATGTTTCTTTTCCTAATATAGAATTATTAGTTAATTTTTTATTTATCACATTAGTTGAAAACATGATTTAAATTACACTATACACGATTCGGAATTATGTGATAGAGTTTTTTCATTAAATAATTTATAGGTATAATATATATGGCATGAAGTGTGAAATATATAATAATCCCAAAATATTGAAGTATATATTAACTCATAATGAATTAAACATGAGATAGTGGTGATGAATGGAACAAATTAAATATTATGATTGCATGATTCATTATAATCCTAGATTAGTGATCAATATGGATGATTCTTTTATTTATAAAATTAATGCTACAATTACCATGTCACATTTGGAAAGTGAAACTTTGATTAATGATTTGATGAAAATTGTAATTGAAGTTGATAGGTAAGAAAATACCTTTGGTTTGCTTCAGGTTTCAGTGCAATTATTTCTACTAGACAGAATAAAGAACATGAAGAACGAAGACATCGAGTATCACAAAAAGGAAGAATTGGTTAAGAAGGGTATGTGGCCTATATTTAACATTGATAATGACTTTTTTTTATGTTTTAAAAAAGATTTTGTGTCACATGTAATTAAAATTTGATGAAAGAGTAGTAATGTAATGGTCATAGTTCTCTGTATTCAGGTCATCCTTACAGTACTCAGATGTATATAGATATTACAAAGTATTAATTTAGGATGGAATGAAAAGGGATATTTATGACATTACCCTAAGATTTTTTATTGTTAAATAGTATAAATAAGTGTGATAGTTACTTAATGGGGTGATTCGTTCTTTTCCAGTGCCTGAGTGGAAATGGTAAAATGTGTCCATGGATTTTGAAGTGGGATTTAAAAATAAATATTGTAGTAATAATGAAATATGGGTTATTTTTAATTGAGAGACAAAATCAATTCATTTTCATCTTATTTGAGATAGTATGTCTCTAAATCAAAATTTTCGTTTTTATATTAAGAAGATAGTTAGGTTACATAGAGTTTCTCTCTCTATTTTATCTGATTATGATCCCATGTTCACTTATAAATTTTGGAAAGTCCTTGAGAAGTCACTGGGTAGTGAATTAAATTTCATTACCTATTTTCATCCTAAATCATATGGGTAGTTAGGATGAACAATTGAGACATTGAATGATATGATACGTAGGTTTTAAATTAGTTAATAGGAAAGTTGGAAAAATCATCATTCGTTGGCCGAGTTTTCATATAATAACTATTTTATTTCTAGTATATAGATGGATCCTTTTGAAGAATTATATGGAAATAGGTATTGAACTATAGATTTTTGGGATGAAGTAGGCGAAATGATGTTGATGGGATCAGACTTGTTAGTTTAGATGGGAGAAAAAGATCAGTCAATTTAGAAGCACATGAGAACAAATCTGATCATGCAGAAAAGTTATTAAGATAATCGGAGGAAATTACTTTCATTAGAGGCAGGTGATCATGTCTCTCTCAATGTTTTTCCATGTAAAATTATGATACGTTATGGTAAAAAGTGAAAGCGGAGTCCGAGATATATTTCATGAATGGATCGAAGGCCTTATTTTTTTTATTTTATTATGGATAATCTACCTTTTATGGGTTGAAGGGGAACTCGTACATGACTTGTAGGCCCAAGTCCCAAGTCACAAGTCTTAGTACACAATTTCTTTAATGATTCAATGCTAATGAATTATATGCAAGATCTATATCTTGTTTTGGGTCTAGAGGTAGTTTAGAAAGTAGATAATAATTATTGTGAGGAAAAACCGGTCCAAATTCTTGACCACCAAGTGGAAGTGTAGTGGATTAATGTAATTAATCAGGTATATGTTTTTTGGAAAAACCATATAGTTGAATAGGAAATGTGGGTATCTGAAAATTTTAAGATGGATAAATACCCCCACTTATTTGATAAATGAATAAAATTATAGGGATGAAATTTAAAAAAAGGGGAAATGAAGTAGAATTCCATGTATTTATAGCATAAAACATTTTATTATATATTAATATTTATGAATAAGATATTAATTTTACAATAAAGTGGGAACTTTGTCTGATTGAGTACTCGATAAGAAACAATATGTTTCATTGAAATCTTATATTGTGCACAACATTGAGTTATACATAAAAATAATATAATAATAATATAATTGGAAAACGAATTTAACCCCTAAAAATTGTATTGAGGGGAATGAGTATAACCAAATAAATTATGATTATAAATGTATGCTAACTATTTTTATATTTATCCAATACATTTTATAATATATAAAATGTGGACGAATCTGATTGTAAGCATATAAATAATATAATATTTTTAAAATGTAGTTTTATCACATTTTTATTGTCAAACATTTTTAGATATCATTTTTAATTCTATTATATGTTATATTTGACCAAAAAAATCTTCTATAGAATATCGAAATACAAATTTACTTTGGATATATTTATGGTAATTTTTTTATAACGTTTATTTTTTAATGAATATTGAAAAATATTACATTTAAATTCAAAACTAATTTTTCATCTAATTTTTTTACAGTGATATATTTTCATATTAATATGTTTTAATGTGTAATTGGATTTTTCTTAATCATTTAATCCAATTTTGTTTATTAGATGTAATTTCACATTTAAATTTCACATAAACACATGTCAATCTTTTGAAAACTTTTACTTCTTAAAAACCTTTTTTTTGTTTTAACAATGGTAATTAATATTAAATTAATTTCTAAAAAATTAGTAATTAGAATTTAGCAGTTTAGATTATATATTTGGAATCATAAGGTCCAAAACTGTTTAAATAATTAACGTTTATTTTAGGGGTTTTTTATTAGTAACTTTAGTAATTATATTTATTTTCCTTTGTTAAAGGGTAAATATTGTAAATAATGCTACAAATAATATTATAATAATATAAAACTACCATAAAACATTTCGATATAATATTGGATGAGAAATGATGGACCACGAAAATCCGTGGGTCTATTTTAGGACCCCATTGAGCCACTTGGGGGTTGATAATGACATTTTATAAGAATTAATTTAAATTAAAGAGAAATATAACATAAAATTGTATATTTTACTTAAAAAATTATAATATAGGATAATATAACTCATATCATTGAATATAAATTTTAATTATAAATATAAATATATTTCCTACATCATTTTATTTTATTTATAAATATTAAGAATTAAATATATAAATTTATTTATGACAGAATGAGGATGTAGTAATTTCATTATTATTTAATGATTCTAATAAATGAAATTATAAATATGAAAATAAATTTAAATTTAACATTTTTATTCAATAAAATAATTTTATAGAATATTTTAACATATTATCTTACAGTTAATTTATATGGTTACAAGTAATCAAGTTGTTATGACTTTAACAAAAATTTATTACTAAATTGTGTCAAAATTGACAAAATGGGTTTAAAAAATACTATTTTAATAAATACATAATAGTCTTAAAAATATAACATTCCTATAAATTAATTATATAATGTTAAAAACATCTTTGATGATTAATTTTATGGTTTATTTCCATTTTATAGTAACTATAGTAACTAAATATTATGAAATTACAAAAAGACAATGTAAGAGTTAGTGTTTTATCAAAGCGTTAAAGTTAGAAGATAATTCTAATTTTGTGACAAAAACTAGTCTAAAACCTATTGGTTGAGATTATTTCGTCCCATTATTATATTATACTAAAAATATATTACCTTTAAAATATTAGAATCTGAAAATAAATTTTATATTAAAATAATATATCCCGACATTCCTAATTACCCCTCCTCATTCTTCTAAAAAACAACCACATCGACCCCATTACTCACACATGTAAATCCCATTGGATCATCCCAATTATGATTAAATAATCATCCATCATCCCGTAATTCATTTTAGAATCCATTACATGGGATAAAGGAAATTCAAGAAAGCGTTTTGGCTCAAATTAATCGTAGTTACCCGATTTTCAGGTAATATTTTCTCTTAAATTACTTTCTTTTATTTTATTATTCACTCCATATGATATATTTATTCTATGATTACATAAATTAACTAGTAAAATAAATATAATATTATTTTTTTATCATATGTATTCAAACTAAACTTACTCACACCTCCGTCTAATAGATACAAACATATTGTTTTTGTGTACGTCGAACTTCCACCTCACAAAATGAAGATTGTTCATTTTTTTCTCCAACCACCTGCCATGGTGGACGTTATGATGGAATTTTCTTTATGTATGATATATATTTTATTTTTATTTTATCAATTATATTGTAACGCCCCGACCCCAGCTACCCAGAGTCGGTGCAATAATTACATAACATTGGCATGATCACAAGAAAGATCAAATCTCGAAAGACCGATTGGTTTAGTAGCCTTGGAAACACTAGATATAATCATAAAGTTTTACATTACATTTCAAAGTGAAAAACTACTACAACAACAAAGTCTTCATATCAACACTATTAACCCCTCATAATATCCCTGCAAGTCATTCATAATTTACTTCTTCACTACCTGGGAAAAATAAAACATAGAAAAGGGGTGAGCTCAAATGCCCAGTAAGGATAAAAATATAGCGGAATATTCAAAATAAGCATAAACATTTAAGGCAATGAATTACTAAAACAAAAGCCTTTTAAAATTGAACTTCAACATAGTATGGCAAAAGTAAAATGAAATAATTCCATTTACTTGTTCACATGGATATTCTACTAATCAAATAATCACATGCAATATCAATAACCACTTTCATAATGTTGGAATGCATAATGCCAGACTATCATAACCACATAGCCAAGGCCTCGTGCCAAGACTACAAATAAGATTTTGTCAAGGCCTTGTGCCAAGACACTAGTTTGTCTCATGAGACCTACCGATGCATCGAGGAGCTATAGCGGGCTCCACCCGTCACTTATTAAGTCCAATGCATTCCCATATGAAAAGGTTTAAACATAACATAATCATTCGTATTAGAACTAGCATACGAAATGTCAATAATTTCACCATAAACTATGAATGGTATAAAAATAGCACATCCACAGTCAAACATATCACAAAACCTTCAATATAATATAGAAGTTTTGTATCATAATAAATCAACTTCAAATAATCTTAAAATCCATCAAAGGATGTTGACATAGATGAAATCAAAATTCTTTTTAAAGAAGTATCTCCTTTTATTTTGAAATCATTTAAGATCCATTTAAAATAAAACATTTTCTTTGAAAATATTCTTATAAGCATGTATGGGAAGCTTTGACGATTTTATAACGGCGGAAAATAACCGCACCCGCCGTATAAGTTAAAAAAAACATTCTTACCTCAATTCTGTCGAAAAGGTTAAAAAGGACCTTGTTTTGAAAACGACGGAAAGATTCCTTTATAAACCTCTTATAAAAAGTAAAACAAGGGTATAAATGACTTTAACCCATATTCTTGTAAATAGTAAAAATGTTTTGAAATTCATTTCGAAGAAACATGGATGTGGATGATAAAGAGATCCCAGTAGATTATTACATATAAACAACCTCGGATAATGAAGAGATTGTGAAATAACCCTTACCTTGTACTTTTCTTTGGTTGGGGTAGGTTAAACTCCTGTATAATGGTGAAATAGTTGTTATTAAATTATACAAGAATCATATATATTAATATGATATCATATATGATCTTTTAACATTGATTTGTTAATAATATCTTAGAATTATCGTCGTTTCGGGAGTTAACTTACTCATTTTCTTTTATATGTTTTGTTAATAAGCCATGGTTGTTGTATCTTATTCATATCCAGAATTATATCCAGTCCTTAAACATCATTTTTAAATCATCAAATGATAATTATACTTGAATGGATACGATGGAGAATAAATCTCATCGCGTTCGTGGAGACGGTAGTCCGTACGTACGCACGAGCGACAATATCATTCTTTTGATATTAAAATAATATATAAATGGATGGTATATCATATATACAGAATCATTAACATGTTATATTTATTATTTACATGAGTTACACATCATTATTATACCCATCCAAATAATATTATATTGAATAACAATTACACCACGACGTGGAGACGGTAAGCCGTACGTACGCACGTATGGTGACATGTTATTCAAAGGGTGGATAGAATACTGAATATGATTGTACCATATTTATAATAACATCACAGTATATGTGAGATACTGGAGTTATTATTTTAGAATGGTAAGAACAAAGGAAGAAGAAGTGGAAGAAGAAATGAACTTGGAGAAGGGTGGTGAAATCATTACCTCTTCTTCGGGTTCTTCCTTTTGATTTGATCAAAAGGGCTCCTTAGGTTGGCTTTCTGATCAAAATAAGGCCTCTAGGTTGTAGTGAGGGATGTTGGGAGAGTATTTGGGCAGAGTTTGGCCGAGCCAAAAGGCTTTTAAGGTCTGAATAAATGAGAAGGAGGAGTTCCTTTTTATAAGAGGGGTGAGGGGCACTTTTGGAAAAGCTAGAAATATTAATTTATAATAAATTCATATTCGGTTTCCAAAGGCTCCAAAGTTGACTATTCAAAGGATGAGGTGGGGATAGGTCGAAAACAACTCATCCAATAGAATTTAGACAGGTTTGGGTACTTATATTAACCTTATCTTTAAGTATTAACTCTAAGTTAATTAGTTTCACTTTTACAATGTCTCTTTGTATTTTTATATAATATGGTTAATAAACTTACTATATACATCCAAGAGACCCCCAAGTGGTCCATTAATGATTAACCTATCATAATATAAGTCTATTGGACGAACCTTAGATTTTTAGGAATTTAATATCAATTAATAATATAATATTTGTTTTAAGAACTCTTTTATGTCAATTTTGACACTATTCAATAGTTGATTTTTGTGAAACTCATAACAGATTGATTACTTCAAACAAAGTCCATTAAATAAATCCTAATATATCATATTATCCTAGAAAATTAGTTTAATTCATTAAAAGTTTCATATTATATTTATTTGGGTATTTATAATATCAATTATGTTAATTTTTTACTATTTTAGTAATTACTGCATCATCATTGTGTCATAAATAAAATAAATTATTTAATGTCTAAAAATTATAAATAAAACATAATTATGTAGGAAATCTTTTTAGATTTCTAATGAATATTTATAATCGAAAATCCAACATGTATAACTCTATGTAAAAATTGTTCTTCTAAAAGATGTAAGCTTATGCCATTTTTATTTTTATTTTAACTTTATTAATATAATGTGTCATTATCACTTACAAGTGGATCCATGGGGTCCCAAAATAGACCCAAAGATGCCCATGGTCGACCATGTGTCAACCAATAGGGTTGAGACACGTTTTAGGGTAATTTAGTATTATTATAATATTATTTTTTTTAACCCTTATTTACCGGATTTACCCTTAACCATGGTAAATAAAATATTTACCGCAGTAATTATTCAAAATGTCTAAAAATAAAAGTTACCTATTTACACAATTTGAACATCCTGATTCCAAATATGGAATCCATTTTTCTAAATTCAAAACACAGAAGTGGCAGAAATTAATTTAAAATTAATTCTCGCTGTCAAAACAAAAAGCGTGTTTTTAAGAGATAATAACTATCAAAAGATTGACACTTGTTTATGTTTGGTTTAATTGTAAAATTATGTCCAATGACCAAGATTATATTAAATGGTAAAAATATATTCTAAATATACTTTAAAACCACTCAAATTCACAATTTATCACTATTAATTATTTTGATTAAAAAAGTTGTTTTTAATTAAAATTTAGTAATTTTCACTATTCATCAAAATATGAAAGTTATCCGAAATGTACCAAAATTTCACCCTAGGCTAATTTTGATATTCCGAATCCAAAAATGAAGTCAATTTTGAAATATAGAATATATATGATTTCAAAAAGTAGGTATTACTATTCACAACAGCTAGTTTAATTAGTTGTGGTGTGTGTTAGAACTCGAGGTTGCGTACAACAGACGCTATCGCATTATTCGAAGGGAAACGTACCGTAGAAGCTTGGGGTGTTACATTCTCCCCTCCTTCAAATAATTGCGTCCTCGCAATTTCTAGGGTATTACTGCATAAAAAGACTCGGGTGGTTCTTCATCATAAGTTCCTCGGGTTCCCACGTTGCCTCTTCCATCTTATGATTTCTCCACAATACTTTTACCAGACGTGTCGTCCGGTTTCTCAGTACTTGTTCTCTCGTATCAAGAATCTTGATGGGCTCTTCGCAATAAGACAGATCGGGTTCCAGTTCTAAATCTTCATAGGTGAGTACATGCATTGGGTCAGGCATGTATTTCCTCAACAGAGATACGTGGAACACATCGTGAACTTTGGAGAGACTTGGCGGCATTGCCAATCGGTAAGCTACAGCCCCAATTCGTTCTAGAATTTCGAAAGGTCCGATGTACCTGGGACTCAATTTACCTTTCTTACCAAAACGTATGACTCCCTTCCACAGAGATACCTTTAGGAAAACATGATCACCGACTTGAAATTCCAAATCCTTCCTTCGATTATCGGCATAGCTCTTCTGCCTACTTTGAGCTGCTTTAATGTGATTTTGGATTACCTTCACCTTTTCCACCGTTTCCTCCACCAGTTCTGGGCCTACAAGTTTTCTTTCACCAACGTCATCCCAACAGGTTGGTGTACGACATCTCTTTCCGTATAACGCTTCATATGGTGCCATATGAATACTCGAATGGAAGCTATTGTTATAGGAAAATTCTACTAGTGGTAAATATTGATCCCACATACCCTGAATGTCAAGTGAGCAAGATCTCAACATGTCTTCTAAGGTCTGAATAGTCCGTTCTGATTGTCCGTTTGTCTGAGGGTGGTAAGCAGTGCTCAAATGAAGTTCAGTATCCAGGGATTTCTGAAGACTTTTCCAAAATCTTGAAGTAAAACGGGGATCACGATCAGAAACAATCGATAGGGGTACTCCATGAAGTCTCACAACTTCATTAATATATAGTCTTGCTAGACGTTCCAGGGGTAGATCTTCTCTTATAGCAAGAAAATGTGCTGACTTGGTAAGACGATCAACAATCACCCATATTGCATCATTCCTTCTAGGAGTCTTTGGTAGCCCCATGACAAAGTCCATCGTAACATTGTCCCATTTCCACTCCGGTATGGGAAGAGGTTGCATGACTCCTCCAGGCTGTTGCCTTCCAGCTTTCACTTGTTGACAAACCATACACCTTGACACAAAATCAGCAATCTCCCTCTTCATGTTGTCCCACCAAAAATGTTCCTTCAAATCCCTATACATTTTGGTGCTCCCAGGGTGTATAGAGAAATTGGAACTATGAGCGTCATCCAGCAATTCCCTTTTTAGATCAGGTATATTGGGAACACAAAGTCTCTTCCCGAATTTCAAAATTCCACCTTCATACGCAAAGTCTCTCAATCTCCCATCATTCACAGCTTTAATCTTCTTTTGGAATTCTTCATCATCAGTCTGAGAACTCTTAATCCTTTCTAGTAAAGATGGTTTGGCAACCATTTGAAAAAGCATTGATGTTTCACCTTCCCTGGTTATTCCCATGTCCATCTTCACTAGCTCCATGAAAATTGGATCCCTTTCAATTCTCATATTGTTCAAAACTCCATGGTCTTTTCTACTCAAAGCATCTGCCACCTTGTTTGCCTTCCCTGGGTGGTAGTGTATCGTGCAATCATAATCCTTGAGTAATTCAAGCCATCTCCTTTGCCTCATGTTGAGTTCTTTTTGTGAGAAAATATACTTCAAACTCTTGTGATCAGTATAAATCTCACATTTTTCACCATAGAGGTAGTGCCTCCATATCTTCAAAGCAAAGATCACAGCTGCTAACTCAAGATCATGAGTAGGATAGTTTTGTTCATGAATTTTCAACTGTCGTGATGCATAGGCAATAACTCTATCATTCTGCATAAGGACACAGCCAAGTCCTTTCTTCGATGCATCACTATAAATAACGAACCCATCATTCCCTGATGGTAGAGTCAATATAGGAGCATTGACTAATCTTCTCTTCAGTTCTTCGAAACATTCTTCACACTCTTTTGTCCAAACAAATTTAACCCCTTTACGTGTGAGCTTCGTTAATGGGTTAGCCAATCGGGCAAAATTCTGGACGAAACGTCGATAATAACCTGCCAAACCAATAAAACTACGTACCTCAGTTATACTCGTAGGTGCTGGCCATTCTTGGATTGCCTTGGTCTTAGAAGGATCAACAAAGATTCCATCTTTAGAGACAATATGGCCAAGAAAAGAAATCTCCTGAAGCCAGAATTCACACTTGCTAAACTTCCCATATAATTCATGCCTCCTCAGAGTCTTCAAGATAATGCGCAAGTGATTTTCATGATCTTCGTAGGTTTTGGAGTATACCAAGATATCATCAATAAATACCACCACAAATTCATCGAGATACTCCTTGAAAACTCTATTCATTAGATCCATGAATACAGAGGGTGCATTAGTCAATCCAAACGGCATTACAGTAAACTCGTAATGCCCGTACCTGGTTCGAAATGCTGTTTTCGGAATGTCTTCCTTCTTCACACACAACTGATGGTATCCAGATCGAAGATCAATATTTGAAAAGTATTGAGCTCCATGCAGTTGGTCAAATAAATCATCAATACGAGGTAGGGGATACTTGTTCTTTATCGTTATAGCATTGATCTCTCTCTAGTCGATACATAACCTCATAGATCCATCTTTCTTTTTAACAAAAAGAACAGTTTCTCCCCATGGAGAAACACTAGGGCGAATAAATCCCTTATTACTCAATTCCTCTAGTTGTTTCTTTAGTTCGACTAACTCTACAGTATCCATTCTATAAGGGGTCTTCGATATAGTCCTTGATCCAGGAATCAAATCAATGGAAAACTCTACTTCTCGTTCTGGAGGATGTCCAGGTAAATCTTCCGGAAATACATCTACAAATTCTTTCACAACAGGTACATCCTCTATTTGAACATTCCTTTCCTCACCGATAGTTACTTCATTCTCTTCCTCCCCAATAATTGAATTAATTTGAGCTACTGGGGGTGGATCTAAATAAGAATTAGGTGGTGACGATTCTGCTCTAAAAATAAGGTGCTCCTTATCATTATCATCAAGAATCGTAACCTCTTTCTTCTTACAATAAATCTTCGCATCATAGTCCGAAAGCCAGTCCATACCGAGGATTATATCAAACTCAATCATAGGTATGACGATGAAATCAGCAGATAAAGAAAATTTATGTGCTCTAATGGGGACTGATTCACAAAACTTTGTTGCAACGATACTTCCCTTAGGAGTTTTAACTGACAACTCCCTTATTAAATCAAATTGGAAATATCTAATTTTCTTAGCAAACTGGGAAGATATGAAACAATGCGATGATCCAGAATCAAATAATGCATTTGCTAAACTTGAGGAAACCATTAAATTACCTGCCACCACGTCTTTCGGAGCTTCTACCTCAGCAGTAGTGATAGCATAAGCCTGGCCTTGATCCCTTGGCCTTTTCTGAGGTAAGTTCTCCTGACGCTTAGGACATGCATTTGCATAATGCCCCATCTCCCTGCAATTGTAGCACTGAACGTTGGTAGCTTCCTTCTTCCCCTTGCAATCATGAGCTTGGTGGCCTTTTTCACCACACTTGTAACAGACTCCCATTCCCTTCAGGCAAGCACCGGGGTGTTTCTTCCCGCACTTACCACAAGATGGATATTCAACCTTTCCCTTCTTCCCCTTATTTCCATTCCCAGATTGATCAGCAGGTCTCTTCTTCTCTTGCTTTGCTTTAAAGTCATAAGACTTAGAGAATTCCTTTTCGGTCTTGATAGCACATGAGACAATGTCTTCGTACGATGAAAAGGATTGTGAGACTAATGCTCGACGGAGAAATGGTTTTAACCCATCAAAGAAACGATCAATCTTACTTCTTGGGTTGCGAATATAATCACCAGCGTACCTCGCTAATCTTGTAAAGTTAGCCTCATACTTTGTGACATTCTCATCCTCCTTTTGTCTCAGACTTAGAAATTGTCTTTCCATATCTGCTTGATGGTCGCGAGGAAAGTATTTTTCTAAAAACAGATCTTTGAACTCCCTCCATTCCATATTTGATACTTCATCATCTTCCTTCGTATTTTGAATCAATGACCACCATTGATCAGCATCTCCAGTGAGGCGGTAAACTGCCATGATAACTTTTTCCCTTTCATTGCTCCCCAAAGCCTGAAATATTTTCTCTAGGGAAAATATCCATTGCTCAGCTACTAAGGGATTTGTATTCCCATTGAACGTTGGTGGTTGCTGTCTCATGAATCGATCTAACATTGATCCTCCACGCTGCGGATCAGGGTGCTCCATACGGGTAAGGTTATTATTCATAACCTGAGTAAGGTATCCCAGTATGGTGATTAGTTGATCAGCACCAGTTGCATCACCAGCCCCACTATAATTATCTTGAGTAGGAGGGCAATCCCTACATGGAGTGCGTGCATTGATACGGTTTCCATTTCTTCCACTAGGCTCCATTTCTAAACAATGGCATAAACTAGATCAGTTTATGAATCAAAATACATAATCCCATACTTATGAAACACTTAACATAAATTAAACTATTTATGGATATAATCCATAATCATAAAAATGTTTTCTTTGAGGAAGTATATACTCATAAACCCGTCATAATGATTTGTAAAGATAGTGACAGTTATCCTAAGAATATCCCCCGGGAGTGTCGTAACCAAGAGTGCAGCAAGGCCCGTTGTCGTGCACCAGTTCCCGTTCGAGTCTAGCTCAAAGCGGTGTTTTCGGGTTTTACCCCTAGGTACATCTGTGCCAGAGCCGCCTCTACCTGCTCGTATCCAGATAGGGATGTATTGCTCGGAAAACTCACAAAATCTCTACAATACCAAAATTCTAGGAAGTTCTTCTATACTAATCCTCAAAGTTCATCTTAGGTCTACGTGCTCTAATCAGAGTTTATCTAAATCTAGTTTCCAAGGTTTGTACTAAACTTCCTCTGATACCAACTGTAACGCCCCGACCCCAGCTACCCAGAGTCGGTGCAATAATTACATAACATTGGCATGATCACAAGAAAGATCAAATCTCGAAAGACCGATTGGTTTGGTAGCCTTGGAAACACTAGATATAATCATAAAGTTTTACATTACATTTCAAAGTGAAAAACTACTACAACAACAAAGTCTTCATATCAACACTATTAACCCCTCATAATATCCCTGCAAGTCATTCATAATTTACTTCTTCACTACCTGGGAAAAATAAAACATAGAAAAGGGGTGAGCTCAAATGCCCAGTAAGGATAAAAATATAGCGGAATATTCAAAATAAGCATAAACATTTAAGGCAATAAATTACTAAAACAAAAGCCTTTTAAAATTGAACTTCAACATAGTATGGCAAAAGTAAAATGAAATAATTCCATTTACTTGTTCACATGGATATTCTAGTAATCAAATAATCACATGCAATATCAATAACCACTTTCATAATGTTGGAATGCATAATGCCAGACTATCATAACCACATAGCCAAGGCCTCGTGCCAATACTACAAATAAGATTTTGTCAAGGCCTTGTGCCAAGACACTAGTTTGTCTCATGAGACCTACCGATGCATCGAGGAGCTATAGCGGGCTCCACCCGTCACTTATTAAGTCCAATGCATTCCCATATGAAAAGGTTTAAACATAACATAAACCTTCGTATTAGAACTAGCATACGAAATGTCAATAATTTCACCATAAACTATGAATGGTATAAAAATAGCACATCCACAGTCAAACATATCACAAAACCTTCAATATAATATAGAAGTTTTGTATCATAATAAATCAACTTCAAATAATCTTAAAATCCATCAAAGGATGTTGACATAGATGAAATCAAAATTCTTTTTAAAGAAGTATCTCCTTTTATTTTGAAATAATTTAAGATCCATTTAAAATAAAACATTTTCTTTGAAAATATTCTTATAAGCATGTATGGGAAGCTTTGACGATTTTATAACGGCGGAAAATAACCGCACCCGCCGTATAAGTTAAAAAAAACATTCTTACCTCAATTCTGTCGAAAAGGTTAAAAAGGACCTTGTTTTGAAAACGACGGAAAGATTCCTTTATAAACCTCTTATAAAAAGTCAAACAAGGGTATAAATGACTTTAACCCATATTCTTGTAAATAGTAAAAATGTTTTGAAATTCATTTCGAAGAAACATGGATGTGGATGATAAAGAGATCCCAGTAGATTATTACATATAAACAACCTCGGATAATGAAGAGATTGTGAAATAACCCTTACCTTGTACTTTTCCTTGGTTGGGGTAGGTTAACCTCCTGTATAATGGTGAAATACTTGTTATTAAATTATACAAGAATAATATATATTAATATGATATCATATATGATCTTTTAACATTGATTTGTTAATAATATCTTAGAATTATCGTCGTTTCGGGAGTTAACTTACTCATTTTCTTTTATATGTTTTGTTACATAAGCCATGGTTGTTGTATCTTATTCATATCCAGAATGATATCCAGTCCTTAAACATCATTTTTAAATCATCAAATGATAATTATACTTGAATGGATACGATGGAGAATGAATCTCATCGCGTTCGTGGAGACGGTAGTCCGTACGTACGCACGAGCGACAATATCATTCTTTTGATATTAAAATAATATATAAATGGATGGTATATCATATATACAGAATCATTAACATGTTATATTTATTATTTACATGAGTTACACATCATTATTATACCCATCCAAATAATATTATATTGAATAACAATTACACCACGACGTGGAGACGGTAAGCCGTACGTATGCACGTATGGTGACATGTTATTCAAAGGGTGGATAGAATACTGAATATGATTGTACCATATTTATAATAACATCACAGTATATGTGAGATACTGGAGTTATTATTTTAGAATGGTAAGAACAAAGGAAGAAGAAGTGGAAGAAGAAATGAACTTGGAGAAGGGTGGTGAAATCATTACCTCTTCTTCGGGTTCTTCCTTTTGATTTGATCAAAAGGGCTCCTTAGGTTGTCTTTCTGATCAAAATAAGGCCTCTAGGTTGTAGTGAGGGATGTTGGGAGAGTATTTGGGCAGAGTTTGGCCGAGCCAAAAGGCTTTGAAGGTGTGAAGAAATGAGAAGGAGGAGTGCCTTTTTATAAGAGGGGTGAGGGGCACTTTTGGAAAAGCTAGAAATATTAATTTATAATAAATTCATATTCGGTTTCCAAAGGCTCCAAAGTTGACTATTCAAAGGATTAGGTGGGGATAGGTCGAAAACAACTCATCCAATAGAATTTAGACAGGTTTGGGTACTTATATTAACCTTATCTTTAAGTATTAACTCTAAGTTAATTAGTTTCACTTTTACAATGTCTCTTTGTATTTTTATATAATATGGTTAATAAACTTACTATATACATCCAAGCGACCCCCAAGTGGCCCATTAATGATTAACCTATAATAATATAAGTCTCTTGGCCGAACCTTAGATTTTTAGGAATTTAATATCAATTAATAATATAATATTTGTTTTAAGAACTCTTTTATGTCAATTTTGACACTATTCAATAGTTGATTTTTGTGAAACTCATAACAGATTGATTACTTCGAACAAAGTCCATTAAATCAATCCTAATATATCATATTATCCTAGAAAATTAGTTTAATTCATTAAAAGTTTTATATTATATTTATTTGGGTATTTATAATATCAATTATGTTAATTTTTTACTATTTTAGTAATTACTGCATCATCATTGTGTCATAAATAAAATAAATTATTTAATGTCTAAAAATTATAAATAAAACATCATTATGTAGGAAATCTTTTTAGATTTCTAATGAATATTTATAATCGAAAATCCAACATGTATAACCCTATGTAAAAATTGTTCTTCTAAAAGATGTAAGCTTATGCCATTTTTATTTTTATTTTAACTTTATTAATATAATGTGTCATTATCACTTACAAGTGGATCCATGGGGTCCCAAAATAGACCCAAAGATGCCCATGGTCGACCATGTATCAACCAATAGGGTTGAGACACGTTTTAGGGTAATTTAGTATTATTATAATATTTTTTTTTTAACCCTTATTTACCGGATT
Organism: Viscum album; assembly: GCA_963277665.1. NCBI lineage: Eukaryota > Viridiplantae > Streptophyta > Magnoliopsida > Santalales > Viscaceae > Viscum > Viscum album. The sequence continues at coordinate 782,877,928 of OY728153.1, forward strand.
TACCCTTAACCATGGTAAATAAAATATTTACCGCAGTAATTATTCAAAATGTCTAAAAATAAAAGTTACCTATTTACACAATTTGAACATCCTGATTCCAAATATGGAATCCATTTTTCTAAATTCAAAACACAGAAGTGGCAGAAATTAATTTAAAATTAATTCCCGCTGTCAAAACAAAAAGCGTGTTTTTAAGAGATAATAACTATCAAAAGATTGACACTTGTTTATGTTCGGTTTAATTGTAAAATTATTTCCAATGACCAAGATTATATTAAATGGTAAAAATATATTCTAAATATACTTTAAAACCACTCAAATTCACAATTTATCACTATTAATTATTTTGATTAAAAAAGTTGTTTTTAATTAAAATTTAGTAATTTTCACTATTCATCAAAATATGAAAGTTATCCGAAATGTACCAAAATTTCACCCTAGACTAATTTTGATATTCCGAATCCAAAAATGAAGTCCATTTTGAAATATAGAATATATATGATTTCAAAAAGTAGGTATTACTATTCACAACAGCTAGTTTAATTAGTTGTGGTGTGTGTTAGAACTCGAGGTTGCGTACAACACACGCTATCGCATTATTCGAAGGGAAACGTACCGTAGAAGCTTGGGGTGTTACATATATTGTATATTTTTTATTTATATAATATAGTTATTCTTTCCATAATGTTTAAATATGATAATTTCATTTGAGAAAGTGCGGACAACCACCCCTCAATGTGATATGACTCATTCATGCCACACATAGACCATATAAAGGATGTAATTAATTAACATATGTAAAATATATAACATAGATATAACACAATATTTATAAAATATCTATGTGTCATATTTTTAATTAATATGACAATGAAATTAAAGTAGCATTCATGCATTTGTACAACCTACCATCTCAATGAACAGTGCATTTAATATATTATATATAACTATTATGAAGTATTATAAATAATAATATACTAGATATATATGATATTTAAATCAACAATATCATTATTGAGATGATGGAATTATGACCACATGTGTAATTTTCATAAAAAAAAGTTCATTTTTGACACAAGTACCAAATATTGACAAAACTACTGATATGAACATAAATAATTAGTTGATAGTTATAATAAGGTAAAAAGTGACAAAAATGGAATAATAAACATTAAAAAGATTCCGAAAATATTAGAAAATAATTTAATTTTATTTTTCAAGAAGAATATGGATCATATGTGAAGATTTGGACTCAATGTAATGGACTTCATCTCTTCCTCCTTTCATTGAGGCATATTTTGTTTTATATATGAAATTATTTTATATGTTGTATAATAAAACCCCTTGAAATTTAATATAATTCAATGTTTTCAAAAGTAATTATTTCTTTTCAAATTGATTTAATGAATGATACATGAAATATTTATTTTTTAATGTATGTGGTGACAACGACCATTCCTTTAGCGCGAGCATTATTTGAGATTTGGAATCCTCTAAAAGCCATATTTTTAAAAAATGAATGGTAAATACCATATTCATTTTTAAGTTAATTTGGTATTGGAAATGGTTTTTAAAATTGATTTATTATATCAAAATCATGAAATGGTGTCTTATGATTTTAATTTGAAAATGTTATATTTTTCCATTATGCTTGTTCGGGTTATATGATTATATTATGGTTATTAGGAATTGAATAATAATTTAGTTGATAGTTTGTTAAAATGAGGGTGGGTGAGCCTAAGATATCCCTCCAATGCATTGGGTAATGTGATAGAGGTAAACATTATGGTTTCTCCATATAGATTTATAAAATATATTGTGATGGGTATTCCAAACAAAACCTTGATGGTTACAACCTATGTGGCTATAAGAGCTGAAATGTAAGTATGTTATGGACGCAAGTAACATTTATGATTTATTATTTCTACGGGTTATTAATAAATAATATTATTTAATGCGGTATAATAAAAATATTATGTTCTATGAGTGAAAATATGATTTCATTGATTATTAATTATTCATGGACTAATGTTTTCTTTCATTATTTTATATCCCTTACTGGGATTTTTATGCTCATCTCACAATTTGTGGAACTTTTTAATAGGGTATAGTCAACGGTAAGATAGTGAAAAAACTCAAGAAGATTTTTATGAAGAAACTAATTATTGTATTATTTATGGGTTTTTATTTTTGTAAAAAAAGATAGAATATTAGTGTATACTTTATAATCTTATAGATATAATTTAATAGGTATGAACTAATTCTCTAAAACAATAAACCTTAAATTATCCACAATGTGAATTAAGGTCAAATTAGTGGCTAATCTCCCAATTATATAATGTTTTAATAAAGGGGACATATAGTGGCCACAAATTTTTTCATCAACCATTTGACCCTAGGCACATGGCCATGTGGTCATTCTTGTCGATTGGACCAAGGCCATTTGAATGGTTAGTGGACCTTTTCCTAACTAGGTGGCTAAACCATGATCCCCAAACTATGTGGGTAAATTTAGAATTTCCCCTTAAAATGATTAAATAACCTGATTTATTCTCCTTCCATTCCTTTTAGATAACATCATCCACTCAATATATGTTTTCCTCTAACACATAGGGGGTTTTCTATCTCCCTTATCCGGTTTTAAATTCTCTCATTATTGGAAGCATTGTTAAGTTTGAGGTAATCTATACAATCCTATATGTTTCATAATTAATTTCATTATCTATATGTCGTGCTCTTTAGGTGCGTCCTCATGTTCAATATTTTCTACAATTTGGTTTTTTCATCAATTATTTCTTTCAATCATGATTCAGGCATCAATAATGGATAAGTGGGATAAAACTACACATAGAAATGTGGTCTATTTTCTTTCACTTGAATTGTAGCATCATAGGCTATGCATCGTAGTTCCATGTGCCATACCATTTAGAAAATGACTCATGACTACTAATTAAATTAAGTGGGGGCAATTATCTATTATATTTAAACCCATTTTATTGGATAATCAACATCTTTGGTTTATCTCTTTGACTTATTCCACCCATTGGTTGTTCTCCACCTTAGAGGATTTTTTCCACATGCTCTAAATTTCTTGAAAACATTTATGTGTATTTAAAAACATAAATAAAATTTATTGATAAATTAAAATGTATGAAATGGTGATCCATGATCTGGGTCCCTAACCATCATTCCATAAAAGAAATGGCTGTAACTAAATTGACAAGTCATGTGGTTATTCCATATTCATTATGTGTAAATCAATATATGTATTGTATTTTTGAATTCAGTAACCAACATTCTTATAATCATGTCAATTTGATTAAATTAATCTACATTATTATTGAGGGTGATACGACGGAATCAAAATTATGGTCCCATTAAAGGATATTGTCGTGTCTTAGTTAGATTTTGTTAATGCTTTTTAAACAGGATGGAAATGACTGTAGCTAAGCCTATGATAGACTCATCGAGAGTTATTCATTTTTACCATGCACATGAGAAATAAGTTCCCAAAGGGGGGACACATGATTAGAAATGTTGGAATATTGTTTTTATAATTTCACGAAAGATAATCGAACCCGAATATGCGATAATAAAGATGGATTCATATGTTAGTTCATACTATCATCAAAAAATGCCTATCATGTCATATGGAATCTCATTCATAGGACACCATGAATATACTCAATTTGAATTATACTTATAACAATCCCCTTTTTTTACATATAATTATTTTATAATTTCGATGAATTGTCCTAGGGTAACTCAATATAGTTATGAATAAGCTTAATTTCACTAAAAATTATGCGATCATTTTAAAATAATAAATAAAACATTTGAATTGGAAACATAGGGATGTGTCGGACAATACCAGTCACAATCCTTGGTATCATCCATATTCATAAAATTTATGTCACTAAAATAACATACATAGGATCCCTTGGTAAACACTCATATTATTAGGATTAACCATATTGATTTGGATGGGTTTCCTAATACAACCCATACATGTTTAATTATTTTTTTGTTTATTTTTTAGTACATTTATTAATTATGTAAGACTAATCTTTTTATATTTGACAATATCGATTATTTTAGTCATCGTTAGTGGTAGATTACATAATATATCTAAAAAATCATTATCTACAATTTTCTCCTGTTGTAGACGTCATGGATTTGGGTATTAATAAAGTAATGTGGCAAGATTCTGATGATTTATTTTAACAAGTACAAATAATAAAAAAAATATGGGTATTAATAAAGTAATGTGGCTAGATTCTGATCATCACATTTATTTTTTAGATCATTTTTTGTTTCTGCCCTATTTTTTAATCCATGTAGTGAATTGATCATAAATATAGAAATGTGTTGATATTACCTATAGGATATAAAAAACACAACTGAAAATTAATATACACCAACTTTTTTGCTCAAAAGGTGTAGTGGAATCCTTTATTTCTAAGAAAACCTCACCAGAAACCTTCAAACCATGCATTATCATCATGGTTGTTGACACGTAATCCTAAAAGGACAACAAAACCCACTGCACAACCACCAGAATCCTCGTCTCACATAGCCACACTACCTCACAACAACTGCATAACTATAAAAAAAAACAAAAACCAAAAACACATACCATCCCAAACACACGAATTAGGGAATCACATCGTCAATGTTAATATATTATTCATTCTATGAGGCAGTAAGTAACCCTCAATGGTTTTATCACATCACGATTATTTTTCCTCGATTTCGAATCATGAATTCCAATTTTCATATGTTAGGAAATTATAACGCATCACACCAGACATAGTACAAACCAATGGGAAAAACACATCTCATATTCAAAAATTTTCAAACATAACATCATAAATTAAAATTGACAAAGTGAATCTCAAAACAACTTTGTGTATGGGGCACACAACTGTGTCCCTCACTCCCAAGTACTATCCTGCAACCCAGCTTGCCTCCACAATACAGAAAACAAATTATTCTTCTATCCGTTATAATTGATTAATACAAGAAAGAATGTGAATATGGGTTAGAAAAACAACCCCATGAGATAAGTCTCTTGTTTCATGATATTATTCGACCAAAACTATCAGGGGGGAAAAGAAGTGTTAATCAAAACAATACATTAAATTAAATTTTTCATAGAGATTCCTCTCTAATATAAATATACCATATATATGTACATAACTAACACATCAAGGCATAATTATCAAAAAAATTCAATGAAAAAATATTATTTTCAACAAAAGTTATCACTCAAAAATTTAAATAATTGCAAGCCTCTATAAATCAGCATTCAAGTAAAATTAAATCACATTATATTTTATGTAATTTTTATCCCCACACTATTTTAATATCAATTGTATGTTTTATATGAAAATTAATTTATTTCTTTTCCATCAAAAATAAATTATTATTTTTGAAATTCCCTTTCCACCCATTAAAAATTATCCAACACGAAATCACAAAACATTTCAAACAATTCTGATTTTATCAATAATCTAATTCAAATCATTCATTAAACTCAAGTTAACATGTTAGTAAAATAAATAATTAATTATAGTTTTAATTATGGAACTCTCAAGTGTTTTCATCAAACATACCTAGTATTATAAAATCATTAGTTTTATCTCTAAAATATAACACATGACATTCATTGTAAATAAATCTAAACATAATGTTAGAATAATCTAGTTTTTCAGTTGATATTTTTCAAAAGTTTTCTAATGATTAATTATTTAGTTGAAAAAATTTAATGAAAAAAAGTATTCATAATATTTTATAAATAACACAAGATCTATTATTAATGTAGACATTGTATCAAAAAACATAGAGTTCAATGGATCTCATCCACCACACAATGATATTATTCTCTATGGGTGACAATGAAATTCCCACATAGTTTCAACAACATCAATGCAAAACAAATCATTATTAATAATTAGGTTTATCCACTTCATATAATGGATTTTTAAATACCATTTCACACAAATAATTCCTCCAAGAACAATTACACATTAAAACAACACATTTCATCATCTACAAAATTTCACGGTTTTACATTATTTCATCTCATAATTTCACATGGGTACATTCACAAAATTTTAAAAATTCCATATGGATTTAGTTCATTAAAGTTATATATTTTATTATCATTTTAAACAGAATATGATCAAAATAATGGTTTCATGTAAATGGTATCATAGTATAAAGTAGTCGTATAAAACAAAAGGATTTATAAATCTTCTATTTTAAGTAAACAAATTCAACACATCATCGAAATAATAATAATGAAACAAAAAAAGTCATAATATATCGGTTATTTCTAGTAAAACATCTGGTCTTACAAATAAATACATCTAACACGCATCCATGTTAATGAAATACTACACAGATTTTATATAACACACCATGAAAGATATTTTTTAAAAATACATTCTGGATTCAAATTATTATCAAGAAAATACACTTCCAAATTCATTTAAAAATATATATAGTCAATTTTTCTGTATTAAATTCAAATAATTCATTTCATAATCATTATTTATCATAATAATCAATGTAAAATTTGATTTCTCATAAAAAAATTAAAAGTGAACATTTTATATTACAATGTATTAATCATTATCATTATCGATCAAAGGATTATTCAATAATTTTATGGATTATGAAAAAATGCATTAACACAAAAAAATTAAAACTACACACGTTGTGTTAATATATTTCCAGATTTATTATGATATAGGTAATCATTATTTAATCACATTATTATTCATGAAAATATTATTCTTTTATAAAACAAATAAAACATGGTTCTACTTCACTATTTAAATACAACATATTATTCTAGATCCATGTCCAGGATTAACATAATGAAATTTCTATAATAACAGAATAATTGTTTTAAAATAAATCATGATATCCATAAAAAAAATAATGTTTATTATCATGCGAGGAAATGAAATTTCAAAAATAAATTTTTTAATAGTATGGAAATAATAAGATTAATCGTTTAAATGGGATTAAGTCTCACAAAGATACCAAAAATCATATTTTTTCATTTTCAAATGTTTAGAAACAAATATCACAAGATTTTCCACCATAACACATTCATTTAACATATACTTATATCAATACTCTAGAAATGGGATCATGAGAATATAAGAAGATATTTATTCTTACTAACAATTTAAAATTATATGTAATTTTCAATCATTAAGTGAGATACATCAGGAAAGATAATAATCTAAATTTATGTAGTCACATTTTACATCAATTCGATAATAAACACTTTTCTAATATTCAAAATGAAATGAAATTCAGGGAATAATAACCCCCATGGGAACCATAATATATTTAATCGTGGTTTAACAAAAATTTATTTTATCAATTGAGTCTGGAATCTAATGCTAGGTAACATAATTCATAAAAAATTACAATTAGAAGTAAATGAATGACATATTAACTCACATGGAAAAAATAAAAATTATAAAATTTGTTTCAAACTAAATTATCTTCTCAAAATTGTGTGAAATATATTTCAATGTATCATGATTTATAAAGGTTTTCAAAATAAATCGATTTATTAAAACAATATACACTAATCACGGTTCTGTTACAATATCAAAAAATAAGAATATTATATGTCATGTTATTCATTTATAACAAAGTAGGAAAATACATTTTATTAGGAATCATGATATAAAAGGATTGGAAACCACTCATTAAACCCTCACTATGGTTTCAAATAAAAAAATTCAATATATTTAACCATCACATTACTCTTTTTGGTTTTATTAATAATACATCAAATAATAAAAATTTATTAGTAGTAAAAGCTTGGAAAAATCATGGAATGCCACAGAAAATATCATTATAATTTTAATTCATTTAAATTTTCAGATTAAAACTAATTAAAATAAAGACACTTTTCATCATGAATCATGTACCTCTCATAAGTCCCAATCTTGTATGCAGTACAGCCTCACATGGTGATTTGGTAGGCTCATGGTCCATGAAATAGATCATGGGGGGCCCTAAAATCCCATTTCCTAGCCAGTTTCTCTATCCTATGTTACGCACCAATGTAAACTGACAATGTTTCCGTACCATACCATTAAATAATCATTGAGCATGACTTTGAGCTCCACCCTATATCTCAACCATGAGAATTGAATACCACTATTTCATGACCCCCTCCCTCCAATTAAACCCTTACTTGGATGAAAATGATGAATGAGATATAATGACCCCCCAATATCTGCATTATGTTAGCCCCATATTGATGGCTAACACCAATGATGCATAAATATTAAAATACGGGAGTCATTACAATTTATAAGAAAACAAAATCAAGATGATAGATGAATGAAAGGGAAAAATCTATCAAATAATATAAAATAAATCCAAACCATTCCACAATGAATGTTTAAATAAAAAATGATATATATAAATTCTCCAAATGATGGTCCAAAATAAGAAATATAAAGTAGAGATGTCGCAAAAAATCCAAAGGCCCAAACTAGAAATTCCCTGTATAGTCCAAAAAGTCCCCCTAGAATCCGGAAAACAGTTTTTCTAAAAATTGGGTGTGCATTAAAGTTTACACATTTGTAAATACTGTGTTTTTCATTCTCATGTGATATTATAAACACTATTGCACCCGTTTGAATGAAGTAGAACCAATGTCACCTATAAAGTTATACTAACTAACACCCCAACCACACCACGACTTACTCACCATATAATTCATCAATGTAAAAATATATATAATATGGGTAAAATCAATGATATTGTACCCCGCACCACTTTCAAACTAATTAGATGCACTAATACCCCCAATGAAAAATTTATTGGTGCTCCCCCCTTTTTAGAATACAAGACATAAAATCCATCATTCACACACATGGTCCTCACAAATAATCCTTCCCATGCATACAAGTGCATCCAAACACATCTCATTCACTCACACCTTGTCCACATACCACAACACATTACATCACATCACATCACATATCATATCATCCTGAAGACACCAGGGAAAACACATAAAATCTCAACTCGAATTAACTAGATAGAGAACATCACATATAATCCCAAGTACACATGGTAAACCACATCACATATTATCCCAAATACTCAAGGTCCATAACAACAACCATATAATGCACTAACAGACCTCTAGCTATCACAACCTATGTTATTCCTACCCTGCATGGAATAAGTAGGAGGGATGAGCAGTGGGCCACCCACCCATCTTCTCACCTTGATGTTCGGAAGAATTTAACTACATGAATCCCCACAACTAAACCATATCATAGTAACCCATCGAATGGGTTTACAACAAGAACTAACCACCTCCCATAATCCATAGAAGATCACTGCAAAATCTAAATGCATAAAATAACACAATCAAAATTGGAAACAGAATTCATATTTTTTCATTTAATAAAATTTAAAGATTCTATATTTGTCAAAAATTTCCACTATAACATCCTATTTAATTGTTATATTCAAAATTAATTATGAAATCCCCATACATATTATAAATAAATCTAATTTCATATTTCCAACCCATATTTATACATATACACGTTAACCAGTTAAACAAAAGAACCCATCATCAATTTTCTCCTTAAACATGACCAATTAAAATTAATAATAGGTAGTATTAATTACATTAATACATGGGTAGATATATCAGACCCAACCTCAAAACATAATAACAACATCATATCCAAACATACACATCCACGTAACATAACAACACCATCTAGTTTCAAAACTTCATAGCATAATCATGAAGGACCCACCATCAAATCTCTACCACACCATTATACCATGATAACAATCACATCCCCATGACACAACCAAATTTCATCAAAATCCCCCACACACATAACATTACAGCAACGTCACATTACATCAATACCCTGAGAAAAAACCCTAACCATTCCACACATCATAGAAAATATCACAACACATCACATTATCTTATTTATATTTGAAAGGTAATATTATTCAATTTGGTTTCTTTATTTATGGGTGTCATTACAGAAGCCATTGATACTTTGGGTATCCATTTAATTAATCAAATATAAGTGGATAATCACTTATTTATTTATAAAGATACCATTCATTCAAAAAAAGATCAGATTTCTGAAGGATGATGATTCATTATAATCATGCACAAACAGAAAAGTTTTTTATCAAGTTATTTCCCCCATATGAGAAGAACATATAATCTAATAAAATAAACAGGAAACCATATCGTTATAAATACCAATCCCTTACACCGTTAATGTTTTTAAACTGATTAATTATCATTCTTAATCTATTTAAAACCATGTTAACCTGCATTAATAGTAATAGACCTATCATGTGTGATACACATAAGAAGAAATGATGGAAGAAATTGAACCTAGAAGAAATAAGATCGACATATCCTTATTTTACCAAACACAAGGGTGTCTGCACACCATGAATCATTAAAGGGGAACATGAACCACCTATAGTGGCATATTTACCTGACTCTAGGGAATAAGGATTTGGGATGTTTGGTCTCTTAAGAAATTCATAACAAAAGGTATGATGAAGGATACATTTCTTAGGATTTTTATATCATGAAATATTGAGATTAGATACTGTTTTAGAATTCCATTAAAGGAATATCTCTCCAAGACCACATCCAATGGCCATTTTGAATTCAAAATAATATTAGATAATTAATGATATAATTCATGTAATTTGATATCTTCTCAATGCCTTTTAAATTTATAATTAAACATATTTTACTTAAAATAAAGACTTCTATATGGATGAACTTGAAAAACTGAAAACACAACTCATGAAAAACCACATGTGCTACACCACCAAAATAGGCACCACCAGATGAGTGAGTACTAGATGATAACCTTTAGAAGAGGCACCACCTGCAATCCCCTACTAGTCAAGTCAGCTCTGGATGATCCAATACTAGAATAGAAACCAATGGTGAGCAATATCTAGTTTTTGAACGCCTACAATCCACCACTAGTAATGTGCTGATTGAATGACATGCCTCTAGTGAGGAAATGGTAGGATGAGACACCACCCATGATCCACCACTTGTGAGGCTTCTCCAGTTTGAGATACTGCTATCAAGAAACCACTAGGGTCTGACACATCCAAGGTGAGTACCATTAATGATACAACACAAATTCATACATCATTGGTGTAACACCCCAAGCTTCTACGGTACGCTTCTCATTTAATAATATGATAGCGTGTGTGTACGCAACACCGAGTTCTAACACACCAAAACCAATCAAACTAGCCGTTATGAATAGTAATACCTACTTTTTAAAATTATATATATTTTATATTTCAAAATGGACTTCATTTTTGGATTCGGAATATCTAATTAACCTAAGGTGAAATTTTGGTACTTTTCGGATAACTTTCATATTTTGATGAATATTGAAAATTACTAAATTTTAATTAAAAACAAATTTTTTAATCAAAATAATTAATAGTGATAAATTATGAATTTTTGTAGTTTTAATGTATATTTAGAATATATTTTTACCATTTAATATAATGTTGTTCATTGGACATAATTTTACAATTAAACCGAACATAAACAAGTGTCAATCTTTTGATAGTTATTATCTCTTAAAAACACGCTTTTTGTTTTGACAGTGGAAATTAATTTTAAATTAATTTCTGACACTTCTATGTTTTAAATTTAGGAAAATGGATTCCATATTTGGAATCAGGATGTTCAAATTTTGTAAATAGTTAACTTTTATTCTAAGACATTTTGAATAATTACTGCGATAAATATTTTATTTACCATGGTTAAGAGTAAATCCGGTAAATAAGGGTTAAAAAATAATATTATAATAATAATAAATTACCCTAAAACGTGTCCTAGACTTATTGGTTGATACATGTTCGACCGTAGGCATCTTTGGGTCGATTTTGGGACCCCATGGTGCCACTTGTAGGTGATAAGGACACATTATTTTAATTAAGTTAAAATGAATACAAAAATGACACAAGCATATATCTTTTAGCAAAAACATTGTTACATAGGGTTATATATGTTGGATTTTTGATTATAAATATTCATTAGAAAGATAAAAATATTTACTACATAATGATATTTTATTTATAATTTTTAGACATTAAATAATCTATTTTATTTGTGACACAATGATGATGCAGTAATTACTATAATAGTGAAAAATTAAAATAATTGATATTATAAATACCCAAATAAATATAATATGAAACTTTTAATGAATTAAACTAATTTTATAGGATAATATGATATATTAGTATTGATTTAATGGACTTTTCTCGAAGTAATCAATCTGTTATGAGTTTCCAAAAAATCAACTATTGAATAGTGTCAAAATTGACATAAAAGAGTTCTTAAAACAAATATTATATTATTAATTGATATTAAATTCCAAAAAATATAGGTCTCGGACAAGAGACTTATATCATGATAGTTTCATCATTAATGGACCACTTGGGGGTCTCTTGGATGTATGGAGTATGTTTATTAACCATATTATATAAAAATACAAAGAGACATTGTAAAAGTGAAACTAATTAACTTAGAGTTAATACTTATAGATAAGGTTAATATAAGTACCCAAACCTATCTAAATTATATTGGTTGAGTTGTTTTCGACCCATCCACACCTTAAAATTTAAATAATCAACTTTTGAGCCATTAGAAACCGAATATGAATTTATTATAAATTAATATTTCTAGCTTTTCCAAAGGTGCCCCTCGCCCCTCTTATAAAAGGGCACTCCTCCTTCTCATTTCTTCACACCTTCAAAGCCTTTTGGTTCGGCCAAACTCTTCCCAAATACTCTCCCAACTTCCCTCACTACAACCTAGATGCCTTTGTTTGATCCGAAAGCCATCCTAAGAAGCCCTTTTGATCAAATAAAAAGGAAGAACCCGAGGAAGAGGTAATGATTTCACCACCCTTTTTCCAAGTTCATTTCTTCTTCCACTTCTTCTTCCTTTGTTGTTACCATTATAAAATAATAACTCCAGTATCTCACATATACTATGATGTTATTATAAATATTTTACAACCATATTCAGTATTCTATCCACCCTTTGAATAACATGTCACTATACGTGCGTACGTACGGCTTACCGTCTCCACGTCGTGGTGTAATTGTTATTCAATATATTATTATTTTTATGGGTATAATAATGATTTGTAACTCATGTAAATAATAAATATAAAATGTTAATTATTCTGTATATATGATATAACATCCATTTATGTATTATTTTAATATCAAAAGAATGATATTGTCGCTCGTGCGTACGTACGGACTACCGTCTCCACGAACGAGATAAGATTCATTCTCCATCGTATCCATTCAAGTATAATTATCATTTGATGATTTAAAAATGATGTTTAAGGAATTGATATCATTCTGTATATGAATAATATACAACCTATTCATTACAAACATGTCTTACGTAACAAAACATATAAAAGAAAACAAGTAAGTTAACACCCGAAACAACGATAATACTAAGATATTATTATCAAATCAATATTAAAAGATCATATATGATATCATATTAATATATATGATTATTTTATAATTTAATAACAATTATTTCACCATTATACAGGAGGTTAACCTACCCCAACCAAGGAAAAGTACAAGGTAAGGGTTATTTCACAATCTCTTCATTATCCGAGGTTGTTTATACGTAATAATCTACTGGGATTTCTTTATCATCCACATCCATGTTTCTTAGAAATGTATTTCAAAAAATATTTATTATTTACAAGAATATGGGTTAAAGTCATTTATACCCTTGTTTGACTTTTTATAAGAGGTTTATAAAGGAATCTTTCCGTCGTTTTCAAAACAAGGTCCTTTTTAACCTTTTTGACAGAATTAAGGTAAGAATGTTTTTTTAACTTATACGGCGGGTGCGGCTATTTTCCGCCGTTATAAATTCTTAAAAGCTTCCCTTACAAGCTTATAAGATTATTTTCAAATAAAATGTTTTATTTTATATGGATATTTAATGATTTCAAAATAAAAGGAGATATTTCTTTAAAAAGAATTTTGATTTCATCTATGTCAACACCCTCTGATGGATTTTAAGATTATTTGAAGTTGATTTATTATAATACAAAACTTCTATATTGTATTGAAGGTTTTGTGATATGTTTGACTGTGGATGTGCTATTTTTATACCATTCATAGTTTATGGTGAAAGTATTGACATTTAGCATGTTAGTTTTAATACGAATGTTTATGTTATGTTTAATCGTTTTCATAGGGGAATGCATTGGACATAATATGTGACGGGTGGAGCCCGCTATAGCTCCTCGATGCATCGGTAGGTCTAATGAGACAAACTAGTGTCTTGGCACAAGGCCTTGACAAAATATTATTTGTAGTCTTGGCACGAGGCCTTGGTTATGTGGTTATGATAGTCTTGCATTATGCATTCCATCATTATGAAAGTGGTTATTGATTTTGTATTTGATTATTCGATTAGTAGAATAACCATGTGAGTAAGTAAATGGAATTATTTCATTTTATTTATGTCATACTATGTTAAATGTTCACGTTTAAAAGGCTTTTGTTTTATTTATACATTGCCTTAAATGTTTATTCTAATTTATGAAAGTTTCCGCTATATTGTTATCCTTACTAGGCATTTGAGCTCACCCATTTTCTATGTTTTATTTTTTCGAGGAAGTGAAGAAGTAAATTATGAATGACCTACAGGGATATTATGTGGGGATATGAGTGTGGATTATGGAGACAATATGTTTTTGTAGTAGTTTTTCATTTTATGATGTAATGTAAGACTTATGAATATATCTAGTGTTTCCAATACTACTAAACCAATCGGTCTTTTGAGATTTGATCTTTCTTGTGATCATACCAATGTTATGTAATAATGCACCGACTCTGGGTAACTGGGTTCGGGGCGTTACAGTTGGTATCAGAGGAGTTTTAGTACAAACCTTGGAAGCTAGATTTAGATAAACTTTGATTAGAGCACGTAGGCCTAAGATGAACTTTGAGGATTAGTATTGAAGAACTTCCTAGAATTTTGGTATTGTAGAGATTTTGTGAGTTTTCCGAGCAATACATCCCTGTCTGGATACGAGCAGGTAGAGGCGGCTCTGGCACAGATGTACCTAGGGGTAAAACCCGAAAACACCGCTTTGAGCTAGACTTGAATGGGAACTGGTGCACGACAGCGGGACTTGCTGCACTCTTGGTTACGACACTCCCGGGGGATATGCTTAGGATAACTCTCATTTTCTTTACAAATCATTATGAAGGGTTTATGAGTATATACTTCCTCAAAGAAATTTTTTTTTATGATTATGGATTATATCCATAAATAGTTCAATTTATGTTAAGTGTTTTATAAGTATGGGAGTATGTATTTTGATTCATAAACTGATCTAGTTTATGCCATTGTTTAGAAATGGCGCCTAGTGGAAGAAATGGAAACTGTATCAATGCACGCACTCCATTTAGGGATTTCCCTCCTGCTCAAGATAATTATAGTGGGGCTGGTGATGCAACTGGTGCCGATCAGCTAATCACCATACTGGGACAACTTACTCAGGTTATGAATAATAACCTTACCCGTATGGAGCACCCTGATCCACAGCGTGGAGGATCAATGTTAGATCGATTCATGAGGCAACAACCACCAACGTTCAATGGGAGTAAAAATCCCTTAGTAGCTGAGCAATGGATAAATTCCCTAGAGAAAATATTTTAGGCTTTGGGGAGTAGTGAAAGGGAAAAAGTTATCATGGTAGTTTACCGCCTCACTGGAGATGCTGATCAATGGTGGTCATTGATTCAAAACATGAAGGAAGATGATGAAGTATCAAATATGGAATGGAGGGAGTTCAAAGATCTGTTTTTAGAAAAATACTTTCCTCGCGACCATCGAGCAGATATGGAAAGGCAATTTCTAAGTCTGAGACAGAAGGAGGATGAGAATGTCACAAAGTATGAGGCTAACTTTAAAAGGTTAGCAAGGTATGCTGGTGATTATATACGTAACCAAAGAAGTAAGATTGATCGTTTCTTTGATGGGTTAAAACCATTTCTCCGTCGAGCATTAGTCTCACAATCCTTTTCATCGTACGAAGACATTGTCACATGTGCTATCAAAACTGAAAAGGAATTCTCTAAGTCTTATGACTTTAAAGAAAAGAAAGAGAAGAAGAGACCTGTTGATCAATCGGGGAATGGAAATAAGGGGAAGAAGGGAAAGGTTTAATATATATCTTGTGGTAAATGCGGGAAGAAAAATCATGGTACTTGCTTGAAGGGAATGGGAGTCTGTTACAAGTGTGGTGAAAAAGGCCACCAAGCTTGTGATTGCAAGGGGAAGAAGGAAGCTACCAACGTTCAGTGCTACAATTGCAGGGAGATGGAGGATTATGCAAATGCATGTCCTAAGCGTCAGGAGAACTTACCTCAGAAAAGGCCAAGGGATCAAGGCCAGGCTTATGCTCTCACTATTGCTGAGGTAGAAGCTCCGAAAGACGTGGTGGTAGGTAATTTAATGGTTTCCTCAAGTTTAGAAAATGCATTATTTGACTCCGGATCATCGCATTGTTTCATATCTTCCCAGTTTTCTAAGAAAATTAGATATCTCCAATTTGATTTAATAATGGAATTGTCAGTTAAAACACTTAAGGGAAGTATCATTGCAACAATGTTTTGTGAATCAGTCCCCATTAGAGCACATAAATGTTCTTTATCTGCTGATCTCGTCATCATACCTATGATTGAGTTTGATATAATCATCGGTATGGACTGTCTATCAGACTATGATGCGAAGATTTATTGTAAGATGAAAGAGGTTACGATTCTTGATGATAATGATAAGGAACACCTTATCTTTAGAGCAGAATCCTCACCACCTAATTCTTATTTAGATCCACCCCCAGTAGCTCAACTTAATTCAATTATTGTGGAGGAAGAAATGAAATAACTGTCGGTGAGGAAAGGATTGTTCAAATAGAGGATGTGCCTGTTGTGAAAGAATTTGTAGATGTATTTCCAGAAGATTTACCTGGACATCCTCCAGAACGAGAAGTTTAGTTTTCCATTGATTTAATTCTTGGATCAAGGCCAATATCGAATACCCCTTATAGAATGGCCACTGTATAATTAGTTGAACTAAAGAAACAACTAGAGGAATTGAGTAATAAGGGATTTATTCGCCCTAGTGTTTCTCCATGGGGAGCCCCTGTTCTTTTTGTTAAAATGAAAGATGGATCTATGAGGTTATGTATCGACTATAGGGAGATCAATGCTATAACGATAAAGAACAAGTATCCCCTACCTCGTATTGATGATTTATTTGACCAACTACATGGAGCTCAATACTTTTCAACGTTTGACCTTCGATCTGGATACCATCAGAGTTGTGTAAAGAAGGAAGACATTCCGAAGACAGCATTTCGAACCAGGTGCATTACGAGTTTACTGTAATGCCTTTTGGATTGACTAATGCACCCTCTGTATTCATGGATCTGATGAATAGAGTTTTCAAGGAGTATCTCGATGAATTTGTGGTGGTATATATTGATGATATCTTGGTATACTCCAAAACCTACGAAGATCATGAAAAACACTTGCGCATTATCTTGAAGACTCTGAGGAGGCATGAATTATATGGGAAGTTTAGCAGGTGTGAATTCTGGCTTCAGGAGATTTCTTTTCTTGGCCATATTGTCTCTAAAGATGGAATCTCTGTTGATCCTTCTAAGACCAAGGCAATCCATGAATGTTCAGCACCTACGAGTATAAATGAGGTACGTAGTTTAATTGGTTTGGCAGGTTATTATCGACGTTTCATCCAGAATTTTTCCCGATTGGCTAACCCATTAATGAAGGTCACACGTAAAGGGGATAAATTTGTTTGGACAAAAGAGTGTGAAGAATGTTTCGAAGAACTGAAGAGAATATTAGTCAATGCTCCTATATTGACTCTACCATCGGGGAATGATGGGTTCGTTATTTATAGTGATGCATCGAAGAAAGGACTTGGTTGTGTCCTTATGAAGAATGATAGAGTTATTGCCTATGCATCACGACAGTTGAAAATTCATGAACAAAACTATCCTACTCATGATCTCTAGTTAGCAGCTGTGATCATTGCTTTGAAGATATGGAGGAACTACCTCTATGGTGAAAAATGTGAGATTTATACTGATCACAAGAGTTCGAAGTATATTTTCTCACAAAAAGAACTCAACATGAGGCAAAGGAGATGGCTTGAATTACTCAAGGATTATGATTGCACGATACACTACCACCCGGGGAAAGCAAACAAGGTGGCAGATGCTTTGAGTAGAAAAGACCATGGAGTTTTGAACAATATGAGAATTGAAAGGGATCCAATTTTTATCGATCTAGTGAAGATGGACATGGGAATAACCAGGTAAGGAGAAACATCATTTCTTTTTCAAATGGTTGCCAAACCATCTTTAATAGAAAGGATTAAGAGTACTCAGACCGATGATGAAGAATTTCAAAAGAAGATTAAAGCTGTGAATGATGTGAGATTGAGAGACTTTGTGTATGAAGATGGAATTTTGAAATTTGGGAAGAGACTTTGTGTTCCCGATATACCAGATCTAAAAAGGGAATTGCTGGATGATGCTCATAGTTCCAATTTCTCTATACACCCTGGGAGCACCAAAATGTATAGAGATTTGAAGGAACATTTTTAGTGGGACAACATGAAGAGAGAGATTGCTGATTTTGTGTCAAGATGTATGGTTTGTCAACAAGTGAAAGCTGGAAGGCAATAGCCTGGAGGAGTCATGCAACCTCTTCCCATACCGGAGTGGAAATGGGACAATATTACGATGGACTTTGCCATGGGGCTACCAAAGACTCCTAGAAGGAATGATGCAATATGGGTTATTGTTGATCGTCTTACCAAGTCAGCACATTTTCGTGATATAAGAGAAGATCTACCCCTGGAACGTCTAGAAAGACTATATATTAATGAAGTTGTGAGACTTCATGGAGTAACCTTATCAATTGTTTCTGATCGTGATCCCCATTTTACTTCAAGATTTTGAGAAAAGTCTTCAGAAATCCCTGAATACTGAACTTCATTTGAGCACTGCTTACCACCCTCAGACAGATGGACAATCAGAACGGACTATTCAGACCTTAGAAGACATGTTGAGATCTTTATCACTTGACTTTCAGGGTATGTGGGATCAATATTTACCACTGGTAGAATTTTCCTATAACAATAGCTTCCATTCGAGTATTCAGATGGCACCATATGAAGCGTTATACGGAAAGAGATGTCTTACACCAACCTGTTGGGATGACGTTGGTGAAAGAAAACTTGTAGGCCCAGAACTGGTGGAGGAAATGGTGGAAAAGGTGAAGGTAATCCAAAATCACATCAAAGCATCTCAAAGTAGGCAGAAGAGATACGCCGATAATCGAAGGAAGGATTTGGAATTTCAAGTCAGTGATCGTGTTTTCCTGAAGGTATCTCCATGGAAGGGAGTCATACGTTTTGGTAAGAAAGGTAAATTGAGTCCCAGGTACATCGGACCCTTCTAAATTCTAGAGCGAATTGGGGTTGTAGCTTACCGATTGGCAATGCCGCCAAGTCTCTCTAAAGTTCACGATGTGTTCCACGTATCTCTGTTGAGGAAATACATGCCTGACCCAACGTATGTACTCACCTATGAAGAATTAGAACTGGAACCCGATCTGTCTTATTGCGAAGAGCCCGTCAAGATTATTGATACGAGAGAACAAGTGCTGAGAAATCGGACGACGCGTCTGGTAAAAGTTTTGTGGAGAAACAATAAGATAGAAGATGAAACGTGGGAACCCGAGGAACTTATGATGAAGAACCACCCGAGTCTTTTCATGCGGTAGTATTCTAGAAATTTTGAGGACGAAATTATTTGGAGGGGAGAATGTAACACCCCATGCTTCTACGGAACACTTCTCATTTAATAATGTGATAGCATGTGTTGTACGCAACACCGAGTTCTAACACACCAAAACCAATCAAACTAGCCGTTATGAATAGTAATAACTACTTTTTAAAATTATATATATTTTATATTTCAAAATGGACTTCATTTTTGGATTCGTAATATCTAATTTAGCCTAAGGTGAAATTTTGGTACTTTTCGGATAACTTTCATATTTTGATGAATAGTGAAAATTACTAAATTTTAATTAAAAACAACTTTTTTAATCAAAATAATTAATAGTGATAAATTATGAATTTTAGTAGTTTTAAAGTATATTTAGAATATATTTTTACTATTTAATATAATGTTGTTCATTGGACATAATTTTACAATTAAACCGAACATAAACAAGTGTAAATCTTTTGATAGTTATTACCTCTTAAAAACACGCTTTTTGTTTTGACAGCGGGAATTAATTTTAAATTAATTTCTCCCACTTCTGTGTTTTGAATTTAGGAAAATGGATTCCATATTTGGAATCAGGATGTTCAAATTGTGTAAATAGGTAACTTTTATTTTTAGACATTTTGAATAATTACTGCGGTAAATATTTTATTTACAATGGTTAAGGGTAAATCCGGTAAATAAGGGTTAAAAAATAATATTATAATAATACTAAATTACCCTAAAACGTGTCCTAGCCTTATTGGTTGATACATGTTCGACCATAGTCATCTTTGGCTCTATTTTGGGACCCCATGGTGCCACTTGTAGGTGATAAGGACACTTTATTTTAATTAAGTTAAAATGAATACAAAAATGACACAAGCATATATCTTTTAGCACAACAATTGTTACATAGGGTTATATATGTTGGATTTTAGATTATAAATATTAATTAGAAAGATAAAAAGATTTCCTACATAATTATATTTTATTTATAATTTTTATACATTAAATAATATATTTTATTTATGACACAATGATGATGTAGTAATTACTATAATAGTGAAAAAGTAAAATAATTGATATTATAAATACCCAAATAAATATAATATGAAACTTTTAATGAATTAAACTAATTTACTAGGATAATATGATATATTAGGATTGATTTAATCGACTTTTTTCGAAGTAATCAATCTGTTATGAGTTTCACAAAAATCAACTATTGAATAGTGTCAAAATTGACATAAAAGAGGTCTTAAAAAAATATTATATTATTAATTGATATTAAATTCTTAAAAATCTAAGGTTAGGCCAAGAGACTTATATAATGATTGTTTCATCATTAATGGACCACTTGAGGGTCTCTTGGATGTATGTAGTAAGTTTATTAACCATATTATATAAAAATACAGGGAGACATTGTAAAAGTAAAACTAATTAACTTAGAGTTAATACTTAAAGATAAGGTTAATATAAGTACCCAAACCTGTATAAATTCTATTGGTTGAGTAGTTTTCGAACCATCCCCACCTTAGAATTTAAATAAACAACTTTGGAGCCATTAGAAACCGAATATGAATTTATTATAAATTAATATTTCTAGCTTTTCCAAAGGTGCCCCTCACCCCTCTTATAAAAGGGCACTCCTCCTTCTCATTTCTTCACACCTTCAAAGCCTTTTGGTTCGGCCAAACTCTGCCCAAATACTCTCCCAACTTCCCTCACTACAACCAAGAGGCCTTAGTTTGATCATAAAGACATCCTAAGGATCCCTTTTGATCAAATCAAAAGGAAGAACCCGAAGAATAGGTAATGATTTCACCACCCTTTTTCCAAGTTCATTTCTTTTTCCACTTCTTCTTCCTTTGTTGTTACCATTATAAAATAATAACTCCAGTATATCACATATACATTGATGTTATTATAAATATGGTACAACCATATTCATTATTCTATCCACCCTTTGAATAACATGTCACCATACGTGCGTACGTACGGCTTACCGTCTCCACGTCGTGGTGTAATTGTTATTCAATATATTATTATTTGGATGGGTATAATAATGTTGTGTAAATCATGTAAATAATAAATATAACATGTTAATTATTCTTTATATATGATATAACATCCATTTATATATTATTTTAATATCAAAATAATGATATTGTCGCTCGTGCGTACGTACAGACTACCATCTCCACGAACGCGATAAGATTCATTCTCCATCGTATCCATTCAAGTATAATTATCATTTGATGATTTAAAAATGATGTTTAAGGACTTGATATCATTCTGGATATGAATAATATACAACCTATTCATTACAAACATGGCTTACGTAACAAAACATATAAAAGAAAACAAGTAAGTTAACACCCGAAACAACGATAATACTAAGATATTATTATCAAATCAACATTAAAAGATCATATATGATATCATATTAATATATATGATTCTTGTATAATTTAATAACAATTACTTCACCATTATACAGGAGGTTAACCTACCCTAACCAAGGAAAAGTACAAGGTAAGGGTTATTTCACAATCTCTTCATTATCCGAGGTTGTTTATACGTAATAATCTACTGGGATTTCTTTATCATCCACATCCATGTTTCTTCGAAATGTATTTCAAAACATATTTATTATTTACAAGAATATGGGTTAAAGTCGTTTATACCCTTGTTTGACTTTTTATAAGAGGTTTATAAAGGAATCTTTCTGTCATTTTCAAAACAAGGTCCTTTTTAACCTTTTCGACAAAATTAAGGTAAGAATGTTTTTTTTAACTTATACGGCGGGTGCGGCTATTTTCCACCATTATAAAATCTTCAAAGCTTCCCTTAAAAGCTTATAAGATTATTTTCAAAGAAAATGTTTTATTTTATATGGATCTTAAATGATTTCAAAATAAAAGGAGATATTTCTTTAAAAAGAATTTTGATTTCATCTATGTCAATACCCTTTGATGGATTTTAAGATTATTTGAAGTTGATTTATTATGATACAAAACATCTATATTGTATTGAATGTTTTGTGATATGTTTGACTGTGGATGTGATATTTTTATACCATTCAAAGTTTATGGTGAAAGTATTGACATTTCACATGCTAGTTTTAATACGAATGTTTATGTTATGTTTAAACCTTTTCATATGGGAATGCATTGGACTTAATATGTGACGGGTGGAGCCCGCTATAGCTCCTCGATTCATCGGTAGGTCTCATGAGACAAACTAGTGTCTTGGCACAAGGCCTTGACAAAATATTATTTGTAGTCTTGGCACGAGGCCTTGGCTATGTGGTTATGATAGTCTGGCATTATGCATTCCATCATTATGAAAGTGGTTATTGATTTTGCATTTGATTATTCGATTAGTAGAATAACCATGTGAGTAAGTAAATGGCATTATTTCATTTTATTTATTCCATAATATGTTAAATGTTCAAGTTTAAAAGGATTTTGTTTTAGTTAAACATTGCCTTAATTGTTTATTCTTATTTATGAAAGTTTCCGCTATATTGTTATCCTTACTGGGCATTTGAGCTCACCCCTTTTCTATGTTTTATTTTTCCCAGGAAGGGAAGAAGTAAATTATGAATGACCTGCAGGGATATTATGTGGGGATATGAGTGTGGATTATGGAGACAATATGTTTTTGTAGTAGTCTTTCATTTTATGATGTAATGTAAGACTTATGAATATATCTAGTGTTTCCAAGACTACTAAACCAATCGGTCTTTCGAGATTTGATCTTTCTTGTGATCATACCAATGTTATGTAATAATGCACCGACTCTGGGTAACTGGGGTTGGGGCGTTACAATTGGAAATGTAGAAAACTTTAATTTGGAAAACATTTGAAAATTAAACAATGTTAGAACATATCAGCTATCCACAAAATAAACTATCTTCCCCAAGTCAGAATAAAAAAATATTTCCCATAATGTAATTGAATGGAATTATCTGAGGAATTATAGATATCCATTTTGAATTACTAAATAAAGAATTTTAAATAAGGTCTATTTCAGTAAAATAATTTTTTTTAATTGAAAGATAAATAATTTGGAAAATTATTATGTAGTTAAAAACATTGTTTTAGTATTTTTTATAATTAATTTGAAAACCCATAACAAATATATCATTTTAAAAAACATGAAAAATATAAAAATTGATTTGATTAAAATAATTTATTAAATTCATTATAAAATATTTTAAAAATAACCATCTAAAACAATGGGCGGAATGATAAATAATATTTTAATATAATAATTATTTCATTTATATTCTTTAAGACTAAATATAAACCACTAATACATTATTGTTAAAAATAGAATCATTTAAAACCATTATAAAATCATGATTTTTTTAAGAATAAAGTTATAAATTAATAAAAAAATATTTAATATCATTGACATTGTTATAATGAATTAATTATCATTTAAAAAAAACTAAAATGAAATAAATTCACATCAAATTTTTATAATAGATATTTTTCCTTAGAGATAAATTAAAAACCATGCATGTCACAAATTCAAAAAAAAATTGATCAGGAAATTTGTTAAAATAATAATTATATTCATTCTAATTAAAGATGAGATAGTATAAAATAAACTTTTTTATTTCTTTACTAGCATATTTTTTTTCCATAAAATCAACCAATTATTATAAACATAAATATTATAATTCCAAACAAAAAAGAAGTGTTGGGTTTAATTTAATTTACAGCGGTCAAATCAAAAAAATTTACCAAGGAAATAGAAAATTCATTTGTATACATAATACATCAATAGAAGATTCTGTACAAGATAATGGTTGTTATCTTAAATTAAAATTTTACATAATTATAACCAAGATATAAATTAATTTATAATAATTTAGATGTAAAATTGTAATGCAATTAAACTCTTTAAAAATTATTTCACTTATAATAAAAAATGAATAAATGGTATAAAATATGATTTATTTCCAAATTCCCTGAATTAATTGATATGTACATAAATAATTAATTCGTGATATTTATATTCAGCATAAAAAAATTAGCTTGTAATTTTAAGCATATCTCATTAAATAAAATCTATGTTGATGAAACCCTTATAATTTTCATAATATTTTATCCCAAACCATTAAGATAGAGGGAAAATTAAATTATATTTAAAATTCATAGATTTTTTATTGATTAGGGATGTAGTATTTCTATTATTAACCATATAAAACCTTAATGTAAAAATAGGACATTAATGTTTAACAAGTCTCTAAGTGGGTAATTTTATAATAGAAAATTACTACATTTGTATGTCTGAGATCAAAAACCAATGAGGGATAATTTTATAGATATGTATTAAAATTATTTTATTTTTAAATAATGATTTTAAATAGAATATATATTGATTTATATAAACCCCTCAAAAAATTATTGTGAAGATTTTCTCATTTGACATAAGGAATAAAAGGGAATTAAAAAATAACTAACATTTAAAAAGAATATCATGAATGGAAATTAACCACCTATATATTAATAATTATCATCATAAAAACATTTTATGAAACCATTTTCATATATATTAAATTTCATTTCCATTATTTATAGTATTTCCCTACATGTCTATTAATTATATAATTATTATATTCATCACTGAATATTGGTAATTTGTAATTTTTAATGTCGATGATGAACCCAATTCATTGATAAAGTGATGATAACAATAATATTATAAATTTAAATTAATAAAAATTTCCTCAATGATTAATTTATTTTAAATGTATGTTGATTGAAGATATGTACATGATATATGAGAACATGATGCATGCTGAATTTTTGGGGGGTAATTTATTGAGTTTAACTAATTAAATTATTTGTATAATTAATATTCAAAAAATATTTGAATAAAAATGTGAATGAAATATATTAATCCTTAATATAATATAAATTCAATAAATATATATTTATAATACAAAATTTGTTCCATTGATTAAAAACAAATCACACCACTCTATATAGGTTGATGTCAGCACATACACACAGGAGAAGCTATTTCTTCCATATCATGGATAAAAATATAGATGTTTATTATTCTATTAAGAATAATAAAAATGTTATTTATAAAAATTTCATTTAATAAATAACACCTTAAACAATAAATTCCTGTGTTTTATTAAAAACAAAACATTTCCCTCACAGATATTGCCTTCCACAGATCACATGAACAAAGTTCTCATTTTTCGATTGGTTGAGAGGAAAATCAATAATGATTATATTTTATATCAAATAAAATTTATTAATTAAATTGAAAATTATTAAATTATTTCATTATTTTATAGTTGATGTTTTTTATAATAATAGAATTAATGGAATAGTAAATAAAATGATTAATTATGAATTATCTATGTACTCCATCGAATAAATACGTTATAAATTATATTAACCCACTAATGGATAGTAATTTGATATTAATATAGGATCTATATTTATTAAATTATATTTTTAGATATTTTTATTGATTATAATAATTTCTAATGGATTCTATTATAAATACACAGTTGGTGGTGGATGCATCCTTTTATAGATGAAGGAGGCTGCAAATTTCAAATAAGTGGAAATTTATTAAAGAAATATAGTTCAAAAACTGGGAGATTATGTATTGGTGAAGTGTTTTTTCCATAAATACTCTTAGAAAATCTGTTTTTGATATAGATTTATAAATTTTAAGAATTTCAAAATTATATTATCCTTTTCCATAATTCATGTTTACCATAGTAATTGTTTGAAATTTTGATATCTAATTTTAATGACACAAATTAAAATTAAGAATAATAAATAATTTTAGTTTTATAATTACATATATTAATTTTTTTTGTGAAGCTAGTTTTTTATTGTTGAGAAAAACTATATCTAATATTATTTCACCTAATATAGAATTTTCTTAGAATTACAATATATCTTAGAATAATCATTATAGTTGAAAACAAATCTCAACAATGAATATTTTAAAAAAAATTAATTTTTTCATTAATAATAATATAGGTGTTATGCTGATTTTAATCAAATCAAAACCAAAAAAAAGAACAATTCAAATATTTAGTAGAATAAAAATTCCAAAATAAATTTCTCATTGAATAAAATAGTAAATGGATTTGAAAATGATAAAAATTTGTTTTGTATATTAATCAAAAAATTTACAATAAATAATTTTATTTATTAAATATATAATATTTTAGTAAAATAATTTTAGAAAATATAATTAAATATTATATCGAAATTATGAAATAATATTCATGATATATGTTCAAAATAAATTTCTCACCATATACCTAAAAACATTTATAAAATAACCAAAAATTTCATCATAGGCTAATACTGTAAGAAGAATTTTAAAATTTATGTTCATTTTCACTAATTAAAATTAATAAAACATGGATTATTTCCGTTTCATAGGAATATAATGTCTTATTCGATAGAATTATTTTATAGGAAAGATTACTTTTAAAATATTAATTCTTCCAGATCCTATTATCTACTGATTAATATTCTATTTAGTGATAATGCAACACTCATTAATAAAATATTTTATCCATTTTATCTACAAAAAATGTTGCTTTTAAAATAAAGAAATTGATAAGTGAATTAAATATATATTAAGTAAAACATATCTTTTAGAATAAAATATTATTAATAGATATTTATTTATAAAAGTAAAATTATATTAATACATACGAAAACAAATAACAGTTATTATCTAATTTCTATGTAGATTCCATAACTTGTTTCACTATATATATAAATTAAAAATCAACAATATAATTATATCAATATAATTATCATAGTGAAAAATCTTGTGGTTTTTGTAAATCCATAGACCACTATGGTCCATTAAATTATGAAATTCCAGTGGTTGAAGTGTTTTTAAGTTTTAGAGTGGCTAATTTCAATATTTTTAGAAAATTATAGTTTTCCTTCTAAAGGACATGATAGTGGGTCATAATGGTGACTTGAAATGGTAGCTCAAGAAGCTGAGGCAGGACCGATCATTCAAAATGGCGACTCGCCCCAGTAGCCCATTATAGTGATTCAGGACCATTGAGTCAGAATGATATCTTCTGAAAGTGATTCATGACGGTTAGTTGTGATTGTAGCTCATCTAGTAGTTAGTCGTCCAATGATATATTATGACCGTAGCTCACACCAGTGAGTCACATCAATGACTCATGATGGTAGCTCGCATTGGTACCTCATACTAGTGACTCGCACCAGTGACTCATCCAATGGAGATACATTTAAATTAGTTTGGTACTTTTCATTTTTTTTTATATTATTATTGTTTCCCCCCATTATTGATTAATTCAACATAAAATGATTTTAACACCTTATTTGGTGGGTTTTGAAGTCGTTTCAAGGGTTATAAATAAGAGCAATACTTTTCTAAAAGTGTGGGATCCATTTAAATGGTCAAACCTCAATGTATTATGGTGATACAGTGTTAATGAAAAATAATGTTCATTTTATATTCCATAAGGCTCAGATATAATCAATTTAATATAGGGGCCTTCTTTCCATTAATTAATTAACTTTTCTCTTGATACTAGACATCTGAAAACATTTATTCCTAGAGGATTTGTGCATTTTGTTGTACCCTTTGGAAATCATTTTCCAAAGAGGCCTTTCCTACAACATGTTTCCCCTATATTATATAAATAAGTAAGTGTTAATCTCTTGTTCATTCAAGTAGGATTCCCTTCATCGCTATCTTATTTTTTAACAATTTTGGATTTCTGAATAAATATTTCTTGGGAACACAGTGGAAATCATATTAATGATGATAATAAACTTAAACATAACCATTAAATAGGGGCTCGATAAATATATTTATGATCATAATATTTTATTGATATCATGATCAATTTTGGGAAATGTATGGGCTATATGCCAACTGAAAATTTTTATCATTAGGGGTCATTATCTTCACAAATATTGTTTATGAATAAATGTTTATCTACTTCTCGTTAAACAGATATATGTAATTTTTTAAGAAAATACATTCTTCAAATAAATATATTCACTAAGGTAAATATATTTATATGATAAACATAAAATTAAAAACTATAAATTGAGTGAGGAAATCCATATTTAATATGAATATTTCATTCCTTGAATCGTGTGGTGGTTTGATGTGTGTGGGATTGTTCTCACCTATACTGTAGTAATTGTTTTGTGATATGGGGTGGTTCATGTGGTGTAACACAATCCTATAATGAACTAAATTTTTTAACTAGGATATGGTTGTAATGGGCAGTAGATTTTGGATTGATGGGCAGTGATGTATAGTATGTCTTCGATTGGGTAAAGTGGTTTGGTGTTTCTAGGTGTGGCAATGAGTTGGAGGATTTTTCTATTAAGAGAATTGATTGGGTAGAATGACATTGATTAAAATAATGGCAGTTGGTAGCATGGTCTCATCATTATTAATATCCTTTAAAAATAATTACCATATCTCGAGGCTGGTATGTTATTTTTGGAAGGGGTGATAAATGGAGAGTATTGTGAAGTGGGATAATATTTTACTATGGATCTTATTACTTTGTGTGATGTTTTATTTGAGGATTGTTTTGTGTTGTACCTAGTAGATTCTCAAAAAGTGATTGGATAATGAAATGAATTCTTAATAAAACATTATTATTGGTTAAATGAACTAGTTGGGGCTATGATTTGAGTTTTTGGCCAGATGTGTGGTTGTGCATTTATAGGTAGAAGTAATGGTGGTATTTATGTGTTGGTTGTTATATGAAACCCCATAGGATGATTCCGACTATCCACTATCATATATATATATATATATATATTTTATTTCTATATGTTCCTCACCATAGCAGAGAACTATCTTCCGAACACCCACATCATCATG
The DNA here is from genome assembly GCA_963277665.1 of Viscum album. NCBI lineage: Eukaryota > Viridiplantae > Streptophyta > Magnoliopsida > Santalales > Viscaceae > Viscum > Viscum album. The sequence goes on from OY728153.1 coordinate 782,907,792, forward strand.
GGGGAGGGGTTATTTCCAAAACATCCCCATGTTAGGGTGTATGGTTTCCTACCCACTCTTCCCTACTCTATCTGCCAAGAGGGGATAACCAAAGATTTTTCATGCATGTTGAGGTTTTTAGGGACCATGTGTGTGCAAGAGAATTTTTTTTTTCCATAGGTTTCTTTAGTATGAGATGAATTACGGTTTACCAGGTGTATTTAGTATGATATTTTTTGTGCTTTGCTAATTTCTCTCTGCATGTGATGTGGTTGTGAGGGCATGGTTTGTGCAGGAGGGATGCAATGATATTTTTTTGGTGGGTGAAGGATCTATCAATGAGGATTAGTTCTGTGAAGATGTGATGTGATGAGGTAACATTTCCCAAGATATGGGACTAGATGTGAGGCACATTTTTTTGGGAATGTTGTGATGTGGTACATTCAAATGAGGTGGGAGCACTAGGATGTTTATCATCAGGGTGTGAGAGTGGACAATTGATAGGAAATTGATTTTGGGTAACCAAATCATATATGTTCATACTATATTACTTCACATTAATTGAGTTATTTAGTTAATGTGCCTTAATGAGGTTAGGATAACTAGTATAAATTCATCGGTGTTGATGGGATCTTTCATTTTCTGACAAGATCATCAGTATTGTTTTCATACATTATCATAAGATATTTTGTTTTTTCCAACTTATTATATTTATACTCTCATCCAACACACAAATTTTTTTTATCTTTCTTGGAAAATTGTGTGTACAGTGACATACATTAGTAGATTGGTCTTTGGGACATTTGTCACTTTACTTTTTTACCTTGTTTTTTGTATTTACTTAGGTGTTCATATTTTATTAATTGATGTGGTATTTTAATAATGTATATCCTTTGGATTTTATATTTATTCTATATATATAGTACATGGAGTTGTTTTGGTATAGAAAATATTATTTACTATTGTTGTTTTCATTAAAAAAAGGTAAATGCATCCCATTATGGGAGATTGTATACACTTAGTTTAGCCACCACCCTAGGGCCTAATAGAGGCAGGAACCAATGGTCCTTATCTTGGATTATTTATTTTCATCCTAAGATGGGATTCTTTGGGGGGTTGGGGTCAAGATAGGATGGTATCAGATATGATGTTTGATATGTTGGATAGAGTTTGGAGATAGGAACAATGAGGATTTCATGGGTTGGTAGAATAATAGTGTTAGGTTACCATGGTTTGTGACATAGACCAAGATAGAATTACTAGGAAAATGTATTTTATGAACTAATGTGATCTGATTTAATGACTCGGAGCCTACTGATCGTCTAAGTACAGCTACACCATGTTGTGAGTTTGAGACCCTTGAAAAGGTACGATCATTATAATGACTTGTGTTCTTATTTTGATTTGGGTTTTTTTGGGAAGGGTAAAATTGATTTGATGAAAATAATAAATTAAAATGAATCATAAATAAAATTCCATACTACCTGAGCATATGAATTATTATTTATCATTTCAACAATGGAACATATGCATCGTCCCCTTGTGGCTCAGGAAGATTAAGCTCAACTAGATTATTCAGTTGATCGGAAAAGGGTTGATATTGTGGATGATAACCACTGGAATGGAACTTTGTGTGGTGTCTTACAGTAAGAGTTTTGTATATACAATGGATTTTTTACAAACATGGAGGCAAAGAGCTAGATCGAGGAGCATTAGATAACCATCATCATGATTTGGGATTCGATAGAGTACTATGTTCCATTGACAGTGATCCCGATGGGGGGACTTGACTGTCTGTGCTAGACATTGTAATCAGGGTAGAAAATGGGGGATACTATTTTGTCGGTTCATTTAAAAAGGTGTTCTGAAAATAATTACTATTATAGGCTATGATGGCTAATAATATCCCTGGGTTACTCCCCCTCTATTAGGGATTTTTTCAATATGGGTGATGGAGATCAAGTTCATTGATATCCTTCTTTTTTTCCTCGATCTATTTATAGACCAGGAGTCGGATGATATATTCCTAGAGGAGGAACTTTTTTCTTGCTATCAAGTATGTAGTTATTTCCATTACATTGATGACGTACATGGAGGTCCAAAAGAAAGAATACATTATTGATCAGATTCACATGTGAGGAGGAATATTGTGAGTTTGTAGTTCGAACAGTTATTCGATAGGTTGGGTTACCCACAGAAGGTCTCAGGAGACAGGGTCTTCAAGGTTTTGATCAGTGGGGAGTCAACCACAGCAGATTCGGTTTTGACCTTATGGTCCTCGTGCCTTTCCTATGAACATAAAACCATGGATATTCATCTATGGAATTTTTGGAAATCTTCATAACTAGTTCCCAAGTGGTTTCTCAAGCTCATCAGAGTGGAGGTAGGAAAATTCTACTCCGACATCAGCAGTAGTGGTCAGCTAGACCATTTAATTACTAGGGGAAACGAGATAATGATTTAGCAGGGGTAGATGGATAATGTAGAGTCTAACATCAATGTGTAACATAGGGACCTCGACCCATACATGTTCATGGGGTTGGAAATCATTATAGTGGAATAGGATATGGTAATGGTCAGTTACATGCAGAATAGGTAGATGTTCCGACATGATATACGATCCATATAATTTTGATCATCTTGGTTAGTAACATTTCTTGTGTTTTTTTTTATTTTGGAGCTTCACAATCCTTTGTTTCACCCAGTCTAGCTCATGATATGGGACTAAATTTAGGGAGGCTTCACATTCCCTTGGGGTTCTGTATGCCTATCAGAGGAAATACCCACATGTTTGATGTGTGAAAGGGATGAAGACTGATGATGAGACCACACCAGTCCCATGGATATATATTATTAATACTTATTGAAACATACAATATCATTCCCTGCATTGACTGGGTATATTCTTTGTGAACTGTTGTCAATGGATTCTAGATATGATTAGTTTATTTAGATTAGGATAGCAAACATGTGGAATTCATTGTTTAGTGGAGTTTTTTGTTGGGTTGTCAATGTGTAGAGATCTTTTCTCTTAGTTGGATGGCATATACTTAGAATCAGTAGATACTGTGATGGTGGATGTTTGGAGAGTTTTTGGGGGAGTTATTAGATGTTTTCCATGAGGTAGTATTGATCCCACCTGCTGGTCTGGTCCTCTTGGTCCTCTGCATCATCGGCCTACTGCCTAAAAATGATTTGGCTACAGATGGAAAATCATGCGACAAAGCCAGCAGCTCCTGAGCATGCTTGGTATGTAGAGTCTCTGGTATAAAATTGAGCTTGAAGAAGGACTCAAAGTCTTCCCAGGTGAAGGAAAACTCATAGAAAAACACGAACATGTGGATCCACCACCTCTCAGTTTCTCCCTGGAAGAGGCTAACAGCTAGGTACACCATCAAGTCTGGGGGTGTCCCAGCTGTGTGGAGAGCTCGTGCTACAAACTCCAGCCAGTGCCTAGCAGTCTGAAAATCAGACTTGCCTCGAAACTTTGGAGGCCTCTCACACTGGAACTCTTTCATCTCACTCAAGCGGCGTACACTCTCTACTGGTGTCTCAACTGGTGGAGGGCTATGTACTGAGGCATCTCTGCTCGCTGGGCTATTGTCGAGCTCCCCACTCGGTACCCACACTGTCTGACTAAGTGAAGTCATCCTAAAAGAAACAGTCGTGACTCGGTCAAACAATTATACCAGGTGATCTGGCCTGGTTTGAATTAATTTTAATGAAACTTTTCAAAACAAACACGCAATTAGTGTTTTTGTGCAATGAGTCAGAATTTCAGGAGTCAGGGTACTAGTGTATGGATACGTCGGCCGCCCACACCAACACTGGACTCCCTAAACTAAAGACCACACATAGTACCTTTAACACTATTGCTTTAAAGAAAAGAAATATCAGAGTCCTAAGTTCTGCGGTATAACCGACTCCTCTGATTCCAATTTTTCACGACCCATCCTCGGGTCCCATGCCATGACTACCCCAAGCCCGGCATCCATAGTCCAGAGGCTGGAGACTAGAACCAAAGGCATAAATCCCAATAAAAAGGGAAGGCATTGCCTTTATAAAAGTAAAACACACAACAGATTATAATTTGAAGCAAAATAAGTACAAAAGAAAGTCTTGAAACGTAAATGGGCCATAATTCAAACCCAACTAAAAAATACAGCTACAACTGAATGAAAGTACCATAGAAAAAACAAGAAGCTGGAAGAATAGAAGTAGCTCCTAGGTCATCCACCTCTAATTCTACCACAAGGGTAGGTACAGATAGTGCTTCTCCTTGATCGTCCACCACGGATCCTACCTCAAGGGTAGGTACAGATAGCCTCGTCAACATTCTCGCCCGTCAACCTCCTATGAGTACCATCTCATCGTGAAGTCCACCTCTGGATACTGAAGCATTGTGAGGTCCACCTCCGGATACTGACTCGTCATGAGCTCCACCTCTGGGTACCGTCCAGTCCTCGAAATCTCGGCCTCCGTCTGTGTTGTCTGTCATCTGCATCAAACACAAGGAGGTGTGGGAATAAAACGTGCAGGGGTGATTATAAAAATACTCAGTAGGGACCCCAAGACCCTCAAGGTCTCACTAAATCCAACATGGATAAACACAAACCATGATCTAAACAGATAACCCTTACATAGGTATAAGACCATTCTTATACCTAAGATATCATGTAACCCATCTCAATCAAGAGGTATCACACTGATATTAAATCAACGGATAAACACTACATAGGTATATGCCTATACATAGAGGAATGTTATCAAGTAACCCATCTCAATCATGAGGAAAACAAAAAGGTCATTGACTCAGCCCAAACCAGGATTTTCATTATCAAAACCGAAACTGCCGAAGAGCTCCTTCTCTACTGATTACACTGATCCTGTCACGACTCCGAGGCGCTTCTCACTAACCTTCGACTGCTGAGGTAGTCCTCCTTTCGATTACCGCGAGTCAGCCACCCAAACACAGTAGTGCTCCGCGCCGGGGGCTGCCACCCAAACATAGTAGTGCACACCCCCTAATAGCAAGAAGAGGCAATCCTTCTGACGAGAACCATGACCCTGCCACCCAAACACAGTAGTTCTTCCCACCATGGTTCCGCCACTCAAACACAGCAGTGCTCCCCCTTGGCTATATAGGTCACTCCGACTCGAATCCGAAAAGCAGTCATCAGGTCTTAGCCAACTACACGGTCCTTGTACTCCGTACACTCGTCTCCGGGAGGATCCGCTCCAAGAATTATCTCAAAGGACTGCCTCATCGTAGGGGTCTCAATGTAATAGACTACGCGTCAATCGGATACTCGGTCTGTGAGTTATTAGCCTTTTAGTCCCGAGGCCCGGTTGGCTTCGAGTACGAACCAACCTAGCCGTATCCCAAATATAACCCGAATTCTCATAGGATATACTCAAAGGACCATTTCTCAACGTGATCACCAATGTCGTTGACGGTTCTTCAAACGGGAGTCCGGTCTAGAAGTTATCGACTTCTACTTTCCCGGGACCTGGTTGGATTTTGGGTTCAATCCAACCCGGATATATTCCAACAGTGTCTAATCCTCGGGTGAAGTATTCCAAAAGATCAGTCTCTCCTAAAGGAATCCAACAATGTTGAAAACATGTCAATCGGACATCCGGAGCTCAAGTTATAAGTGTTTCCACTCTGAGGGCCCGGTTGGTTTCAGGTTCAAACCAACCGAGATATACCCAATGATCTAGGAATCCCTGAGTTTAATAAACCGTAATGACTATCCTAATCCAAGGATCTCAACGCAACTGACGGTGTGTTGATCGGAGGTGTGTAGCTCATGATATTTGCTTTTGAACGAAACTGCCCGAAAATAGGGGTTTTGGGCCCCGTCTGACCCGGCCCAATAACCCCTGGGTCGCCCCGAAACGTGTCGACCCAACCCGGGTTCGGGTCCGGCCCAATCGGGCGTGGCCCGGCCCGGCACGGCGGGGGTGGCCCGACTCAGAAACCGGACGCATGGTGCGAAGGGGGGCGCAGCCCCACTCTATTTTGAAACGGCAGCCCCATGTGGTGGGGTCCGCCCTAGCCTGTTGGCCAGGGGGTTCAACCCCTTGGTTTTTCTGGAAATAGCCGGCGTTTATGGACGACCGGTGTGGCTACCGCGGGAACCACAGGGTCCCGCTTCCTGGTGTGCCAGCGGCCGGCTGAGTCCGACCGCTTCCTCTGAAACTATCATGGCCTTAGGTCACAGCTCATGTCCGACCGGTGCGGCGCGACGGGGCCGTGCCCCTCTGTCATGGCCCACCCCGGCCGCGGCCTCCTTCGAGCTCTTCGGTGCGGCGCGACGGCCCCGTGCGCTGCCTCCTCCGTGGCCCACCCCAGTTGTGGTTCCTTCGGCTTCACCAACGCGGCGCGACGGTGCCGCGCATCCCAGCCGCGGCCCGCTCCAGCCGCGGTTCTATTCGTCCTCACGCACTACTACCGCACCGCGCCTCCTTCACATTGAAATCCAATGTTTATAAACAAGGAAATGGGGAGGGGAATCAGTCTTGTTCATGTGGTCCGATCACCTCCCATTACATCAGTTACATTTGGACGAAATAATATAAATACTCAAAAGAACAATCTTAATTTCAATACAAATGAATTTTACCCCTACCTCGTGTTGTTCGTCATTAGTCGCGGGGAAACGGCGTTGTGAGAAAAGAAAAGAGAGTGACGACGGTCGTTGGCGTTCGTCTCTTATGTCATCGTAGGAGTGCACCCAAAGAAGAATTGATGCATCCTCTCTTGTCGTGCTATGAAGAAGATAGAGGGTGCGTCGTCTATCTTCGCCGGAGGTTTGGTAGTCTTCAACGAAGGTGGAAAACCCCTCTTCCTTCACAAAGCTCTCTCTCAAGAGGTTTCTCCGACCAAAAAAATGTCAACCTAATTAAAATAAGACTCCACCTTATTTTAATTAACTGTTCCAAGAAATTCAAAATTTGAATAACATAATTCATTAATTGAGTAGGTTCCATTAATTAAATATGGTGTCTAGGAAAAAGTTAAAGTGAAAGAGAGAGATAATAGGAAGAGTTATATAAGTTAAAGTGGAGTTATAAATTAATGAGGTGAAAAAGTTATGAATGATATGGGAAGATCAAGGGGTTTAGGGTATCCAGTGGGCCCCACCTCCTCCATATCCACACATGGGATGTTGGGTGGTTTCGGGCCCCACCAACCACTTCCCATGGTAGAATTTATCATCCTTGGATAACAAAAATAAAATTGTACCCAATTTTATTTATTCCTTAAACCCCAAAATATAACTTCTTCTCCCGTAAAAATGCTCCTATGTAAAAAGTCATCTTAATCAAATAACAGTGCTGCGAGTTTATCAGTGCCCTCAGATTTCAATTCCAAGCATCAGTTCAAAAGATAGAAAAACCCTCTTGTTCTTTCACTGAACGTACCTAAGCCAAACATCAAAAATTGATACTGGGCACATCGGGCCGTGAAATCAGATGCTATCAGAAACTGCGGACTCGTAAAATTTCAACGAATTTAAGAAAAAAAATTCCATGAAATTTCCGTGTCTTTACATTACTCCCCCTCTGGGATTTACGTCCCCTTAAAGCGTCAACAAACACTAAGGAACACAAGGTGGTACTGAGAACTCATCTGAGCCTTCCGCTCCCATGTTCTCTCCTGGAGGTTCTCATGCTACCATTGAAAGCGCGCATGAGGAATCAGCCATCCACGTAGGACCCGCTCCTGTCGATATCGATCTCCACTAGAACCTCTGTGCATGTCGCCCTGTCATCAATGTCCAACTCCCTGTGGTCGATGATGTGTGAAGAATCGTGCACGTATCTCCTCAGTGGAGATACGTGGATGACATCACAAACCTGGTGCAAATGCGGTGGAAAGGTCAAGAGTTAAAATACCTCACCTACCCTGATGAGGGACTAGAAATATCAGTTGAACCTCAGTGATAGCTTGTCGCCTCAGCCACATCTCCATAAACCTTGTCTAGGTGAGATCCGTATAAGGACGTGGTCGCCTTCCTCGAACTCTAGAGGCCTCCATTTCCTGATTAGAACTGAAACTCCAAACTCCTGCTGCCACGAGGGTAATTTTGACCTATTCAAGAGTGATCAACCACACACTCCTTTTCATGAGTTTATCTTGTGCTTCCTGGGGTTTCATTTTCGCTGACCTAGGAAAACCCATCCCAACATTGTATATAAACCACAACCTTTTGCCTAATACAATCAATCGGGGTATTAATTGTGAATCCAAACCATACCAAGACCAACATCGTAATACCTCGACGCTGCTAACAATATATTCGAACCGAAACTATCTCCTCGAGGATCAAATTACATTGTCGGTGTAAGTGTAATTATCGAGTCTACTCCCAAAGGTATCTCCAGACGTGAGGGTCAACTCAACGGCTTATTGGAAACTCTAGGTCTGGGACAAGATTCGTGGTAGAAAGGAATGATTATAATCTACGTCTATTGTAACGACATTTAGAGGTGAACACAGACTGTCCCTCAAATCATTCATAGAGCCATTGTGTCACACTCCTTGACAGCATGCAGCTACTGTTTTTCTCTACCCTCCATCTCCCTGAACCTGGCAGGGATAACAAAGGCGGGTGGTTGTGACATGTTGAAATGTACACCACCTCATGCTGCTCTCCTAGATCTGCCTCCATGTCTGCTTCTCCATAGACTCATCTGTCCTTATCACTTCTTCTTCTTGAAACATTTTACACACCCAAGTCTCTGAGACTAGCGCTAGTTTCTTGTATCTTACTACATTGTGCAGTCTTCATCCGCTCTTGGATGATCTACACCTTCTCCGGCGTAGCTCATACCATCTCCCGTCGGTAGGAAGTTTGCCGATGTGTTAAGTCGGTCAATGACCACCCTTATTCTCATACGATCTGTAAGGGCTGCTATGATTTCTCCATTTCCAAAAAGAGAAATCTGGTCTCATCCCCTTGATGAACCATGTTCTTTGCCTAATACAGTCAATCATGACATGAATGATGCATTAATGCCATGGAAGACATCGTCAGGAATCGATGTTACTACAAAGAGATCCAACTGTCACTCTCGCCTCCAAGTGAGGAGTCACACTGTTGGCTCAGTGTGAGGTCACTGGGCCTCCTCTATTATAAATCTCAAAAGTGAGGTTCAAGTAAAAAATTTTAACCGGGACCTCTCAGTATTAACCAAAAAAAAGGATAGGAAAGTAAACATCACAAAGATAAGTGTCTTTTATTACTGCAGCTCGAAGTACAAAGACACAAATACAACAGCAAAATGGAACTAGAAGTAACAAGAACAAAATGAATACACTAGTTTTGCTCCAATCCACCTGCTTCCGGAGCTCCACTGCCTTGTCCACCACTCGGTTGTTAATCAAGCACCCGCTGATGCTTCTGTCTTGGTGGCTCCTCCAATGCCTGTAGATCAACTGTGCAGGGAGTTAGACAGTCACGTGCCATGTGACCCTTCCTACCGTAGGAGAAACACTGTATGTTTCCTGCATTCCTGGCTCTGGCTCCAGCCTGTGTGCCCCGCAATACCGATCATATAACCCGAGGTCTCCCACCTACTAGTCTGGTCATCTTGGTCCTCTTCATCATCTGTCTACTGCCTACAAATGATTTGGCTGCTGATGGAAAATCATGCAGCAAAGGCAGCAGCTCCGAAGCATGCTCGGTGTGTAGAGTCACTGGTATAAACTCCATCCTGAATAAGGTCTCGATGTCTTCCCAGCTGAAGGTCATCTCACCGCAAAACTGGAACATGTGGCTCCACCACCTGTCAACTACTACCTAGAAGAGGCTAATATCTAGGTACACCATCAAGTCTGCGGGTGTCCCAACTGTGTGGAGAGATCTTCCTACAAACTCTATCCAGTGCCCAGCCGTTTGAAAATCTGACTCGCCTAGAAATGTCAGATTCCTCTGACGCTGCAACTCACGCATCACGTTCAAGCAGCTTGCAATCTCTGCTGGTGGCTCAACTGGTGGAGGGACATGTACTGAGGCCTTGCTGCTCGGTGGGCTATCATCACGATCACCACTCGCTACCCATGCTTTATGACTAGGTGAATTCATCCTGAATGAAACAGTCGTGACATAGTCAAACAATTATACCTAGTGAGCAGACCTGGTTTGATCTAATTTTAAAGAAACTTTTGAAAACACACACGCAATCAGTGTTTTCGTGCACTGAGTCGGAAATCAGTATCCAGGGTCCTGGTGTTTGGATATGTCGGCCGCTCGCACCAACACTGGACTCCCTGAACTGAAGACCACACTTATTACCATTAACACTATTTCATCACAATAGAGAAATATCAGAGTCCAAAGTTCTTTGGTTGAACTGACACCTCTGATACCAATTTTCACGACCCGTCCTCGGGGCCCATTCCGTGACTACCCCAAGACCGCTTCCATAGGCCAGGGGCTGGAGACTAGCGCCAAAGGCTTAAATCCCCATAAAAAGGAAAGACATTTCCTTTATAAAAGTAAAATACATAGTAGAGTACAATCGGAAGCAAACACTAAGTATAAAAGAAAGTGCTGAAAAGTAAATGGGCCAGAATACAAACCCAACTAAAAAGTACAGCTACAACTGAATGAAAGTAAAATAGAAAAGACAAGTAGCTGGAATAATAGATGTAGCTCCTGGGTCGTCCACCTCGAATCCTACCCGATGGGTAGGTACAGATAGCACAGCTCCTGGATCGTCCACCACGGATCCTACCTGAAGGGTAGGTACAGATAGCCTCCTGAACTCTCTCTCCCTTCAACATCCTCTAAGTACCGTCTCTTCATGAATTCCATCTCCGGATACTGACTCTTCGTGAGGTCCTCCTCCGGATACTGACTCGTCGTGAGGTCCTCCTCCGGGTACCATCCAGTCCTCAAACACTCAGCCTCCATCTGCGCTGTTTGTCGTCTGCATCCAACACAATGAGGTGTGGGCATAGCCCGTGTAGGGTTGAGTATAATGGTACTAAGTTGGGACCTCGAGACCCTCAAGGTCTCACTAAATTCAAAAAGGATAACCACAAAGAAGGATATAAACAGATAATCCATACTTTGGTATAAGCCCATACTTATACCTATGTTATCAAGTAACCCATCTCCCTCAAGAGGTATCACACAGAAATGAAATCAATAGATAAACACTACATAGGTATATGCCCATACATATATGTAATTTATCAAGTAACCCATATCAATCAATAGGAAAACATAATGGTCATTAACTCATCTCAATCCAGGATTTTCATTATCGAAACCGCAACTGCTGAAGTGATCCTCTTCTATCGTGTACACTGATCATGTCATGACTTCGAGGCACTTCTCACAATCCTTAGACTACTGAGGTACTCCTATCGTCGAGTACTGCGGGTATGCGACCCAGACACAGTATTGCTCCCTGCCGGGGTCTGACACCCAAACACAGTAGTGCACAACCCCTAATAGCCTGCAGAGGTACTCCTTCTGTCGAGTACCGTGGGTCTGCCACCCAAACACAGAAGTTCTCCCCGCTGTGGTTCTGCCACCCAAACATATTAGTGCTTCCCACAGGGCTATACAGGTCACTTCAACTCAAATCAGACAAGCAGTAATCAGGTCTCAACCAGCTACACGGTCTATGTACTCCATATGCTCATCTCTGAGAGGGTCCGCTCCACGAGCTACAGGTGGATACTCTATGTATCACAAAGTCCCACGAATAAGTATCTCAAAGGACCGCCTCGTCGTAGGGGTCACAATGCAACAGACGACGCATCAATCGGACGCCCGGTCTATGAGTTATTAGCATTTTAGTCCCGGGGAACGGTTTATTTCGTGTACAAACCAACCTGGCCACATCTCAAATGTACCCTGAACTCTCCTAGGGTATAATCCAAGGGATCATTTCTCAACGTGATCACCAATGTCTCTGACTGTTCGTCAAACGGGAGTGCGGTCTAGAAGTTATCGGCTTTTCCGTTCCCAGGGCCCGGTTGGAATTCAGGTTCAATACGAACCAGCCATATTCCAACTGCGTCTAATCCTCAGGTAAAGTATGGAAAAATATTCATCTCACCGAAAGGAATCCAACTAAGTTGATATCACGTCAATCCGACGTCCAGAGCTCAAGTTATATGTGTTTCTGCTCCGAGTGCCCGGTTGGTTTTGGGTTCGAACAAACCTGGCCATACCCGAAGTTCTTTGAAACCTTGAGTGTAATATTCCTTAATGACCGTATCGATCCAAGGATCCCAACTCAACTGATGGTGTGTCGATCGGAGGTCTGTAGCTCGTGATATTGACATTTGAACAAAACTGCCCGAAAACATGGGATTTGGGCCCGGTACGACCCCGCCCAATAACGCCTGGGTCAGCCCGAACCGGGTCGACCTAACCCGTGTCCTGGTCCGGCCCAATAGGGCGTGGCCCGGCCCGGCCCGGCTGGCGGGTCTTGGCTCAGAAGCCGGCCGCGGGGTGCGAAGGGGGGGGGGTGCGTCCCCCATATGTTTTGAAACGGCAGCCCCATCCGGTGGGGTCCGCCCTAGCCGGTTGAACTGAGGTTTCAACCCCCTGGTATTTCCGAAAATGGTCGGCCTTTATGGTCGGCTGGTGTGGCTTCTGCGGGATCCCCGGCGTCCTGCCTCATAGTGAGGCGGCGGCCGGCCGAGTCCGGCCGCCTCCTCCGAAAACGCTGTGCCTCCTGTCCGACCGGGGCGGCACGACGGCGCGACGCCTCTCCGCCGCTGCCTACCCCGGCCGTAGCCTCCTTCGGTTTCTCCGGCGCGGTGCAACGCACCACCTCCACCATGACCCGCTTCGATCGTGCTTCCTTCGGCTTCACCATCGCAGCGCGACGGCGCAGCACACCACCGCTGCGGCCCGCTCCGGTCGCAGTTCTATTCGTTCCCGCTCGGTGCTACGACACCACGTTGCCTTCACTTTGAAAGACAATGTTTATAAACAAGGAAATGGGGAGGGGAATCAGCCGTGTTCGTCCGGTCCGATCTCCTCCCATTACATCCGTAACATTTGGCCGAAATAATATAAATACACCAAAGCACAATCTTAAATTCACTAGAAAAGAATATAACCCCTACCTCGTGTTGTTCGTCGTTCATCACAGGAAAATGTCATTGCGAGAAAAGAAAAGAGAGTGATGACGGTCGTTTTCATTCGTCGCTTCTGTCATCGTAGGAGTGCACCCGAAGAAGAATTGATGTCTCCTCTCTTGTCATGCCATGAAGAGGATAGAGCACGCGTCGTTGTTCTTCGCTGGAGGTTTGGTGTTATTCAACGAAGGTGGAAAACCCCTCTTCCTTCACAAAGCTCTATCTCAAAAGGTTTCTCCCAACAAAACAAATACCAACCTAATTAAAATAAGACTCCACCATATTTTAATTAACCTTTCCAAGAAATTTAAAATTTGATTAACATTATTCATTAATTGAGTAGGTTCTATTAATTAATTATGGTGTCTCAGAAAAACATATAGTGGGAGAGAGAGAGAATAGGAAGAGTCATATAAGTTAAAGTGGAGTTACAAATTAATGAGGGGAAAAAATAATGAATGTTATGGGAAGGTCATGGGGTTTAGGGACTCATGTGGGCCCCACAACCCACATATCCAAACATGGGAATTTGGGTGGTTACGGGCCCCGCCAACAACTTCCCATGGTTGAATTTAACTTCCTTGGATAAAAAAATAAAATTGTACACAATTTTATTTATTCCTTCCATAAACCCCAATATTAATCTTCTTCTCCCATACAAACGCTCCTACTGTAAAAGTCCTGTTATGAAAATACCAGTGCTGCTAGTTTATCGGTGCCATCAAATTTCAATTCCGAGCACTGGTTCAAAAGATAGAAAAACACGCTCGTTCATTCACTGAACGTACATGAGCCAAACATTGGAAATTGATTCTAGGCCCACCGGGCCTGGGAATCATATGCTGTCAGAAACTGCAGATTCTTAAAATTTCAAAGAAATTAAGAAAAAAAATTCCTTGAAATTTTTGGGTCTTTACATGTTCATCTATCTTAAGGGGAATTTCACCAGTGCATTAGTGCTCTTATTGGTAGAGAAATGTTTTACATTTAATGTTTTTTGTGATGAATGCCATAATGGTACAATATATATACGGATGCTATGTATGAGATTTATCTTTTATGGTTCATGAAACATAAATTCCGACTAGCATTAATATTCCACCCATGATTTTTAGTTTACATAAGTTGTGTTCGCACTGATTTTACAATGACATTAACTCATTAAGAAGCGCGTTTTGGTCTTTATGGATCATAAGTGATTATGTTATATATTTTCCCAGTGTGATCGAGAATCTTCATAGTGTTGTTGGATGGAGGTTCTTTAGGACAATGATTTTCAGAAATCATACACTTCCCAAAAAAGTAATCTCATTGCTTATTCTCTCTGTATAATGTGGAAGATGGAGGTTATTCGTGAGTCTAGATATTCAGGGAAGGAAATAGCGGAGTTTTCATCCTTGCACTTGGATGAATAGTTGGATAATGTATAATTCTATTGTTTAAGATGATGGTGTCCTCATCTCTAATTTAGGTTATGTATGAGTCTCATTGGGTAGAGTCATAGGAAGAGGTGATGCATGATCATTTTGACCATAATGACTATCCAAAGGGATGGTCAAATGTTAGTAAGAACATAATGTTGTTTCATGGAAATATATTTGTTCCTCTGGTGATGTTCATGGGATCCCTTATGTGCTTTATAGATCACCCTTTGTTGTAAAACCACAAATTTCAAACATGTAAAATAGATTGATGATGTAGTTTTGGTGGCCCGGAATGAAATGGGTAGTGTCAGAGTCAGTTAAAAAATTCATAGTATGCCTGAAGGTGAGGATTGAACACCCTGATCTATGTGGTTGTTTTTAATTTCCTAGACATTAAAGAGAAAAATAGGGATTATATTCCATTGGATTTCATCACTGGGATACCCAAGGCTTAGGGAGGATAAGATTTTTTTCTTGTTAGTTGTGGATCGGGTGATGAAATCAGCTCAGTTTTTAGAGATCAGGGCTTTGATTGTAGTGGATTCCATGATAAAGATGTATATGGATAAGGTGGTGTGACTACATGGATTTTGGAGAATAGTTTTCTTATATTAGGATATGCATCATAAATAATGAGTTTGTAGTGGATTACAACATGATTTTGAAATATAGTTACACATTAGCACAACCTTCCACCCTTATAAAATGGGATGACAAAATAGAAAATCCATATTCTACGATATATGTTGTGAACATGTGTCCTGGAATTCGGTCGATCTCGGATATTACAAATTTCATAGGGTATATATTTATTATAATAACAACTATCACTCTTCAATTTCATGTATATGTTCAATGAATTGTATAGATATCCATGTTGGTCACAATTGTGCTAGATAGGGGAAGGGCGGAGAACTGTTCTTGCACTTGAGGTAGCACATATAATTACATAGATGGTACATCTCATTCCTGAGATGATGAAAGCATCACAAGACTGGAAGAAGTTTTATGTTGATCATAGGAGGGGGCCCTTAGATTATGAGTTTGGGTAACATGTGTTCTTGATGTTTTTACCTCAACATGGGAAGCACCGGATTGGTGGAGAGAATAAGATCTCTACAAGTTCTCCAGAACCTTTGAGGGGTTGGGGAATATTGGCGATGTGGAATTCATGTTGTAATTTCCACTACAGTTTAAGAGAAATCATGACATGTTTCACGTCTCTCAACTCTGTCGGTATCTTCACATTGACTCCCATTTCGATGGCTCATGTGATTTGGATATCTATGACGATTTTCCATGCGTGGAATGGCCAATTGATATTCATGATCATTGGAAGAAGGTGTTTCATGGGAGTACAATTCCATTGGTTCATGTTTTTCAGATGAATGGTGTCCTAGAAGAGTTTACATTGGATTCTAATGCTTATATATGTGCCTAGTACCTAATGATTTTTTTGATTTTCCCTCCTCTTTTTTACGTTTTGATGAAATGTTATAACATTGTTAGTCATGATATGAGTAGTTTCCTTGTTCTGTAATATGTGATAATGTCCTGAATCATGATGATTGGAAGACCCAATTCGTAATCAAGATGCAATAATTGTGATGTGATAAAACTCATATGAAAGTGTTAGTTCCTCATGGAGTGGATAGTATCATGACATGTCAGATAGAATTAATTAGTTTGAATGTTCGAATAGTGTGGAAGTTTTGCTTCTGGGGTGTTCTTGGTGGTTTTTGTTGGGTTAGGGGATGTTTGAGGTGGTGTTCATTGAGTTCTATGTGTTTATTTGATAGCATTGTTTCAAGTATTTCTATATCCTAGAGTGGAATATTTTAGGGTGGTTGTTCAGACCCCTATTTATTCTATCTACATTGCTTTGGATTCTTGATCTTGATAAAATTTTGAGTGTTATCTTATTGAATGCCTCAGATGTATTAGGTCCATTTCATTGTGAATATTCTGGGGTTGATGTGTTCTAGGAGGTCACCGTGACTCATTTTAATAGTTTTCCAATATTTAATTTTTCCAATGGAAGGTTCTGATGGTGAGTCTCAAAGGTGAATTTCACTATTTTCTCATGACGGTTAGTCCAGACCAGTGAGTTTGAAATATGACTCACACTAATAGATAATGATGGTGAGTTAGGACTGGTGAGTCAGAATTGTATTATACGATGGTGAGTTGCAACACTATATTGTCCAATAGTGTGTTGTGTAATGATATATTGTTGTATTAGCTTAGACTACTGACTCTAACTAGTTAATTGATATGGTAGATCACATAGGTGACTCATCCAATGTGAGCCATTTCCAACAGTTTTTCATTTTTTCAGTTTTTAGTGTTTCATTGTATTTCTATACCTTGATGTTTTAGTCGACATAAAATGTGTTTAATACCTTATCTATGTGGGTTTGAAGTCTCTTCGTAGGATATAAGTGATTTCATTAATTTTTTTAATTTTAGGGAGCCTTCTAAATTCTCAAACCACATGGTTATGTTGTGATCCAACTTTAATGGGAATTCAAACTTGTTTCATATCCATTGTTTTTTGGATATTACACTTTTAATAATTTTTTCTTACATTATTTAATACTTTTACTATTTGTAGATACCAAACTTCCTAGAACCTTCTATTGTAGAGGAGTTTTGTATTTTGTTATAGAATTTAGATCACATTTTCCATGAAGGCTTTTCTTGATTCATATGCACCCCCGACATCGTAGAAATAAGAATGTACCGATCATTTCATATCCCTAGTAGGTTTCCCTTCATCCATCTCTTCTTTTTACATCATTTCTGGTGGGTGTATGAATGTTTCTTGAAAACCGAGATGAATTCAGATTAATAAAGATAACTAAATAGGTAAAAATCAATAATCGGTGGATGGGGATTGTGATTTAGGATCCTACAATTTAACTTATATTTTGATCAATGATGTTAATTGTATAGGCTATAAGCCTCCAAAAATTCCTGACTGTTAGGTGTGTTTGATTTAACACATTTTTTTTGGAATTCATGATTGTCTTCTTCTCATCATAAATATACAAGGAATATTTTTACCATGTAGACTCGACTAATAAATGGACTACCTAAGATGAAACTATTTATATCATAACCCTAGAAATTAAAAGTGTAAATAGAGTGATTATTGACTCATAAATCAGAATACTAATTTCCTTAATTCATATAGTGGTGTGATGTGTGTGAGATTTTTTTGACATGAGATGTAGTAGGCTTGTTGGAATGGATGAGTGACGTGGGGTGGTTCGAGCAGTGTAATGGAATTTCAGGGTGAGAGATTATTGTTCTGTGATACTAGATTTGGATGTAAAGGTGTGTGGATTTGGAATTTATAAGATGATTTTTAAAATAGGGTTGTGTGGTTATGTATAGCTGGGTTTTGCTGCGAGTTTTGTGTTTCCTCTATTGAGATGATGAGTTGTGAAAAATGAATTTGAACGATGATGATGGAAGTGTTTGGAATGGGTTATTGTCAATTAAAAACATGTATAATGTTTTCTTGAACCACATGATCAGTATGTTATGTCAATAATGGGGTTTAAATGGAGAGTAATGAGAAGTGTCTAAATTTTTTACCATGGTTATTCTTCCACTGTGTGACATTTTCTGTGTGGATTGCTGTATGATATACCATGTTATTTCCAAAATAATTATGGAATGAATAAATTTATTATCAATAAATTATTATAATTGGTTAAATTAATTGTATAGTGGTATGATTTGAGTCTCTGGTTGGTTGTGTGGTTGTGGATTTAGAGTATGTTGAGAAGGTGGTATTTCTGAGTTAGTTGTTGGTTAAAACCCATAGTTTTGGCTTGAGTGTTCGGTATCATATATATATATATACATGAATTTTCCATAAAATTCCTATAGACACCCCACCCTAGTTGTGAAATATGTGCTGAATAACCCAATCGTCAGGGTGGAGTGTGTTTTTCCCAAAAAACCAATGGCAAGGAGGGAAGGCTGGTCCCCCACTCTTCCGTACTCCGACATCCATGTATTAATAACCCAATATTCCTTAGTAAGGAAGTGATTTTTGGGGACAATTTGTGTGTTTGAGTTGTGTTTTCTCATGTTTCTATGAGATAATATGTGTATTGGTTCCCAATGTCACTTTAGGATGATATGGTTTATGCTTCCCCAAATGTTTTCAGAATGTGACATGGTAGTGGGGACTAGGTGACTATTGGTGGGATGTGATGAGATTCGTTTTCCTAGGTGAAGGGACAAGAAATGAGGCCTAGGTGTGCGGCCAAGATGTGATGATATACTTTTCCTAGGTGATCGGACTAGCTATAAGGCTCATGTGTGTGCGGGCACGTTGTGATGAGGTACATTTGGATGTGGTGTGAGCACCATGTAGCTTTCTATCAGGTTGTGAGAGGGGATAATTATTGAAAACGTTTTTTTATTCAACCAAATCATTTATATTATTACTATATTTATTTAAATTACGAGAATTATTTTTTGATTTTCCCTGGGTGAGGTTGGGATGGCCAGTATACCTTGTTAGGTGCTTTCGGGTTGTGCAGTTTCCCCACAGGTTCATTAGTATTCTTTTGTAACTTGTGCAGGAGAGACTTTGGTTTTTCGAAATGGGTATACATGTATGATAACCCTAAATATATAAAACAATTTTTAGGATTCTAAGAAAAATACATGGACCATGATGGACATTATAAAATTATAAGGTGGGGTAGTTTTTGTTTCTCTTCTTATCCTTGTTTTGGGTGTTTACATTGTCATTTTTATTGTATTTATACCAAATTTTTTAAACATGCATATGATATTTAATTTTTTATTTCATATATATATATATAGTACATAGAGTTATTTGTGGATAGATATTTTTATCTTCTGATGTTGTCCTCTTCAACAATGATTAATGCCTCCCACAATGTGAGATTGTATACCTTTGGTGGTGGTTTCCACCCTAGGTCCTACTGGGGGAAGGACTTTATTGTCATTATCTCCTTTTCATAATTTAAATCCTAGAAGGGGAATAGTTGGATGGAGGGTGTCATGATAAATTTTATTTCTTCAATGTTATATGTGAGAAATGAAATTTAATAAACAATTATATAAATATAAATATATAATTAAATATTGATGTCTAACACTCATCCCCCGTAAAATAAATTGTAGCATCACAATATCAGTTTATCTCAATGATAAATATAGGGGTAATTATTAATATATAGTGATGAGTCATATATTATTTCAACATAAACATCTTCTTCAATATCATGGTAACAATATGATAGGCATCATTTTCATAGTGATATTAATATAAAAAATATGTATTTCATCAACAAAAAATAATGTAAGATTTCATCATTAATTTATAACAACACCCATATCTTTATATTTTATTATAAAATATATTAATACTCATCCTTAAATTTAATAATATTATGTTCATAATTCATTATTCCATAAAAATATACATGGAAAAAAATAATTATTTTCCATGATGTATTCTTTGATAATAAAATATATAATCATTGGGTTAGTGAATTTATCATCTTATAAAACATCTTATATACCAAATAGTTCGATCCATCAAACACTAAAATGATATTGATAGAAATTTAGTTCATTATATTTGTTCATTAATTGTCATGTAATTCCTTAATGACAATAATTTCATATGTCATTCCTTATTACCTTTGGTTAACAATTTGTTGATGAATATTTTTACCTGTTACCCAAAGGATCAAGTAATTGACATGGATAATTCAATTCTACACATATATATGACACTAAAAAATAAGTTTTATTATTGGATATCCTTTATTTCCATCCATCCTGTTAATTATCCCATTCATTATTTGTTTAAATTAATTTCTATATTCCTTAATTTTCAACATAAAAAATATCTTCAAGTACACGTTGAAATGATTCAGCGGGATGTTCTTCTAAAAAAATTAAATATTTTATTTTAAATTTGTATTCCTCCATGTTCATTATCTATAAAACATAAATAAAACCCCATCCTTATATTAATTGAAGTGTTTAGTGATTCATCAATATAAAATGTTTTATTCCCGATTTTTGATATCTTATTATTCATTACCCTATGATTACCAACAATATATAATATTAAGTATGGTTTCCAATGGGAGATTTGATACAATACCCATAACATTAATTATTAAATATTGTTCTCCTTTATTCATCCATTATTTAAATTCTCGAATGTAAATATCTAGAATAATGAGTTAAATGATAATAAAACAAATAAAATAAGTGACTAATAAGTGTCATCTATGGAAAACATTTTATTCATTAGTTTTTAATCGAGGATATCCATTTTCAAATATCAAATAAGATTTTAAGAAAAAAATATATTTAAAAAACATGTAATTAGTTATAAATGGAAATTTTATAACAAAACTATATATCATTGGAGTATCAAACAGATTGTTTATTTAGATCTCTTTATATTTCATTCAATGAAGATCTAGTTATTTTGAAACAATAATTTTTAGTGTTTCTACCCCTAGGTGCATCTAAGATGGATCATATGAAAAAATTATATATATTTAGAGAGATATAAAATTTATATGAGACAATAAAGGCTCTATCAAAAAATATTAATGTCATATGATTTATAGGTATATCGAAAGGGTTTTATGTAATTTTATATCATTGAAAAAATAATAATTTTTATGACAATATGGTATTTAAATATGGATATCATACTAATAGTGAATCCCCAAAAATAGTAATGGGTTTGGAATGAAAATCATATTGTTTACAAATAATTTTTGAAATGAACTATGGTATCTCATGCTAGAAAAATATTAATAACATATCATTTTACATTAATAAAAAATCCATCATATGACAATCTCTCTCGATCCCATGAACTATTATGTTTATAAATTTTTTTAAAAATCATAATCGATTTATTTTTGGAATATTTAAATTAACTCCCAAAGTTTATTTCTTACAATGTACATATATATGGGTATCATACATAGTAACAATGTTAAAAATGGTTTTGGGAAACATAAAAAAATGTTTGGATACAATACTCAATAATGGTAATCATATGATATATTCATTTACAATCATACGTGATAATAAGATAATGATGTTTTCTTGAGTGCATAGTCATTATCATTTAACCTAATATGAAGTCATGCAAAAAAACCTATAACATCAATAGTAAGTCCTAGATTATAGATATTATCATAAAAAATTATTAATACTTAGATTTGAAAATTTCAATGAATAAAATTATACATAAAATAGAATAATTGATAATCTATTCCTTTCTCTTGGCTAAAAACCAATATAGTTGAGAAATAGTGTAAAAATTACCAAATTTTATTGAGTAAACTTATCATTACAATATTCTTAGCAGAATGTGTCCCATAGTTGATTGAGATTCTTCACCACTCAATGACATGTCAAATAATGAGATTCAGGTGTTTACATAATGATTTTAGGAATAAAAAATTATATCACAAGTCATCAATTAATATATATTGATCTATAGTGAATTTTTAGAACTCGTCATTAGATTCGACATTATTTCATTTAATATGAATATTTATCCAATGATTTATTGTTATATATTTTTTTGGGAGAACCAGACATTTATAAAAATAAAATATACATGTCATAAATATGATATTAATTTTAAAATTAAAATAATGACATAATTATTCTATTGAAAATATGTGTGTTTTATAAAGACATACATTGAATAGTTTTTATTTCATCCAGATAAATATGTTGGATTGTCATATATATATATAATATTTAATGGAAAATAATTTTTACATAAATGAATAAATTAATATTTTACAATTACTAATTTTTACTAACATTATGAAATATCTATTTTAGAAATTAATAACATGTCTATAATTTTTTATGATTAAAAATAATGTTTACCCTAGTTTAAATATATAAAAATAAAATGTCAATTAAAAAATTTAGATTTAATAAAATTTTGTTAATAAATTATATATTCTATTAACACCATTATTTGATAAAATTTAGATACAAAAAACATCACTCTAAAAAATTAAATTTATTGAAATAAATTTAAATATATTAAATTATATTTTCATATAAAAATTTTAAATTAAAAAATAATATTACATCCATCCAAAATTATATTTTTATTATTTTATATGAGGGAGAACAAAAAAGATCACTAACCCCAACAACTCAACTATAGAGGATGGAAAAATGATGTTGATGGGAATCCCTTATAACTAAATCCACTCCCTTGTGTTTCAAGGTCTTCACATTGTGGATGAAAATAGGGTTAGGGACGAGGATATCAAGACACACAAGATAATACTCAACTTCATTCCCATCTTGTGAGGAGTAATGCACTTTGGTGTTGTTATTGAGGGTGCCTCTTCACATTCAAAAGATGTAGGTGATCTACTAGGGGATGGTGGCAGAGGCTCTTCATTTCATCATGAAGTATGTTTCAGTCGGTTTCATCTACCAACCATGGAATGTTCTTCTGAAGGCACAATGTTAATCTTATATACATGGCCTTCACCTCATCCTGTAGATATGAATTGTGTCCTATTTGGGAGGAAATTGCCAAAACAACTGAACCATGTGAGTCAAAAACGACCCCTCCTCCTTGGACCACCCCTATGCTGCATGGCCCGTCCCTGTTTAGCTTTAGGCCCCTCAGTGGGGGATTCTATCTTACCCAATGGCTGCTGGGGTTTCCGGCACTAGTCATTAATTTGTGGAAGCTCCCTAAAAGGAAACCAA
Source organism: Viscum album (assembly GCA_963277665.1). Classification (NCBI taxonomy): domain Eukaryota; kingdom Viridiplantae; phylum Streptophyta; class Magnoliopsida; order Santalales; family Viscaceae; genus Viscum; species Viscum album. The sequence continues at coordinate 782,931,102 of OY728153.1, forward strand.
TGAAGGGGACATCCCTCCAGTTGTTGATGACCCCATCCATGTTAAGAATAAGATTACTGGTCCTAGTGGAAATTAACATACTAGTGGAGATGACCCCATCATCCCTCGCCTTGTTCATGGGCTTGCCGGATACAACAACACCCTACATGTAATATCAAGGTATGCACCAACTTCTCAGGGCCCCTATCGCTTGCACCATGATACCACCTATCCAGTAATGGTATGGCTTCCATGTTGGGGTCAAGGATAGAAGTAAAATAAAAAGGCTTTACATAATGCAATCGCCAAATCACACCTGAAAATTAGATGATCTACTCTCCTATTTATGATTTTTACAGCCGAAGCATCACAAAACCAACGATATGCCACATTGTTTAAGGTTTTCATCCACTAGGACTTCTATGTTTCTAATTCTCCAAGAAAAGAAGTTGTATATTGAAGGGATGACTTTGGACCACATGATATTATTCTTATTATCAGAACCCTCATACAAGACCCAGGTGTGACGAAAGTCCCTAGAGGTAATGGCACCTGAGGATGAAGGAGTAAAAACACATTTATCAGGATCTAGGGAGAGGTCACTAAGGCTGAAGAATGCCCCTTGGTTTTCTTGTAGACATGCATTAATGAACAATGGGTTGATGTATGCTTCCCTAAAAGAAATGGCAGGAGCAAGATATCCTAGAAAACCAATAACCTCATTAGACCAATTATGATACCAGAAGGATAACTCACCATTCCCGATGATCCAGCACACGTGTGGTTGAAGGTCGGAGATCAGAGGAGCAATTTTTGACCGAAATAGTGAGTTGAGCCCTTCTGTCTCGTTCAAATTCCAATGATGAGGATTGTTCATGTTTTTTCCCACATGGTACAATGCTCAATGACAGCCCACACCAACTTGGTGTGCATGAAGTGAATGGTGTCTTCCAGGCTGTAGATGATGATACCACCCTACCTACCAGGCATGGCTATTCTCTGCCAATATACCCATCATCATTTCTCTTCGAAAATCGGATCCCAGATAAATATGGATAAAACCTTGTCTATGTTTTTTATGACTCCATTCAATGTTTTGATAGTAGATAGAGCATGGATGGGGGTATCCAATATAAATATGTTAATAAGAGATATGTGACCACCAAAGTATTGGTATCGATTTATCCAGTTGAGGATTATGTCTATAATATTTCTGATGAAAATTTATAAACCACATATGTGTTGTCTCCCTGGAGAAATGGGGTCCCAAGGTACTCCATGGGAAAGGCCTCTCTTTTCATGTTGAGGAAGAGCTGAATCATAGAAATCCTTCTATGTATACAGTGGTCATAAATGTAGAAATATCTCTTATCTTTATTGATGATATTACCACTCCATTGGCAGCATTCCTCCACTAACTTCTTCCGACCACTAATCGATCCACATCCAGCATTCATGAAGATTAGGGTATCATTCATGAACAACAAGTGAAAGATGGATTGTGCTCTCATACTCTTCCGGGAAGGAATAATTTCACCACTGTTGATGCTCATGTCCAGTATACGACCGAGGATAAGCAGGGAGAGGATGAAAATACATGGGAAAATAGTATCACTATATCTTTGACCTCGAATTTCCTTGAAAATTCCACAGAACATACCTATAATCAAAACCTCCATCCCTGGGGAGATAAATCATTTGATGATGAGATCAACATTCCAGGTTGATAGGTCCATAATTTCCTGCACCTTATTAATGTAGCACCACTATATATGGTCATACGATATGTTCATATACAACATGATGACAATGTTTTACCAACCCATCATAATGGTAAAATTAATGATCATCTCTTGTGCAAGTGACATTGTGCCTTGGATTATTCACCCCTTCACAAACCCATATGGAGACCCACTGAGGAATAAGAAGGGTTAAGCATATATTGAGTATGTTGGCCATAATTTTGTATGTAATGTTAGACAAACTTATCAGTATATATTGAATGATGGAGGAAGGGATCATGATTTTTGGTAGAAGCACTATGGTGGTGGCACAAGAAAACTACGCCAGGATCCCTCCCCAAAATAAATCTTGGATTTCCAAGAATATTTTCTCCTTAACAACTTCAAAGGAGGACATTTAGAAAGACCCTCAAGATCCATCTGGTATTGGGGTACTGTTCAGATTGAGACTCACCGTAGCATCCTGAATCTCCTTTTCAATGGGTATAGAACTAGGCCCCTCATTTTCCTAAACCAAAAAAAGTATTGGAATCACATAGAATGTCCTTCTGACCTACCCCAGATACCCATTATACCTCTTAGGGATGGAACTCGTGAGAAGGTCCTTGAATAGGATGTTTGTCGTGCACCCCACTATATCTATGTCCTCAATGTAGGAACCATCATCCAAGAGGATATTAGGCTTACTTAGCAATTTCTCCCAGTGATACACGCATGAGAAAAAACATTAATCCAATATCCCTCTCTGAGCCATTTGATCCTTGCTTATTCTCTTACCAAGATTTCTTGTTTTAGGAGGAACTCTGCCAAAATATCCTTCCTTGTAGATAACTCCTCAAAATATTGAGCATCACACTCCTCTTCTATCCTCTTCTCAAGGTGATCAACCCCCTATATGGTGCCTTCAATATTTTTATCCCTGATAGGAAAATATTTCCCCCACTCCATTTGTAAATAGAAGAGACACCATAGTTTATTATGAATCATAGCCCACGTGTGCCTGTAAGGGGGTACATTCCATGTCAAACGTACCATGTCATGACACCCATGTATTTCTATCCACTGGTGGTAATATCATAATATTCTATGGAGATCATGTCTACAAGATAAGGTGATCAAGAGTGGAGAATGTCCAAATAAACCCTAGACCAAGAGACACACCTTAGCATTGGAGAACATTCTAGTGGCCTGCATGATGGCCATAGACCATTCCAAGAGACTCCATGGGAGACGGGTCCCCCTATGGTTGGTGCACAATGTGAAATTATCACTTGTAAAGTCAAGTTCAATGAGGCCATTCCCAGCCACAGACTGCACAAAATCCATACATGCTTTCCTCTAAAAGGGGCCCCTACCTTTCCTTTTGTATGGATGAGAAATAAAATTAAAATCCCCCTCAACCACCCATGGTGGGTTTCTAGGGTCAATCCCATTTATGACGCTCCATAATGTTTCCCTATGGAGGGAGTCACATATCTCTTAAAAAATGGTCAATAAGAATGATATATCAAATTTTTTCACCATTGTGGTTCTCAATTGGTTTCCTTCTTGAACCATGTTGACAGAGTAGCTCTTATGCCATAAAACCCATATGATTTAGTTGGTGGGAAAATAATGCATATTGGAATGCATTATGATCTTCCAGGAAAAATATCCAATATTGGATGTGTTCTTCTTATGCTCGAGGATGCCAACAACACCGGATGTATGTCTGTTGACCTCATAGTTGAAGAAATCTTCTTTTACCCGAGCACTAAGGCCTCGGGCATTACCTAAGTGGATAGGTATCATTGATACGAAAGAGTTCGAGAACTCACTCCCAAACTTGTATAATTCTTTGAATGGGAGGATGATAGATCCTATAGGGACCAATATTTTGACCGGGTATAGACCCACACATTAATGGGAAGTAGCATGGAAGGGGTGGGGGGAAACCATAGATTGGTCTTGGACATTCGGACGAGGTGTTATAGAACACATTTTGGTCTTAGCACTGAGGAGCATGCCTCCCTACCTTACTTCTGTGTGTGACTCAGGGGTAGGAAAAGAAGAACACAATTGAGAGGGGATAGTTTATAATAGAATAAATTAGGAAAAAGTATGTCTGATGATGATATTAGTTACACAAGACAAGGTTGAGTTCAGGGGATACAGAAGGTGGGGAATGTAGGGCCATGCTTCCAAACGCACTAGGAAAAAAGTGGAGCATAGACTTCACTAGGAAAATACCCTACGACAGTATGGAAATGTAAAATGGAAGGACTACCAAGCCAGATTGGGGGTCAAGAGTCCCCTTGGCATTAATGGGACCAAGTCCTTCCTAACCACTGGTTCAACCTTGGAAGAAGATTCTAACATTGAAGCTGGACCAGAGAGGGCTGGTGGTAATAGTGCATAGCCACCATCAGATGTGGGGTCTTCCCTCATTGAAGCTTCAAGAGTAGGAACAATAGTCAATGAAGTCCCTCTGTCACTAAATATGGGGCCCTTGGGACGGTTCCAACAATCTATCCACTTCTACATACAACCATGGATGGGGTGTCACGTTAAGATAAAAGGTTATTAAATAATATTGACATTAATGTTTTTTTAACTCGAATAACATTAAAAAGTGGTTTCTTATAGAATTAAAAAAACTCATGTATTTTTAAGATCAATAATTTTCATTCAAAAGAAATTATTTAAGGCAATAATTTTAAAAATGATATTAATAAATTATTTAATAAATTATAGGGATTTATAAAATATTAGTTCATATATATATAGGATATATATTCACAACTGAATAGAAAAGGCGGGGTCATATTCTCTTACATGAATCAAAAAATGAAAATAATTTTGTGTGCTAAATAAAATTGAAAGAGTACATTTAATAATATATTAATAAAAGTAGGGGTGGAATTTTTTTGGTACAATTATAATGTGATAAAATAATATTTGAATATATATAAATTCATTCATAACAGTCTCAATATCAAAATTAGTTTCAAATTAAGTCCATATAATATCATTACAATTGAAATTTAGAACACAATATGTGTAGAATAAAAAGAGATAATATTTAATAACTTCAAATGATTTATATTTATTTTATAAATAAATAAATAGGTGTTATATAAATTTTAATAGAGATAATTTGTTTAATATGAGGCATGTGTCAATTTATAAAAATATAGGTTAGGAATCAATTATGACATTCAAATATTAGATCAAAAACCACTAAGAAATATTTAACATGAATTTTATCATTGAAAACCATGAAGTATTATTTAATCATTGTATAATAATTAATTTTTTTACCCTTTTAACTATATAAAAAATTGGTGTGTATTGAAAAATAAGTCACAATAATTGAAATTTTAGAAAAATTGTACAAAATTGGTTTCTCTTTTATCTATTCACATGACAAATAAAAATTGATATAAATTTATAAATCCATTATTTATTTATTAAACATAAAAATATATAAATATAAGTGTGTTTAAAAGTCATTGTATAAAATAATTAGTGAATATGGAAAATTTATCAATTATTGAAATGTTAGAGGAGTAACCCATTCCATTCCATGTAAAATTATCAAATTATCATTAAAAACATCTATAAAAAACATAAACATAATTATAAATTATTCTGAAAAATTATTTATATATATTATAATTTATATAATAATAAATTAATCTTTAACAACATGATTATATGTTTGTTGATGATTGTCTTCAACATCATTGGTAATAATTTACAATTGTATCATGGATTCTTTTTAGTATAAACATAAATCTGAACAATATAAAATGATGTTGGTAAATTTTGAATTGTAAAATACATTTAAATTAATATAGTTTTATTATTTATACCTCCACATAAAAACATTATATATGTGTTTTTCATTGCTCATTAGAATGTGATCGATGAAGATATTGTTTCAGGTAATGTACTAATCATAACATATTACATGATATGTAGCATTAATCTATATGTAATGGGTCACAAAACAACCAAGGTGTAACCTGAACCGGTCACCTGAGATGATCCACATTAAGGCCCGAGAGGCGTTCTCGATCCTCTCGGGATGGTGACATGTGTGTGGGAATCGATAGAGAAAAATTTGGAATAATGTCACCTAATTAAAATAACTAATTAGTGGAATCAAAATAAAAAAAATCCAAATAAATTAATGATAGGAAATAAACGAATGACCATCAAAATGAATAAATTTTCTTTGAATAAAACTCCATGAAACAAGATGGTTTTCATTCTGATACAAAAAACTAACATCACCTAACACTATACGATGTAAGGTGAGCCCTACAGTAGAAACTATAAATAGGAAATCACTATGACATGATTAGTAAAACATAGTCGGTAGGCCAAACTATTTCTGTTATCAATGTACATCCTTTAAATAATGAAAATATTGATTAGATTGTTTGAACTATAATGTATAAATATAGTTTTTCTACAGCATTCATTTAAAAAAAATCCATTTCACACATAAACTAAATTAAGGATTAAGGGGAGATGTAAAGGGGAACCAAATATGGAAAACTAATTTTCATTAAAAGAAGCAGAAGATGATATTAATTCTTCCTAAAACAATTATTCTCAAAATTATTTTTAATAAAAACAGATGTTCATAATTTACCAATATACAACCAAATCCATACACAAGATCACAGTTCAACATAGAGAGGAAATGTTCAATAAAGGTACTAGTATCATAAGAACACATGAAGACCTAAGAACTTAAAGGAGAACCAGAACATGCTAAAAATTAATATCATCCTAAATGAATTCCAATTTAAATTACATAATAATTCCAAAACAATCGATCATCACCCTATCTATCCTTATTGAGTGTCCCAATCCTATAGTAATAATATGTGAACATTCTTCTGTTATTGGTCAATATTCAGTGCGTAATCTAAACTAGTGAAAATAATCGGTCTCAATAAACAACTTTTCAATTATAGGTTCACATTTATAATTAACAAGAGGTTGTTCTATGACAATTAATCAATAAGTAACATATATATGACCAATCATACCACACAATCTAGCACCACCCCATACACATCAATGTTATTCCCTAGCTATAACATTCATTACTAGATGTATGTCTTATACCAACACTACTGTCAATATCATGGATCGAAAACCAGGAAAGGATCCAAAACCTGAGAGGGGTTTTCCAAATAATATTTTTAAATGACAAACAAGAATTAGAAAATTATTAAAAAAAATTCTATAATTAACCATGCACACACAATTTTTTTAATCAAATAAATTTAGAAGTAATTTGTGAAATACCATCCATCCTCATTAAATGTCACATTGCCATTTTAAAAACCAAGAAATGTATTTTGTAATCACAAACCATTTAAAAAATCCTACAATAAAATTTAAATAATAAATGGTTTGACCAACATAAAAAAACACCCCACATGTGAAAAAAACATTTTGAAACCACACGAACACCACATTAAAAACCGTAATCAAAATGTCCACTTGGAAACCAATTTAAGGAAAACTGACCACTATATTTAGTTCATAATAAATATATAAGACAAAATTAGGACTTTAAAAAAAACTTCGTATTCATAGTAAACTTAAATGACTTAAAAAGTGACCAAAGAGCCATAAAAAAGTTTCCACAAATCAACTGTTTACACACCAAATCAGAACATGCCATTTTCTACCAACGTACATTACAAATACACTTGAGTAAATTCAAGAACCAATTTTTATAACAACTGCCCTTTACCCAAACCAAATCATGCATTCAATATAAAAAAACTAATTAGAAAAACAAATTATGCAATTAATGAACCTATTAAAATCCACTTTTGAAATCAAGTGCACCTCAAAATCTTTCCAAAACATAATCTGCACCACTTATGATATTTAATATACCAATTAAAAAATTATAATAAAATTTTCAGTGAGTATCAAATGGATTAACACATATAAAAACTATTTAAAATACGATTTTATTATTATTCGTGCACCAGAAACATCCCATATTAGAACATGAAACACCTGCATAGTTAAAATAAAAAATTTCAAAATTTAATAAAAACTCTTAGACAGCAAAAAATTTGTTTCCGTCAAAACTCACCCTGATTCACAAGTTAAAGATACTCTAACAATACTAATTTACTAGTTGAAATTAAAAATAGGAAAAAACATAAAGAAATAAAAGTAAAATAATATTATAGAATATATGCAATTGATTCATACCTCAACTGATGAAGAACGACTGAAAATATATGTGAAACATAAAGAACACCTCCAACGCCCATGCGTGAAGATGAACATAACCTAATGCAACCAAAACAATACCAAAATTGAGGGAATAACTAAATAAATTAGACCTCAATAACTATGTTTTAAGAAATATCAAAATCCTAAAAGAAAACTCTGACCAAACTATTATCAAAGGGAAGAAGAGATGATATCGCCTGAATGTGGATGCACGGTTTGACATGGGTTTGGTGATGGGGTGTAGCTCGGCTAGGAGGGTGAGCAACAATTGGTGAAGAGGGAGAAGTGCTGGTCATATGTTTCACACCATGATGGAGCATGTGCTGGTGGGGGATGGGGGGGGGGTTTGAGCAGCAATGTTGTGCATAGAAGAATAGGTGGCGACATAGAGCAGCTCTCTGACTAGAACCTGGTCTTGCGGTGGAGGAAGATAGTTCTCTTGCAAGGTTCACGATCAGGACATGCTAGAGGTGATGGGAGAGAGTAGACCTGGTCATAGGGGGGTTGTAGTGCCAAATTTGGGAAGGTGATGGGGAGAGGGTTTCATGGGATTAGGGGTGTGGGAGAGAGAGATAGATTAGGAACCCAATAAATAAAATATAAATGAGATAAAAAAAGACTACTGGCCTTATGATAATAATATTAATATTAATAATAATATAAAAAACAAAAAATAAAATAGTAATAATGTTATTAATTTTAAAGAATCATTAATAATAACAGTATTATTTATATAACATTTTCAATGATTTATTTTATGTGTTGGGAAACTGCACGGTTACGCCGTGTGGCCCATAAAAAAAATTATAATTAAAAGTGTCCAATTTTTATAATAACACTATTATCCAACTTATTTTAAATTTTTCGATTTCAATACAGTGGGTAATCGGGATGATCGTACCTCTACCATTAACCATGTGATTCCCATACACTAGCCTAAAGAATAATAATAATAATAATACTAATAATAGTAACAACAACCATATCATAATATAAATAATAATTACAAAAACAAAATGATAAAAATTGTTTAAACACTTCTTTCATTCTTAATAAAAATAATATTAAAAACATTTTTAATAATTTTAAAAATGTTAATTAAACATTTAATAATAAATAGAATATTAATCATTATTTCATTTTTAATACCAATAATTTTTATAACAATTTAAATAATGAAAATAATGATTAATAACAAAACTAATTTTATTAAAACAAATGAATTATTTGAAAAAATAATAATATTGTTATGAGTCAAATGCTCGATTGATTAATTTTATTTAATTTATTTACAATAATATTAACTTTGATTCATTATTCCTTTAAAAATTATAATTTCGTTTGAAAATCGGGAAAGCTTCATGGTCCCCGATTTGTGCCATTCCCATGAGCTCTGTTCCCCAAAGCGATAAGAAACTCATCATTAAAAAAAAATTAAAAAAGGATTTACCCCAAACCCCTAATTGAGCCGAATCAAAGGAAAAAATCCAATACCGGGTGTGAAAAATCCCCCCACCATAATTCTTTTTTCCCCCATGAAGCCAATACGAGGTTTAACAACACAATAGTAACCAATGATCCTTTAGAGGTTGTGGTAATTCTGGAAGAATGATAACGAAGTTTTCAAAAAACACTACTAAAGAGAGAGAGACTAATAATATAAAATCTAGATATTGAGATGGACTATCATCTTAGTTATGCACCCCCCCCCCCTCTTAAAACGATATAAACCTCGAGTTTATTGATCCCAAAAAAGAAGAAAAACATGTACAATGTTAAATCAATCCTTAACATATTCACAGATTAAACATTTTCATATAGTACACATACCAATAATGAAACACAGATATTTACATGGGGAGGCTTCATGGACTCACCTCCATATGAAATAGCCTAAGATCAATTCATCGAGACCCGTGATTGGTCTCTCCACCATACATAATAACGAAAGAAGAAAAAGTTTTGAAAATTTTACACCGACCAGAAACCCCCACCATAAGGGGAAAATAGGAAAGAGCCCAACTAGAAAGGTGTCAAAAATACAATCATCTATATACCAACCACTTCATACCCCTTGTAGAACACAAGCCAAAACTCATTTAACTAAAACCCAATATTATAAGACCTTCATTAGATATGTCATGAACATCCATTTTATAATTTGCACAAAAAAATTATTACCATTTAAATTCATCTTTTCACAATTTTAAACACAAAAATTTCAAAACCAGTTTACAGAAATAACAAATTCACAAAACAATTCCTAAATGGGGAAAATAGTGTCATTATGTGATCTAGCCATATGGTTGGTGGCCATATGAAAATCACATCATCATCATAGAGAATATTTATGGGTAATTTATATAGTTTGACATGGATTTCTAGACCCTATGAGGTAATAAAGACCACTTTACCAACTCCCATTTCATTTCCCAGCATAAAAAATTCACAAGAAAAAAAGAACACCAACCAGCCCGGACATCCCATGGAAACCCGGGGTTCAGAACTACCAAGGGTTTATGATGTCCTTATCATTCATAAACCATGAATAACAACAATGAAACTATTTATAACATGTAATCCCCCAAAAAAGATGGCTTCTATGAAAAGAAAGGTCATCTCAAGAGTCAACATCCCTTTCATACCATTTTATCAGAGACCAACTTGGATCAACCCTGAACCGGTCAACTGAGTCGATCAGCGGCAAGGCCTGAGAAGAATTCCCAATCCTTTTTGGATAGAGACAAGCACCTATGAATCAATAGACTGAAAATGGGAATGATTTATCACATGGAAATAATCTATTCAATTGAAATAAAGCAAAACAATTCCTAATAAATAAATGACTGGAATGGAAAGAACTAACAACAACACGACTAACCTGACCACGAATAGAATTCCACATAACACCATGGTTTACTCACTGATAATGAAAACAAATGTCACCCAAGGAGATCCAAATTGAGCTGAAACACAATGAATAGACTGAAAATTAGAAAAAAAAACTATAGGCCTTAGTTTTAAAACTATGTAGGCTGGCTCAACTAATTCTATTCACAATGCACATCCTTTAAATAAATAAAACATTGATTAAATATTTTTAACAATAAAATATAAATACATATTTTCCATAAATTGTATTTAAAAAAACACAACCCATTTCCCACTTAATTTAAAATAAGGCTCAAGGGAAGAGTTAAAAGAGAACCAAATGTAAAAAAACATATTTTTCTTAAAAGAGAGATAGAGGAGGGTATTTATTCATCACAAAACTCTTCTTATTTAAATCCTTTTTATCATAAACAATGTTCATAATTTATGAAAATATCACCAAAACCAAATAGATGATCATGATTCTACAAAGTGTGGGAAATGGAACTAATGGTACTAGTATAGAAAGAACATGGGAAGATGTAGGAACTCAAAGCAGAAAAAAAATACATTACATGTGACTCATCCTGAAGGAATTACCTACTAAATTACATAATAACTTTCAAAATCCTAACCATCACTCTACATGGCCTCATCGATGGGCCCAATCCCATAGCAATAACAACAAAACAACCATTTTCTATTGTCCACTAGCTTGTGTGCAGTCTAAACTAGTGTAGAAATAATTCTCAATAAACCACTTTTATAGTTAGTATCCCATGTATATTTCAAAAGAGGGTGTTATATAGAGTTCCAACAAGAAATTACAAATATATATAACCAAGCATAACTCACAGTCATGAACAACCCCAACCACCTCAAGGGTATTCATTTTCCATAAGATTCATTACACGATGGAAATTTTATACTGAGGATCATCCCAATATCATGGATCAACAACCATGTTAAGAATCCCAAACCAAGTGTGGTTTTCCAAATAGCATTTCAAAACACCAAATGAGCATTATATATTTTTCTAAATAATTAAACATTATTTAATAAACATTGGAAAAATCATTTTTATATAATATTAAAATTAGTCATCATTTGGTAATTACAAACCATCCTATTTTAATGTCACATAGTCATTTAAAAAACAATTAAATGCATTTTGGAAACAAAAACCATTTATAAAATCCAACAAAACAATTTAACTAATACATTGTATACATCACTTATTAAAAACACACCACATATCAAAAATCCATTTTGAAACCACACACATACCACCTTAAAAACAATAATAAAAATTCCCACATATAGTCCCATTTAATTAAATTTAATCGCCTATTTAAATTCATATTAAATTCACAAGAGACAACCATGAATTTAATAAACAATTAGTATGAATAGTACTATTAAAAAACTTAAAAAGTGTCAAATAAGCCTTAAAAAATTTTCTCCATATCATATGGTTTAACAAAAAAAACATGCCACTTAAAACTATATTTCATTATAAATCCACTCTTGTAAATTCAATCACGAATGTTGATAGCAACAACCATTTACCAAATTCAAACCATAGTTTTAAAAATCAATAACTAATTATAAAAACCAATTGGTAAATCAACCATAAAATTTGAATAAACTATTGTAATCAATTGAACCGCAAAATATTTTGAAAACACAATCCACACCATATATGATATTTAATAAACCCTTTTAAAAAATTATAAAACTATTTTTAACAAGAATAACTTGGATTTACAAACACAAAACTGTACCAAAACATTTTATTTATAATTAAACCTGCACCCAAAACATACCGTATGAGAAAATGAACGAATTTCACCATTAAAATAACCAATTTCACATTTTATTGAAAACTATTAAATAACACACACTTGGTTACCATAAAAAACACCTTATTTCACAAGGTAATGTTATTATAACAATATTATGATCATAATTAATATTCAAAATATGTGAAAACATCCAGAAATAAATGTAATCTAAACAATACAATTATCTCCAATTGATTCCCACCTCAATCGATGAATAATTCCCAAATATTGGTGTGAAACACCGAGTGCACCTCAATCACACCTGCGGGGAGACAAAACTAACCCAAAAAAACCAAAACAACCCCATAGTTAAGGGAATAAATCAATAAATTAAACCCTAAAAAATAAGGTTTAATAAAAATCAAACCCATCAATTAAACCACATACCAAACCCTTACCAAAGGGAATAGGGAGGCTATCATCGTATGGATAATGGTCATTTGACAAGGGTACCACGATGGGGTACGACTAGGCAAAGTCAGTGTAAGACGGTCGGTTAAGAGGGAGAATCGAAGGTCTGATGTGTTGTGGACAGACAGAGCTTGTGCTGGTGGGTTGGGGGGTCCCTCCCAGCTTAGATGTGCACACCAAAATAGGCAGGGCTTCTTAGCATCCCTCTATCTGGAAGAAGCACTCTCTACTGGAGAAAGATGGGGTGCCCGTGAGACGTAATACTCACACTAACTGGAGGTGATGCGCGAGCAGGGACCAGGTCACAAGGGGGTTGTTATGCAGAATTTGGGAAGGATATGGTGAGAGGGATTCATGGTATTAGGGTCTGTGAGATAGATACCATAGAAACACTGAAAATGAAATAGATATAAAATAGAAATAAAAAAAAGACTAATAACCTAATAATAATAATAATTAAAATAAAATTTTAAATAAGAACCAACATAATAATAATGTTATTATTTTATTCAAAACATTAATAAGAATACTATTATTTCCAAAACATATTCTTTGACTTATTTACTGTGTCGGGAAACTGCGTTTTTACCCTTTGTGGCCTATAAAAGTATTTATAACAAAAATTGTGTGGAAATTTATTTATAATATTATTATCCACCTTATTTTATCTTTTTTGATGTGAATACCATGGTTACCCAAGATGACATCATGACTTCTGTTAATGGTGTTTTTCCCGTGCATCAGCCCAAATATCATCATCATCATCAACAACAACAATAACAATAACAACAACAACAAGAATAATAATAATAAGAAAAACAAAAAATGATAATAATATTTTTAACAAATGTTTCATTCATAATAATAACATTATTAATTTTTTTAATAATTATTATATTTTTAATGAATATTTTAATAATAGATATAATAATAATCATTATTTCATTTATAATAGAAATTTTGTAAAATGATTTTAATAATCATAAAAAATATTAATAACAGAAAAAATTAATTATAACAAAACTATTATTCAGAACAATAATAATTTTATTATTATGCATCAAACACTCGATTGCATTATATTATTATATTATTTTATTTATTTTTTCAGACTAATTTTAACTTCATTTCATTTTTACTTTAAATGATTACTTAATTTTGAGAAAGGGTACGCCACACAGACTTTGAACCATGATCTACCTATGATCTTGGTGTCGTTAAGCGCAAAATAATCATTATTGTATAATATTCATAAAATTAAACAATTATTTACCCCAAACCCTGACCTGAGCTGACACCAAAAGGAAATTCCAATCCTTTATGTGACATAATGCATTCAGAAAAATATAAAGGACATATATTACTCTATTATTACATATATATTCACTATAAAAATTCATATGATCACCCATATAGAATAGAGATTATAAAATAATTATTTTTTCTAGGAATATGATAGTCTATAGTGACACATATATGATTGTATTTTTCAATAGAATATATATTTTCAACAATAGATTTTATTTTATAAATTTCTTTAAAAAAAACATTACGTTGACATCATGTTTCACAAAAAACAATAATATAATTTGAATTTTGAAATATATGATTAATATAATTAATAAATATAGTTACTAAATAAAACAGATATTAAATAATATGGTATTAATTACATGGAAATATATAAATTTTTTGACGAAAACAAGTTTTATAAGATAATCGTTCAGTAGAAGAAGTTTAACTTTTTATTTTTTAATTTCATTAAATATATAAATAAATATATATGTTATAATTTAAATCTAAAATATTGAATAGTTTTTTTATTCGTCATTTCATTGTTAGTATTGTGTTTATTTTTTGGTTATTAAACAATAATTTTTTTTGGTAAATACTGAAAACATATACATTTTTCTAATACGCTCACATTTATAAGATAATAATGTTATAAGTGTTTTTAAATTTTTATTTCATATAAAATCTATATTAATAATTAAATGAATAATATTTAAAATATATTAATTATTTTATAAATCCCATTTAGATATTTTGGTAACATATGTGGTAATTTATTATAAAAATTTGTTTTTTATATTATAATAAAAAAAATTATTTTCATCCCAATTTTAAAATATAATAAGAATTTATTTCAAATTTAAAATATAAAACATTATATTATTAAATAATATCAACTACATTTTTAGAAATTAGTGTATGATAATTATAATCACTTTTAATGACCATGATTATATTGAAAGTGCTATATTAAATTAATTGTTTAATATTGTTGTGTATTTTTTTCTACAATATTTTAATATTTTGATATACTAAAATTGATGTTATTTAGTTAAATTGTTAATATGTACATACAAGAATATAATTTAAACGTTATTTTAAAAAAAATTATATTTTTATTTTTATTATATAGTGGATATATTTAGTTTCATAAAATAATAAATTAAGAATTGGGGTTTCACTATAACATTAAAAGGGTTTAAATTATTTGTGTAATAATATTTACGAAGGATAGATAAAAAAGGTAAAATTTTCAAAATTAAATGTACGAGATGTTAAACATTATTAATATAAGATTGAATAATATATTTTATAGTACTACATAAATAGTCTCAACTTAAAATTTATCTTTTCCAAATGTGGAACCAAAACTTTGGAATAGTTCATGCCATCATTTAATATGTAATGGGTATTTGCAAAAGTGAAATTTTTATCAATGGTATAAAACTATCACATCAATAAAAAATTTCGACAACATCCCAATATTTTTCATAAAATACCTCCCATACTAAATCATAAAAATTAACACAGTCTCCTTGAATTCTTAGACAATCCAAAATATTAATCTATGGAGACAAAAGGTGCTTCCCATGGGATAATACTTAATGGGAGATAAAAAAAATATCCTATGAACTATCCTAATTATTATCATCTATTACAAAATAAAATGCATTATAATAAATAGAATTATGATAACATAAATATTATTAATATTATTTAATTATAAAATAATAATAGAATTTCATGTGTCTACCATACTCCAATAACATGCAAAATACAATGACATCATCATCCTTACATGCAAGAAACCGCATCAAGGAAATGGGTATTCTACTAATCAATTAATTATAAACATTTCATAATATGAAAATGAATCTAATTTACTAAATATATGTAAAAATATTAAAATTTTATAATGATTTTAATTGTTTTTAAAATAATGTTATCATTAAATGGTTATATTAGTCAAAAACTTTTTTCATGAACACATTGAAGATGATTTCTAATTTGAGTGCATATTGGAAAAAAATTATGAAACAAAATTAATTTCAAGATAATATAATAGTGAAATAGATATATATATATATATGTATCTTTTTATTATGAAGCTATTGATAATCAAGAGTTATCACAGTTTCTGGAATAATGAGGATTCCTGTAAATTAATTAAAACACATCAAGTAATAATCATATGAGATAAATATTATCTAAATAAATAAATAAGATAATGACCTGTTCATAGAAGACAATATTGTTCAAAATGTATCATTATAAATATTTTAATAAAAAAATTGATTACATATGATAGTTTTTCATGGTCAAAATGAATTGTCTCTGGGTGTAAAAAACAATGCTCCTCCAGCTTCCTTCATTATGATATAATGATTATTCTCTAGATTTTAACTTTTTGTTTGTATATATTGGTTGTTTATTTTTTTATAATATTTTTTCATGAAAAATTATGAATTTTTAAATCCAAATAATGTTATAATATATACTATGTATCGAAATTGAATTTTATTTATAATGTAATAATTTTTAGATAACATGAATTTGATTCATTGATTTCTTATTTCTCTTTTTTAGCATAACTCATATTTGATTATAAAATTAGATAAATTGATGAAATTATGTTTTCCTCTCTCTCATTATGGGGAATTTCACATTTTATCTCATCAATAAAATTCAAAATTCTCTATAAATCATATAATACTATATCTATATGTGATTCAGATCATTGTATATATCATTTTTACAGTTAACATTATTTAATGATCATGATTAGGATAATATTAATAAATTATTTTATAAATAATCCCATTTTATATTACCTATTTTTAAAAAAGGGATTATTATATTGGTTACTGAATAAGTTTTTCTTAATTTAATTTATTCCAATTTATATGAAATATTTCATTGAAACTAATATCATCATTCACAAATACATTTTAACATCCCCTTCCACATTCAAAATTATCATAAAATATTTCATGTATTATTTGTATACAATAATATTTTTTTAATCTAGATGTATTTCAATTTCATATTACCACATATGAAATTGATTTCATTATTTTAATTTTTCTAATATTTATTATAGAATAATGTATATTTATTCTATAAAGTGTTATTATGATAATAAAACCAAATGTGTTATCTTCCACTCCACAGTTAAATTTTTTTAACCATTATGTGTCTCAAATTATCAATTGATTCATATAAATAAAAATATAATTTTTTTACTGTTTCTTTAATTGAATTTTTTTAAAATTATTTATTAATATTATATGAAACAAATATATTATCAAAATTAAAAATGTTCCTCAAAAAATAAATTATTAGTTTTTTATAATTCAACACATTATAAATGAAGTATGTATAACTATATAAATATACATTAATGAATGAGTGTCAAAATTTTCCTAGGATATTATAATTTATATAGGCCATTTTATTTCTATTTGTTATTTAAGATGTAATAAATTATTTCTTTCAATCAGTTGAAAATAAAAGGATGTTTGACAGGTCTGATCCAAAATTTATATACAATTCATGATAACAATGTGATATCACATGTGGTAGTGAAATATTTTGTGATGTTGAGGAATGCTGCATTGATCAAAATTTAATTGTCCAAACATTTTCTAGAGAAAATATTTCATATTTTTTTTTAATTTCATTGATAATCATGTAACATTATTCACATGTTTATTTAGTTAAATTTGTTCATATTTTTTCCAAATGTATTTTATTATAATGTAATATATGTAGTATTGTTCGTTTGGTTTTTGAGTGAATTTGACATGGGTATCAATGATAATTTTTTTCCTAAATATTATATAGGATTATTTATATCGAACGTTTTTTACTCTCTTTGTTATTTATTAATTTTTTAGAATTACATGTTCTTATGAATTTAAATATAGTTATTCCTACGATTATTTTATTTTGATCATATTCATATTATCATTGAATTTATTTTATTTTATATGTTATTTCATTGATATTATATATCATTATCTAATATTTATTTGAATGTTTCTATTCTTCCATAATTTTTACTATGATATTTCCCTCAACCTTATGTTTCCTCATATTCTTATTATCAAACCACTGATAATTTTTTTTAAGTATTCACTTATATATAACATAAGATTACAATTTAGTTTTTATTATTAACCAGGATATAATGATTTGTATTACATATGATATGTCTTGTTAGAATTCATGTATACATCATATATTGATAAATTTTGATAGATATAATAATATAAGATATAAATACTGAAGATCATCAAATGAAATGATCATCTCGTTATTGGTATTATGTTTTTACTGTGATGTGTAATGTTTATGTTTATGAAAAAATGTAAATTAATGATATGGTCATATCACATTACAAATATTCCATGATTTTATTGGTATTTTTTAATCATCAGATCTACTTGGGTGGAACATAATCTATTATATTGGTATCTATGTAAAGTATTAATATTTTTGAGAATTAATTTAGTTTTATGGAAAAAGATAACATGTCAAAAATTTTATCCCGAATATTAAAACTATGTGATATTTCTTTTTGAATTATATCATATTGTAATTTTGAAAATGGTTTTAGTATGTAAATTTCCTTAAAATTAAATCTCTATCTCGATACTTTAAATGGTTGTGTCTATGTTATAGATTACACCAGGGATAACCACAAAAAATCTTGATTAGTTTCAAATTGATCTGCACTTCAAGAATGATGATGTTTTCTACGACTATATACATAGATATAAAGTGAAGGGATATATTAATTTTTCTATTACATTATTATTAAAAAATTTAAATTGGTTTAGATGAAATAATTATTGTTTATTTTTGATCCTAATAGAATATAATCAGTTATGTCATATATATAACACTAGTTATTCAGAATCTTTAATTTTAACACAACTAACATGTCACTTATTCTATATTTTTCATTATATATATATATTATTTTATTTTTAACACCCATAAAACAACTTAATTTATCTAATGGATTACACCATAGAAATTGATATGACAATATATATGATGAAAAATGTATTGAAAATCATAATGAGAAACTAAGTAAAATAGAATCCCATTTTTAAATAACATTATTATCCACACACAAATATATAAATTTACGAATAATCACATATTTATTTGAAAAATTACTTACATGAAATAGAAGATAAATAAGTTTTTTCATAGAATAAGAGTTTATGGAGATGATGAAGGTTACATACGTAAACATCTGATGCATCAAAAATGATTTATGAAGTGCCAAATTGAATTTTTCAATAAAAAAAGTGAATGTTTTAATTGTGTGATGATTGACTAACAACTTGTCAACTATCAAAATGGGGAGATTAAATAAATCAACTAATTAAAGGATAATAATGAAAAAAGCATCATATTTCACATCGATATGTTTTTTAGGAATAAAAAGATACATCAACCGAACAAATAATTTATGAATATTGATGTCAATAACAACTTAATAAAATTGAGGAAGATGAATACATATATATATATATATATATTGAGTGTGTGTCATGAAATATTAATCAATATACTACACTCACAATCCACTATAGTTTTTAGGAAATACAATTTGAATCCTTTTTTTCATAGTTGGGTTATAATTATTTATGTTATCATCAAATTGTTTGACCTATGGTATTACAATATCATTGAAAATATCTATAATTATTGAATCTTATATATTTAATTATGGTAATTTATTATCATATATTACTAATATCCTTTCAATAGATTAATTATATTACGTATTTGTATTTTATAGGTTACCTCCATACATTATTCATCTGCTTGAAATAAGGAAATGAAATTTAATAACTTAAATAAACATGCGATCATTCATCACTATAATTATGATAATTTATTATTTGTGAAAATTTGTTGATTTATATTGATATTAAAACCCAATCATGGGGAGTATTTAGAATAATATTATTATAAGATAAATATTAATTACATATGTATGAATGGATAAATTATTTTCCTAGACATAGAATAATTATTAGTGCTGTTACATATTTAGAAATAAAATATTTAGTCATGTATATCTCATTGATATTATCATCTATTTAATTACATTGTAGATGTCTTATTTGTATGGAACCAATATATTTTATGGAGATAGTGAAATTAAAAATGATTTTGATATATAACATTCCTTATAAAAAATATTCCATGGGTATATTATTCCATAAGAAACAATGACCAAAAAATACCTCTAATATATGAAATAATTTTTATTATAATTATTTTTGTGTAACACCCAGTGATTTTAGAAAGGAATATTATATTGGTCAGAATATAAAAATATAACCATGAAAATATATTATCATGTTACATCCCTATATTTTATAATTTATTTTAATTTAAATTTATCAATAATATTTTATACCTTGCAAAACACTCAGCAATAATTCATAATGTACCATAATATTGTATACCATTATAGCCCTAATGTTAAAATATCAGATACGAATAATAGTTACAGAATTATTGAAATTAAGCATATTAAATTATATAATATAAATACATTATTTAAATTGATAAATAATTTAAATATAAATCATTCGAAAGGGAATTGAAATATTTTTCGAAAAAATTGTATTTATCTAAAAGGTAGTTTAGTCACGTAATGATCAACATAATAACAATTATTTTTTACAACATTTTTTAAAATTATATTTTAATATGAAATTAATTACATAAATAGTTGTGTTAATTTTATGTTATTGTTAATTTTTTTATAATATTTTAAAACGATAACATTTTTTCATGAATACTATAAAATAATGATCATTTTGAAAGCAACCATAGGATTCCAATTTTTTAGACAATTATGTTATATTTTAAAATATATAAGGTAGTTGAATTATATATAAATTTTAATAATTTATTTCAGTTTAACCAATATGATATTTTATTTAGATATAAAATGTATTTAATCTTGGGAATGATTTTCATTCAAAGAACCATTTTTTGATGAGTTTGTGGGTTCCACATTAAAAATAATTTTTTAAAATATTTGATATTAATTTGATTAAATTGTTTCAATATATGAAAAAAGAATAATGAGAAATATGAAAAAATATATTTTATAATATTCCCATTATGAATAATAAAACAATTAAAAATTAATTATCATGGTTAATGAAAAAATATGATTACGAAGGGTTAATCTAAATGGAAAATGATTACAAATTAAAAAAAACATGTCTAAATAATATATCACTATATATTTCGTCATCATTTCATATATAGTTTAATAATATACCATTTTTTATCCTTGATTCCAATAAAAAATGTGATTTCACATAATCTTATAAAAAATATCATTTGTGTCCTATCCCCTACATATTATAACCCACACCTCTCCTCTTCATTTCAGACGTCCAAAAATAATTAGTTAGTCCAACAAAAAAATATCTATGAATTAATTATCTTATAAAGTCCTAAAGTCCATATTTCTATTAGGAATCCCTCTTATAAATGGTTTTGGTATAATCCTAAATAGTCCATATGAATAATAGGTAAAATTCTTTAATATGGGCATTTATTTTATTTAATATTCCACCACCTAAAAATAAAATTATATTATTCTAATATAAATCACAAATTTTTATCATCTATAATTAGATTTATTATGTTACTGTAATTATCTATATATATATCCCATTCCATTGTATGGGAAGAAATTTTATTATCATTGGTACAATGGAATACCGCCTCACGAACTGAGGATACAAATTTTCCAGCACCACGTTGAAATGGGTGATATAATAATGTATATTACATATTTGTATTTTATTTATGACATTATTATAATATTATTTTATATTTACAATTAAAAATTCATTCATTTCATTTTCTATTAGATATAATGAAATTAATATTTTTTATAATGGACTATCGGCTTATTAAGAAATGTGATTTGTTTTTCGCTTACCCATCACATAAAAGGATGTAAATATAAATTTAATGAATATATTGTATTTTTATTAGCTAAAAATTATTATCAAAATATAAGAGGAAATATTATGTCATACCCTCACATTTTCTTTTGTACAATAATGTTGCTTGGGAATATATTTGAACTATCCTCTCTATGTAGTGTTGCCAAATGATTTTTAGTTAATTAATACATGGATGATAATAAAAATGAATTTGATTAATATAAATTATATAGATGATATAATATTTATTATTTAATTTTTATTTAATTTTTTTCGTTACATTCCATCCATTATGGTAAATTGATACATCATTAATGTGTACATATAGCATAGAGTCTCCATAAATTATGTTATCCACTTTCTATCTATATATTTTATAGGTAACAAAAAATAAAAGTATATTATATATATATATATATTATCATGGATAAAATGACAAAAATATGTTTGCATGATCATTATAAAAATACCTAAATGGCTGACCCATAAGAGAAAGAAAAAATAAAGAAACAATTAACTAAAACAATTATCTAATAAATAAATTATAAATAATCATGTAATAATATAGTATAAGTAAATCATATATTCTAAACAATATATGATTATGTTTATATAATGTATTAATTATTAATATATATTTATTATATGGTTTTTATTGATAGATATAAAGGAAATCTGATCTATTTTAAGGGTTTTAGTCTATTTCTTACTTCTATGAGACATATTTAATATTAATCACTTATTTAATTGGTGAGTGGAATATACTACCCATTTTGAAATTTTATATCAATTATTTATATATATTCATGTAATTTAACCTTTTACTTGATTTTAATTTATTTTGTGGGGATTAAGATTCAATTGAGACAAATGTGATAAGATATTCATATATCTATGTCAATTTAATTGGTAATGATTATACATGAATTTAAATTGAATGAAATTATTTAATCATTGTATAATAATACGTTGTAATTTTATTATCCACTATTTAATCATTATTTTATAAAAATAATAATAACATAATACACTCATAGGTAATTAAAATGATTGATAAATCATTTTTAATGAAATCATACTTTATTAGATTCATCAAAAGAAAACATGATTTCATACAGAACCATTTTTCTAGAAAATTGACTCTGATTATATTTAACATTATTAGAATTGGTAATAGTTTAATTCATTATAATATTTTACTTTTAATAATAAATTCAATTATTATTCATGTCATTTTCTAAACATATATTATTTAATGTATACAAAAAATATGAATGGAATAATATTTTTAACATGAGTGGAATGTACAAAATTAAATACCCTCATAAACACACAATTTATTAAAAAATTAAATAAATATTTAAAATAATACTATCATATAACTATATTTTCAAAATATTTTTTAGACTTTTATAATAATAAATACATTACAAATGAAAGCGATATTCTCTTTAAAAATGTTTCTAATATAATTTAATGGTATTTTTTATTCATCAACAAACTTAAAAAATTTAATATTTTGGATATATTATGGATATTTCAAGATGATATAATTATTATTCATTCATTTAGTGGTTTAATATTATCATTACTAAGGATGTAAAATTTTATTACAATTATTTATATTAATGTCAATGTATTATGATTCATTTTTCAAAGTATAGTATTTATTAATATTTTAAATGACATGTAATTAAAAAAATGTAAATGTGGATTTTGTTTCACAAAAATTACCTAAGGAATTAAATAACGTTATTATATTATTGGAAGTGTCTGTTATAAACATTCCTTTAATTGTTAGGTCTCTTGAGACAAACATGTTTGGGTTTCTAGTAGAGGTGTTACCCATTTAGTTATGATTTCAAGTAATAGATAATTAATGGAATGATTATAAAATATGGATTTATGAGTTATCTAATTATTATATAATCTAATTATGTTCCATGTGATTATTGGTTTTTTTATAATAACCATCAATATGTTTAATGATCAAGGGATTATTTATATTGATTTTATTCACAATTTCTTCTTACAATATTGTGTTGATGGTATTGTATAAATGTTATATATTTTAGTTATTTAAATTTTTATATTGAAAACTATTATATATTCATGATATCATCTAAAGTACTCATACTGTATCAAGTCATTAGTGTTTACCCCTTAATTTTGATTATTTTCCCTATAGTTCTAGAAAATGATTTATTTTTTATATGTAGGTATATGCTAAGGGGAATAATTGTTTACTAAAGGGAAATAATGTTCTTTATTTAATTTTTTCAAATGTATTACGAGATTAAATGTCGTTTATTTTTTTAAAGGCTGCTATAATATTTTTTCCTTTTGGATTTCATTCCATGTATCTTATTCCAGTGTAATAATGTAACCACTATATTCAGATCACTAGGGACACAGAACATAAAATTAGTATTTTAGTATGTTTAGTTGAATCCAAAGGAGCTATATCTATAAAAACATAGCTTTGCTGGTACATGATCATGAAATAATTTAATTATAAATCAATGTATAGGATAATATTACAATATTTTGTAAAGTTGTTCATTATGTTGATAACCTAGAAATTTAACCATTTATGGATTCCAGAAGATGTCATTATTTTGGAATAGATATAGCCATGGGTAATAACTATAAAAAACGTGCCACAGAAATTACTAAATCATTACATGTAACATGTAAAGAATCATTACTACACACCAATATTGGCACTCCTAAGGGATATTATTTTTTCAATTAACAATTTTATTAAAAACTCTGTTTAGTGATATGAATATAATTTTTCCATGAATTACATAGGGGTAAACATTACATATCATATATTGAAATAAGTGTCTGGATATAGACAATATATAAATGAAATTTTATTATTATGTAGTTTCCCAATATTATTATTTTTAGTAAATTATGATTTTGTTTTGTTGGTAGTGGAAGAAATATAACGAAACTCAATTAACATTGTATTTGGTAGAAATTGTGTTAATTAGAATCAAAATGGGTTGATTAGTTAGCTATATGATATTGTGATTATTTCTAATAATGTTTTATGATATATGATTAATAACATGAATTTTAACAAATTTGCATACTCAAAGAATAAGATAATGATAGTTTTTGTTTAGAGTTATGGTGGTGGAGACCATGAACGATAGAAGAATAATTTTCAAATATATTTATATTTTTGTAATAAAAACCCATTTTAATGTCTTATAGAAATAGTAATATTTTTGGGTGTAGAGAATGAAAAAAAAATCATTGTAATTTTAGATGGAAACTAAATAGATTCGAAAAGGATATTGGTCTTAGTGTCTAATTATCCAGAGATATTTTTTTAAATGTGAAATTAATGTGCATAGTGTAAATTGATGTGCTAGGGGGAATAGTCATTAAATAAATAATAATTTTTAAATGAGTAGTTTTTATAAAGAAAATGATATAAATACTATAAATGACATATATAAAAATGAGTTATTAATTAATATGATGAAAAAGTGTAGATATTGGTTTAAGAATGATGTGGAATTATTAAATTTATTAGTTATTTTAATTCATTTCATATATTGATGATTTCTTTTATGAGTTATATTGTAGTTAAAAGAATTTTAAAATTTATAAGTATTGTAGTATAGTTCATTTTCAATTTGGATTTGGGGAAACATGTGAAAGTTACCATGATATGTGATTTAGTGGAAATTATATTTAAATAGAAAAAAATGACTTGGGGAAGATAACCGTTAATATATTATCATTGTTGAAAAAGTAATTACAAAGATATTTTTATAGGATTGTATTTGTAACATTGAAATTTTTAGTGGTTTATTTTTTTATGATATCATTACATGAAATTTCTCCATATTTGTATTTGTGGAATTTATTCAATACTATGGAATTATATATTTCAATGATATGTGTTTTCATTATTTCTTTATGGTGATCAATGTATTTACATATTTGGTATGATGTATAAACTTCTATATTATGTTTTTTATAAAATATAATTTAATGATTATTTCATAAGTTTAGGGACTGAAATTCTATATTTATAGACATTGACTATAGTAATATATATTTCGGATAACTTTCATATAAAAATATTTATGAAATGGAATAAGTTTACATACAGATGTTGTAGTATTAATTGTTCTAATTAATTTTCGTTTGTATAGTGACTTTGTGTTTCAACATTTTAATTGTTAGATATTAAGATCTGTTTAATGTTAATTTTTTTATTTTCAAGGAAATTTTTTTTACATATTTATTTCATAGAATAATAGATGTTGTGGATGTTGATACAAGAAGAACAAATTGATGATATTTTTGTTATAAAATATAATGATACTAATTATTCATGTTTTATTATATTTATATATATTAAATAAATTAATAAACCTAAGTAAAATTATATTAAAATTAAAAATATATAATATAACCATCAATTTTTTATGAAATAAATGTCCCATTAATCTATTATAAATATATGGTTTCAATTTCTATAACTTTATATGAATCATAAAAAATATTGTTATCAATCATCTCTATCACTAATTATTAATACATTGGTATTATTATTCCCATCAATGTCAATGTTTTCATTTCCCTATAATTTTCACATACATGAAAAAAGTATATTCTTCTAGATGACCATGACACACCCCTATATAATGTATCCATATGTTATTTTATTAAACATTTTTATGATGTGGGCATAAAATAATGGTATTTTAAGATGTTAATCCACTATTTACCAATATACGATTTAATTGTGTAGATGCAATTTATGTTAATAGAGTTTAATATAATGCCCAAATATGTTTAAATATGAACATCATGATCGATATATTATAATACATAGAACACTGATATTAAATGACAACATAAAAAACTGTGAATTTATGATATATTAACTTTTTATTAAATGAATTGTATTTAAAATCTTAAAAACTAAGAACCCCGAGTCAAAATGAACCCTAATACAATATACCATAATAA
This sequence comes from Viscum album, assembly GCA_963277665.1. Classification (NCBI taxonomy): domain Eukaryota; kingdom Viridiplantae; phylum Streptophyta; class Magnoliopsida; order Santalales; family Viscaceae; genus Viscum; species Viscum album. The sequence continues at coordinate 782,958,510 of OY728153.1, forward strand.
CCTGGCATTTATATCTGTGGGTATGAATTTTAAGTAGTAAATTATGAATATTATATTGTTTATGGGAAAATAAAATTAAACAATTGGATAAAAATTTATTCATTACATTTTAGTATAGAATTTATTTGAAATAGAAATAAATGATTTCAATAATACTATATTTTTATACATTGCAGTTTGCTTGAAATCTACTCAAATAAATTAAAATTAATATTTAAAATTTTATAAAATTCATTTTATGAAATAAATATAATTTTTAAATTCTACATTTTAAAAATTATGCTTAGTTATCTTTTTTTCTTATTTTATGAAATGACTATGTTTTTCATGAATAATGAAAATAATTCTTTTTATTTAAAACATAAATTTTTATAAATTTTTTGAAAATAATAAATTATATATTTATTTTGGAAAATTGGTTCAATTTAATTAAATTATAAAATTGTTTTCTCGTTTTATTCAATTAAAAATCGAAATATGATAAAATATAATTTATAACAATTTGTAGTTTTTAATTGTAAAAATAAAAAAATTTAGCAGATATCTCAATATAATTTTAAACTGAATTCATCCAATTATGTTAGTTGAGTTTGTTTAAATTTATTACATATATAGAGTCATTATGAATAATTTTATCATATCAGTTCAATAAAATTTTCTATTATTATTAATATTAACCAAATTACAAATTAATTATTTTCTTTAGGTAGAAACTGGATTACAAGTCTGTTAAACTAAAATGATATGGTTTAAAAATGACCCTTAATTTTTATAATTCTTATTGTATACTCATTTTTTGAAGTAATACCATACATGGTTATATAATAAACCATTTTTTTCATTTTACATTGAGATAAATTTTTGTATCACTTTATATTATAAAATGTTCTATGCATGTCCCCTCTACCACTTATAAATATCCACCACTATCATATCCACTTATCACATCCAAAGAACTCTAGTTCAGACATTAAACACCCAAATATCATCACTAATTACCTTCAACACCATATTAGACTTATTTCTTTTATTAAGTCATCTTATCAATGATTTACCTCAAAAAAATAAATAAGCTCTCTAACGAATAATCATAACTATTAATTTTCCATATTTCTATTATTTCTAATTACCACATAATAATCTCGTATTATGTAATTGTTTAAACTATGATGTTCATAATACCATGTTTTAAACCCATGCTAGCTTCACATGCATGGAAAAAATTGTCATATAGGGGCTGGCCAGTAGATCCTTTCTATTATCTTATGAAGAAGGTACCACAAAAACTGTTTCATGTCATACTCAACATTTGTGTTTCATTCCAATGTATGTTGTGTATTGGAGAGAAACTTCAGGGGATTATATTTTTGTTAAATTATCCCATGTTGAGGACATTTCCTTAGATGTTCTTCAATGAATTTTTTACAGAGCCAAAAACACCCAATGGACCTTTTATCTATGATTCATTGAATTAATTTCCATATTCATGCACTCATTGTATGATTTTTCCAATGACACCTATGGGGTTCACTGATCCAGAGGATTGGAGGTCAGGCTCAACACAAACTTTTGGGTGGAATTTTTTCCTATTACATTACTCCCTATTAGATTTATGCAATGCTCATGTGATCATGAATCCTTGGATATTTCCAAATAATATGTCTATATATTACCCTAACATCAAAAGATCAATCATTTATATACAATAGTTTGTAACTAGTGAGATGACACTTGATTATTTCATGTGATTATGAATTATATATTTTATCATCATCCATGGGGAAGAGAGTGGTTTTGATAAGGGGATCGAACCCATAAGATAAGACTCCAACATATCTTTGTGATATTAATTTGAACCCACGTAGCCCTATTCCATTTAAAAAGGAACATACCTTTTTTTATTCATGTGATAAGGACCCATTAATTTAGTTTAATTCCATGCAATAAGGACTTCTAGGAGAAAGGTTCCTAGTCATGTTTGGTGTGGGAATTATTCAAATACAGTCCTGAATGTCAAGGAGAGATATTTTCTCCTTGGTGTATATGACCCTATAAGGTACATATCCCATTTCACATTAGTGTGATGTGGGAGTTGAGTTTAAACCCTAGGGATGCTTCCTAGGTTTCCCAGTTATTTGGTAATACAATTCCTTTAATTTCGGTTGATTTGAGGCATACACCATCGATGAAACTTATAAAGAGTGCATGATTTGAATATTACATTGGGGGAGATGGCCATTTTTTATCTATATATGGGACATAAACCATAAATGAGGAAATTATGAATTAGGGGAAACATTTGAGGTTAAGGATTGAGTATGATCCTCCATGAGCTCGAGCCATATTCTGGCAAACATTGTATCATATTTGTGGTGGGAATTAAAGTTCTCGTAGTTCAATGCATTTAGTTATTACTCATAGGAGGAGAGCCATTTGTTGGAGGTATAATTTTTCATTTTACATGGGAGATTTCAAGGAGTATAGGAAAAGATTTCATCATTTAATAGTTATTGATGAATAATCATTATATTAGTTTAAGGCCAAAAGAGGATTGGGCTGGTGTGGTGATCATCACTAGCCTCTGGGACCATGTGATTCGTGGTATATATGAGAAACAATAAGATGTGAAAAATTCATCAAGACACACATTTTATCTTCTTCACTATTGGTAAATGTAAAGAAATGTTGTGGAAGAGGCCAGGGTCATAGAACCACCTCCTATGATCAAATGGTCTAACCCCTGGTGGAATTCCTGGAAATTGTTTCTATGAAAATATAGGAATTCTACTTCTCGTCAAAAGGAAAATAAAGTGTGATTTTTTTAATATAACTGACCCAAATTGAAGTATAAGGACAGTAATTTACCATCATATCTAGAACATTTTGGATCACATTTTTATCATATGGTTGGATACTAGGTTACCCTGGAAATGTAAACTTATGGACATTTCGGGGGTCAACACCATTGCTGGGATTACCAACATGGCTTTTCTTTCTATGGGTATGTAAACTCAAAAGGTCATGCTGATACACCTAATGGGTCAATCATAAGAGTCTAGTTTCTTTAGAATGTGACTTGGCCTCATTCTATTGGAATTTATTATAGTGGGACTACTAAAAAGGTGATGTAAATTATAGTAAATGATTAATGATGAATGGTGGAACGACTAAGGGAACCACATTCAGTGCACACATTGTTCATGTTGTATGGGGTATCCCTCTCACAGTGTGTTTCTATGTGGGTGTAGTGTTTTTCTACATACCTATGTGCTACACATGCCTAGATGTGATCGGCATACTATGGGGGTACTCGAACCCAGGTTCTGTCCACATTGCACGGTGCTATACCCTTCAAAACTCCATCAGCATTGCGAGATACTACACGGGGAAGGGTTTCATCATAATGATGATGCGCTATGCGAGACACCATATTCAATAAGGGGAATTATTCTTTCATTTAAAAGGAGTATCATTACTAATATTATATTTTTCATGGTTTTATTTTTATGTTTTGTTATGAAAATTCATATTTTGTTTCATTCTTTAATGGTATGTTTCAAGCTAGACCAGTATGAAAACATTGGAAAATTACATCTATGTCGTAAATTCAACATGAATTACTTTTATGATATTAAATATGTTCTCCTCATGTCTTTGTTTTATCTATCCTTAGATCTCTCTTTGGATTGAACCTTTTATTTGGCTCCCTCAAGATACTTTTATATAGTATTACAGGAGATAGATCTATTGGTAGCATGATACCTTCTAAAGAAGAACACATGGAAATCACCTAGAACATGGATGACTCAGTCAATAGAGGCCCATGGGTTTATAATTTGTAGCATCAGAAATCAGCACCTCAATTCCATTAATAACTTCATCTCTTTTGTAGGACATCAGAATATTGTCCCCACATGTTACCCATTTAGTTCATAGTGAAGTTATGTGGGTGTTAATTTCTCTTCCTCTATTTTAAAATCGTTGTTGTTTGTAGGGGATTTATAGAGAGTGAATTTTACAACCTCAGTTATGATAATGAAACAATTATATGCATCTAGAGAACCTTTATGTGCTTCATTGACCACTTTGTTTTTGGATGCTTTGTGAGGCCATAGAATACCATGAAGAGTGTAGGTCTATGATGGATTTCGTTGTTTGTGGTATCCCATCTTTTTTTAATTTTTACTGAATCTTATTTATAGATTTATTTGAAAACTTTTACATGTTTCAAGAAATTTTCTTTATCTTGAATGTGTAATTTTCATGACCCTAAAAATTCCTCCAAATTTGAATGGCTCTATTGATAATTAATATGAGGTTGTTTCAATGTATAAGTTATCCCAATTTGACTAATCAAATAATGCTCTTATTTTATCTTTAGACAAGGGACTCATCAACTGTAGTTTTATTTTGGATAGGGTAATAAGGAAGAAAAACTAAATCCTTGGGTCTTTTCTATTATTAATTTTTTTTCCAAATCTTGTTATGATGTGGGATTATCGGGAATAACATGACTTTGGGATATGTTTTTCATTATAGGTTTTCAACGTGTAAAGATTATTGTTTTATTAATTGTTTGATGTCTCGATATATTTCCTAAAAAATGCAAAGTGTAGCCTTAGGGAGTTAGTACTCTGTTTTTGTCAGGGGTTATCTGTGTACGTTTTCATCATAGATAATGTTGTGTCTTTTTCATTTGTAGTTTGAATTATTTCAATCCAAACTATCATTAATGATTTTTAGGTCCAACTACTTTGAATGTTATTTTTAGGGTGAGGGCCCCAATTTAGGACATATTAATAGAGATGGTCCCTTTACCATTCAGACAATGATAATGGATTTTTCATGACCATGAACTTCTTTTTCTTAGACACAAATCATGGTATAGAGAATGTAAACCATTGGGTGTATGGAATTTGGGAAAACCTACCTTCGGGAAAAATTTCTCTTTGGATAATAGATATTTATTTGGTGAAATTTTATATAGAGTGGCTTGGAAATTTTATGCATAGTAAAACACAATTGATCAGAAGAACACTTGACTTACATTTATGATGGCCAAGAATTTGTCTTGAAGTTTGTATTTGATTTCTTGTCTTCTACCACGATGGGAAGTCTGATGAGGGGATGATGTCTAAATGTGTGGGGGAATTCGTTTTAGCATTTTTCGTGAAACAACTCTCACATGAATTTGAACTATATAAAAGAGGGTGGGAGCTTGGAATAGTTTAACATCCAACAACTAAGATTTTAGAGACTCATTATTTAATGTCACCTTTACATGACTAAGAATAGTGGTAAAAAACTCATCTCTTTAGCAATATTTTGACATGAAATTATCCATCATATTCCAAAATACGATGTATTAATGGGTATATGCTATAACCTAGTGGGATTCCAATACCATTGAATGAGATGAGACGAAAACATCATAGGGTGTACAGAATTTGGAAAAGCCTCTCCTGAGGAAGAATTTGTCATTTCATGATGGGTCTTTTTTTATAGGAACATTATATAGTTCCACCAAGGCATTGTTTGAATAGTCAAAAAAAGGTGTCCGAAGGACACTATACTTCTATCTCTGATATCCATGGAGGATTATGGGGATTCATACCCATATTTAAAATGATTATGGGTCCTAAAGAAACATTCCCTGAAAATGAAAGGGGGTATTTCAAGATAAAATATCCCAGGTATGGGTAAATATGTAGCCTTCATATAGAATAGTTGGTCCTTATATATGTCTAAACCTGCAATAGGAATGGTTGCGTGGATTTCATTGCATCGTTGTGGCTGATATTTTTGACTCTACTATCACTACGTATCCTTATGATGATAAGAATCATGAAAAAAGTAGTTATTTTTAATGTTTTATCATATGAAGTTAGTATTCAAAAAAATGGTTGGGAGAAATTTTTTGGGTGGAGTTCTCACAAAATAGGTGGGACCCATATTTTATTTCCTTTCATAGATTCATTTCATTCCAAGGAACATAGAGGAAAATATTATTTCACTTGTTAGGGCCTAATAGTGATCATTGAAATTCATGTATTATGCAGTTAAAATGTCATAAGATTTGGAAATTGACATAGGGGACTTGATTAACTGAAGGATAACATGGTCCAAAAATCCTAACATGTCTATGATTTTAGTAAGAATGAATGTGTAAGACATAGTTTCATGGGATTTTACATAATAATAAAATATTATTGGATTAGAAGCTGTTGGGCGTACCATAATTAGAATAGCCTCTCCTAATGAGAAATCTCAGTGGAAGGACGGTCAATTTTATGCCATTTTTTCAGAGTCATTAGAGAATTGTATACACAGTCAGTAAAATATATCCACAGGACTCTGACCTTCAATTTCTGATTTCCTGGGAGGTATGTGAGGATCCAATACATCCCAAATCATATCTTTTGATTAATGGAGTGTATGGGTATTGATATATTAGAAACACGTAAATAGTTATTATTTGGGGACTCATGAGACTATCCACACATATCTGACCCCTCTGTGGGGAGGGAACTGATTTTCCCTAGATGGAGTGGGGTGCAGTATTGAATATCAATGTGTCCAAAAATAAAACTCAATGTACATGTATGGTCAAGGAACATGGAGTGGGGGTGTTTTAATTATATTTATGTTACCTTTCAGTTTAATTTCATATAGTTAGGACATTGGGTTCTCTGTCATGGGAAAAGAAACACAACATGCTTTTTAAGGTAATCTATCTAGGGCATGCTAGTGGGGATTGATTTTTCATGTCTTCTTATGGGATCCCCCACTGAATACTCTAATATCACGTTGGCCATTCCTTGAGTGAGAAACGAGGGTTCGAATGGGCTTAAATTCACCAAATAGGTATGGAATAACCAAATAAATGAATTTAATACTCAGGGTCATGTTGTTCAGTTTATTATCCTGCATCTGAGACGTTTCATCATATAGTTTACTATTATATTATCAGGACAATTTCGGCACAATTAAATTTCATGGGGGAAAGGATGTATGTGAATTGACTTGAAAAGGGAACATGAGATTATTCATGAGACAATCCTATGAATAGGGAAATTTTGGGACCCTTTGTTATTGAACTAGTTTGCATATTGAAAGAATACACATTTGGTTCCCCATTCCATGGCCGAATTTGGGTCATAGGATCTAGGTATCACTGCTTATCCAATGGGATGATAAGAATATAACAATACATAATTCCTTATTAAATTTTATCCATGTAGGTTGGACCAATACATAGGGAATGTTAATTGATTTTATTTCTGGGAGGTGGGTCCAAAATGAATCTTACTATTTCAAAATATTATACTAGGGAAATAATGAAGCCTAATGTAGTTCTATGACACAACATGGTATGTGGTTGGTTCAGGAGGAAATTCCCTCTCATCTGAGAACACATTAGGGATATTAATTTTAGCATCATGTAGTGAGGATGTTTATGTATCATCATGATCATGATAAATATGGTGGGTCTATTATGTTTTAATTATTAGAGGAAGGGAATTGGTTGCATATTTTGACATCGTGTTGTAGGAACATAATGTCATGGAATGGTGAAGAATAAGTATCATAAAACATGGCTAGGATATTCTAGAATGTCCCAAAAAATAAAAATGGAATGAATGTATAATCTAGGACCCTAGGGACCCTCAAATCTAGAGGAACGATATTGGTCTTAAGAGATATTGGGTGTATGAATGTAGGAAAAGTCTCTCTTGGGGATGGATTTTCATTTGGATGACATAATATTTGGTTGGAACCTTATGCATATCCATGGGGGAAATTTTCATATAGTCAAACAAAGGTATTTGTAGAACATTAAACATACATTTCTGATGTCCATGATTGTTTTTTAGGATCCAAAACTTCTTGGGTTATATAGTGTGATGAATGAAAAGGGAATGTCTAGGTATACAAGGAATATCCAAACAATGATTATTTGTGAAGCATGGGATCCTATATTTGTATCCGACTTATTTTTTATGAGAGCATGATCCTTTGAGAATCCCTTGTTGTTGGAATAAATGTTTGGAATCTACTACTCGAATTTAAATTTCCATATATGAGGTGGGAATAATTTTATTTTCATGTTTTGAATGGTGGGGCCGATGATTGTATATCTGAGCATCACTACATATCACATTATTCTAAGAATAAATCCATATGTAATCCAAGGGATACCGTGTAGTTTAATTTCGTGTGGTTAGGTATTAGGCTATATAGTTGGACATATACCAATAAGGACCCAGTACTATAGTGAACTAATTTGTCAGTGAGGAACCCCCTTGAAAAACTTCCAATACCACGTGAGAGGCACTTAGTGAGAAACAAGGGAAATAAAATAATTATTCTATCACAGATGGAGGTAAAAGGTTATGGATTGAAGAAAGTTTTCCTTGATTGCGTTTCCACAATCAAGACCACGTTTGAATATCTCAATGCTGCTTGCTTACCCAATGTGGATGTGAATCAATCTTAATTAAGATATATGGATTACCGTAGACATGTGATGCATGTTTGGAGGGGAAGGGAACTTTGATCTGGTGGTAGACATCCCAAAGGATGTGTATTTCATGCATCACTACATATCCTTTGATGATAGAAATCAAGAAATATGTATTTCTAAAATTCATATTCTCTTTACTAATCTGACCCATGTGTAGAGAGGGGGCCTCTGTTGTAACAACCTGATATTTTATGGGAATTATTATTTATTAATTTCATTGATGTCTTGTGTTTTACGCTACACCAAAATTATCTTGCACAATACGGAACACCTTATTATCTTGTAGTATACTCATCATTATTCTTGGCTCTTGTTACACATAATTTGAAGTTCGTTTTGTGGAAATTATTTTACAAAACATTAAGTATAAATTTTTTTATGTATAAATGAAATATGTTTTGATTTTGTTATACGCACCACCAAACGGAGCTTTCACTACACGCATCCCTGACTTGTCTTTCATTACACGTAATCAAGACTTTCCTCGATAGCGTGTGTAGTACGCAATACCGAGTTTCAATAAATGATATATTATTATAATATTTTTATGAACTAGCCGTTATGAATAGTAATAGCCACTTTTTGATATTTTATAAATTTTATTTTTCGAAATGGACTTCATTTTTTGTATCGAAATATCGAAATTTACCTAGGGTGAATTTTTGGTATTTTTCTTGAAAGTTTAAATTTTTGATGAATAGTGAAAACATTGGGTTACTATTTAAAACCTGATTTTATATAAATAACTATTTATTTTATTTATTTATGGTCTAAATTGATACATAATACCTACATAACTTCACTATAATTCATTGGAGTCATTTTATAATAATTTTATTCATATAAAAATTTTATTGAACTTTTCAACGTCTTTTACCCACCTCTTAGGAGAGTTTGAAAATTTACATAAAATATAATTTTACCACTTGTGTGAGTGGAATTTCAAAAATTCTATAGACACGGTTAATATCAAGGAGTAAAATGTGGTTCACTTAGATAAAAATAATTTTTCTTGAATAGTAACTTTTTACTTTTATTTACAACGGTTAAAATTAAATAGGGTAATTAAGGACAAATTTGATATTACTAATACCATAACACATGTCCTAATTCTATTGGATAAGTGTAGTTCGACCAAAAACAACCTTAAGGATAAAATATTACCCTTTAGGTCCACATGGATTATATCAGGACATTTATTATTATTTGAGTTAAAGAAGAATTAAAATAGGTAAAATCAATGTTTAATAACTAAAACGTTTTTAATATAGGGATATAAATAAGATACATTTCACCATAAATATTCATTATAAAGGTAAAAATATTTTCTACATATGTTTATTTTATTTATAATTTTTATATATTAAACAATTTAATTAATTTATGACACAATGGTGATGCAGTAATTACCTTATTAATTAAATATTAAAATAAATGATTTTATAAATACCCAAATAAATGTAATTTTAGAATTTTTATGAATTACACTAATTTTATAAGTTAATATGACATTTTAGTTTTTTTTAATTAACTTTTTTCGAACTAATCATGCTGTTATGACATTCAAAAAAATCATGTACCAAATAGTGTCAAAATTGACATAAAATAGTTTTAAAAATAATATTACATTATTTATTGATTTTTTATTCCTAAAAATCTAAGGGTTGGAAAAATGACTTAGATAAGGATATATATATTAATAATGAACCACCTAGGGTTCTTTTGGCTTGTTATAGTAATTTTATTAACCATATATTGTTAGAAAACAAAAAGACACGGTAAAAGTTATATTATTTAAATTAGAGTGAAATCTTACTGATATGGATAAAATAGTAACCTAAATTTTTTTTAAAATCTATTGGATGAGATTATATCGAACCATCCCCACTTTAGCATCGAAATAAATCAATTTGGAGCTATTAAAACCTGAATATGACTTTATTATAAAATAATATTTTATGTTTTCCTAAGGTGCCCCTCTCCTCCCTTATAAAAAGGGAAATCTTTCCCTCTTCTCTTCACACACTTTTGAGCCATGAAGCTCAGACAACCCCTAAAAATTCCTCTTCCCAACCTCTCTAGTTATATCATAGAGGTTCGGGTCTTCTCAAAAGTCCAACTCTAGTGCCCTAATATGAAGTTTAAATGAGGTGCGTCGAGGAAGAGGTATTCTCTTCTACCGATTATTTCAAGTTTTCTTTCTTCTTAAACTTCTTCTTATTTATTTGTTTCACTATAAAGTAATAACATCAGTATAAATAATATTCTGATATGTTATTATAAATATTAAACAACCCAATTTCACCTTCTATCCATCCTATGGAAAACGAAATCACCGTACATGCGTACGTACAGAATACCGTCTCCACATCGTAGTGTAATCTGTTTTTCAACCACCACCATACATGGATGGTTATAACGGTGTAAAAAATAAATATATATGATTATTATAACATCATACTGATTATACGATATTATATCATCCACTAAAATTTCATTCAATAAATATGGGAATGATATCATCGCTCGTGCGTACGTACGGATTACCGTCTCCACGACGCGATGAGATTCATTTTCCATGTTAACAATTCAAGAATGATTATAAAGTATATATATTAAGTAATCATGAAATATATGAAATAATTATTATACTAGATTAATGTATATATATATTTATTTCATTTAATTAATTCCATTCAATTCAATAAGAAAAAAAAACTTTCATGCGTACGTACGACCTACCGTCTCCATGAACGGTGTATTTCGTTCCATTTATCAATATATTATTTATATGTATATTCTAAATATATATTATATATAAATCATGTTTAATATTCTACAATTATTTAATCATGATCTAAGAAATAATATTAACAATTACAAGTCAAAACATGGATGATAAATGAAAATATTTTACCTAAAATGCTCCTTTAACATGGAATTGACAAATGAACTGATAATATAAAGTCATAAGTGAATCATATATGATATCATAAATATTATTATGGTTCTATTAAAATTTTATAATATGTTTAAACCCACTATACAGAAGTCTCGGACACATATGGAAGAAATTGGACATAAGGTAAGGGATAACTTTTCCAATATCGTTTTTATCCGAGATTTTTTATTCGTAAGTATTTACTGGGGTTTTTGTTATCATCAATGTCCCTGTTTTCTAAAAATGTATTCATGTATGTTTAATGTAATTTTTACCCATTTTTGAAATTTTACCACCTTTTATGAAAGGAATATTACTTTTGTTTACCACACAAGAAACTTTTTTACTTTTCCGACAAAAGTACGAGGAGAATGTTATTTTTAACTTATACGGTGTGAATGGATTTTTACAGCTTCATAATGCCTCATTTTCATGAATCTTCTTCTACAAGATTGCATGATTATTTTCAACAAAACCCTTTTCTTTTAAAATTTCATGGCCTTTCTTGAAAAGAAAATTATTTTGAAGAAGAACGAATATTTTCCTAAAGAATTCATTTCAAGTGTTTTATCAAAACCAATTTCCATATAAGTTGGAATTACTCCATATGTAAATGTTTCAATTATAATTTATCTATGATTTACATGGTTTCTCTTTTCTTATGATGAAATGATATCCATTTTTTTGTAAGGATTATGTTATGATGGGATGATGTTTATAAAACGCATTTTATACTTTGGGTAACGATGAATGATTTATGTTCATGGTGTGGAAAAGTAAGAATGATTTCATTATGAGATGGGTGGGACCTATATATACATCCAATGCATTGGTTAATGATTTATATCTCTTGAGATAGACTTGGATAGAATGGTTTGTTAACCCGGTTCAGCAATACAGGACTGGAATGAGGAGTGAACTCGATTCAGAAAGGAACTTTGTCCACTAAGATGGTCTTGGATGCAATGCATTGGATATTATGGAAATCATATCATGTTCTTAATGTTTTTCCACAATTACAAGTTTTATATCCAAGATATTTTATCATGATTGATGTTCCATTATGATATATTCCTTACGTACTTCCATGATTTATGTCATTTGTAAAGTCCCGCAAATTTCAAGGAAATTTTTTTCTTAATTTTCTTTGGAATTTTACAAGAGCGCAGCTTCAGACGGCACCTGATTCCGAGGCCCGGTGTGCCCGGAATCAATTTCCGAAGTTTGGCTCGGGTACGTTCAGTGAACGGACGAGCGGGTTTTTCTATCTTTTGAACCGGTGCCAGGAATCAAATTCTGAGGGCACCGATGAAATCGCAGCGCCGGTATTTGCTTAGAAACGCCTCTTCCGGAGTTGCGTTTGCTCAGACGTGGTTTTTAAATTTTGCGGCTTTAAGTCAGAAATAAAATAAAGTTTGTGCGACAACTTTATTTTATTTCACTTAAGCTGCTTGGAAGCCACTTGAAGTCACTTTAAGACGGCTTGAACTGAGTTGAACTGGATAGGATACTATCCAGAAATATCCTACCCCCTTGGTAGGATATTTGTGCGGTGGGACCCGCACGAGCCCCGCCGTTTCTTTCGCTAAGTAACGCACCCGCGAAAACCCGTCAAAGTAACTGAAAAGTCAACCGACGCGTTTTCTTTAATTCTTAACAGACCATTTAATTGGGCGGTTTATTTCGTGAATTAAATGGACTGTTTCTTCGTGAATTAAATGGGTCGTTTCTTTCGTTGAATTAATTCAACGAATTGATGGATCGTTTCTTAACCGGTTTCGTGTGTTGGCATGTTTATAAAATAAGACCAACCCAAAAATCCTTGGAAAGGATTTGAAAGAATCTTCGTTCCTCCACCCTCTCCGCGAAGAACGCGAAGAACGCGAAGAACGCGAAGAACGCGAAGAACGCGAAGAACGCCGGCGACCGGAATTCGACGACGCACACCAAGATCTGCGACGTCGACGAGATCTACCCGCGACATTCTTCGGCGACGCCTCTTCTTCCGCGGCCGATCCTCATTCGGCAACTAAGGTGAGAATCGGATCTTATCTTCTCCCTTTTTAATTTCAATATCAACGGATTTAAACTAATTAAATCCGTTTGATCTTGATCCGGAGATTGGCGACACGACGCCGGATACCGCGACGATGCGACGATCTCCTTCCTCCGCGACGAGCGATTCCGCGACGATCCCTCGTTCGGCAACGACAGCTGCGAGGTAAGGGATGCTGGATTGATTTATCTTTTTTCCCCGTGTTTATTATTTTTAAGTAAAGAACATAATCTCCGACAATTTTAATTTAATTAAAATTGTTGTTGATTTTCCCTCCCGGTGACGTTTATGACTAACGCGGAGGGTGCGGGTCTAACGAACAAGACCCGGCAACCCTCCGCCGATCTTCTCTTTTTGTGCGGATCTGGCGGACGACGACGAACCGTGCGGCAAGGGCAATTTGTTGGTTCCGCAGTGAAGATCGTCCCCCGGGAGGAGCATCGGCGCAGACGGGAAAGAAATCGGGCCACCGGAGCATCTCCGGCGGCCCGCGGAAGGCGGCGGCGGCGCGGGTCGCCGGCGCGGCGGCGCCGGCGACCGGAGGCGGCGGCGCCCGGCGCGCCGCCGTGGAGGAAGCCCGCCGCGGCTTCAGCCGCGGCGGCAACGGCGGCCGGTTCTGCGGCCGCGCGGAACCGGGACGGACGCGGCGGCCCGGCCGCGTCCGCGTGACAGGCGGCCCCCCGCGGGGGCCGCGTTTCCTTCAAAGCCGCGGGTCAACCCCGCGGCGGCGGCTCTTCGGCCGCCCGGCCGAGGCCGAGCCGGCCGGTCCGGTCGGCCGGGCCGCGCCCAGGCCGGACCGGACCCGGCCGAGCCGGTTCGGGCCGGGTCGGGCCGACCCGGTTCGGGCCGACCCGGTTCGGCCGACCCCAGGGGGGGTTCGGGCCGGGTCGCCCCGGGCCCAGCACCCCCGTTTTGGGCCCTCTTCGGTCTCTCGCCCATATCTTGGGCCTGGGACCTCCGATTGACGAACTGTCAGCGGCTACGCGATCCTTGGATCGAGACGGTAGTTTCGGTATATTATACTCAAGGTTTCGGAAGACTTTGGGTTCGGCCGGGTTGGTTCGTACACGAAACCAACCGGGCCCTCGGAGCGGAAACGCTCATAACTTGAGCTACGGACGTCCGATCGACGTTCCGTCAGCTGTGGTAGTTTCCTCTAAGTGAGACAGAACTTTTGGCATACTCCGCCCGAGGATCGGATACAGGCGGAGTACGGTCGGGTTGGTTTTGCCCTAAAAACCAACCGGGGCCCTGGGACGAAAATGCCAATAACTCTCAGACCGGGCGTCCGATTGACGCGCCGTCTGTCGCGTTGAGATCCTGTTGTCGATACGGAACTTTTGGATACATCAACTTCGGACTACGTGTCAGTTGATGTATCAGCCCCTCGGCTCGTGGAGCGGACCCTCCTAAACGAGCTCGCTTTGTGCGGGAACCCTAGCGCTGGCTGTGACCTCGACGGCAGAGCAGAGATCCTCCGTGGACTGCGACGACGGCAGAGCAGAGATCCTCCGTGGACTGCGACGACGGCAGAGCAGAGATCCTTCGTGGACTGCGGCGACGACTGTGCAGAGATCCTCAGTGGACTGCGTCGACTACTGCACTCAGCGATCCCATGTGGGTCAGTGCCTACAGGTTCTGTGTGGGCCCGATCCTACGTGGGTCCTTACTACGGGTTCTGTGTGAGCCACTGCCTACAGGTTCTGTGTGAGCCCGATCCTGTGTGGGTCTTCTGCGGGGGTTAGTACCTATCGATCCTTCGTGGGTCCGACGACTTAGACGGATCAGTGATCGTCTTTGATGTCATCTGAAAAAGTATACCTGGTTGAGCTGAATCTTATGTTACTCTCCTTTGTGGATTGTGTTGAACTATCCTATGTGGATTTACTATTTACTCTCCTTGTGGATTGAGTCTTGCTTTCCTTTGTGGATTGAGTTGTTCTTGAGCTCGTGAGCAGAGCTAGAATTGGGGACTTAGGTATATGTATGGGCATATACCTCAGTCGAGTCAGATGTTACTTCGTGATTGCATCTTTCTTTTGTGCTATATCCTTTGTGGATTTCGGGAGACCTTCGGGGGTCTCGGGGTCCTTACTGAGTAGTTGTACTCACCCCTGCACGGGCTATGCCCGCACCTTGTTGTGTTGGTTGCAGACGACGGACAGCGCTGATCACGGTTGGGCGTGGAGCAGGACGGTACCTGGAGGTGGACCACTGGGCGGGACGTGCTCGGAGCGGATGTGGGACCCGAGGAGCCTGGAGGCTATCTGTACCCACGCTTCAGGTGGGATTGCCAGTGGACGACACGAGGCCGCCGTCTTTTCTTCAGTTGCTGCTTTACTTTTCAGTTGTACTTTACAGTTGGGCTTGTATTCCGGCCCCCTTTACTTTTCTGCACTTTACTTTCCGCTTGCTGACTCTGTGTGGTTGTTACTTATAAAGGCAATGCCTTCCCTGTTACTGGGATCTTACGCCTTGGTGCTAGTCGCCAGCCCCTGGCCTATGGAAGGCGGGCTTGGGGTAGTCACGACACAGGCCCCGAGGACGGGTCGTGACAAATTGGTATCAGAGGTGGTCGGTTCTACCGCAAACTCTGATCGTCCTTTCTTTCTATATGAAGCAATAGTGTTTAGTGTATTGAGTGTGGTTATCAGTTCAGGGAGCCCAGTGTTGGTGCGGCGGCCGACGTATCCGTACACCAGGACCCTGACTCCTGATTTCCGACTTAATGCATGAAAACATTGATTGCGTGTGTGTTTCAAGTTTTTCTTTGTGATTACTTGTGTCAGCTCACCGGGTATACTGATCTGCTTTATGAAAGTCTCAAGTTTTCCTTGCGATTACTTGTGCCAGCTCACCAGGTATACTGTTCTGACTGTGGTGCTCTTGTTCTCCTTTCAGGATGGCCCCGTGACGACAGCCAGCTAGGGTTCCGAGTGTAGGGCGCGACGGCAGCCCACCGAGCGACGAGGCTTCGGTGCAGGGCCCTTTGCCAGCAGTGGCACCGGCGGTAGCCTTACCCGCCGAGCCACCGATGCTTCCAGTACCAGACGCTGACGATGCACGTCGCCTCAGGGCACTGCATGAGTTTCAGAGCCAGCGACCGCCCAGGTTTCGCGGTGAGGCGGACCCCCAGGCCGCCGAGGACTGGCTAGAGGCGGTGGTACGGATCTTCAGGCTAGTGAGGACACCAGCGGATCTCATGGTGATTCTCGCAGCGAGCCTCCTGCAGGCGGCGGCAGGACGATGGTGGAGCCTGATGCTCCAGGTTCACGATGAGGCATCCTTGCTCTGGGCGGACTTCGAGAGCCTCTTCCGCTCTGAGTTCGTCCCGGCCACCCTCCGAGCGGTGCGCATCCAGGAGCTTCTCCAGCTGCGCCAGGGCAGCATGACGGTCGCTCAGTACGCGGCGAGGTTCACGGACCTATCTCGCTACTCGACCGACATGGTACGGGACCCCTTCTTCCGGGCCCGGACCTTCGAGCAGGGCTTGCGACAGGAGATTCGGGCGTCGCTGATCTCCCTCAGCATTCCGACACAGGCGGGAGTGCTGGAGCGAGCCCTCCTGATCGAGAGCTTCCTGGCAGAGCCTTCTTCAGCGGCGAGACCTAGCGCAGGGCGGCAGGTAGCTGAGTCATCGGCAGCTGGTAGCCGACGGATGACTCACGGGTCCAGGCAGACCAGACCCCCACGCAGACGGCCTCAGGACACCGGCTCAGCAGTACTAGGCACATAGCGGAGTGCCAGCCTTTCGAGAGGCAGGCTGTGCTACTCTTGCGGCAGGCAGGGTCACATGGCTCGTGACTGCCCGACTCTCCGACCAGAAGAGCAGCAGACGGTGGAGGGGCCACCCAGGCAGAGGCAGAGGGTCGACCGTGGCGGTCTGCAGGGAGGAGGCGGACGAGGCAGAGGAGCTGGCCGAGCAGCGGGTGGTGGGCGACGCTTCCAGGCTCTACCCCCACCACCACCAGGAGGGCCACCTCGACCACAGGGAGCCGGCGGGCAGGGACAGGCCCAGCTCCAGGCAGTGGAGGCCTACGACCCCGACATGCCAGAGATGATTCGAGGTACGATCTGTGTCTATTCCACCCTTGCTGCAGTACTTATAGACACAGGAGCGAGTCACTCTTTCATAGCCTCTGCCCTTGTTCGGAGCTCGGAGATTCCGACTGAGCCGTTGGCTCGATCCTTACGGCTAGAGACTCCTACGGGAGCAGACTCGACGATTACGCACTGGTGCCGGCAGTGTGAGCTTACTCTAGGAGGCGAGAGCTTCGGCTGGGATCTCCTTGTAGCGGCGTTGAGGCCTTACGACGTCATCTTGGGCATGGATTGGCTATCCACGGTTCATGCCCAGATCGACTGTTTTAGGCGCAAGGTGCGATGTGTTCGTACCGACGGGAGCAGGTTTACCTTCACCGGTGAGAAGGGAACCTTTGCAGCACAGGATGGACTTCCGCGGAGGAGAGTGCAACCCATCTCTCATCAGTTGGCTAGCCTCATCCTAGGAGCAGTGGACGTGCGGAGTCCGGCTTTTCCTGCAGTGGTGGACCAGTACGTGGACGTCATTCCCGACGACGTTCCAGGGCTACCTCCTCGTAGAGAGGTAGACTTTTACATCGACTTGTACCCCGGGACAGCCCCGATATCTACTCCAGCATATCGGATGGCCCCCGCCGAGCTTCGAGAGCTGCGGGTACAGTTGGAGGACTTGCAGAGCAAGGGGTTTATCCGACCCAGTGTTTCACCCTGGGCTTCCCCGATTTTGTTCGCCAAGAAGGCAGACGGGAGCTTGCGACTATGTGTCGACTATCGTCGCCTGAACCAGGTGACAGTGAGGAACAAGTATCCGCTGCCACGGATTGATGACCTCTTCGATCAGCTCAAGGGAGCGCGGTGGTTCTCGAAGATAGACCTCCGGTCAGGCTATCATCAGCTCAGAGTTCGAGACGAGGACGTGCAGAAGACGGCCTTCAGGTGTCGGTATGGCCATTATGAGTTCTTGGTTATGCCATTCGGCGTAACCAATGCTCCAGCAGTGTTCATGAGCCTCATGAACAGGATCTTCCAGCCATGCCTCGACCGATTTGTCGTTGTCTTCATTGACGACATTTTTGGTATACTCGACGACTGAGGAGGAGCATGCCTACCACCTGCGAGTTGTGCTAGACACACTCCGAGAGCACCAGCTTTATGGCAAGCTCTCAAAATGCCAGTTCTGGTTACGTGAGGTCCATTTCTTAGGGCACGTCATTTCTGAGGCGGGAGTTGCAGTGGATCCCGCGAAGATCGAGGCAGTGCTAGCTTGGGAGCCACCCAAGAGCGTGACAGAGGTGCGGAGCTTCTTGGGCCTAGCGGGATACTATCGGAGATTCGTGCCAGACTTCTCCAGAGTTGCAGCACCACTCTCAGCCTTGACGAAGAAGGGTAAACCCTTTGTGTGGTCAGACAGATGTCAGCAGAGCTTCCAGGAGCTGAGACAGAGATTGACCAGCGCACCTATCTTGAGGTTGCCTGAGGAGGGAGTTGGGTACGTAGTTTACTGCGATGCATCAGGGACTGGACTCGGGTGCGTCCTGATGCAGGAGCGGGCCGTGATCGCCTACGGATCACGTCAGTTGAGGCCGCATGAGCAGAACTACGCCACTCATGACCTGGAGTTAGCAGCAGTGGTCTTCGCTCTGAAGACTTGGCGGCACTATCTGATGGGCGAGCGCTTCACAGTCTTTTCTGATCACCAGAGTCTCAGGTATATCTTCTCTCAGAAGGACCTGAACCTGAGACAGCGGAGATGGCTTGAGTTCCTACATGACTATGACTTTGAGATAGTCTATACTCCTGGGAAGGGGAACGTGGTAACCGATGCCCTCAGCAGGAGGACGGGCATTCAGCTACTTGAGGAGGCGACGGAGCAGCTAGCCTCCTTGCAGATATCCTTCCTGGATAGAGACGGAGCAGCCTTTCTTCAGTCTCTCACAGTCTCTCCTCCACTTCTACAGCGGGTTAGAGAGGCTCAGCGTGGGGACGCTGACTGTGAGACCCGGCGTGCACTGATATCCTCAGGTCAGGCGCCTGATGGCTTCTCCCTTGGAGAAGAGCATGACATCCTTTTCAGAGGACGTACCTTCGTACCAGTCGCTTTACGAGAGGAGGTGCTGAGAGAGTTTCACACTTCTCCCTTGGCGGTACATCCCGGAGTGGCGAAGATGTACCAGGATCTCAGACGACAGCACTGGTGGCCGGGCATGAAGAAAGCTGTGGCAGAGTTCGTTTCACGATGCCTCACCTGCCAGCAGGTGAAGGCAGAGCACCAGGTACCAGCAGGCTTGGTACAGCCCTTGGAGGTCCCGGAGTGGAAGTGGGACGACATATCTATGGACTTCGTGACTGGACTTCCACGTACTTCCAGAGGTCACGACTCCATTTGGGTGATTGTCGACCGACTCACCAAGTCGGCACACTTCTTACCCATCAGAGAGCAGGGCTCAGTAGAGAGCTTGGGACGTCTTTACGTCCAGGAGATCGTACGGCTTCACGGTGTGCCATCGTCTATCGTCTCCGATCGAGATGCTCGTTTCACTTCCCGACTCTGGAAGGGGTTGCAGGAGGCGTTCGGGACGCGGCTCCATCTGAGCACAGCCTTCCACCCTCAGACGGATGGTCAGACGGAGAGGACCATACAGACACTCGAGGACATGCTCCGTGCATGTGTTCTCGACTTTGGTCGCAGCTGGGAGGACCACCTACCCTTGGTGGAGTTCGTGTACAACAACAGCTACCACTCCACCATCGGGATGGCACCATACGAGGCGTTGTACGGCAGACCCTGCAGATCACCGTTGTGCTGGACAGACCCTGGGGAGTCAGCACTCGTGGGACCAGAGATGGTCCGAGCCACGACAGAGAAGGTCCAGATCATCCAGGAGAGGATGAGGACAGCTCAGAGCCGGCAGAAGTCATATGCTGACAGGAGGCGGAGGCCACTAGAGTTCGAGGATGGCGACCACGTCTTTTTGCGTGTCTCACCTCGACGTGGTTTACGGAGATTTGGCCGAGGCGGCAAGTTGTCTCCACGCTTCATCGGGCCTTTCCAGGTCCTCAGCAGGATAGGAGAGGTGGCTTATCGCCTGGCTCTACCACCTCAGTTGCACCGGGTGCACGACGTCTTCCACGTGTCTCAGCTGAGGAGATACGTGCACGACCCGACGCACATCATCGACTTTGGGGAGCTGGACGTGGACGATGGGGCGACTTTTGCGGAGGTTCCAGTGGAGATCGAGGATCGACAGGAGCGGGTCCTACGTGGGCGGTCGATACCTCTTGTGCGCGTCAGATGGCAGCACGGGAACCTCCAGGAGAGCACTTGGGAGCGGGAGGCTCAGATGCGTGCTCAGTACCCCCATTTGTTTCCCTAGTTTTTGATGTATCTTTACGGGGACGTAAAGCCCTGAGGTGGGAGTAATGTAAAGACCCGCAAATTTCAAGGAACTTTTTTTCTTAATTTTCTTTGGAATTTTACAAGAGCTCAGCTTCAGACGGCACCTGATTCCGAGGCCCGGTGTGCCCGGAATCAATTTCTGAAGTTTGGCTCGGGTACGTTCAGTGAACGGACGAGCGGGTTTTTCTATCTTTTGAACCGGTGCCCGGAATCAAATTCTGAGGGCACCGATAAAATCGCAGCGCCGGTATTTGCTTAGAAACGCCTCTTCCGGAGTTGCGTTTGCTCAGACGTGGTTTTTAAATTTTGCGGCTTTAAGTCAGAAATAAAATAAAGTTTGTGCGACAACTTTATTTTATTTCACTTAAGCTGCTTGGAAGCCACTTGAAGTCACTTTAAGACGGCTTGAACTGAGTTGAACTGGATAGGATACTATCCAGAAATATCCTACCCCCTTGGTAGGATATTTGTGTGGTGGGACCCGCACGAGCCCCGCCGTTTCTTTCGCTAAGTAACGCACCCGCGAAAACCCGTCAAAGTAACTGAAAAGTCAACCGATGCGTTTTCTTTAATTCTTAACAGACCATTTAATTGGGCGGTTTATTTCGTGAATTAAATGGACTGTTTCTTCGTGAATTAAATGGGTCGTTTCTTTCGTTGAATTAATTCAACGAATTGATGGATCGTTTCTTAACCGGTTTCGTGTGTTGGCATGTTTATAAAATAAGACCAACCCAAAAATCCTTGGAAAGGATTTGAAAGAATCTTCGTTCCTCCACCCTCTCCGCGAAGAACGCGAAGAACGCGAAGAACGCGAAGAACGCGAAGAACGCCGGCGACCGGAATTCGACAACGCACACCAAGATCTGCGACGTCGACGAGATCTACCCGCGACATTCTTCGGCGACGCCTCTTCTTCCGCGGCCGATCCTCATTCGGCAACTAAGGTGAGAATCGGATCTTTTCTTCTCCCTTTTTAATTTCAATATCAACGGATTTAAACTAATTAAATCCGTTTGATCTTGATCCGGAGATTGGCGACACGACGCCGGATACCGCGACGACGCGACGATCTCCTTCCTCCGCGACGAGCGATTCCGCGACGATCCCTCGTTCGGCAACGACAGCTGCGAGGTAAGGGATGCTGGATTGATTTATCTTTTTTCCCCGTGTTTATTCTTTTTAAGTAAAGAACATAATCTCCGACAATTTTAATTTAATTAAAATTGTTGTTGATTTTCCCTCCCGGTGACGTTTATGACTAACGCGGAGGGTGCGGGTCTAACGAACAAGACCCGGCAACCCTCCGCCGATCTTCTCTTTTTGTGCGGATCTGGCGGACGACGACGAACCGTGCGGCAAGGGCAATTTGTTGGTTCCGCAGTGAAGATCGTCCCCCGGGAGGAGCATCGGCGCAGACGGGAAAGAAATCGGGCCACCGGAGCATCTCCGGCGGCCCGCGGAAGGCGGCGGCGGCGCGGGTCGCCGGCGCGGCGGCACCGGCGACCGGAGGCGGCGGCGCCCGGCGCGCCGCCGTGGAGGAAGCCCGCCGCGGCTGAAGCCGCGGCGGCAACGGCGGCCGGTTCCGCGGCCGCGCGGAACCGGGACGGACGCGGCGGCCCGGCCGCGTCCGCGTGACAGGCGGCCCCCCGCGGGGGCCGCGTTTCCTTCAAAGCCGCGGGTCAACCCCGCGGCGGCGGCTCTTCGGCCGCTCGGCCGAGGCCGAGCCGGCCGGTCCGGTCGGCCGGGCCGCGCCCAGGCCGGACCGGACCCGGCCGAGCCGGTTCGGGCCGGGTCGGGCCGACCCGGTTCGGGCCGACCCGGTTCGGCCGACCCCAGGGGGGGTTCGGGCCGGGTCGCCCCGGGCCCAGTACCCCCGTTTTGGGCCCTCTTCGGTCTCTCGCCCATATCTTGGGCCTGGGACCTCCGATTGACGAACCGTCAGCGGCTACGCGATCCTTGGATCGAGACGGTCGTTTCGGTATATTATACTCAAGGTTTCGGAAGACTTTGGGTTCGGCCGGGTTGGTTCGTACACGAAACCAACCGGGCCCTCGGAGCGGAAACGCTCATAACTTGAGCTACGGACGTCCGATCGACGTTCCGTCAGCTGTGGTAGTTTCCTCTAAGTGAGACGGAACTTTTGGCATACTCCGCCCGAGGATCGGATACAGGCGGAGTACGGTCGGGTTGGTTTTGCCCTAAAAACCAACCGGGGCCCTGGGACGAAAATGCCAATAACTCTCAGACCGGGCGTCCGATTGACGCGCCGTCTGTCGCGTTGAGATCCGGTTGTCGATACGGAACTTTTGGATACATCAACTTCGGACTACGTGTCAGTTGATGTATCAGCCCCTCGGCTCGTGGAGCGGACCCTCCTAAACGAGCTCGCTTTGTGCGGGAACCCTAGCGCTGGCTGTGACCTCGACGGCAGAGCAGAGATCCTCCGTGGACTGCGACGACGGCAGAGCAGAGATCCTCCGTGGACTGCGACGACGGCAGAGCAGAGATCCTTCGTGGATTGCGGCGACGACTGTGCAGAGATCCTCAGTGGACTGCGTCGACTACTGCACTCAGCGATCCCATGTGGGTCAGTGCCTACAGGTTCTGTGTGGGCCCGATCCTACGTGGGTCCTTACTACGGGTTCTGTGTGAGCCACTGCCTACAGGTTCTGTGTGAGCCCGATCCTGTGTGGGTCTTCTGCGGGGGTTAGTACCTATCGATCCTTCGTGGGTCCGACGACTTAGACGGATCAGTGATCGTCTTTGACGTCATCTGAAAAAGTATACCTGGTTGAGCTGAATCTTATGTTACTCTCCTTTGTGGATTGTGTTGAACTATCCTATGTGGATTTACTATTTACTCTCCTTGTGGATTGAGTCTTGCTTTCCTTTGTGGATTGAGTTGTTCTTGAGCTCGTGAGCAGAGCTAGAATTGGGGACTTAGGTATATGTATGGGCATATACCTAAGTCGAGTCAGATGTTACTTCGTGATTGCATCTTTCTTTTGTGCTATATCCTTTGTGGATTTCGGGAGACCTTCGGGGGTCTCGGGGTCCTTACTGAGTAGTTGTACTCACCCCTGCACGGGCTATGCCCGCACCTTGTTGTGTTGGTTGCAGACGACGGACAGCGCTGATCACGGTTGGGCGTGGAGCAGGACGGTACCTGGAGGTGGACCACTGGGCGGGACGTGCTCGGAGAGGACGTGGGACCCGAGGAGCCTGGAGGCTATCTGTACCCACCCTTCAGGTGGGATTGCCAGTGGACAACACGAGGCCGCCGTCTTTTCTTCAGTTGCTGCTTTACTTTTCAGTTGTACTTTACAGTTGGGCTTGTATTCCGGCCCCCTTTACTTTTCTGCACTTTACTTTCCGCTTGCTGACTCTGTGTGGTTGTTACTTATAAAGGCAATGCCTTCCCTGTTACTGGGATCTTACGCCTTGGTGCTAGTCGCCAGCCCCTGGCCTATGGAAGGCGGGCTTGGGGTAGTCACGACACAGGCCCCGAGGACGGGTCGTGACAAATTGGTATCAGAGGTGGTCGGTTCTACCGCAAACTCTGATCGTCCTTTCTTTCTATATGAAGCAATAGTGTTTAGTGTATTGAGTGTGGTTATCAGTTCAGGGAGCCCAGTGTTGGTGCGGCGGCCGACGTATCCGTACACCAGGACCCTGACTCCTGATTTCCGACTTAATGCATGAAAACATTGATTGCGTGTGTGTTTCAAGTTTTTCTTTGTGATTACTTGTGTCAGCTCACCGGGTATACTGATCTGCTTTATGAAAGTCTCAAGTTTTCCTTGCGATTACTTGTGCCAGCTCACCAGGTATACTGTTCTGACTGTGGTGCTCTTGTTCTCCTTTCAGGATGGCCCCGCGACGACAGCCAGCTAGGGTTCCGAGTGTAGGGCGCGACGGCAGCCCACCGAGCGACGAGGCTTCGGTGCAGGGCCCTTTGCCAGCAGTGGCACCGGCGGTAGCCTTACCCGCCGAGCCACCGATGCTTCCAGTACCAGACGCTGACGATGCACGTCGCCTCAGGGCACTGCATGAGTTTCAGAGCGAGCGACCGCCCAGGTTTCGCGGTGAGGCGGACCCCCAGGCCGCCGAGGACTGGCTAGAGGCGGTGGTACGGATCTTCAGGCTAGTGAGGACACCAGCGGATCTCATGGTGATTCTCGCAGCGAGCCTCCTGCAGGCGGCGGCAGGACGATGGTGGAGCCTGATGCTCCAGGTTCACGATGAGGCATCCTTGCTCTGGGCGGACTTCGAGAGCCTCTTCCGCTCTGAGTTCGTCCCGGCCACCCTCCGAGCGGTGCGCATCCAGGAGCTTCTCCAGCTGCGCCAGGGCAGCATGACGGTCGCTCAGTACGCGGCGAGGTTCACGGACCTATCTCGCTACTCGACCGACATGGTACAGGACCCCTTCTTCCGGGCCCGGACCTTCGAGCAGGGCTTGCGACAGGAGATTCGGGCGTCGCTGATCTCCCTCAGCATTCCGACACAGGCGGGAGTGCTGGAGCGAGCCCTCCTGATCGAGAGCTTCCTGGCAGAGCCTTCTTCAGCGGCGAGACCTAGCGCAGGGCGGCAGGTAGCTGAGTCATCGGCAGCTGGTAGCCGACGGATGACTCACGGGTCCAGGCAGACCAGACCCCCACGCAGACGGCCTCAGGACACCGGCTCAGCAGTACGAGGCACACATCGGAGTGCCAGCCTTTCGAGAGGCAGGTTGTGCTACTCTTGTGGCGGGCAGGGTCACATGGCTCGTGACTGCCCGACTCGCCGACCAGAAGAGCAGCAGACGGTGGAGGGGCCACCCAGGCAGAGGCAGAGGGTCGACCGTGGCGGTCCGCAGGGAGGAGGCGGACGAGGCAGAGGAGCTGGCCGAGCAGCGGGTGGTGGGCGACGCTTCCAGGCTCTACCCCCACCACCACCAGGAGGGCCACCTCGACCACAGGGAGCCGGCGGGCAGGGACAGGCCCAGCTCCAGGCAGTGGAGGCCTACGACCCCGACATGCCAGAGATGATTCGAGGTACGATCTGTGTCTATTCCACCCTTGCTGCAGTACTTATAGACACAGGAGCGAGTCACTCTTTCATAGCCTCTGCCCTTGTTCGGAGCTCGGAGATTCCGACTGAGCCGTTGGCTCGATCCTTACGGCTAGAGACTCCTACGGGAGCAGACTCGACGATTACGCACTGGTGCCGGAAGTGTGAGCTTACTCTAGGAGGCGAGAGCTTCGGCTGGGATCTCCTTGTAGCGGCGTCGAGGCCTTACGACGTCATCTTGGGCATGGATTGGCTATCCACGGTTCATGCCCAGATCGACTGTTTTAGGCGCAAGGTGCGATGTGTTCGTACCGACGGGAGCAGGTTTACCTTCACCAGTGAGAAGGGAACCTTTGCAGCACAGGATGGACTTCCGCGGAGGAGAGTGCAACCCATCTCTCATCAGTTGGCTAGCCTCATCCTAGGAGCAGTGGACGTGCGGAGTCCGGCTTTTCCTGCAGTGGTGGACCAGTACGTGGACGTCATTCCCGACGACGTTCCAGGGCTACCTCCTCGTAGAGAGGTAGACTTTTACATCGACTTGTACCCCGGGACAGCCCCGATATCTACTCCAGCATATCGGATGGCCCCCGCCGAGCTTCGAGAGCTGCGGGTACAGTTGGAGGACTTGCAGAGCAAGGGGTTTATCCGACCCAGTGTTTCACCCTGGGCTTCCCCGATTTTGTTCGCCAAGAAGGCAGACGGGAGCTTGCGACTATGTGTCGACTATCGTCGCCTGAACCAGGTGACAGTGAGGAACAAGTATCCGCTGCCACGGATTGATGACCTCTTCGATCAGCTCAAGGGAGCGCGGTGGTTCTCGAAGATAGACCTCCGGTCAGGCTATCATCAGCTCAGAGTTCGAGACGAGGACGTGCAGAAGACGGCCTTCAGGTGTCGGTATGGCCATTATGAGTTCTTGGTTATGCCATTCGGCGTAACCAATGCTCCAGCAGTGTTCATGAGCCTCATGAACAGGATCTTCCATCCATGCCTCGACCGATTTGTCGTTGTCTTCATTGACGACATTTTTGGTATACTCGACGACTGAGGAGGAGCATGCCTACCACCTGCGAGTTGTGCTAGACACACTCCGAGAGCACCAGCTTTATGGCAAGCTCTCAAAATGCCAGTTCTGGTTACGTGAGGTCCATTTCTTGGGGCACGTCATTTCTGAGGCGGGAGTTGCAGTGGATCCCGCGAAGATCGAGGCAGTGCTAGCTTGGGAGCCACCCAAGAGCGTGACAGAGGTGCGGAGCTTCTTGGGCCTAGCGGGATACTATCGGAGATTCGTGCCAGACTTCTCCAGAGTTGCAGCACCACTCTCAGCCTTGACGAAGAAGGGGAAACCCTTTGTGTGGTCAGACAGATGTCAGCTGAGCTTCCAGGAGCTGAGACAGAGATTGACCAGCGCACCTATCTTGAGGTTGCCTGAGGAGGGAGTTGGGTACGTAGTTTACTGCGATGCATCAGGGACTGGACTCGGGTGCGTCCTGATGCAGGAGCGGGCCGTGATCGCCTACGGATCACGTCAGTTGAGGCCGCATGAGCAGAACTACGCCACTCATGACCTGGAGTTAGCAGCAGTGGTCTTCGCTCTGAAGACTTGGCGGCACTATCTGATGGGCGAGCGCTTCACAGTCTTTTCTGATCACCAGAGTCTCAGGTATATCTTCTCTCAGAAGGACCTGAACCTGAGACAGCGGAGATGGCTTGAGTTCCTACATGACTATGACTTTGAGATAGTCTATACTCCTGGGAAGGGGAACGTGGTAACCGATGCCCTCAGCAGGAGGACGGGCATTCAGCTACTTGAGGAGGAGACGGAGCAGCTAGCCTCCTTGCAGATATCCTTCGTGGATAGAGACGGAGCAGCCTTTCTTCAGTCTCTCACAGTCTCTCCTCCACTTCTACAGCGGGTTAGAGAGGCTCAGCGTGGGGACGCTGACTGTGAGACCCGGCGTGCACTGATATCCTCAGGTCAGGCGCCTGATGGCTTCTCCCTTGGAGCAGAGCATGACATCCTTTTCAGAGGACGTACCTTCGTACCAGTCGCTTTACGAGAGGAGGTGCTGAGAGAGTTTCACACTTCTCCCTTGGCGGTACATCCCGGAGTGGCGAAGATGTACCAGGATCTCAGACGACAGCACTGGTGGCCGGGCATGAAGAAAGCTGTGGCAGAGTTCGTTTCACGATGCCTCACCTGCCAGCAGGTGAAGGCAGAGCACCAGGTACCAGCAGGCTTGGTACAGCCCTTGGAGGTCCCGGAGTGGAAGTGGGACGGCATATCTATGGACTTCGTGACTGGACTTCCACGTACTTCCAGAGGTCACGACTCCATTTGGGTGATTGTCGACCGACTCACCAAGTCGGCACACTTCTTACCCATCAGAGAGCAGGGCTTAGTAGAGAGCTTGGGACGTCTTTACGTCCAGGAGATCGTACGGCTTCACGGTGTGCCATCGTCTATCGTCTCCGATCTAGATGCTCGTTTCACTTCCCGACTCTGGAAGGGGTTGCAGGAGGCGTTCGGGACGCGGCTCCATCTGAGCACAGCCTTCCACCCTCAGACGGATGGTCAGACGGAGAGGACCATACAGACACTCGAGGACATGCTCCGTGCATGTGTTCTCGACTTTGGTCGCAGCTGGGAGGACCACCTACCCTTGGTGGAGTTCGCGTACAACAACAGCTACCACTCCACCATCGGGATGGCACCATACGAGGCGTTGTACGGCAGACCCTGCAGATCACCGTTGTGCTGGACAGACCCTGGGGAGTCAGCACTCGTGGGACCAGAGATGGTCCGAGCCACGACAGAGAAGTTCCAGATCATCCAGGAGAGGATGAGGATAGCTCAGAGCCGGCAGAAGTCATATGCTGACAGGAGGCGGAGGCCACTAGAGTTCGAGGATGGCAACCACGTCTTTTTGCGTGTCTCACCTCGACGTGGTTTACGGAGATTTGGCCGAGGCGGCAAGTTGTCTCCACGCTTCATCGGGCCTTTCCAGGTCCTCAGCAGGATAGGAGAGGTGGCTTATCGCCTGGCTCTACCACCTCAGTTGCACCGGGTGCACGACGTCTTCCACGTGTCTCAGCTGAGGAGATACGTGCACGACCCGACGCACATCATCGACTTTGGGGAGCTGGACGTGGACGATGGGGCGACTTTTGCGGAGGTTCCAGTGGAGATCGAGGATCGACAGGAGCGGGTCCTACGTGGGCGGTCGATACCTCTTGTGCGCGTCAGATGGCAGCACGGGAACCTCCAGGAGAGCACTTGGGAGCGGGAGGCTCAGATGCGTGCTCAGTACCCCCATTTGTTTCCCTAGTTTTTGATGTATCTTTACGGGGACGTAAAGCCCTGAGGTGGGAGTAATGTAAAGACCCGCAAATTTCAAAGAAATTTTTTTCTTAATTTTCTTTGGAATTTTACAAGAGCGCAGCTTCAGACGGCACCTGATTCCGAGGCCCGGTGTGCCCGGAATCAATTTCCGAAGTTTGGCTCGGGTACGTTCAGTGAACGGACGAGCGGGTTTTTCTATCTTTTGAACCGGTGCCCGGAATCAAATTCTGAGGGCACCGATGAAATCGCAGCGCCGGTATTTGCTTAGAAACGCCTCTTCCGGAGTTGCGTTTGCTCAGACGTGGTTTTTAAATTTTGCGGCTTTAAGTCAGAAATAAAATAAAGTTTGTGCGACAACTTTATTTTATTTCACTTAAGCTGCTTGGAAGCCACTTGAAGTCACTTTAAGACGGCTTGAACTGAGTTGAACTGGATAAGATACTATCCAGAAATATCCTACCCCCTTGGTAGGATATTTGTGCGGTGGGACCCGCACGAGCCCCGCCGTTTCTTTCGCTAAGTAACGCACCCGCGAAAACCCGTCAAAGTAACTGAAAAGTCAACCGACACGTTTTCTTTAATTCTTAACAGACCATTTAATTGGGCGGTTTATTTCGTGAATTAAATGGACTGTTTCTTCGTGAATTAAATGGGTCGTTTCTTTCGTTGAATTAATTCAACGAATTGATGGATCGTTTCTTAACCGGTTTCGTGTGTTGGCATGTTTATAAAATAAGACCAACCCAAAAATCCTTGGAAAGGATTTGAAAGAATCTTCGTTCCTCCACCCTCTCCGCGAAGAACGCGAAGAACGCGAAGAACGCGAAGAACGCGAAGAACGCGAAGAACGCCGGCGACCGGAATTCGACGACGCACACCAAGATCTGCGACGTCGACGAGATCTACCCGCGACATTCTTCGGCGACGCCTCTTCTTCCGCGGCCGATCCTCATTCGGCAACTAAGGTGAGAATCGGATCTTTTCTTCTCCCTTTTTAATTTCAATATCAACGGATTTAAACTAATTAAATCCGTTTGATCTTGATCCGGAGATTGGCGACACGACGCCGGATACCGCGACGACGCGACGATCTCCTTCCTCCGCGACGAGCGATTCCGCGACGATCCCTCGTTCGGCAACGACAGCTGCGAGGTAAGGGATGCTGGATTGATTTATCTTTTTTCCCCGTGTTTATTCTTTTTAAGTAAAGAACATAATCTCCGACAATTTTAATTTAATTAAAATTGTTGTTGATTTTCCCTCCCGGTGACGTTTATGACTAACGCGGAGGGTGCGGGTCTAACGAACAAGACCCGGCAACCCTCCGCCGATCTTCTCTTTTTGTGCGGATCTGGCGGACGACGACGAACCGTGCGGCAAGGGAAATTTGTTGGTTCCGCAGTGAAGATCGTCCCCCGGGAGGAGCATCGGCGCAGACGGGAAAGAAATCGGGCCACCGGAGCATCTCCGGCGGCCCGCGGAAGGCGGCGGCGGCGCCGGCGACCGGAGGCGGCGGCGCCCGGCGCGCCGCCGTGGAGGAAGCCCGCCGCGGCTGAAGCCGCGGCGGCAACGGCGGCCGGTTCTGCGGCCGCGCGGAACCGGGACGGACGCGGCGGCCCGGCCGCGTCCGCGTGACAGGCGGCCCCCCGCGGGGGCCGCGTTTCCTTCAAAGTCGCGGTCAACCCCGCGGCGGCGGCTCTTCGGCCGCGCGGCCGCGGCCGAGCCGGCCGGTCCGGTCGGCCGGGCCGCGCCCAGGCCGGACCGGACCCGGCCGAGCCGGTTCGGGCCGGGTCGGGCCGACCCGGTTCGGGCCGACCCGGTTCGGCCGACCCTAGGGGGGGTTCGGGCCGGGTCGCCCCGGGCCCAGTACCCCCGTTTTGGGCCCTCTTCGGTCTCTCGCCTATATCTTGGGCCTGGGACCTCCGATTGACGAACCGTCAGCGGCTACGCGATCCTTGGATCGAGACGGTCGTTTCGGTATATTATACTCAAGGTTTCGGAAGACTTTGGGTTCGGCCGGGTTGGTTCGTACACGAAACCAACCGGGCCCTCGGAGCGGAAACGCTCATAACTTGAGCTACGGACGTCCGATCGACGTTCCGTCAGCTGTGGTAGTTTCCTCTAAGTGAGACGGAACTTTTGGCATACTCCGCCCGAGGATCGGATACAGGCGGAGTACGGTCGGGTTGGTTTTGCCCTAAAAACCAACCGGGGCCCTGGGACGAAAATGCCAATAACTCTCAGACCGGGCGTCCGATTGACGCGCCGTCTGTCGCGTTGAGATCCTGTTGTCGATACGGAACTTTTGGATACATCAACTTCGGACTACGTGTCAGTTGATGTATCAGCCCCTCGGCTCGTGGAGCGGACCCTCCTAAACGAGCTCGCTTTGTGCGGGAACCCTAGCGCTGGCTGTGACCTCGACGGCAGAGCAGAGATCCTCCGTGGACTGCGACGACGGCAGAGCAGAGATCCTCCGTGGACTGCGACGACGGCAGAGCAGAGATCCTTCGTGGACTGCGGCGACGACTGTGCAGAGATCCTCAGTGGACTGCGTCGACTACTGCACTCAGCGATCCCATGTGGGTCAGTGCCTACAGGTTCTGTGTGGGCCCGATCCTACGTGGGTCCTTACTACGGGTTCTGTGTGAGCCACTGCCTACAGGTTCTGTGTGAGCCCGATCCTGTGTGGGTCTTCTGCGGGGGTTAGTACCTATCGATCCTTCGTGGGTCCGACGACTTAGACGGATCAGTGATCGTCTTTGACGTCATCTGAAAAAGTATACCTGGTTAAGCTGAATCTTATGTTACTCTCCTTTGTGGATTGTGTTGAACTATCCTATGTGGATTTACTATTTACTCTCCTTGTGGATTGAGTCTTGCTTTCCTTTGTGGATTGAGTTGTTCTTGAGCTCGTGAGCAGAGCTAGAATTGGGGACTTAGGTATATGTATGGGCATATACCTAAGTCGAGTCAGATGTTACTTCGTGATTGAATCTTTCTTTTGTGCTATATCATTTGTGGATTTCGGGAGACCTTCGGGGGTCTCGGGGTCCTTACTGAGTAGTTGTACTCACCCCTGCACGGGCTATGCCCGCACCTTGTTGTGTTGGTTGCAGACGACGGACAGCGCTGATCACGGTTGGGCGTGGAGCAGGACGGTACCTGGAGGTGGACCACTGGGCGGGACGTGCTCGGAGCGGACGTGGGACCCGAGGAGCCTGGAGGCTATCTGTACCCACATTTCAGGTGGGATTGCCAGTGGACGACACGAGGCCGCCGTCTTTTCTTCAGTTGCTGCTTTACTTTTCAGTTGTACTTTACAGTTGGGCTTGTATTCCGGCCCCCTTTACTTTTCTGCACTTTACTTTCCGCTTGCTGACTCTGTGTGGTTGTTACTTATAAAGGCAATGCCTTCCCTGTTACTGGGATCTTACGCCTTGGTGCTAGTCGCCAGCCCCTGGCCTATGGAAGGCGGGCTTGGGGTAGTCACGGCACAGGCCCCGAGGACGGGTCGTGACATCATTTCTCATGATTTGGTTGTTTAAACATTATGTTCATATTTTTATGTTCAAATGTATATGGTTTGTTTTATTTTCTCCATGCTTACCCTTATTGAGCACTTGAGCTCACCCTTTTATATGTTTTCATTTCCCAAGGATATAAATAATGTTTTTAGGTTAGAAAACAAAAGGGGAAGATCTTTATGGGAGATGTTGAAGATCTTCAACCATGATTATATGATTATGTTCCGAGATTCCAAAGACAATAAACTATTATGATCCTTGTTTGTTTGTTTTTATTATGTATTAATTATTCTGAGAAAGTACAGTAATGTTTATGTACGTCAATCTTTGGGTCTCTACAGTCGGTATCAGAGGAAAGGTTTAGTAAACCTTTGTAATCTATGATCTGAGAACTTTAGTGAGATCCCTAGAGATATTTCTAATGTATGTCTAGGGAGGTCCCTATGGATAATTATAAGTATAGGTTATAGTCCTAGAATTATGGTAATGATATTAGAATTAAACCTAAGATGTTCTATATTAATGTTACTCCACCTTGATTATGATTTTGGCCTCTCGCACTATTATTTTTGGGTTTTAGATGATGTCTAGAAATAGGATGATTCACGATAATGGAGGATATGATGGACAATGGAATGATATTCTTCATGAGAAACCAAATGAAATTGGATCTGGAAGACCTCATATCATTATTATTCCTAATCAGCAATCTCATAATATGATGAATAATCTCAACATTGGTAAGTTTCCCGACTCAGCTAATAAGAGAAATATGGAGTTTTATAATGATCATAGAGGAAGGAAAGTTCAATTTCCCTCATGTAAATCATGTGTGAAGAGGCATCAGAGAGAAATTGTCAATGGAACTGAAAGATGCTTTGGGTGTGGAAAAGAAGGAAAAAAGATAGTAATTGTAAAGGAAAAGGTTTAGTTACCACCATGGACAAGGATAATGGTATTTCTAAGACATCAACAACGGTTAAGTGTTTTAAATGTGGAATGTATGGGCATTATGAAAACAAATGACCTAAGGTAAAATATCATAAAGAGAATCAACATTGTCATATGGGTCTTTTTTATATGGATGATGATGAAGAGACTACAAACGATATATGACATGGAAGAAATGATGAAGCATAGTCAGTGGTTTAAGAAGGTAGTGTAATGATTGTATGTTTATCAAGAATAATGTATGGTACTATGGAATAAAGAAAAGTCTAAGGATTGTTAAAATGTTTCCTTGGTTGAGTTTTGAGAGTATATGTTGAATGGTACCAGTAACCATGAATGGTTATTCAAATATTTCTGGAAATCACCTAATATGCGCATAAAGAAGGGATAAGGAGATAATGAAATGTATGATAGTATTAATGAGATCATGACTAATATAAGGAAAAACTAATATCATGGATTGAGTATATAGAGTTTTTGGGATTTTGGTATATGGAAAGAGTTACCTTGTGACAGTATTCATGTTTTCACTATTTTTCAAGTGAATACATGATTAAGGTATTCACATGTTTGAATGTGACAAACAAGATATATCATATGATATATGGTGGATAAATGATTGTATTCACTTGATCGGTAGATGACATTTCTAGTAATTGTTTTCCTTATACTATGATCCTGGATAGAAGTATTTTTGATAAGACTAATGATTGGAATGAATTAAGTCAGACATAAGATAGTATTGTTTTAGGCCAGAATCTTTTTTCTATTTTATTGCAGGAATGTTATTATAATTTAGTGTTTGAAAAAGGGACAACAAGCAGGACGGGCGACAACCCGTCACGTCAGACAAGGCTGTGGGAATCGATCCCACAACCGAAGTGAGACTGGACTTTATTTCCTACCACTGGCCTACAGAAAGTACTAGTTAGTAGAAACTAGTTTTATTAAGCAGTACGATAGATGCAGTATAAGTCCATTTTTGGAATCATATATGATTAACCTCACCATTGATGGACTTATCTATATTTGATAACTTTTTCTAAACTTTTGTTTGAGACATATGAAATGACCCATCATTCTATCACATGATCTGCTAACACTTCACGAATGACAAATTCAACATCATTTCTTTAAGAGATGAAGTGGAAATTGATCAAGGCATGAACACCGGTGAGATTATACCGATATAAAGTATGTATTTCTTCTATTTCAAATTTTTCAACTTTAGGAAAATGATCTTGAAAAACAAAAATGTTGTCATAGTGGCCTTATATCCGTTGAATAAAATGGTACCTTAGATCATCACAAATTTATGGCTTTGTGATTGTTTCCTTTTTCATAGACATTTCTCTACCACTCTCCATCAGAACACGATGGTTAGATTTTCCTTCCATATCAACATTTTCACCTATGTTCTCCTATGTGGAAACCCAGTTATTAGTTAATTTGGATAACCATTTTGTTTCATAATTTAGTTTTTAAAGTTCAATATTGATATTCTTTTTTACGATGTCAGTTTCTATAAAGAAACTTTCAAGTAGTAAACAATTTATTACCCGGACGAATTTTGAGGGCGAAATTCATTATATGGGGGGGGGGGGGGGTAGAATGTCACAAACCGATATTTTATGGAAATTATTCTTTTTTATTTCATTGATGTATTGTGTTGTACGCTACACCAAAATTAGTTTTCACTATACGAAACACTGTATTAGCTTGCAGTATATGTGACACTATTATTGGCACTTGTTACACACAATTTGAAGTTCGTTTTGTGGAAATTATTTTACGCATCATTAAGTAATGAATTTGATTAATGTATAAATGAAATATGTTTTGATTATGTTATACACAACACCAAACGTAGCTTTCACTACACACATCCTTGACTTGGTTTTCATTACACGCAATCAAGACCTTCCTTGATAGCGTGTGTAGTACGCAATACTGAGCTTCACTACATGATATATTATTATAAATATTATTAGGAACTAGCCGTTATGAATAGTAATACAAACTTTTTTAAATTTTATAAATTTTATTTTTAAAATGGTCTTGATTTTTGGATTCAGAATATCGAAATATGCATAGGGTGATTTTTTGGTATTTTTCTGAAATCATTCAATTTTTGATGAATAGTGAAAACACTGGGTTACTAGTTAAAAAACCGACTTTTTATATAAATATTTATTTATTTTAGTTATTTTAGTTCAAAATTGATACATGATACCTAAATAAGTTCAATTTAATTCATTAGAGTCATTTTATAATAATTTTAGACATATAAAAATTTTTATTGAACTTTTCACCGTCTTTTACCCACCTCCTAGGAGAGTTTAAAAATTTACATAAAACATAATTTTTACTGCTTCTGTTAGTGGAATTTTGAAAATCCGAGAGACATGGTTAATATCAAGGAGTAAAATTTTGTTCAACAAGATAAAAATAATTTTTGGTGAATAGTAACTTTTTATTTTTATTTACCACGGTTAAAAGTAAATAGGGTGATTAAGGATAAAAATGATATTAATATTACTCTAACACATGTACTAATTCTATTTAATAAGTTTAGTTCGACCAAAAACAACAATAGGGATTAAATATTACCCTTTAGCTCCACTTGGATTAGATTAGGACATCTATTATTATTTTATTTGAAAAACAATTATAATAGTTAAAATCAATGTTTAATAAATAAAACATTTTTAATATAGGGTTACACATAAGGTAAATTAAACAATAAATATTCATTATAAAGGTAAAAATATTTCCTACATAATGGTATTTTATTTATAATTTTTAGACATTAAATAATTTCATTTATTTATGACACAACGACGATGCAATAATTTATTATTAATGAAATATTAACATAAATTGTTGTTATAAATACCCAAATAAATGAAATTTTAGACTTTTTATGAATTTAAATAATTTTATAGGTTAATATTACATGTTATTAATTGATTAATTAAAAATTTTCGAACTAATCATGATGTTCTGATTTTGAAAAAAAATCATGTACCAAATAGTGTCAAAATTGACATAAAACTGTTTTTAAAACAAATATTATATTATTAATTGTTCTTTTAGTGCCAAAAATCTATGGTTCGAAACAATGACTTAGATAAGGATATATATTAATAATTAACAACTTTGGGTTCATTTGGATTGTTATAGTATGTTTATTATCCATATAGTGTATGAAACAAAAATACACGGTTAATGTTAAATTATTTAACTTAGAGTAAATCTAAATGATAATGATAAAATAATAAACTAAACTTGTCTAAAATATATTGGTTGAGAGTAGTTAGACCCATACCCACCTTATCATCGTAATAAATCAATTTGGAGCTATTAAAAACTGAATATTACTTTATTATAAAATAATATTTTACGTTTTCCTAATGACCCCCTCTCCTCCCTAATAAAAAGGGCACTCCTTCCCTCTTCTCTTCATACCCTGTTGAGCCTTGAAGCATGGAAAAACCCTGAAAATTACTCTTCCCAACCACTATAGTTATATGAAATAGGTTCTTGTCTTCTCAAAAGAACAACTATAGTTCCCTAATAAAATGTTTGAAGGCGGTGCGTGGAGGAAGAGTTAATCTCTTCTATCGATTCTTTCAAGTTTTCATTCTTCTTCAACTTCTTCTGATTTAGTTGTTTCATTATAAAGTAATAACAACAGTATCACTAATATACTAATATGTTATTTTAAATATGAAACAACCCAGTTTAACCTTCAATCCATCCTACAGAAAACGAAAGCACCGCTCGTGTGTACGTACGAAGTACCGTCTCCACGCCATGGTGTAATCTGTTTTTCAACCACCAACTTACTTGGATGGGTATAATGGTGTAAAGAATAACTATATATGATTATTATAACATAATACTGATTCTATGACATTATATCATCCACTACAATTCCATTCAATAAATATGGGAATGATATCATCGCTCGTACGTACGTACAGATTACCGTCTCCACAACGCGATGAGATTCATTTTCCATGTTAAAAATTCATG
The DNA here is from genome assembly GCA_963277665.1 of Viscum album. Taxonomy (NCBI): domain Eukaryota; kingdom Viridiplantae; phylum Streptophyta; class Magnoliopsida; order Santalales; family Viscaceae; genus Viscum; species Viscum album. Next base: position 782,996,383 of record OY728153.1, read on the forward strand.
AATGCTAATAAAGTATGTATAATAAGTAATAATGAAATATATGACATAATTATACAACTTGATTTATGTATATATATATATTTATTTCATCTACTTAATTCCATTCAATTCAATAAAGAAACGAAAAATAGTGTTCATGCGTATGTACGACCTACTATCTCAATGAACGGTGTATTTCATTCCATTTATCAATATATTATATATATGTATATTCTGAATATATATTATATATAAATCATGATTTATATTCTAGGATTAAGTAATCATGATATATGTAATCATATTAATAATTGCAAGTCAAAACACGGATGATAAATGAAACGATTTTACCTAAAACGCTGCTTTACCATGGAATTGACAAATGAACGGATAATATAAAGTCAAAAGTGAATCGTATATGATATAATAAATATTATTATGGTTCTGTTACAAATTAATAATATGTTTAAACCCACTATACAGGATTCTCTAAAACATATGTAAGATAAATGGACAAAAGGAAATGGATAACTTTTTCAATCTCATTTTTATCCGAGATTGTTTATTTGTAAGTATTTACTGGGGGTATTGTTGTTATACATGTCCCTAATTTTTAAAAATGTTTTCATGTATGTTTAATGGCCTTTTTACCCATTTTTGAAATTTTACGACCTGTTATGAAATGAATCTTTCTTTTCATTACCATATTAGGATCTTTTTGACTTTTTTGAAAAATGTATGAAGAGAATGTTATTTTTAACATATACAACGTGAACATATATTTACGATTTCATAATGCCTCATTTTCATGAAGCATACTCTACAAGATTGCATGATCATTTTCATCAAAATCATTTTCTTTTAAAATTTCATTGCATTTCCTGAAATGAAAATGATTATGAAGAAGAAAGGATATTTTCCTCAAGAAATCATTTCAAGTGTTTTATCAAAACCAATTTCCATATATGATGGAATTATTCCATATGTGAATGTTTCAAGTATAATTTCTCTATTATTTACATGGATTCACTTTTTCTATGATGAAATGATATCCATTTTCATTGTATGTATTATGTTAGGATGCAATGATGTTTATGAAACCCATTTTATACTTTGGGTAATGATAATTGATTTATGTTCATGTTGTGGCAAAATTAAGATTGATTTCATTATAAGGTGGGTGGGACCTATATCTCCCTACAATGCATTGGGTAAATATTTATATCTCAAGAGATAGACATGGCTATAACGATAAGTTAATCCAGTTCAATAATACAGGACTGGAATGAGGAGTGAACTCGATTCAGAAAGGTACATTGTCCAAAAAGATGGTCTTGGAAGAAATGTCTTGGATACTATGGAAGTCATATCACATGCTTAATGTTTTTCCACAATTACAAGTTTTTTTTCCAAGATATTTTATCATGATTGATGTTCCATTATGATCTATGCCTTATGTACTTCCATTTTTTATGTCATTTCTCAAGGTTTTGTTTTTTAAACATTATGTTCATGTTATTATGTTCAAATGTGTATGGTTTGTTTTATTTTCTCCATGCTTACCCTTAATGAGCATTTGATCTCACCCTTTTATATGTTTTCTTTTCCCAAGGATATGAACACTGGTTTTAGGTAAGAAAAAAAGGGGATGATCATTATGGGAGATGTTGGAGATATTTCACAACGATTATAATATTATGTTTTGAGTTTCCATAGACACTAAACTATTACAGTCATTATGTTTTTGTTTTTATTATGTATTAATTATTCCGAAAAAGTAAAGTAATGTCTATATACTTCAAGCTTTGGGTCTCTACATATGTTGTTTTATGTAATGGATGGTAAATGATATATGTAACATCACAAGTAATTAATGAATAATAGATATTCTTATCAATGTCTATTTATTAATTAGATAGTGTTTTAGAGGCTTAAAACGAGAATAAATCCAATGTTAAGCACAGACTTCTCTAATGTTTTTAAAAGATTGTTTAACCGCCTATTGATGGAGAACCATTTTTAAATATATATTTTGACAATTTTATAAGCTCTATTTGTAAAAATAAACATATTATTTATGATTGGGACATTTAAATTTACTTTGTATATATTTTTTGTATTTTTCTGACAATGTTCATTTTTTAATGAATACTGAAAAATACTGCATTTTACATCAAAACATCTTTTTCATCTAATTAAATTATATGGATAGATTATCTCATTAATTGGTTTTAAAGTGTAATTATAATATTGTTTTACCATATAATCCAATTGTGTTCATTAGAATAAATTTTACTTTGTAATTTGGCATAAACAAGTGCCAAACTTTTCATAGATATTGTTTCAAAAAAACCCGCTATTTGTTTTGACAACAAGAAATATTTTTAAATACATTATTGCAATTTATATGTTTAGAATTTGGTAAAATTGATTCCATAATTGGAATCATAAGGTCCAAATTATGTAATTAAGACTCTTCTTTTTACATTATGAATTGTAACGACAGTAATTATCATTAATTATCTTGATTAATTAGTAATTGGTTACTTATGGATAATAAAATAATATCATAATAATAATTTATGACCCCAAAATGTGTTCTAATGCTACTGGTTGTGTCATGGCCGACCATGGGATGCCTTGTGCCAATCTTAGAGACCCCATGGAATCACTTTTGGGTGAAAGTGACACTTTATCATTTTATTTTTAAAGAAAGGAGATTATCAATAAAGAATGTATCACCCGAATAACAAAAAAATTTAATTTTGTCTAAATAAAAGATATCTTGGACTAAAAAATAGTCATTGGAAAGATAAAATTATTTCCTAAATCATAGTATTTGTTTTATAATTTTTAGACATTATATAATTTAAATTATTTATGACATCATGATGATGCAGTGATTACCTCATTAATGAACGATTTAAATAAAATGAAGAGATAATGTAAAATATAATACATAAACATTTCAAACACCTATTTTATGAGAATATTTAGAACCCTTATAACCTTATCCTATAAATATAACAATGTGGGTCCCTTAAAATTCGAAACTCATTTTAATATAACGTAACATTTTATAACATTCCAAGAGTGCCCCTCCTCTCCTCTTATAAAAGGCCCCCACCTCTACCTCCTTACCCACACTTCAGAAGTCATTGTATTGGCCAAGGTCTACTCATTTTATCTCTCCACATACCTCTTGTTGTCATAATATCCTTACCTTAGGCAGAAATTTCTTCAAGAACACCTTATGGTTCAAAACAAGAGGAGTTGCCTGATTTAATGGTGAAGACTTCTCTATTGTCCTTTTGTTTTATTTTTCTTCTCCAACCCCCTAAACACTTTTTTTTCATTTATTTTGTATGAACATATGTATATTCAATATACTAGGATTTTTTTATAAGAACTATTCGAGATACACTTACACACACCAACATCTAATAGTTAAAGAGCATTCTGTTTCCGTGGATGGCAAATTTATGCCTCACGAAATGATGATTGTTAAATATTATTCTAACACCTTCAAAGGTGGCCATTAAGATATCACTATATTTATATATAAAATATAGTATGTTTATATTTTCCTTAAGCTTTTGTATTTTTCATTTATGGCATACCTTTATGGTTTCCATTATAGGTAAATGTGATATCTTCATTTTTGGAAGTGCGGACTACCGCCCCCTCAAAGTCATTTGATTCGTTAATGCCATATGTGGGACATATAAAGGATGGAGTTAATGATATTATATATGATATTATACTTTATTATAATATACCTTTATATCATTATGATTCCATTTCATAAAATATGAAATCCAAATGAAAGTAGCGTTCATGCGTACGTACGGCTTACTCTCTCCATGAACTGTGCATTTCAATTTTTACATCTAAATGTTATGTAATATTATAAATTCATGTATATACTAGATATATATGATATATATGATATCTAAATCATGAATATAATTATGGATATAATGGATATTTTACCACACGAACAACTTGAAATTATAAAGAGTTTATTTTTTACTCAAGTACCAATGATCGACAAAATGACCATTATTAACATAAATATTTAGATAGTGTTCATAACATGGTAATAAGTGATATAAAATATATAATGAACTTGAAAAAGGTTTTAAGGAATGTATAAATTAATCTCATGTTTATTATTTTGGATGTTAAAGAATGATCGAGTCAAGTCGGACCCGAGGTAAAGGACTTCGTCTCAATCTCCTTCATTGTGGCATATTTTATTTTATACAGTAATTTCTTTTATACGGTGAATAAAATCCTTTTAATTTTATGTTTATTCAAAAGGAATATTTTTTATACGAAGCTTTTTAATAAATGGAAAATGGGAATTTTTTTGTTGTACGTATGCGGCGACAACGACTTCCCTGCCACCATGACCATTATTTGAGTTTTGTCTTACTATACAATCCATAACTTTTTTTATTGAAAAATAAATCCCATGTTATACTTTTAATTTATTTTGGTATTGAAATGGTTTTGATAATGTTTTTATTATATCAATGTATTATTGATATCTTGTGATTGAAATGATGAAATGTTATGTTTCCTTTATGCATGTTTTATCTGATACAATTATGTTATGGTTCTTGGGAATTGTTATAAAGACGGGTGGTTAAGTGATAAATTAAGGGCGGGTGAGCCCGTTATAGCTCTCCAATGAATTGGGTAATGCGAAGGAGTTAAATTATAAGGTTTATCCAAAGAGATTTAGGGAATATATTATGATGGGTATTCCAAACCTATCCATGAGGGTTACTTTATACGTAAGAATATTATGAATGCCTCATGTTACCATTATGTTTTATGATTTCTATGATTTATTCATATATATTATGATTTCATGAGGTATGTTAACATGCTCATGTTGTATGAGTAAAGTATGATTTCATTGATTCTTATGTATACATGTACTACTGTTTCCTTTCCGTATTTTTATATCCTTTACTGTGATTTTTATGCTCATCCCAAGTTTTCGAAATGTTTTTCACAGGTCAAGGGAAAGGTACATGATGTGATGATAGTGTCAAGGAAGTGCCAAGAAATAATCCATGTTTTATTTTAAATATGTTTCTGTTTATGGAAAAAATGAATACTCTCTTTTATGTAACCACTTTGTTTAAATTTGGAATGTAATGCATGATTTATGATTTAATTCCATAAAACTATAAACTTGAAATGATCATCAACTTGTATGATCTAAATTTATTTTTTGAAATGATATAGCATGAGGATTACCATGTTGCTTCATATAATACATGTTTGTTCAGAATGGTTTTCTGCAGAGGAAACATGGAAGTAGTGCTAGGAAGGCATACAGAAGGAAGTGACCATCCAAATCAGCATCTTGAAATGATCAGAATTGGAACTAAATAGTTTTTTGTAGTAATGTCATGGTTGACTCAAGTGATAAATGGTTGTGGTATCCATGCATGAGATCAGCCAGATCAACCGCAGATGAACATGTTAGTGGTGGAACATTCCACGGGGAAACATCCCCCACCATTCAGAGGATCATCTAACCATGTGATAGCTGAAGGTCGGATTAAAGAACTGGAGAATATTTTTTATGTCATGGGGTGTTCAGACGATCAAACGATTTGTCTTTCTATTTACCGTTTGGAGGGTGAAAAAGATCAGCTGGGGTCGATGGTTAAAAATATCAGGGACACTAATGAGATTTATGCTCTCGACTGGGAAGAATTCAAAGGTATGTTTTTTGAGAAGTATTTTCCTAAGGCTATTCTACTTAGGATGGAAAAACAATTCATGGAATTGAGGAATGAGGATGAATCAGTTTCTTCTTATGATGATAATTTCACTTGATTGGCAAGGTATGATCTAAATTTTATCTGATACCTTGATAGTAAAATAAATCATTTTTACACAAGATTAAAGCCAAAATATCGAAGGGATTTAGCTTCTAGTGAGTTCAAGAGTTATGAAAAGCTTGTTAGATGTGGTGAGAAGGTGGAAATGGAGTTTTTGTATGATCTAGTGTCCTATAACAACAAATAGAAGAAGTGACCGAGGTGGTAGGAGAAAGGGATGAACTCTTCCAAAAGCTCTGATTGTATGAAAACAAAGTTTCCAGTTTGTGATAAATGTGGTAAAAGGCATGCTGGGTAATGTATTCTTAATTCTGTAAAGTGAAACCAATGTTGTAAGATGGTACATAAGGCTCATGATTGCACTGAGAATGATCTAGGTGATGGTAAGACAAAATTTGATTTACAGTTAGTGAAATGTTTTATGTGCAATGAAATGGGTCACTATGAAAACAAGTGTCCGAAAAAGAGCTCGAGTGATGGGAAGCAGTTAGAATACAAGAAGAAAGGGGTGGTAAAATCCTTTTCAACTACATCAGTAGATGTTGGGAAGTCAAATGTAGTGGTATCAGGTACTTTTTTTAGATTATGCCAGTGTGTTGTTTGATTCAGGGTCTACACATTCTTTTATTTCTGAAAACATTTCAAGTAAAATTGGAATACCATCTCATAAAATGACTCCTGAACTTGTGGTAAAAACACCTGGGGGAAATGTTGAGGAAAAAAAATTATAAGATTCTTCTTATCCTTATCCGTGGGAAGAACCTACTTGAGAACCTTTTTGTTTTACCTATAGTAGAGTTTGATGTTATCCTGGGTATGGATTGGCTCTATGTTTACCATACTAAGATTGACTGTAGATCTAATGAAGTTTCCTTTCAAAAATACTTTTAGTTTGTGTACAAGAATGTACCCATACTAATGATAACATATCAAGAGGCTGAGAAACTTTTAAATGATGGAAATGAATGTTACCTTTCAAATATTGTTGAAAACAAAGGAACTGTTCAGATTAATGATGGGCTAGTGGTAAATGAGTATCCTGATGTTTTTCCTAATAGGTTGCCTAGAATAATACCAGATGGAAAAGTTGAATTTACTTTTGACTTAGTTCATTATGCTAATACAATTTCAAAACCCCATTATCGAATGGATCAAATTGAACTTTTAGATTTGAAGTAGCAATTGAATGATTTATTAGAGAAAGGTTTCATTCGACCAAGCACATCACCATGGGGTGATCCTGTTTTATTTTCTAAAAAGAAAGACGGTTCAATGATACTTTGCATTGATTATAAATCCATGAATAACATCACTGTTAAGAACAAATATCTTTTGCCTCATATCGATGATTTGTTTGATCAGCTCTAGGGAGCTCAGTATTTTTTAATGATTGACCTGAGATCGGGGTACCATCAGTTGAAGTTATAGGAACCAGATATTCCGAAGACCGTGTTTCGTACAAGATATGGCCATTATGAATTTTTATTTATGCCTTTTGGGCTAACCAATGCACCTGATGTATTCATGGACCTTATTAAAAGAATTTTCCAAGAGTTATTGGATATGTTTGTGGTTGTTTTCATTGAAGATATTTTGGTGTTTTCTAAAAGTAAAGAGGAGCATGAAATACATATAAGGGTTATTTTTCTACCCTTAAATGAAAATAAATTGTATGGGAAATTCAGAAAGTGTGAGTGTTGGTTGCAACACATTTCTTTCTTTGGTCATATTGTTTCTAAATATGGAATAACAGTTGATCCGGCAAAAACAAATGTTGTGGAAGAATGGCCAAGACCCACAAATGTAACTGAAATTCGAAGATTCCTTGGTTTGGAAGGATATTACTGAAGGTTTGTTATAATGTTTTCCCTAGTTATCTAGTCCAATAACTATGCTAACTCGGAAGGGGGTTAAGTTTATCTGGAGAAAAGAATGTGATGATTGTTTTCTTGAACTGAAAAGAAGATTGTTGAATGTTAAAGTTTTTAAACTACCTTCTAGGAATGGGGAGTTTGTTATCTACAATATTGATTCATTGAAAAGACTTGGTTGTGTCCTAATGCAGAATGATCATGTAATTTCTTATGATTCACGTCAGTTAAAAACTCATGCGCTAAATTACCCTACACATGATTTGGAATTAGCTGCTATTTTTTCGCTTACAAAAATTGGAGGCATCATTTGTATGGTGTAAAGTGTGAAATATACATTGATCACAAAAGTTTAAATTATATATTCACCTAGAAATAATTGAACATGAGATATAGGAGATTGCTAGAATTAATCAAGGATTATGATTGTACAATTCATTATCATCCGGGAAAACCAAATAAAGTGGCTCATGCTTTAAGTCGAAAAAGTAATCCTTCATTAACAATGTTGTGTTTGGAACATGATCCTTTGGTTAAGGATTTGATGAACTTTGGTATAGAAGTTATTGGAGAATTATTTCCTTCTATTTTGTTTCAGGTATCAGTGAAATCTTCTCTATCAGACAGAATTAAGCAAGCACAGAAGCAAGACAGTGAGTTGCAGAAAAAGGTAGAGCTAGTTTAGAAGGGTAAGATGCCTGAATTCAAGATTGATAATGATTGTGTTTTGAGATTTGGGAAGAGATTGTGTGTGCCTTTTGATTCACAGTTGAAGAGATAGTTGTTATGTGCAGCTCATAGTTCTTCGTTTTCAGTTCATTCAGGAAGTACTAAGATGTATAGAGATCTTTGAAAGTATTACTGGTGGGATAGAATGAAAAGAGATATTGCTGATTTTACTGTGAAGTGTTTGACTTGTAAATAGGTTAAAGTAGTGTGGAAGTTACCGAAAGGGATGCTTTATCCTTTACCAGTTCCATAGTGGAAATGGGAGAATATATCCATGGACTTCGTTGTGGGATTGCCGAAGTCACCTCGAGGTAGTAATGCAATCTGGGTTATTGTTGACCGCATGACTAAATCTGCTCATTTTCGTGCTATACGAGATACATTTTCCCAAGATTAACTTTCCCGTTTGTATCAGAAAGGGATAGTCAGATTACATGGAGTTCCTCTCTCCATTGTATCTGATCGTGATCTCAGGTTTACCTCTAACTTTTGGAAAGGCCTTCAGAAGTCATTGGGTACTGAATTATATTTTAGTACAACTTTTCATCCTCAATCAGATGGGAAGTCATAACGAATGATTCTTACTTTGGAGGATATGATACATTCTTGTTCGATGGATTGTCAGGTAAGTTGGGACCAATATCTTTCTTTGGTTGAGTTTTCTTATATTAACAGTTTTCATTCCAGTATACAGATGGAACCATTTGAGGCATCATATGGGAAGTGGTGTCGAGCTCCAGATTTTTGGGATTAAGTAGGTGAAAGGAAGTTGATGGGACTGGAATTGGTAAAAGAGTTTCCAGAAAAAGTTATATTGATACAGAGACACATGAGAACAGCTTAGTGCAGGTAAAAGATTTATGCAGACAACAGGAGGAAGGATCTCTTTTTTGAGGTAGGTGATCATGTTTTTCTCAAAGTATCACCATGGAAAAGTGTGATGCGATTTGGTAATAAAAGAAACGTTGAGTCAAAGGTTCATTGGACCATATGAAATTCTGGAGAGAGGTGGATTATTTTCATAACGAGTGGCTTTACCTCCGAGTTTATCTGAGGTACACAATGTTTTTCATGTTTCAATGTTAAGGAAGTACATGCCAGATCCATATCATGTTTTGAGTCCATAGGTAGTTCAGCTGGAAGAAAATTTAACTTATGAGGAATAACCAGTCCAGATTCTTGACCACAGGGAGAAAGTGTTGCAGAATATAGTGATTCATCACATAATGGTTTTGTGCAAAAACCACATGATTGGAGAGGCAACAAGGGAATATTAAAATGCAATGAGGGATAAATACCCCCACTTATTCGATAAGTAAATAAATTGAGGGGATGAAATTTTCTAAAGGGGGGAAGGATGTAACATCCCAAGTAAGTAATTAATAATATATATTCTTATCTATGTCTATTTATGAATTATATAGTGTTTTAGAGGCTTAAATGGGAATAAATCCAATCCTAAGCATAGAATCCTCTAATATTTCTAAATGATTGTTTTACCGCCTTTTGATGGAGAACCATTTTTAAAAATATATTTTAACAATTTTATAAGATTTATTTTTCAAAATAAACATATTCATTATTATTGGGACATTGAAATTTACTTTGGATAAATTTTTTGTATTTTTCTGACAATGATCATTTTTTAATGAATAGTGAAAAATACTGCATTTTACATCAAAACTACTTTTTCATATAATTTAATTATATGGGTAGATTATATTTTTCCTTGGTTTTTAAGTGTAATTAAAATATATTTTTACCATTTAATCTAATGGTGTTCAATATAATAAATTTCACTTTGGAATTGGGCATAAACAAGTGCCAAACGTTTCATAGATATTGTTTCAAAAAAACCCGCTATTCGTTTTGACAACGGGAATAATTTTTAAATTCATTATTGCAATTTATATGTTTGTAATTTGGTAAAATGGATTCCATATTTGGAATCAGAAGGTCCAAATTATGAAATTAAGACTCTTTTGTTTCTGGACATTATGAATAGTAACGACGGTAATTATCTTTAATTATCTTGATTAATTAGTAATCGTGTAGTTAAGGATAATAAAATAATATCATATTAATAAAAAATGTCCCCAAAATTTGTCCTAATGATACTTTATGTGTCAAGGAAGACCATGTGATTCCTTTTTCTAAACATAGGGACCCCATGGAATCACTTTTGGGTGAAAGTGACACTTTATCATTTTATTTTTAAAGAAAAAAAGAATATCACTAAACAATGTATCACTCGAGTAAAAAATTTTTAATATTGTATACATAAATAATCTCTTGGACTATAAAACGTAATTGGAAATATAAAAAAATTTCCTACATCATAGTATTTTTTTTATAATTTTTAGACCTTAAATAAGTTAAATTATTTATGACATCATGATGATGCATCAATTACCTCATTAATGAACGATTTAAATAAAATAATAATATAATGTAAAATATAAGACTTACACTTGTAAAAGACCTATTGTATGAGTATATTTAGAACCCTTATCACATTTTACTATAAATATATCAATGTGGTACTTTTAAAATCCTAAACGCATTTTAATATAAAGTATCATTTTATAACTTTCCAAGAGTGCCCCTCCTCTTCTCTTATAAAAGGCCCCCACCTCTACATCCTTACCCACACTTTTCAAGACATTGGATCTGCCAACCTCTGCTCATTTTATCTCTCCACATCCCTCTCTTCATCCTAGAAGCCATACCTTAGGCAGAAAGTTATTCAAGAAACCCTTTTGGTTCAAACCAAGAGGAGTTACCCGATTTAAATATAAAGACACCTCCAATGTTCTATTGTTTTATTTTGCATCAACAACCCCATAAACTCTTTTTATTCATTTCTTTTGTAACAACACCAATATAGTAAATATACTAGGATTTTTTATATGAATTATTCTAGCTACACTTTCACACACCTACATCTAACGGTTAAAGAGCATACTATTTCCATGGATTGAGAATTTCTGCCTCACAAAACGATGATTGTTCAATATTCTTCTAAAACCTTCAAAGGTGGCCATTAAGATGTAAATATATTTATATATCATATATAATATGTGTATGTTTTCCTTACGCTTCGATATTTTTCATTTATGGCAAACCTTTATGGTTTCCATTATGGGTAAACGCGATATCTTCATTTTTGGAAGTGCGGACTACCGCCCCCTCAAAGCGATTTGATTCGTTAATGCCATATATGGGATGTATAACATATGGAGTTAATGATATTATATATGATATTATACTATAATTATAATATAACTTTATATCATTATGATTCTATTCCATTAAATACGAAATAGAAATGAAATTAGCGTTCATGCATACGTACGGCTTACCGTCTCCATGAAAGATGCATTTCATTTCTTAAATCTAAATGTTATGTAATATTATTAATGCATGTATATACTGGATATATATGATATATATGATATCTACATCATGAATATAATTCTAGATACAATGGATATTTTTTCACATGAACAACTTGTAATTATAAGGAGATTATTTTTGACTAATGTACCCATGATCGACAAAACGACCATTATTAAATTAAATAATTACATAATGTTAATAACATGGTAATAAGTGATATAAAAGAAAAAATGAACTTGAAAAATTTTCTTATTCAATTATAAATTAACTCATGTTTATTATTCAGGATGTTAAAGAACGATCGAGTCAATTCAGACCCGAGGTAAGGGACTTCATCTCAATCCCCCTTCATTGAGGCATATTTTTTTTAAAAACAAAATTCTTTTATGCGGTGTATAAAACCCTTTGACTTTTACGCTTATTCAAAATGAATCTTTTTTATATGAAGTGTTTTACTAAATCAAAAATGGGAATGTTTTTGTCGTGCGTATGCAGCGACAACGACTTCTCCGCCGCAGTGACCATTATTTGAGTTTCGTCTTACTATAGAAGCCATAATTTTTTTTAAGGAAAAAAATACCATGTTTTACTTTCCATATATTTTGGTATTGAAATGGTTTTGATAATGTTTTAATTATATCAATGTGTTATTTATATCTTGTGATTGAAATGTGGAAATGTCATGTTTCCTTTAAGCATGTTTTATGTGATATGATTATGTTATTGTTCTTGGGAATTGTTATAAAGACAGTTGGTTCCGTGATAAACTAAGGGTGGGTGAGCCTGATATAGCTCTCTAATGAATTGGTTAACATGAAGGAGTTAAAATCTATGGTTTTTCCAAAGTGATTTAGGGAATATACAATGTTTGGTATTCCAAACATAACCATGAGGGTTACTAACTACGTAAGAATGTTATGAATGTATCTAGTTACCTTTAGGTTTTATGATTTCTATGAGTTATTCATAAATCTTATGATTTCATGATGTATGTTTATGTGATCATGTTTTATGAGTAAAGTATGATTTCATTGATTCTTATGTATACATGTACTATTGTTTCCTTTTCGTAAATTTATATCCCTTACTGAGCTTTTCATACTCATCCCATGTTTTTGAAATGCTTTTCACAGGTCAAGGGAATGGTACATGATGTGATGATAGTGTCAAGTAAGTGTCAAGAAAGAATCCATGTTTTATTTTAAATATGTTTCTGTTGATGGGAAAAAATGAATAATATCTTTTATGTAACCACTTTGTTTAAATATGGGATGTAATTCATGATTTATGATCTAATTCTCTAAAACTCTAAAATTGAAAAGATCCTCAACGTGTATTCTTGAAATAACTCAAGATTAAGTAATGTTTAATGTCAGGGACTTATATTTTTTATCTTAGGGGGTTTAGATAACATTAGGAGTTATAATTCTATTAAATGATTATGTAAAATTTTTTTCGAAATGATATAGCATTTGATGATTACCATGTTGCTTCCTCTAAGACATGTTAGTTCAGAATGGTTTTCCATAGAGGAAACAGGAAAGCAGTGCTAGGAAGGCATAAAACAGGAAATGACCTTCCATATCAGCATCCTGAGATGGTTGGAATTGGAACTGAACAGTTTGTTGCAGTAATGGCGTAGTTGACTCAAGCGATAAATGGTGGTGGTATCCATGCACGAGATCAGACAGATCAACCGCAGAGGAACATGTCAGTGGTGGAACATTTCATGAGGCATCATCCCCCATCATTTAGAGGATCATATGACCTTGTTCTAGCTGTAGAGTGGATTAAAGAACTGGAGAAGTTTTTGATTTCAAAGGGTGTTAACACAATCAAAAGGTTATTCTTTCTATTTACCGTTTGGAGGGTGAAGCAGATCTGTGGTGGGCGATGGTTAAAAATATCAGGTACACTGATGAGATTGATGCTCTCGACTGGGATGAATTCAAAGGTATGTTTCCTGAGAAGTATTTTCTGAAGGTTGTTCGAATTAGGATGGAAAAAACAATTCTTGTAATTTAGGCAGGAGGACAACTCAATGGCTGCTTGTGAAGAGATTTTCGCTTGATTGTCAATGTATGCTCCAAATTTTATCCGAGACCTTGATAGTAAAATCAATCATTTTTACTCAGGATTAAAGCCAAAATTTCGAAGGGCTTTAGCTTCTCGCAAGTTCAATAATAATGAAATTCTTTTTCAATGTGCTGAGAAGGTGGAAATGGAGTTTGCTGATGATCAAGTGTCCTATTAAAACCAACAGAAGAAGAGACCGAGGTGGCAGGAGAAAGGGAATAACTCTTCAAAAAGGTTTGATGGTAAGAAAACTAAGTTTCCTGTTTTTGATAAATGTTGTAAAATGCATGCTGGGGAATGTCTTCTGAATTCTGGAAAGTGATACTAATGTGGTACGATGGGACATAAGTCTAATGATTGCACTGAAAAAGATCAAGGTGATGGTAAGACAAAATTTTATTTATAGTTAGTGAAACGTTTTAGGTGAAATGAGATGGGTCACTATGAAAACGAGTGTTTGACAAAGAGCTCGAGTGATGGGAAGATGATAGTCTACAAGTAGAAAGGGTTTGTTAAATCCTTTGCAACTACTTCAGCAGATGTTGGGCCATCAAATGAATTGGTATCAAGAACATTTTTTGTTTTTTCAGATTATTACAGTGTGTTTTTTGATTCATGGGATACACATTATTTCATCTCTGAAAACTTTTCTAGTAAAATGGGAATACCATCTCTAGAAATGACTCCTGAATTGGTGGTAAAAACACCTGGTGGAAATGTTGAGGCAAAAGAATTTCTAAGAATCTTCATATCCATATCCGTGGAAAGAACCTACTTTCAAACCATATTGTTTTACCTCTAGTATAGTTTAATTTTATCCTGGGTATGGATTGGCTCCCTGTTTACCATGCTAAGATTGAATGTAGAGATAAGGAAGTTTATTTTCAGATATACTTTTAGTTTGTGTACATGAATGAACCCTTATTGATGATAACATATCAAGAGGCTGAGAAACTTGTAAAAGATGGAAATGAATGTTACCTTGCACATATTGTTGAAAATAAAGGAACTGTTCAGATTAATGATGTTCCAGTGGTAAATGAGTATCCTGATATTTTTTCTGATGAGTTTCCTAGAATAACACCAGATCGGGAAGTTGAATTTACTATAGACTTAGTTCCCAATGCTATGCTAATTTCAAAACCCCCTTATCAAATGATTCAAATTGAACTTTTAGAGTTGATGTAGCAATTGCAAGATTTATTAGAGAAATGTTTCATTCGACCTAGCACATCACCATGGGGTGATACTATTTTATTTGTTAAAAAGAAATATGGTTCAATGATACATTGCATTGATTATAGAGCCTTGAATAACATCACTATTAAGAATAAATATCCTTTGCCTCATACCGATGAGTTGTTTGATCAGCTCCAGGGAGCTCTGTATTTTTCAAAGATTGATCTGAGATCAGGGTACCATCAGTTGATGGTAAAGGAAGAAGATATTCCGAAGACCGTGTTTCATATATGATATGGATTTTATGAATTTTTAGTTATGCCTTTTGGGATAACCAATGAACCTGTTGTATTCATGGACCTTATGAATAGAATATTCCATGAGTTATTGGATATGTTTGTGGTTGTTTTTATTGAAGATATTTTGGTGTTTTATAAAAGTAAATAGGAGCATGAAAGACATTTAAGGGTTATTTTTATACCATTAAAAGAAAAGAAATTGTATGGGAAATTTATCAAGTATGAGTTTTGGATGAAACAAATTTCATTCCTTGGTCATATTGTTTCTAAAGATGGAATAAATATTGATCCTGAAAAAACAAAGGTTGTTGAAAAATGGACAATACCCACAAATGTAACTGAGATTCGTAGCTTCCGTGGTTTGGAAGGCTATTACTGAAGGTTTGTTAGAAATTTTTCCCGATTATCTAGTCCAATAACTATGCTAACTCGGAAGGGTGTTAAGTTTATCTGGACAAAAGATTGTGATGATTTTTTTCTGGAAGTAAAAAGAAGATTAGTGAATGCTCCGGTTTTGGCACTACTTTCCAAGAATGGGGAGTTTGTTATCTACAGTGATGCTTCATTGAAAGGACTTGGTTGCGTCCTAATTGAGAATGATCAGGTAATTTCTTCTGCTTCACGTCAATTGAAAACTCATGAGGTAAATTACCCTACACATGATTTGGAATTAGTTGCTGTTTTTTTGCTTTAAAAATTTGGAGGCATCATTTGTATGGTGTAAAGTGTGAAATATATACTGATCACAAAAGTTTAATGTATATATTCACATAGAAAGAATTGAACATGAGATAGAGGATATGGCTATAATTAATAATGGATTAGGATTTTTCAATTCATTACCATCCGGGAAAAGAAAATATAGTGGCTGATGCTTTGAGTATAAAAAGTAATGCTTCATTAACAATGTTTCCCTTAGAACGTGATCCTTTGGTTAAGGATTTGATGAACTTTGGAATAGACTTTATTGGTGCAGGATGTCCTTCTGTTTTTTTTTCAGGTATCAGTGAAATCTTCTTTATCAGAGTGAATTAAGCAAGCATAGAAGCAAGACAGTGAGTTGCAGAAAAAGTTAGATATAGTTCAGAAGGGTAATTTGCCTAAATTCAACATTGATAATGATTGTATTCTGAGATTTGGGAATAGATTGTGTGTCCCTTGTGATTCACAGTTGAAGAGAGAGTTGTTATGTGAAGGTCATAGTTCTCTGTTTTCAGTTCATCCAGGCATTACTAAGATGTATAGAGATATTTGAGAGTATTACTGGTGGGACGGAATGAAAAGAGATATTGTTGATTGACTGTGAAGTGTTTGACTTGTCAATAGGTTAAATCAAAGTGGCAGTTACCAAAAGGGTTGATTCAGCCTTTACCAGTGCCAGAGTGGAAATTGGAGATTATATCCATAGACTTCATTGTGGGATTGCCGAAGACACCTCGAGGTAATAATGCAATCTGGGTTATTGTTGACCGCTTGACTAAATTTGCTCATTTCCTTGCTATACGAGATACTTTTTCCATAGATCAACATTAACGTTTGTATCTTAAAGAGTTAGTCAAGTTACATGGAGTTCCTCTCTCCATTGTATCTGATCGTGAACCCAGGTTTACTTCTAACTTTTGGAAAAGCCTTCAGAAGTCATTCGGTGCTGAATTAAATTTTAGTACAGCTTTTCATCCTCAATCAGATAGGCAGTCAGAACGAATGATTCAGAATTTATAGGATGTGATACATGCTTGTTTGATGGATTATCATGGAATTTGGGACCAAAATCTTTCTTTGGTTGAGTTTTCTTATAATAATAGTTTTCATTCCAGTATATAGATGGCACCATTTGAGGAATTATATGGGAATTGGTGTCGAACTCTAGCTTTTTAGGATTATATAGGTGAAAGGAAGTTTATAGGACTGGAATTGGTAGAAAAAGTTCTACTGATACAGAGACTCATGAGAACAGCTCAGAGTAGGCAGAAGAGTTATGCATACAACAAGAGGAATGATCTCTCTTTTGATGTAGGTGATCACGTTTTTCTCAAAGTATAACCATGGAAAAGTGTGATGCAATTTGGTAAGAAAGGAAAGTTGAGTCCAAGGATTATTGGACCATATGAAATTCTGGAGTGAGTTTGATCAGTTTCATACCGAGTGGGTTTACCTACGATTTTATCTCTGGTACACAATGTTTTTCATGTTTTAATGTTAAGGAAGTACATGCTAGATCCATCTCATGTTTTGATTCCAGATGTAGTTCAGTTGGAAAAGAATCTATCTTATGAGTAAAAACCAGTCCAGATTCTTGACCATAGGGAGAAAGTGTTGCGGAATAATGTGATTTATCATGTAATGTTTTTGTTGAAAAAACACATGAATGAAGAGGCAACATGGGAATCTAAAAATGCAATTGGGGATAAATACCCACACTAATTCGATACGTAAATAAACTGCGGGGACACAATAATCTGAAGGGGGGAAAGATGTAACATCCCAATTAAGTAATGAATAATATATATTCTTATCTATGTCTATTAATGAATTATATAGTGTTTTAGAGGCTTAAAATGAGAATAAATCTATTCTTAAGCATAGAATTCTCTAATATTTTTAAAAGATTGTTTTACCGCCTTTTGATGGAAAACCATTTTAAATCTATATTTTGAAAATTTTATAAGATCTATTTGTAAAAAAAAACATATTCTTTATGATTGGGACATTGAAATTTACTTTGGATAAATTTTTGGTATTTTTCTGACAATGTTCATTTTGAAATGAATAGTGAAAAATACTGCATTTTACATCAAATCTTCTTTTTCATCTAATTTAATTATATGGATAAAATATATTTTTAATTGGTTTTAATGTTTAATTAGAATATATTTTAAAATTTTAATCCAATTGTGTTCATTATAATTAATTTCACTTTGGAATTGGGCATAAACAAGTGCCAAACTTTTCATAGATATTGATTCAAAAAAAAACCCGCTATTTGTTTTGAGAACGGGAATTATTTTTAAATTATTTATTTCAATTTCAATGTTTTGAATTTTGTAAAATGGATACCATATTTGGAATCAGAAGTTCCAAATTATTTAATTAAGACTCTTTTGTTTTTGGACATTATGAATAGTAACGATTATAATTATCATTAATTTTATTGACTAATTAGTAATCAGGTAGTTAAGGATAATAAAATAATTTAATAATAATACAAAATGACCCCAACATGTGTCTTATTGCTATTTTTTGTGTCATGACCGACAATGGGATGCCTTGTGCCAAACGTAGGGACCCCATTGTATCACTTTTGGGTGAAAGTGACACTTTATCATTTTATTTTTAAAGAAAGAAGAATATCACTAAAGAATGTATCCCCCAAGTAACACATTTTTAAATTAGTATAAATAAATTATCTCTTGGACTATAAATATTCATTAGAAAGATAAATATATTTCCTACAACATAGTATTTTTTATAATTTTTAGACATTAAATAAATTAAATTATTTATGACATCATGATGATGCAACGATTACCTCATTAATGCATGATTTAAATAAAATGAAAAGATAATGTAAAATATAAGACATACAATTGTCAAATACCTATTGGATGAGTATATTTTGAACCCTTATCACCTTATCCTAGAATGATATCAATGTGGGAACTTTAAAATCTGAAACTCATTTTAATATAAAGTAACATTTTGTAACATTCCAAGAGTGCCCCTACACTCCTCTTATAAAAGGCCCCCACCTCTACCTCTTTACCCACACTTCTCAAGCCATTGACTCGGCCAAGCTCTTCACATTTTATCTCTCCACATACCTCTATTCTTCCTAGAAGCCTTACCTTAGGCATAAATCTCTTCAAAAAACCCTTTTAGTTCAAACCAAGAGGAGTTACCCGATTTAAAGGTAAAGACCTCTCTAAAGTTCCTTTTATTTATTTTTCTTCTCCAAACCCCTAGAAACTTTTTATTCATTTCATTTGTAACAACACCAGTATATTAAATATTCTATGATGTTTTTATAATAATTATTCGAGCTGCACTCACACACACCTACATATAATGTTTAAAGAGAATATTGTTTCCATGGATGGAGAATTTCTGCCTCACGAAACGATAATTGTTCATTGTTTTTCTAACACATTCAAAGGAGACCATTAAGATGTCACTATATTTATATATGATATATAATATGTTTATGTTTTCCTTAATTTTCTGTATTTTTTATTTATGAAATACATTTATGGTTTCCATTTTGGTTAAATGCTCTATCTTCATTTTTTGGAAGTGCGGACTACTGCCCCCTCAATGTGATTTGATTCGTTAATGCCATATGTGGGACGTATAAATGATGGAGTCAATGATATTATATATGATATTATACTGTAATTATAATATACATTTATATCATTATTATTCCATTCCATAAAATGTGAAATAGAAATGAATGTAGCGTTCATGCGTACGTTCGACTTACCATCTCCATGAACGGTGCATTTCATTTCATACCTCTAAATGTTATGTAATTTTATAAATTCATTTATATAATGGATATTTATGATATATATGATATCTACATCATGAATATAATTCTTGATATAATTTATATTTAACCACATGAACAACATGTAATTATAAGGAGTTTATTTTTGACTCAAGTACCAATGATCGACAAAATGAACATTATTAACTTAAATAATTACATAGTTTTCATAACATGGTAATAAGTGATATAAATTAAATAATGAAATTGAAAAAGGTTATTAAGAAAATATAAATTAACTCACATTTATTATTCAGGACGTTAAAGAACGATCGAGTCCAGTCGGACCCGAGGTAAGGGACTTCGTCTCAATCTCCTTTCATTGAGGCATATTTTGTTTTATACACAAATTTCTTTTATACGGTTTATAAACCCCTTTGACTTTTACATTTATTCAAAAGGAATATTTTTTATACGAATCATTTTACTAAATGAAAAAAGAGAATTATTTTGTCGTATGTATGCGACGACAATGACTTATCCGCCGCCATGACCATTGTTTGAGTTTTGTCTTCCTCTACAAGAAATAGCTTTTTTAATGAAAAATAAATACCATGTATTACTTTTATTTTATTTTGGTATTGAAATGGTTTTGATAATGTTTTTATTATATAAATGTTTTATTGATATCTTGTGATTTAAATTTGGAAATGTTATGTTTCCTTTATGCATGTTTTCTGTGATATGATTATGTTATGGTTCATGGGTATTGTTATGAAGACGGGTGGTTCCGTGATAAACTAAGGGCGGGTGAGCCAGATATTTCTCTGCAATGCATTGGGTAACGTTAAGGAGTTAAATGCTAAGGTTTCATTAGAGATATTTATGGAATATATTGTGATGGGTATTCCAAACGTAACCATGAGGGTTACTCCCTACGTTAGTATGTTATGAATGCCTTAAGTTACCTTTATGTTTTAAGATTTCTATGATTTATTCATAAAACATATGATTTCATGAGGTATGTTAACGTGCTCATGTTTTATAAGTAAATTATGATTTCATTTATTCTTATGTATACATGTAATAATGTTTCATTTCCGTATTTTTATATCCCTTACTAAGCTTTTTATGCTCATCCCATGTTTTTTAAATATTTTTCACAGGTCAAGGGAAAGGTACATAATGTGATGATAGTGTCAAGGATGTTTCAAGAATGAATCCATGGTTTATTTAAAATATGTTTCTGTTGATGGGAAAAATGAATACACTCTTTTATGTAACAACTTTGTATATATGTGGAATGTAATGCATGATTTATGATCTAATTCTCTAAAACAATAAACCTGAAAAGATCTTCAACATGTATTCATGAAATTACTCAAGATTAACAAATTTTTAAGGCTATGGCCTTATAACATAAGACCTGGTTGTCATTGTGTATCATACATCGGGATGAATAGATTCATTCACAGTTATAGAAGTAAATTACCTTCATATATTTGATCAATATTTATGTGAAATGGGCATTTTTTTTACTTCGGTGGTGGTTGAACCTAGAGGTGTGTTTCAGGTGTCACTATGTATACTGAGAGAGAATAAATCAGGTTTCTCTTATTTTTAGTTCTCTATGTACCGCCCGAGCACATGCATATAGGGGATTAATTTTTACAATTTTTTATGAGGATATAGTGTACCGTTACACATTGTTTGTGCAAGGGGGAAGCCTTTATCAGAATTCTGAAGTTCATGTGAGCAATTTTTGGTGTGAGAATCAAGGAAAATAAAGGGTTTACTTTCATAAGATAAATTAATATAGAGGTATTATGGAGGCATTGTGTAACATGTAGTTGTTGAACTAGGACCTCAGATCAACATGTCTCTACATATCCCATTAGCATATGGGAATCAAGTTGTACATTATTATATTAAAATACTTCACCACGTAGGTTTGGTCCATACACAAGGAGAAGGATAATCATTGTTTAGTGTTTGGTGGTTGATGAGCCTAGGGTAGGAATATATTCATATCCCATTAACATATGGGAATCAAGGAACACATCTCTCTCAAAGAACACCATACATACATCTAGTATGTATGTAGGGTAAAAGGGAATTTCTTTTTGTTTCATGGTGGGTGGTGGATAAGACTAGGATAAGCAAAAATATATATCCAATATAGATAAGAATAGATACACACATAGTTCTTATAAAAGGGGTCCCTTGTGGAATTCAGATCTCACATGGAACCCTAACATTGATGGTGATGGCTTTTGACAATTTTCTATTTCAAAACTATATTTTGTTTAGTGAATAATTGTTCAAAATATAGTAGACCCCATTAAAATTTAACATCCAACTGCTAGGATGAAAATTTCCATGAAATTTAATGTCAGGTTGTTAGGAAAATTCAACATTTTGTTTAACTATGTCCTATTAAATTATGTTCAACCCACATGGGTGGAAGGGAATTTTGTATCTATGTATAACAATATCAAGTGATTAAGATACATCATCATTATGTTTAACATCAAGAGATCAGGATGAAGTTCACCCAACATGAGTGGATGGGGTTGTTGTATCCATGTAGGTTAATTTCGTGTGGTTAGGAAACTTCATCATGAAGTATAAAATCAAGCAATAAGGAAGGAGTTGTTGAGTAGTTTAACATCAGGCAACATGGATGTCTATGGAAGAATACATTTTAATTTTATATGAATAAGATAATGATTGAATAATTTCAAAAAGTATTTATTCATGATCCTTCATTTTGTTGGAGCTAAGGTTATTTTTCCATCAATTGAAATTAAGGTATATTCACTAATGTTATTGACATTGCGTATAACATATGGTCCTTCCCATTTTGAATCCCATTTTGGAATTTTTATTCCAAGAATCATCAGAGTTCTGGGGATTAAAATCATGTATACTTTAGATAAATATAGGAGGAAAACAATTTTTTCTAAGGCCCATGCCACCCATTTTTGGTATACTTCCAAATGATGTAGAGTGTGCAATAGTTTTTCATCCAATCACTCCAACTAATTTAGATGTTTTTTAAACTTCATGTGTGTTGATTTTTGATTGAAAAAAAACCCGGAGTGATTTTAGTAGAATATCAATGGGTAGAACAACTTATGTTCCTTATACTAATGAGTGCTGGGTCTTTTGAGTGGCAATGTGGGTCGTGGTCTCATAAGCATATTGAGCATGGAGGAGATTGTCCATCTATGATTTCTTGGAATTATCTACCATCCTCAGGATTATATTGTATAGGGTCTGGTTAAATTCTCTGATATTTCCATTGGCCACAGTATGGTTATTGGGTGAATGATTCTCCTTGATTCCATATTCATGATATAGATTGTCCAATTCAACATATAATAAATTTGTGCCATTTTCCATTAGTATTGTATGAGGGAAACCAAATATAGTAATGATGTTGGCCATCAAAAGGATAATAATTCATCTTTCTGTGACATTGTTATGGGGTAAAACCTCTCCCCATATTGGAAATAACTTTTTTCTATGATAATTAGCATAACTTTTTTGGCCATGTTAGGAGGATATAGTTCCACAAAATCCATTCCCCATATGTAAAATGGAAAATTTTAGTTTCTTTGTGATGTTACATGTATGGTTGATGGATGATAATATCCTGAACATGGTAGGAGTGTCATTTCATGGGTAACTGAGCACATCCCTTAATCCTAGTTGGATAATAGTACCCTATCCATTGAATTTGATGAGAGAGAATGTATGCCAACTGATGTTCTCCACATGTTCTGGCATACACTTCATTCATCATGGCAACAACCTTTTCTCCATCAATGAATCAAAATATGACCCCATTAAGTTGATACATGTGAAGGACCTTTTTTAATTTGATCTATAGTACACAATTAAGCAGATTTCCCTTAAATGGAAGTTCTACCTTCCATCCCCAACTAGTGGGTGTTCTCCCTTTTAGTGGTAATTCACAGTTGGATTCATCCACCTGGTGGTATGACCATAATGATCAGTGATGAGACTAATGTCATGGATTATATCCTTCTTGGTCTGAAGGATTCATAGGACCCTCCAATAATGGTAATGCTGATAACTATTTCATTTCAATCATCGTCAACTAGATAAGTGACTACATTTTCTAATGCGTCTGCTTGCACATTTTGTGACCCATGGACATAAGTAATTTTCGGCTCTGACATGAACTTTTCCATCAGTTCATGAACATATATCATTAAAGGGATCATGTCATCATTATTGACGGTAGTGTATTCATTAACATTCTTCATGAAATGTTCATAATCTCATTTTATCTTCAGGTGTTCATCTTTTACGAGATGTATCTACACCATGAAATCAATAAGGGCTTTTAATTCTACTTCATTGATTTATCAATCCTCTAAAAGTGGGAAGGAATAGATGAGAAATTCCTTTGCTGGGATAGGAGTATGACTCCCGCCCAACATTGTTGGGTATGAGGTCTTCCATCCTTCTTCCAGTCATGCTTCATGATGAAAAATTGATTTGAATTTCCCATAACTACGAGTTCTCTTGAACAAAGAACACTTCTTCATCTGATAGTTCAGCATCCAATGGGGTTACTTCGACAGAGGGATGATCTTTTAGGAAGTCTACAAATTTGTATCCTTTGATGTCATTATTTGGTATGAACGTCATATCAAACTACTCCTGGATAATGACCCACTATGTGAGGTGCCCAATGAACTTCAGATGAATGGGAATATACTTGATCCGGTAGCAACATGAGGCCAAATGGACCTCTAGTAAATCGAGAAAATAAAAACCATATAAACTATAAAGATAAATTTCATAGACTATTTCATGATGATTTAATAATCTATCTCAATATATATCATGGTTGAAATATGCTAATAGATACTATTCTCACTGCTTTCATCTTTCTTCTATGCCCGTAAGGCAAGAAGGGATCATTCCAAGGCAGCCACATACCGAATGATTGGTATCCCTTCAATAAGAGCCATAATAATTGGTGGTATTAAGATATATCTATAGAGATTATTGAATGATTACTAACAAGAATCATTCCCTTGAATATATACCCATTTAATATCAACATGGTTAAGGGAAAACATTTTCCTACATGGTTGGATAGGAAGCACTTAATGTTGTCCATGTGCACGTGGTGACCTCTCAACTCAATGAGGATTCATAGAGGTGGCATGGAAAAGTTATTGTTATTCATCTTGGAATCGACATCGATGTCATGATTGCGTACGATGAATTTGAGAAATTTTTCTAAGGTGCAACTAATGTAAATTTTAGGTGGTTCAATTTCACATAGTGTTGTTGTATTTTTTTGAATAAGGCTTCATGATCTGACATGTGGTAAAAACACTATCGCAACACAACCACAAAAACATCCACATAACTATACATTCAATAATTTTTCCATTTTATTTTTCCAATCCTCGATGTTTTGAAAATCACAAACACTTAATATTAATGAAATTTTATTCCCTAAGGATTAATTTAGTAAAAAAAAAATTCCATTCTATATGGAAATTTTTATCAATTCTATTTTCATGATTATCTCATTCAATCATATCTCATAACAAAACTCATTAGATTGTTATTTAAAAAATTCAGATTCTAAACTAAAACCTCATTATCTTATAGTTCCTTGGATATGGAGACTTCTGTATTTTGACTCTGAATTTTCTGAAATTCAGACTCCAAATTCTCCAAAATTTAGACTCTGAATTCTCAAAAATTCTGACTATGAATTCCTCGAAATATAAACTCTGAATTCGTCAGAATTAAGATGCTGAATTTCTCAGAATTCAAATGCTAAATTCTTCATAATTTATACCCCAAATTCCTCAGAATTCAGACTATAAATTCTATAGAATTTGGACTCCAAATACTTCATAATTAAAAATATGAATTCCCCAAAATTTTAACCCCAAATTCCTCAGAATTCAAACAGAAGTTTTCTCAATTTTCAAACTCTGAAATATTTAAAATTCAGACTCTTAATTCATTGAAATTCAGATTCCAAAATCTATATAATTCAGTTTCAAATTCTTGGTAAAACATAATCTAAATATACATGTTTTATAGAATATAATATTTTTGTATTAGATTCCTAATTATATATTTCCATAGACTCTGGATATTTATATTTTGTAATGCTAATCCATTTTCATTACACAAGTTCTTTCACTCATGAAAAGATGTTATACAATTTGTTCATAACTAACCATTTGTTGAGTGACACATTTACATGTCCATCTCAAAGTCATAAAAAATATGATGGTAGGAGTATGGAGATGAACATTTATGTTTGGGCTATAAACAGGAAATCATTTGATCGAGATCATAATATATCTATTGATCACCCTAGATATTACATTCTGTGATATTGTGTTGTGATTTCAAGAGAGAGAAAGGCTCTCATGTTTTGTGTATTTCATGAAAATATTGATCAGATTTTAACAACAAGTTCAGCTTGCTCCGTGTGACTGCGATTGTTGCTGAGTACAATCGATGGCTTCTAGGATTAATAAGATAGAGTTTTTGAATACCATAATGATTGATAGATTTTTGGGATAACATGATAGAATTTGATATTCCCATTGAAAACTAACCTTTTTTTGGGTTAGATAGAATTTCATGATATTATCTATCAAGCTACCTTTATCCCAAGATGTTGGATATAGTATACATTGGGTTAAAATATTTCCTCTTTTTTACTTTTTATTGTTTCCTATTTAATTTCTACTATATTTTGATAAAGTAAGAAAGTATAACATTCTTATACTTTCTAATACATTCCATACTCTGATAAATAAATTTATATACACTTTAAAGTAGAATCCTGCTATACAATTTTTTTCTTAAGTTTCTTTTACAGATTCATATTTTTGGACCCTGATCCAGTTTATTTCATAGTTAAGATCATAATGAGTAATTTTTAATTTACCTACTTTAATATTGTTAAACATAGTTTTCATTAATGTTAAAATTGAATGATTAAAACATAAAACTCACCCCCTCTTGTAATTGAGTGTCTACATAAAACATTTCAATTCTACAATAACATTATACAAACATTCCTAGGAAGTGTTTGATGATTTGGTGCATGGAATATTGATATATGGTACTATAGTTATTAAAAACACATTGCATTACATTTTTGAAAAAAACTCCCTATGGGGCCTTAAATGAAGTGGATTATTCCTCCTCTTAGGCCATTCATTTCTCCTTATATCCTAAATAGAAATCCATGAACAAGTCTTCCTCATATTAGGTGGTACCATTAATCAACAATTCTTTGATTGCGGCCTGTAAATAATCTTTCATTTAGTGTCGATTAAGATCCATGAAATCATTACAGAAACTACATTTCCCATTTTTCAAATTGATATGAACTTTTTGTTCATGAAAATGGGATATTGGACCTCTCAAATGAATTTTTCTATGACGATCCTTTCAATTTCTGCCTCTATTTTTGTGGCATGTGTTAGGTGATTTATTCTGGAATCTTTCCTGTAACCACAGTGGTTTTCTAGAAGGCCGAGGAGATGAGTTAAGTCCTTGGGTTTGAAGCCCGTCATTTCCATATAGTTCCAGCTGAAAATATATATTATTATCTTGGAATTATTTATATATATCATGATCTTCATATGACATGGCCACACTAATAAGAGTGGGTTGTGAGTCCTCTTCAGTACCCATTATTAGTTTCCCCATTTAATCAATGGTGTTAGAGACAAATTCTTAGAATGTTTTATGGGATTTCCTAAGACAATATTCTTCCTCCCCTTATTCATCCTCCTCATCCACTTTTTCCCAATCTTATTAGGAAATGATTCTTGGGATGGGTCCATTAGAATTTAGGGAATAGTATAAAAATTGGCCTTTAGAGGATGAGGTTCCCTCTTCTATCCCGACAACCTATGATTAATTCTCTAGGGAGAGTTGAGTGAATGTTAGAAGAGTGTCCTCACTATCGTTTCGTGACAAGGTGTCCTATTTTTCATTTCATTGTGAGGAATGAACCACATAGATCCTTGAAGATGGGTTAACGGAATTTTTTTTAGAACCTGCCATTATTTGGGGGATCATTGGATTTTTTCAACTTTATCTGGCTTGGTAAACAAGATTAAAATCAATAGGAATGTAATGTAAACATCCCAATTTAAAAAATTTCTATCAATTGGTTTTTTTTGGAAGTATGTACTCATCTTCTTGTGGAATGATGTTGTTGGTGGGAACCATTACCATGCAATATGAGGTTGTGATACAATCAACACAGTAGAATAAATGTCTCTTTTGCTTTGACTCGTATAACTTTGTATCAATGTAGTGTGACTCAAATATGCTTAATGGGGACATAATGGTAAGAAGTTTCACATGATTTCTATTAATTCTACATTTTTAGGTACTGATTCTATGTAGAAGTAATTGTTGTGATTTGATTTAGTAATGTCCTTCCATGAAGGGAGATTACAATTGTTTTAATTCTAACTACTAGAAATTCTATGTGTGATAAAGGATCACCAAATTGGGTATCAAGCATAATTTTTCTTAATATATTTTTTTATCTATTTTCATATCCCAATAAGGTTGTGGTGAAGGGTTTCAAATCATCCTCATTACAGCTTATCTGAAGAAGTGTTCTCAATGGAAGGAGAATAATTCCGGATCCATTGTTAATGATGAAATTTCAAATATTCACAATTTTTTTGTTAACATATAGGGTCTTGATGTGTCCATTCATAATTAAATATTCATCTTTATCTGTAATGGAGATAAAAATATGAAATTATGTAGTAGAGGTATCATTATGATAGAACTCAATGACATTAACTTTGGATTCAAAAACCTAGTGGAAAAGAATACCATTGAGGAGTGAATCTATGAGGTTTGATGAATGATTTAGTGTCTCCAATATTAAAATATTAACTGGTATCAAGGGTATGTGTATTAGGATTTCATATTTTTACTCTAAATGATAGAACTTATTATCTCTAGGATGTTGATTCTTATTATATTTAAAGGCCTGAGCATTGGGTGCATAGGGACCAACTCTAGAGACATGATTTGGTGACACTTATATGATTTTTGGATTTGGACAAGCAGGACTACATGCACGAAATAGAAGTTTATATATCTATTACACTTTTGATGGAAACTCTAGTATGATCAGCTAGAGTTTTATCAGATGGAGGCACAAAAACATTCATGTTCCTATGAGGTCCAATAACGGGTTCTATGAGTTTCTTCACCATATACCATTTTAGTGGAAGTTTGGCTAGGAGTATCATTTCTATCATGTATGTGTCTACTTGGGTATCATTTTCATCAGCGACATATTCCTTTAAATCCACAATTTGATTTAGTGATCTCAGGTTCATATCTATATTCTTCATCAGAAAAGTGATCCACTAAGTGAATGACAATAATCTAGCTAACGATCAATTTATCATATGATGATGACTTTTCCCTATCAAATTCCTTCACCTGTGGATTTGGTGGGGTAGTTCCAATTGAGTCATTTAGTGGGTTGGTTCCTATAACATTAGATCACTTGTCTTCAAATATGAGAGTGTCAAAGACAACAATATAAATGCTGTAGATTCATCATATTTCATCTGATCATCTCAACCATTAATGGATCATGAGGAAATTAATATTGGTTGTTCCACATCAGGTGCTATTGTGGGGCAGAGTTTGTTGTTGTAATAGTCGTTGGATGATTCCATGGGAACAGTTGACTATTGTTTGATTCATCCAACCATCGAACATAGGCTCATTTTTTATGATTACATATTTCCATTTCACATCGTCATTATTTTCAGTGTTGGAATAATATTACACATATTATTTTTGTTTTTCCAGTTTTACCTATTCCATATATATAATTCTTTACAAGAGGATGATGAATAACAAAAATCACTAGATGGTGTTTACCATTTTTCGGTGAAAGGGAAAATAATACGGATGCTCATGGAAACTTGTTTGATCAGCCCTCATCAAATCTTCTAGCTAAAACAAGTTCAAATTCATTGTATCTCTAAAAGTATCCAACGACTTGATCATACCATAATGAATAAAAATTATTCCTTCACACCCCTTTTTGATTTCTTCAGACTCTACATAAATCGTCTTGTAGATGAGGTGGTGTTTTCTTATGTTATTGGGGGACTACATGGTTTGGTGTGGGCTTTGAAGGTGTAGATTGTGTAGGAGGTGGATTATGAAAAATGGGGTCAGCTTCATCTCATTACACCCCTTTACATGGGGCCAAAAGGGCCACTAAAAACATGAGATTATTCTTTTTCAATGAGTCCTCTATTCTCTGAGAAATGGTAGAGGACTCTTATAATCCTCTTATATACATCAATGGGATGGGTGTTGTTCATAGATCATCACAGAGGATATATATACACAGAGAAAGAATATCATTATGGGGGATATATAAGTTATGGGAGTAATTCTAACTATTAATTTTAGAAATGAAGTCTGATACTCATTTGTTCTATCATTATATGCAGTTCATGAGGCCGATTACTATTTTAATCGACAAAATTAAACTGAACTAGAAGAGAAACTACCACCAGATTTCATCCCATCCAGTTATATAATTATTTTTCAATTTGTTAAACCAAACCAAGGATGCACCTTATACGGTGTGAATGAATCATATGAGTTTCACCACTCCATGTGGTTCTAAATTTTCCATAACAGGATCACAGTATGATGTGTAGTGCATTAGGTTTTTCTTTGGGTCCCCTAAACCATTGAATATGGGGATTATGGGGTTCGTAAAATCTGCTCACAGATAGACGTTTCTCACCCAATCAGGGTTGGGATTCCATTCTAGTTGTATTAAAGAATATCTTCATTCCATGGGTTCTAATATTGTCTTCAATGACTCGATGTTTTTCAAGAAACCTTGTTTTATGTCATATTGAACTTGAGCATGAGTAGAATCAATAGACAGAATGATTGGATGTGTTGGAACTGTGGGATCAATCAGTGGATACCCATCTTGTGGAATCCGTTGTGGATTCTATTAAATGTTTTCCGCCTACAACCTTAAAAGAGGTAAGTCGTTGTATATTGTAGGTATAGGGTTTTGCTTGACTATTAAAACCATGGATACTGTGAACAATATTTATATCCATGGTTCATCTGTTCGGGTAGTCCCTACTAACTAAGGAACCTTTATTGGAAGTTTGTACTAACAATCTAATTGAGGAACATATTTGGTAGGATTTCCCACTTTTTGGAGCATAGTGTTGATTCTCCTTAGAAAAATCATTTTCTCCATATTTTTTAAAATAAATCTTCAAGTTTCACGTACATGTTTATTTGGGGTAGGATGTGCGTTGAATGTAAATTTTCACTTATACATATGGTTGTTAGGTATTGTCCAGATAGATTGACAGGGGTTGATTGAGGGATTTCCCAAATTTATGGTGGACCATTTGTTTTGGGTATGTACACCTTCAGGATCATTGTGGACTTCCTTTGGGAGAGAACTGTATTCTAGAACATCATATTCATTTTTATTGTCTTTTGTGAGGTATTTGGAATTTACATAGATGACATTCACTGATTCATATAGCATTGGAGGTGGCATACTCGCTGCTGAATTTCATGAGACCTTCTTCAATCATTTGTTGGGTTTTATTATTCTATTAAGATGTCCTCTTCGGGATTTTTCTTTGAGGGTAACTCAAAGTGAACCATGACATGACCTGTATACATGTATCCATTAAATGGGATGTGAATCATGAGGAGGGAAATTTCATGATATCCATATTTTATTTATTCTCCCTATGTCAGAAAAAATTGACATCCACTAGTCATTATGTTTGGGAAACAATTCCCCCACCCCTGGGGGTTTGTGGGGTTTTGTTCCATTTCTATTATACCTCCTCCATGATTTTATTTTTTTATGGGTATTTTTTGTTAAAATTTACCCTGACCCTGTGAGATAGGGATGATACCATACATCGTTAGTTTATTCTTCGATTACCTCAATCATGATCTCATTTATTAGTATTCAAGTTTGTGTCAAATATGGTACCAAGTTCTCAAATGATTTTATTTCATCCAAATATAAGACCAGATCCTGTTGATTGGATTCCCATAGGCGGGAATACATCTGAATATTCTCAATGGACTAGTCTCGGAGCTTCTCGGTGGCTTTCTCATGTTGAGAAAATATTTTTATGACTTTTTAAAGGATAATTCTTAAAATGAATTTTGTCTTCCCTAAAAATTTATTTCATTTGATTTTCATATAGGGATATTTAAATTAAAAGATACCATCTCTGGTGGACTCTTCAGGATGGTTTGTGAGGTTAATTTTAATGATTCATGCTCTCTTCATCCTAGAATATAAAAACCATACGGTTCGTCCACTATGATACAATAAAAATTGTGCAGTCCATGGAGACATGATATTTCATGGTATTCATTCCCCAACCCTGATCGAAAAATTGATGTAGATGGAAGAAATTCTATCTAAATATGATGGTGATTTACTCCCAACATGATAACATGGTATGTTTACCCATCATAGGGAGAAAATTTTCTTTCAGCGGGTGAAGAGTTTTCCAAATATTTAGGTGAATGTTATATATTAATGTTTTAGAAAACTCTCTTAGTATGCTGATCTGATAAGATTTCATGGGATAATAAATAATAATTATGTAATTGCAGGCATTTTTTCTAAAAAATAACATATCACGTTGCGGTTCATCTAGGGACTCTTTGACTAGATCATCCCATTTTGATATCATCTTAGTGATTTCATTCCATGATGTGGGGCTAATAGGACCATCCTTGATGTGTGAGAAATATAGGTGAGCCTTAGATGATAATTGTGGACCCAACCCATCCAATAGTAGATAATGTATGCCTATCATTATATAAAAAGTGTCTAACCAATTTGAATCCTTATTTATGAGTGCCTCTGCATATGAGGGATTTCTCGTTTTTGGTCTGTGAGGGGAGGATTTATCACCGGTGTGGATTTGGTGTATAGGGAAGACCATCATTATTGGTGTTAAAAACGGTGGGGACTACTATCAGAACTTATTTTCTAACCACGGGGAGTGTCCCTATAATGTATACCCTGAGGAGGACCTTCAGGGAATACAACCACTATGGGAGGGCCTTCTTGTGGGTTTATGTATTTTTGGGGAGGACCCTCACAATGAATGACATTATAGAGAGGGATACCATCAAGAGTTGACATCTAGCTATAGGAAGAATATCTACAGTGTATGTTGTGAGTAGGAACATCAGGATGTACTCCCATGAGGGGAGTTACTTCTCATTTCTTGATGTCACTGCGGGGAGGGCCATCATAGTGACTACCAAGAATTGAGGACTACCATTATGGTTTGATGTTCGACTACATCATGAATTATATCTATAGAGTATACCCTATAGAAGGAAAATCATGGTGGATGATAGTAAGGGGATGAACTTATTTGTATTGAATAATCATATAAAATGGATTGAAAACCTCACACACATTAGGAGATAGTCTCTCTCAATCGATCATTTATGGCACACAATGTAAGCCCCATAGGTTCCCTAGGAAGGACCTTCAGTGGTTCTTCTAGCAATGTTGTGGGGAGGACGCTCACAAATGATACTACCACATATATAATTTGGTAGTGGATAAATATTATCTGGAACTTCTAATGATATATGTATTGTTAAAACCATAAATCTAGCCTCCAATAGAGTAGAATCATGTGTATTCTCTTCATTGTTTGGTTACCTTTGTAGAATTTAATTTTTGTATCCACTTTTTTCGGAAACTGGGTCTCCTACTATTGGTAATCACCTTCATATGTGGTTATTTGTTTGTTTGGTTCCACTAATGTCTTCCTGATATGGAGATAGCATCTTGATTTCTTATAGGGATGTATTTCAAACATGTAGTGTCAACCATTTTGGGCTTTCCTTGTCTGAGTTGGAACCCTAATTAGTTCATGATCTGGTTTCCATTATGTCCTATAATATGGTCATCAAACGTCCTGGATTGGATATGGGATGTAGGTTTGTTCCCAAGGTACAGTCAGATTTTGTGGATAAGTCATCCAACTCCAGGATACCAGTTTCTGGGCCCAAATCCTCTCCTTTTCCACAGACACAATTACATATTTACTAGTCATGAAGATATGATATTGAATCAATATATGATCCTCTATCAAATATAAGATATGTTGAGAAAATTATTTGGATATAATAGGTATAAATACCCATTTAGATGTCGGATCAAGATTTTCATCCTACTCTGGTCCTCCATGTGTTTCCAGTTGGTATTGGAAGTTCACTTATGTCATGGTAGAGGACTGAGTATTCTCTTGACTTGTATCTAGGATATGCTAGCTAATTTTTCATGTTTCCACATTATTTTTCTCATGGGAAATGTGTTTGATACTATGAATTTATTTCTTCTCATTTATCTTAGTATTTGTCCCTTATCTTTATATGTATCCACAAAAAATATCAATTGCTTATATTTTCATTCAAGTGTATGTCACTATCGGGATTTATTATGGTGGAAAGGAATATGCATATGCCTACTGATCTCCATTTTAGTTGACAAGTGGGATTCATATGCATTAGCAGTATTATATGACTGGATATAGTTTTTTGCTCTATTTTGATTGATGGATTGGTGTCTGTCATTTGGAATTTGTGCCTTTTGTGGTGGTTTTCCATCCTATTTGGTTGATTTACAATTTTCACATCTGTAAGGATGTTCATCCACCTATAAATTTTCATCCTATATTTTAGGCGAGACCGGTGAGCATTGAATTGAATTTTCGATGGCTCATATTCTGCCACGATGTATCTATGGAGGGGCTTCAAAAGAATGAACAAGAATATGAGTCCACTCAATCATTGACACATTATTTCTGTGGTGGGCTATAGAAGAAGAGGAATAGTTGTATTTTTTCTCATGGTTTGCTACCATGTTTTTATGGTAGATATGATCTTCTATAACTAGGGTAGTAACCACATTCTGATTTTATGTTCTACACCATCAATTGTAATTCAAATGGACCATGTGAGTTGGAATTTAGTTGGATATGTCGGTGTGGTATCTTCTTCATAACGATGGTAATGGGTTGCACCGTATTGTTGTCTGTGTCTTCTAATAGGGGCTTGTGGGTAAGGCCTCTTTACAGATGGGATTTTGTCATCATTGTTGACCTCAACTACCATCTATTATAAGGGATGTAAATTATGTTGTGTTTTGGGGATAGACTCTTGAAATAATTATAGAAGGAATTTGGAACCACCTTGTTCTGGAGTGCTGGGTGCGGCTGATGAGGCGTCTAGAGAGATTTCACCGATTGGAGGGCTTATCATGCATCCTCCACCATCGGGTGTAAGGAGCCGACCCTAGTTGGACGGATCTAGTGACACATTTGATTGCATTGGAACAGAAACATGAAATATACATACAAAAGGACCATGTATTTTTGTATTATTGGAGACCAGAAACATACATAAGTCCAAAAATAATAACATTAAATTAAATACAATGAAGAAACTCCTTAGACAACATCAATTACTCTTAGGTTATTGCTGAATGTCATTCATAAGAAAACTGTCCATGCCATGTGAAAATGAGGCATTAGAAAAGATTGATCTCAAATGCTCAGTTAGGGTAAGTAATACAGTGAAGTATAACATAAATATTAGACATGATGAATAATTGATAACACATTCCTTTGAAAAATAATAAACTTGAACATCATATTCCATGAATATGAGATGAGTAAATAATTCCATAATAAATCTTAATCATGGTTATTCTAATATCTGAATAGAAACATGAACATTCAATTAAGATATTCATATTTTGCTAAGTCTATTTTCCATACATTTTAACCATACCGTCCATACCTCGTTCTTGGACCATAAATAATCAGTTTGTCAAGGCCGTGTGCCAGGACCGTAGTTTTTCTCATGAAACCTATTGATTCCTGGAGGATCAATAGTAGGACCCACCCATGACATAATTAAACCAATTCATTCATCATATGATCGGGAATAACCATATTCAACATATACATTCATATGGAAACTATCGAATGAAATGTATCTATCTTTCCCCAATCATTAAAAATATTCACTAACCATTCGATGTAATATGGTGAATGGATTCAAGATATTAAATACACAATAAAACTATTCATAATAGATACAATTAATTATTTTATATTACATCATAAATGATTAATCCAAATAATACAAAAGTATCAAAAATAGTGTTGAATCAGATGAAAATACTCTTATAAAATCATTAAGCAATTTTTGAGATAAATAATCATTTATTTTGAAAAGACTAGTTATTTTTGAAAAGTATTTTTATAAAACAACAAGTAATGTAACATAGTATTATAATAATATAATGAGTTTTTTTTATGAAAATGGTTCACATTTACAGTTCATAGAGTGACCTTTAAAATAGATAAGATTTTGAAAATTTCTCTTCCATTGGGCTTGTATTTTGGAAGCAGTTTTGAATGTTTCTTTTAAAAAATGTAACTATCCATAAAATAAGGAAGTGTTATGGATGATAAAAATATATATAAAACACACAAAAAATTTATTATTATTACATAACAATTTAAAAAAAATCATTGAGGTAACAAGGCAATAAAAGTAACATGAATGGAAATAGAGGTTTCGGTGTGAATACACTTACCTTAAGACTGAATGTTTTCCCATCATGAAGATAAGGTCTTGGAATGTGAAATTAGAATCATTAATAAAATAATTAAGAACATATTATACTTGTATTTAGTTTATCATAATTATTATTAGTTCATTTCTGTCCTTATCGATAACTTAAAATATATAATTTTTCCGTTCTGGAGCATTCATCTTCTTGATTTTCATAATCGGTTCTCTTGTTTTTAAGTAATGGAGTTCATTTGGACTGGATGTAAATCACCATAATTGAAATTAAAAATTATTTATGGACATCCAAAAGTTTTAATGGTCATTTAAATCATTTGGATACATGTAAATAATATTAATCATTATATGATAACCACTTTGATTATTTGGTGGTATTTGGATTATTATGAACTATTTAGGTCATATAAAATAATAATATGTACATATACTAGTTAGTAAATATTAATTAGGATCTAATACTCATATTATACTCTCTTTCAACCATCTAAATAGTTTCATGAACAATACAGAAGGATAAAATTAAGAACAAAAGTTCATCGTCCACGATGGTTATAAATTAGAACCTCTTTGACGTTGATCTCCTTTATAATACTAAGAGAGAGAGATATAGAAGATTTTGGGGATGGTTCATCCATTAACATGATATAATTATTGTATATAGAAGATAATGGATTTATCATATTCATTTGGATATAGGGGGTGAGGAGTGTAAAAGAAAAGAGATGAACATAAAAATAAAATAAAAGTTGAGAGATCCCTTATGAAAATTCCGTAACCAAATGCGTCGCATTAAATTTTATAAAAGGAAATGATGAGATAAAAAGAGTATTTCATCATATGGAAATCAAAAGGAAATTAAGGGGAATATAGAATATAAACCCCAACATATGATAAATTTAATTTTATGAGATAACATAAAAGAAGTGTCGACTAAAATAGGAGGGTGAAAGATCCCATTACCAGGTTGAGTAACTCCTCGAACATGAACGTTGGGACCATAGGGGCTTAAAGACACTGTGGAAGGACTAATAGGGGGGTAAAACATTCAAATATTCGAGGATTAGCGATTTGTAATGAAATAAAATGAAATGATGAGTGCGTATTTATAGTAAAAGAGAGATATAATTTTAATAATTTTAAAAGACGCATCATTAGAGTTTTTTGTAAAACCATGGTCTCGATCATGGTATTTGCCTATTGTTTTAGAGACATGGGACTTGACATGACATATTTTTTTAAAAAAAAATTAAACAAAATTTTATGTTAACTATAATGTCATTGTGATGTCATTAGACTACTGAAAAAAATATATATTTTTTATTATTCAAAAAAAATTAAGTATTTCAGATAAATACAAAAAATTCACCCTAAAAATTTATCGACATTTAGAATCCAAAAATGATCTTCATTTTTTAAAAAAAAATTTATAAATACATATAATTTAATTTTAAAATATAATCAGAGTTCATTGGAATAAAAAAAATTAAAGGTATAATTAGTTTTATATCAAATTGAAAAATTAATTAAGATCCCATTATCTTCATACCTTAAGAAAAATAAAATAAGATCATCATTTACTACTCATAAGGGTCTTATTACTATTCATATTACTATTCCTAAGGATATGTTAATATTCAACAAAAATAATGTTTGTTTTATCAGACTCCAAATTACCAACTAATCACAACTCTAGATGACTGTTTTTGGAAATTCAAAATATATTAGAGGCAATGTTGTGTTTAATGGATAAATTATAAAATGTATTGTTTTGTATGTACTTATTGTTTCGTGCATTCAATATTTATTTTCAAAACCAAGTGGTGTTTCATTATACCATCCTTACTAAAACTTTATCCTCAAAATTCAAAAAATGTTTCTTACAAAGAATCGGGTATGTCTTTATCATAGGCTCCATAGGCTCCCATGTTGCATTATCCATCTTATGGTTCCTCCAAAAAACCATTACCTGAAGAGGTATTTGATTTCTCAATACATGTTCTCTAGTATCAATAATCTTTTAGGCTCTTCACATTAACACAGATCGGGATAATGTTCTACTTCTTCATAGGTGAGTACATGTGTTGGTTCTGGAATGTATTTTCATAACATTGACACATGGAATACATTGCTACCTTTGGAGAGATTTTGAGGAATTGGAAAATGGTTAGCTATAGATTCAATTCGATCCATAATTTCAAATGGTCCAATGTATCTGGGAATTAATTGTCCCTTTTACCGATTCGTATAATACCTTTCAATATAGATTCTTTTAGGAAAACATAATCTATTTCTTGAAATTCAAATTACTTCCATAAGTTATCAACATAGCCTTATTTCCTACTTTTAAATTTTATGACATGGGTTTGGATGAACATCACATTTTCTGATGTTTCCTTAACATGTTATTTCCCTATGAACTTTCTCTCCCCAACATCATCCCATCAATTTGGTGTAAAAATTATCTTTCTATTTAATGCCTTATATTGTGCCATATGAATATTTTAATTCTATATATTGTTATAAGAAATATTATGAGATGTAAATACTGATATCACATACCTTGAAAGTCATCTGAACAAGTCCCCAACATGACTTCAAAACATTGAATAGCCCGTTCTGATTGTCCATCGGTTTGTGGGTGGTAGGCAGTACTTAAATAAAGATCAGTATCTTGGGACTTATGAGGAGTTTTATATAATTGTGATGTAAAATGGGGGTTATTATCAGAGAAAACTGATAAAGTTACATCATGATGTTATAAAACTTCATTAATATATAGTTTTGTTAGACAATACAGTGGAAAATATTATCTTATAGAATGAAAATGTACTAATTTTGTATGACGGACAAAAATGACCAATTTTGAGTCATAGTTTCTTAGAGTCATTAGTAACCCCATTACAATGTCCATTGTTATATAATACCAATTCCACATTGGAAAATGAAGGGGTTTCAGAACTCCTCCACGATGTTGTTTTATAGCCTTCGTCTATTGACATACCAAATATCTTAACACATAATCATAAATCTTCCTCTGTATGTTTTCCCACCAAAAATGTTTTTTCAGATCTCTATACATATTTATCTACCAAAATGTATAGACAAATTATATCTATGATAATCATCCAATTGATAACTCTTTAGCTCAGAAATAGCGGGAACACAAATCCCCTTTCCGAATTTCAAAATTCCCCCTTCATATACGAATTTTGTCAAATTATCATCAATTTAAGTGTATTTTTTATTTGAATATCCATATCATAATCCTAAGAACATTTTATCCATTATAGCGAATATGGTTTGGCAACCATTTAAAAATTTATTTATGTGTTACCTTCCATGATAATTCCTATATCCATCTTGACTAGATCCAGGAACATATGATCCATTTCCACTCTCATATTGTTCAGAATTCCATGGTCATTTCTACTCAAATCATTTGTTACATTATTTTACTTCCCCGGGTGGTAGTGTATTTTTCAGTCATAGTCTTTTAGTAGATCAATCGATCTCATTTGTATCAGGTTGAGTTATTTCTATGAGAATATATATTCCGAACTCTTAAGATCTATATATATCTCACATTTTTCATCGTAGAGGTAATGTATCCAAATATTCAGACAATAGATTACAGAGGCTCACTCAAGATCATGAGTTGGATAGTTTTGTTCATTATTTTTTAGTTACCTAGATTCATAGGCAGTCACTCAATCATTATGCATAAGTACACAACCATGTCCTTCCATTGATGTGTCGTTGTAGAAAACAAACACATCTATCCCCGATGGTAGGGTTAGGATTTGAGCATTCAGTAACCTCTTCATTAATTCTTCAAAACATTCTTCACATTATTTTTTACATAAGAACATAACATTTTTCGTGTGATCTTGGTCATTGGATTGAATAAATGGGAAAAGTTATGAACGAAACACTGAAAATAACCTACTAAACAAATAATACAACATACCTCTGTTATGCTCATTGGAGTTGGCCAGTCTTGCATAGCCATTATCTTCACATGATCTATAAATAGTCAACCAATATAGATAATTTGGTCGGGAATAGAAACTAATTGGAGGAATGAATAACACATTCTAAACTTCCCATATAATTCATTTATTCTCAGATTCTTCAGAATAGTGCCATGTGATATTTCTGATCATCATATATTTTAGAGTATAACAAGTTATCATCAATAAACACCACCAAAAAATCATCAAGATATTCCTTGAAAACTCTATTCATCAGATCCATGAAAAAACAAGTGCATTAATTATTCCAAATAAAATTATTTTAAACTCACTCTACAGGTACCTGGTTTAGAACTTTGTTTTTGGGATTTATTCATTCCGTACAAGAAACTGATGACAACTAGATTGAAGATAAATCTTCAAAAACATTGCGCTACTTAATTTTGATCGAATAAATAACCAATTTGTGGAAGAGGATACTAATTCAATATTTTAATAGTATTGATTTACCTATAATAATTGTACAACCTCATAAACACATTTTTATTTTAACTAAGAGAATAGGGGCCTCCATGGAGAGACACTAGGGAGAATAAATCCATTATCACTCAATTCATCTAGTTTTTTCATTACCTCCACTAATTCCATAGTGGCCATTCAATAAGGTGTAATAGATACGAGCCTCTAACCATTACTTTTTTCAATGGAGAAATAAATTTCCAACACTCTAGGATGTCCATGTAAATGCTTTGGAAATAAATCATCATATTCTTCCACAACATTCACATCATCATTTTGATTATTTGTTCAATCACCCATAGATATTGGGTTATATTCCTATCCCATAATTGAATTTATTAGAGCTACTGGGGGTGTATCTAGATGAGTATCATATTGTGATGTTTCTACCATAAAGATAATGGATTCCACACCACTCCCAAAAATTGTCAATTTCTACTTCTTGCAATAGATCTTCACATCATAATTTGACATCCAATTCATTCTATGAATTATATCAAATTCCATAATATGTACGATGATAAGGTTAGAAACTAAAACACGTTTATGTGACATGAGGAGGACTGATTGACACGACATTATTGCAATGATACATCCAAGAGTGGTTTTGTCCGATAAATCCTTTATTAAATCATATTGGAGATATAAAATTTTCATGGAAAACCGAAATGGTATAAATGAATGGGATGATCCAGAAATAAATAATGAACTTTATATGTCTAATTAAATGATTAATGTACATGATACCACTTCATTGGGGACTTCAATATCAGCGGTTGTGATTTCATAAGCTTGTCCTTGCTCCCTGGTCCCTTTCTATTCCATTTTTCCTTGATTCTTTGGACAATCATTAGCATAGTTTTCCATCTACCAACAATTATAGCATTGAAAATTGTAATCTTCTTTCTTCTTCTTACAATACTAATTTAGGTGGCATTTTCTCCAAATTTTTAATGGACTATCATTCCTTTCAAGAATGTTCTATGGTGTTTCTTCCCACAATTGTCACAGTTCAGAAATTATACCCTTCCTTTTTTCATTATTTCTGTATTTCCCATTCCAGTGTTTTCAGTAGCCCTCTTCATATCTTGTTTTCCTATAAAGTCATAAGACATAATAGATTCCTTTTATAACTTGATAGAATATGAATCAATATCTTCATATGATGAGAAACTCTGGGATACTAGAGCATTCCGGAGGAATGTCTTTAGGCCATTAAAGAATCAATCAATTTTTCTCATTGGCTTTCGTATGTATTCCACTACATTTTTGGAAATCCTTGTGCCGTTAGTTGCATACTTTGAAACATTTTCATCTTCCTATTTCCTCTATTTCCAAAAATTACCTTTCAATAACTTCTCATTGATTAGGAGGATTGTATTTCTATAGGAATATTTCATTAATGTCCCTCCATTCTGTCACTTCTAACATTCCGCAATCATTAAACACTAACCATTAAAATGCTCATTAAGGGTAGTTTCTCCCAAGATACCTACTGATGCATAGAGGGGATATAGCGGTCCCCACACTTCAAATAATATGTCCAATTAATTCCTCATATGGGAGGGGATAAACATATTCCACATATACATTTATATGGAAACTATCATATGAAATGTATATAACATTCCACAATCATTGAACATAAACACTCACCATTCAATCAAATAAATAAAAAAACTAGTCATAAACCATAAAATTAATTATATTTTATGAAATAATATATTATTAATCCAAATAATACTTAATAATCAACAAGAGTGTGGAATCAGACGAAAATACTCTTATAAAATCATTAAACAATTCTTTAGATAAATACTCGTTAATTTTGAAAAGAAGAGTTCTTTTAAAAATATATATATAAACCCATAAGTGAATTAAGATATTTTTATAATAATAAAATCAGTGATTTTAGCATCTAATGGTTTCTATAAACAGGTTATAGAATGCCCTTG
Source organism: Viscum album (assembly GCA_963277665.1). NCBI lineage: Eukaryota > Viridiplantae > Streptophyta > Magnoliopsida > Santalales > Viscaceae > Viscum > Viscum album. The sequence goes on from OY728153.1 coordinate 783,039,456, forward strand.
AAAATAGATATGGTTTTGAGAATTTACCTTGAATCGGGCTAGTATTTTGGATAGAGTTTTGAATGTTTGTTTTAAAACATGTAAACATCCATAAAATAAGGAAGAGTTATGGATGATAAAAATATATAGAAATCTACCAATAATATTATGAGGATTACATAAAAATATAAAAAAATTCATTGACGTAATAAGACAATAAATGTAACCCGAATGAAAATGGAGGTTCAGGTGACCAAACACTTACCTTAAGTCCGAATGAGTTCCCATATAGAACCGAAGGTATTGGAATCTGAAATTGGAATCATTAATAAAATAAATCATAACTATTATATATGTATTTTTTTATCATAGTTTTTTAGAGTTCATTTATGTCTGAATCGAAAAGTTATAATATCAAATTTCATCGTTCCGGGGCGTTCATTTTCATGATTTTCATAATCGGTTCTCTTGTATTTTAGTAATGGAATTCATGTGGAATGGATGTAAATTTCCTGATTTTAGATTAATTATAATTTTTTAACATCCATAAGTTTTAATGTTCTTGTCTATCATTTTGGATACATGGAAATGATATGAATCATTAGATGATAACCACTTTGATTATTTGGCATTATTGGGATTATTATGAACTAGTTTGGTTATATAAATTAATAATATTTAAATATACTGGTTAATGAATATTAATTAGGTTATAATAAATATCTTATATTCTTGTTCAACCATATTAATGGGTTCATGACCATTACTGAAGAAAAAAATGAAGAACGACACATCATCGTCAATGAAGGCAATAAATTGGATCCCGATGGATGTTGATTTCCTTTATAAAAATAAAAGGGAGATAGATAGAGAAGATGTTGATGATGTTTTCAAAATTCACATTATATAATTCCAGTATATATTTTATTCTATTGTTATAATAGTCATTTAGATAGTGGAGGTGAGAAGAGAAAAAGAAAAGAGATGAAATTGCAAAATGAAAAGAAAAGTTAAGAGATCTCTTATGAAAATTCGCCAGCATAATGACGTCTCTTAAAATTTTTTAAAATTAAATATTTTGAGAAAAGGTGTATCTCATCACATGGAAATATAATTTAATGTAATTGGAATACAAAAAATAAACCCCAACTTGTGATAATGGAAATTTTAATAGATAACATAAAATAAGCGTCGACTAGAAGAAGAGGGTAAAGGATTCCCTTACCTTATAGAGTAACTGCTAAGACATGAAGGATGGAAACTTGGGGGATTAAGAAATGTTTTTAGGGACTAATATAGAGAAAAAATAAACCATATACTTGGTGATTAGGGATTTGGAATGAATGAAAACGAATGGATGAGTGGATATTTATAGTAAAAGAGAGATAATTGTTTTAATAATTTAAATAGACACCTCATTAGTGGTGTTTGTAAAACCAGGGGATTTCCCAATGTATTTTCCCATGGTTTGAGCCACATGGGAAACCTAATGTTATAAGTTACTATAAAAAAGTATACAATAATTTTATTTGAAATATTATGTCATTATGATGTCATTAAACTACAGAAAACTCAAAACTATATTTTTTACTATTCATGAAAAATTCATGTATATCCGAAAAATCCAAAAAAAATAACCCTATCCATTTATCTATGTTTATAATCCAAAAATGAAATTCATTTTTTGAAAATAATTTTCTATATATTAATAATTTAATTTTGAAATAAAATCATAGTTAAATTCAAAAAAATTATTTTTAAGGTATAATTACTTTTATATCACAATGTAAAATTATTTAAAATCCCATTATCTTATTACCTTAAGAAAATTAAAAAATATGATTATTTACTATTCATAAGGCTCAAATTACTATTCATATTACTATTCATAAGAGTACGTTAATATTCACCATAAATCATGTTTGTTCTATCAGACTCCAAATTACTTACTAATCCCAACTCTAGATGACCATTTTTTGAAATTCAAGACATAGAAGAGGCATTGTTGTGTTCAATGACAACATTCTAAAATGTATTGTTTTTTAGGGACTCAGTGTTTCGTCTATACAATATTTATTATCAAAACCTTTGGGTGTTACATTGGTAGTGTACCATTTTGATTGTAATCTATGATTATCATATTTGAAACCAAAAGTTGAATGTGTTGGGTAGGCGATGGATAAATGTTCTTCAATGGTAATTAGGCTCTATGTGTGGTTGTAGACATGTAGGTCTGAGTAAGATGATTGTATTCCATTTGATTAAAGGATTATTGGTAAATCACCTATAATATATTTGACATGTATAGACAACAAATCCATGTAATGGTATCATCTCATGATCACATTTATAATTAAGGATCATTCATGGAGCTCTCACATTTGAATGCCAAATGGGGCATGGGGTAGGGTATCCCACCAACTTACAGAAAGATTCACATCGGCTTTAACAATTTTGATTCAACCCGATGTTCATTCTACCAAATTTTTTGACCCTTGGTGGCATTGCACACATAGAATAAAATAGTATAATAGGGTAGTATATCTATTCTTTTATCTTATGAAGGATGTACCAGAGCTAATTGTTTCATGTCAGACTCATCATTTGTGTTTCTCCAAAAAGAATTTTGGATTCTATTGGGTGATTGAATGGGGTTAAGTGTTTGTGAAATCGACTAACGTTGGGTATAATATCTTAAGATGGATTCCATGGAGTTTATTAGAAAAGATAAAAACACCAAAATACCATTTTATACATGATTTATAGACTTTCATTAAAAAGGTATTCTATATTTGGATGATTTTTCCAACAAGACATAAGTGCTCAGTTTTTTGATAGGATGGGGGGTTAATATCATCACAAAAATGGGGGTAGTTACTGCCTATTTTCGAACACACTCATATATTTAAGAAATTTTCATATGTTCAAGAAAACATGGTTCATTCCCATGAATTTTTAAATAGATAACCCTTTAGTTTCATGATTAATTATTAATATACATGGGTTAGATATTACTATGTCAATTCTATCATAATCCATGTGATGAGGCACTATTGAGATTATCTTCATCTAGGTTGGATATGATTTTTTTTTGGTAATGGGATCAATACCTTATGTCGGGCTTCCTATATATCCTTGGAAAAAATATAAGAATCAATGTAGATTGTTCCCATTTTACTAGTAAAAGAAATTTTTGTGGACTTTTTATAAGGACCCCACCATGTAGTATTAGTTCATGTAGCAAGGATGTCTAGGATAAAGGTGAATGGTCATCATTTTGTGCACGACATATGCCTAGGAATCCTAAAATTTCCAAGAGGTATGTTGTCTCCTTGGATGATATGACTATATTGGGCATATCGATCACAGAAAAGTTTGGTGATATGGGTTTCATGCTTGACCCTAATGGAGGATTCCAATGTATCCCATTTTATTCGGGATCAATGACTTCATCGTTCGCTTTGATTTGGGGCATACAGGCTTGATGAATCCCATAAAGGGGACATGAAATGGGGATTACATTGATTGAGAGGTCCCTTTTGGAGCTAAAGATGGGACTTACATATTAATGGAGTCCAAGAGGAATTGGGGGACATGATGGGAGTCAAACCATCAAGAGCATCCCCTTTTATCTCAGGTTGTTGAGTTTCATCCTAAGTATCATATTTGGGAAATGATTTATAGTTTTTGAATTTCAATGCATTTGGGACTTAAATCTACGAGGATTCCCATTAATAGGAGGCATAATTTCACATTTCGTGGTGGAAAAACCATTGAGGCTAGGACAAATAATGGCTTCATATGTATCATCGTCATGATGAGAATTAATTTTCATGTAGTTAAGTGCTGGATTTTGATTGTTTGGTAGTTGTGATATTATTAACCTCTAATCCCACATGATCCATGCTCGGTGTGAGAAACAAGTGGATGTGAATGATTCAACAGTCCAATGATGCTATTTTTTCATCTAGTGGAAATGTAGTAGAATGACAATGGGTGAGGTCGGGGAGAGAGAAATACCACCTGTGATCAAAGGGGATTACTCCAGGATGAATTCCCTAAAGTTGGGTTGGGGAAAGGGGAGGAATATTTCTTCTCATCAATTGGAAAATAAATCATTATTTTCCTTGTATACCACTAACCCTCATCAATGTGATAGGATAGTGATTACCCTATATCCCTTAAATGTGGAGGTAAATGTTTGTATCCAAAGGATGGACCCTAGTTTACAATGAGAATATAAACTTATGGCCATTCCAAGGTTCTGTCGCATTGTATGGATTACATATGTGACTCCACTTTCCATGGGTATGTAAACTCAAAAGGGAATGATTATCTCTACAGAGGTTCTATCAAATGGGTCTAGTGGATTTGTAAGTGACAATGACCTAATTCCATTGGACTGGATTGTGGAAGGATTGTAAATGAAATAAATTAAATGGATGGAAATGATTATTGGTGAAGGGTGGAATGACCAAATTTAAATCATTCTGTGTACCATTTTTTAATGTGGGATGCAGTATCCATCACCTATAGTGTTGAAATATATGTGGATAGGTTTTCCACATATATAAGTGGTATATAAACCTATATTTGATTGGCGTACCATGGTGTTACGCTGCACGAGGATCCGTCTACGAAGCCTGGTGCTATGTGGTGGTGGATTCTATCTGTGTAGCGGGATGCAACGTGGGGAAGCATTTTTTCTACATAGTGATGAATTATGTGACATGTCATATTGAGGAATGGGAATTTTTCATATGGTTCGTGGGAGGTTCTTCCAATACAATGATATGGATCCAAATATTCCAATTATGTTTAGGGTCTTCTAATTAATATCATTTCTTCTTCTTTTATATAATTTACAAAGATATAAATGAAAGGCATCCCTCATCTCCTTCCTCAGCTACCACAATAGATTGGTCCCTTTCATTGGATCCCTCAATATCCAATTATAGATTATCTTGGATGTTTTATATATGGGTCATAGGACACCTTTTTTTGGAATCCTATGGGGAAGTAACCCAACTCGCAGATGAAACATTCAACAGTGTCCTAGGGGGTGGCAGTTCACTGCGATAAAACTCACCACCTAAAATTCTCAAATGAATTCATATCATTCAAATGAAACCACCAGATTATAATCACCAGTGAACCATTTAATTTACAAAGATGGTATGCGGGGGAGAATATCTCCAACTCAATTCATATAATGACGCCATTCAGGGGGTATATGTGGTGTAGAATTTTGGCCTCAATTCCCCCAACGAAATTGTGCATGGGAGAGGACACTGATGTCTCTATTTCACAAACCAATTTTTTCATGGATTCATTGTGAGTATGTGTACTTACATGTAGTTTGGAATTCCTTGAAGGAATTATCATATTTTGGTTTCCCTTACTTTATCTTTTTATTTAATATTGTTCTACATATTATTTATAACTATTTTCAAGTTCGATGGAATTTCCTTCCTCTTGAATGCCACCTTTATGGGACCCCAGAATTATGAAAACTAAATTAAATTAATATATAAATTAAACAATGATGTTATTATTTTAATGTATTAAAAAATATCTAAATCACATTCCATCAAATGGAATACAATATTTCTGATCATCTATACGATGTACTACCGATATTATAATTGATGTAACTTTTTTCCATCACAACCATACAAGGATGAATATATTATTTGATATGATAATTTTATAATATGTTAGTGAATTTTATTATTGTTATGTAATTATGATTTTATAAATAGAGTGTTACATTACATTCAGTGGGGGATATAATATCATATCTCGTGTGTACGACATACAATGGACTCATAAAACAATGTGATTCATTTTTCACTTACACTTTACAAGGATGGTAGTAATGATATAGGGGATGAATATATGTGACATTTTTTACGTAATCATAATTAATAATATATCATATCACATATAACTTATTAACTTCCCATTCATTTTTAAACAATAATATCATTTTTACACATGCATGGACTACCCCCTCCAAGTAGAGATGTGAAATATTTTTCATTTAAATTTTTAATTTTCTATCATAACAATTTAGGTGACTAACATAACTTCTATATATTACATAATAGTTATTCATAAAGGTTTATTTTATATTTAGTATCCATTCATTGCTTATTTTATGAAAAATTGAATCAATGTTCATTCATATGTATATTGTAGAGTGTCCGTGAATAGTGTACTCCATTTTCTATCTCTGAATTATATTGAGTACGAAAAATAAACATATATTATACATTTTAAAGATTAAAATTATAGAATTTATATAACCAAGATCAAAATTAAAGGTCCCAAATGGGTTAAAATCATACTTGAAATAGAAGTATTTATCACCTAAAATAGTCATTTTGTCATATAATTATTAATAAATGGGTCATAGGATAATACATGAAATTAGTATATTGTATGAAATATATGAAGACAGTAATTTGTTAAATTTATATTAATTAATTATTTATTCTCTCAACCCTAACCATAACATCCCATAGTCGAGGCCTACTATAATTGAAGTGGCCTTTGAAACAATTAAATTGCGTCAAAAGGATCAAAAAATTTAGTATTAATAGTAATATAGATATATAGAAGAGTCTTTAATTAAAAATGAATACATAAAATACAAAATATTTTTTTGAGGATATTAAAAATATTCCATCTAGTATATCCTCGGATATTAATCTTTCCACTATATAGGGAATCATGGGGAAATGAATCATTGTAAGGGTGAGCTCAAATTCTCAGTAAGGTTATGTACTACAAAATAATTTCGGAATCACTGAGAATAATAATTATTTATAGGAATATATCGGTAGACACATTCCATGTAATAAATATCTAGAGAAGAAGGGGAATAAAAAATACATCCAGGATAATAATTGAACACATATTCCATTTAAATAACTTGAAAATGAATGACCAATGTGGAAATATATGAAACAAAATACATTCAAGTTAATCGATAAATAGAGAATAAATGACCAAATTTTCTTTTTCATCATGAAAATCTCATAGATAATAATAAATGAATCTAAATAATGGAAATTCATAATTCTTGGACATCATGTTTCAGGGAAATCAAACCGATAAAATCATGATGTTTTATATGTTGGTTTAAAACTATAGGTAGAATGATGGTTAATTATCAAAAATAATTTGAATCATTTGAACCTGTTGAGGAATCAATGTTCTATATATTGACTTTTCCCCACCCATCACTACTTATCCAATGCATTACTCATATATCTTGTAATTGATTTATTTAATACACAATATTCATTATCATCACATATCAATATTGAATAAATAATAATGGTTTATAAAAAATTCCTTAGTAAATGATATGTATAAACATGTGTTTTGGATGTTGATCAATATAAATACTATTGAATGATCATTAAAACATTCTAGAGAAAATTGACTTTTTATCATTCCAATGTGCCGATTCCACTTTTAAACATTTGAATCATTATCCCCATAAAAGAATAACATTAAAATAAAATTTAATTATAATTATAATAAATATATTCCTAGTATTATATGTCATAGGAGTAGTATATATGCCTTATAAAACAATATTGGTTCATAACATTACAATATGCCTCAGTGAAATGAAATGGAGAATAAATTCATTTCGACATTGTAACTTTTTGAATTATATTCCCAATGAAAGAAATAATATCAAATTAAACACTATATACTATGAAGATAAATTAATTCTTGATATAACATAAAATAGGTGTAATATATACACAACAAAAAATAATTAATGGGTGAAAATGGTGTATGCCTTATAGAATGAGACATGACAGAAGAATGCATTACCATGTGTTCCTATTAGAGTGAATATCCTTTAATATCATGTAGAATTTCTATAAATATGAGAGTAACTGATAAAAACCCATAAAAATAATTATAGTTTTATATATTAACTTATTTTATTATATTATTACAAATTTGATGTTAATCCTTCATTATATTTAATATTTTGTGTTATAATTTCCTAGTTTGATGAGTATATTTTAAATTATTACTTTTGTTTATATTACATAGATCATGACTTCATCATCTATATAATGATAAATATTATGTAAATTATATATATTATGTATATATGAATTTATAATAATCTATAATATTCAGATGTAGGATATGAAAATCATTCTTCACAGAGACTGTAGCCTAAACGTTGTCATGAACACCACTTTCATTTCATTGTCATACATAAAAGATAGAAAATTAAATGATATTATATATGTATATTATAATTAAAATATAAATTTATTTTAAATAATTAACATATGATTATTAAAATATTTTTTTAACACATTCCTTATATTTCATGAATGAATAACATCAAATTGAGTAGTCATTATTCCTCACAACCACAACCGATGTAATCATATTAACAAAATATGAATCAAATTAAGGTATGTGTTATGTAAGAATTATAGAAGAATTAATACATTTTAAATATCTTATATATCATATATATTCAACATTATATCCATTATTTAAATTTGGTCAATTGGATAATGAAACAACCTCAGTTCCCGTGGTTGTTTTCCACCTTATATAGGAATAATGAGTGCATATTCCATTTCATGGATTTTCATCAATGTGAGGGTATATCTTTTTGCATAAAATAATCTATGAAATTTTAACAGACTATGGTTATTATATATATATGATGTAAATATAATTTAATGGTCTGATATGTAAATCAAATTAAAATGATCATTGAAGAAGGTTACATCTTATTTGGGAAATACTTGCGGTTTATAAAAAACAAATCCTTGATTTTTCTTATTCCCAATGTGGGACATTAAGGATGTGGTCATGGATGTTGGGAGATTTTTTTATATGTTTTTTTGAGATAAAGGACATGATATAACTGAATTAATGTTTGTTGTTATTTCATTTTTACAGTAGACGAGTGGTGGTATTCTTGAAAATTATTTAAAGGGTTAATTTGACCAACTTTTATTAATAGTAATGTGGCTCGAATAATGAAATAAATTAGAGAAAATGGATGATATGGATGTAAAACAACAACCAATGGATTTTGGATAAGTTACAATGTCATTTATGCCATTTTCAATAAGGATTATTCTACTGTTATGATTTATTTTACCGTAATCAATTTAATTAATTTTATTAACATTCCCTTATATTGTTCATAAAAAATGAGGAAATGAAATTATTATTTATTAATTATTGTAAAGTCCCAGAATTTCCATGTATTTTGTTTTTAATATACGGAAACTTGATGAGACTGCGAAAAATGGCAGCGCGTGATTCTAAGGACCAATGTGCCTGAAATGAAGTTCTAATCATTTTTTTGGGTACGATCAGTTAACGTTCAAGTGGGTTTTTGTATCTTTTGAACAGGTGCTCCGAGTTAAAATCTAAGGGAATCGTTGAACATGTAGCATCGGTACTCACATAATGTGACCTTCATCTCGCCCAAAGTAGGTCAAGGGTCAAAGATAGTTTTTGGTGTTTTCTGTGGGAATGGAAAATAAAATAAAATATACATTTATTTTATTTATAATTAACCTCCCATGTGAAGGATTTGTAGGGGGACCGCGAGGGGTTAAAAAATCCCAACATGAATGCTCAGTGGTGGGGACCACCTGATCCAAAAAAACCCCCAATTCAAAGCTTGGTGGTGGGGACCACCCGAAGCCCACGTTATTTGAGAAAATCCACTCCACTCCCTACATTAATTATTCCAACTCTCCATTAATTAATTATTCCAATTCAAATTTAATTAATTAAGCTAACATAATTTGTTCCAAAAATTTAAAATTGGGAAAACATATTTTATTATGTTATCACTTCTTTTGTTGGGAGGGGGTTTTTTGATGGTGAAAGAAAAGGAGGAGAACATCGGAGAAGGCTCTCCAAAGAATAATGAACTCGAAAATTGAAGAACATGGAAGACGTTTGAACCGACATCGGAAGCATGACTGCAAAACCAATGACTGTGGCCACTCTCTTGGCCTTTATTGTTTCCATATCACTATATCTGTCAACAATTCTACAAGGTAGGGTTTTTTATTGAATTCATGAAATTTCATGATTTAATTCCTCATTTTTGGAAATCATGGAGAATTCAGAACAACAAAAATGTGTTTATCCACAATTTGTATGAATTTTAGAGTTTGAAGTTATTGACTCATGATTTTGTAGAGACTTTTTCTACCACTATAACATGGAGGGTGTGGGATAAACAAACATGGCCCAACCCCTCCACCGTTATTCCTTATTTTTGTATTCTTCACGATGGTTACGGCGACCGGTGGCAGCAGTTGGCACCAGTAGACAACTGCAGTGAGGGTGATGAAGGAATTGCAGCCGGTCATGCCGGCCGCCGGCAAAGGAACGACTCTTTGCCACCCTGCGGCCTTGCCGCGCCGCCCCGTCGCCTTGTGGCCCCCTGCGGCATCGTGGCCCCACCACTCCACTAAGACAAGGTGACCAGTACAGGAGCTAGCTGGACCTAGCGGGATGAGCCGGGTCTGTTCAACTGGGTCGGACAAAAACCAGACCCATTTCAACCAATTTATGCTCTTTTGGCCATAACATTGGTACCAGACGACTATTTGACGAACCATTAGCGGTAATGGAAACCTTGGAGCAAGAAAATACCTTTGAGTATACCCCACTGGAGAGTTGGATAATGTTTGAGTACGGTCAGGTTGGATCGAGAACGAATCCAAGCGGTCCCTCTGGATTAAAAGTCTAATAACTCACAGATCGGGCGTCTGATTGACATACTACCTTTTGCGTTGAGACCCATATGACGTGATGGTCCCTTGGAAAAATTCTCCTTGGGACATTTTGGAAGTTGGAGTGTCGACCAATGTCTTGAGGAGAAGACCCTCCTAGAGATGAACGAGCTTAGCGCGGGAACCCAGTAGCTGGATCTGACTTAAGGAAGAGATCATCCATGGGTCATTGATTGAGGTTCCCACATGGATCCACTCTAGTATTTAATGCGGGACTACCCGTGAGAACCTATGTGGGTCAAAACCTAATGATCTTGTGTGGGTCAGCACATAGTGATCTTGTGTGTGTCAGCACCAAGTGATACTGTGTGGGTCAGCATCGAGCGATCCTGTATGGGTCATCACCAAGAAATTCAATGTGGGTAAGAACCTAGGGATCCTATGTGGGTAAGATGAAGATTAGTGAGCCTTCGTGGGTGTGCTTCTTTATAGAGTAAGATGGTTCAATAGGTACAACTAATCATCTCTACTACTGTACCAATGTTATACCTGGTATGAGCTGAGTTGGAACCGGAGTGGTACATTCCTTTGTAGTAATACCTCAGTGGTATTCTTCTATGTGGAATACCTATGTGGTACTTGAAACAGTGGAATTCCATCCTATGTGGAACACTTGATATTTGGGCATTGAGACGGACTATGTGTTTTCCCCATGTTTGAGATGGGTATTCTTGATAACACAGGTATATATATGGGCATATACCTAAGCTGGGTATTTAGTTGATTTCATTCATTGTGGATTATCATTTGTGAATTTTGTGAGACTTTGAGGGTCATAGGGTCCCTTTTGAGTATCGTTATACTCACCTCTACATGGGCTATGCCCACACCTCAAAGTGTTTGGTGCAGACGACAGGTAGCGCTGAATGTGGACGAGAGTACTAGGACTGGACGTAGCTCGGAGGTGGACCATAGATGAGGCGTACTGCAGACACGACCATTCGATAGATTTACCTACCCTTCAGGTAGGATCATTGGCGATTGATCGCAGGTGTTGTTCCAGTTTACTTGTACTTTTAGTTTCTTGTACTTTCCATTTGGTCTTGAATCTGAATTCACTCTGTTTACTATTCAGTTTAAATGATTTCTTATCTTGTTGTTTTCTTGGTTTCCCGTGTTTATAGGTTATAAATGCAACGAATTACTAGTTTTAGGGAATAAACCTTTGATCCTAGTCGTCAGCCCCTAGCCTATGGAAATTGGGCTTGGGGTAGTCATGGCACCGGCCCCGGGGGATAGGTCATGGAAAATTGGTATTAGAAGAGTCAGTTATACTATAGAAAAATAGGACTCTGATATTTTAAACAAAAATAGTGTTATGTGTAGTGAGTGTGGATATTTGTTTAGGGAATGCAGTGTTGGTGTGGCGGTCGACGTATCCATACATGAAGACCCATACTCTTGATTTCTGACTCAGTGCATGAAAACATATATTGTTCCTATGTTTTCATGAGTTTTAATTGTGATATCACGAGATATCTCACTAGGTATAACTTATGTATCTTGGATCACATGTTTCTTTTTAAGATTTCTCCATGCAGACAGAAAGCTAGGGTTCTGGATATAGTATGCACAAATAGCCCACCAAGCGACAAGGCCTTGGTTCAGGGCCCTCTTCCAGTAGAGAAACCAGCCGAGGAACCAATGGTACCACTACTCATTTGGACATCGATTCCACCAGCCCTAGTAGCAGAGGGTTCATGCCACTTAATTTCATTACTCGACTTCCAGTGCCAGAGGCCTCCCAAGATTAGTAGAGAGACAGACCCACATGCGGTTGAGGATTGGTTGGAGGTTGTGGTGAGAGTCTTCCGGCTAGTGTAGACACAATCCAATCTCATGGTGACCCTTTCTACCAGTATTCAATAGGAAGCAGCAGGAAGAAGAAGGAACTTGATGCTCTTGGCACATGACAAGGCGACACTTCTATGGGCATACATCGATATCATTTTTTGGTAGAGTTTTTCCAAGTGACTCTTCGCACAGTGTGCATTCAGGAGGTACTTCATCTACAGCAGGGAAGCCTTACTGTGGCTCAGTACTCATTGAGGTTCACTGACCTCTCATGCTACTCCATTGATATGGTGCGGGACCCATTCTTCAGGGCCTAGACCTTCGATCAGGGACTCATATGAGAGATCTGGGTTTCGATGATCTCAATCATCATCCCGACGCAGGAGGGGGTGTTAGAGTGAGCCCTATTAGAGGATAGTTTCCTTACTGAGTAGTCACCTGAAGTAAGACCCACTACCAGTCATCATGTAGTGGACACTTCTACATCTAATCATAGACAAATGTCGTATAGTTTCAAGTGGAACAAAACTATAGTTGGATGACCGCTGGATTCAGGGTCGGTTGTATGGGCCACCGGAGGTAGAGCTAGTAATGCCAGGAGCGGGCAGTGTTTCACATGCGGCGGGTAGGGTCACATGGACCTTGACTATCAAAACCACTGTACATATGATCATAAGACATTCAAAGGACTTCCCTAGAAGAGGAAAATATTCGACCAAGGTGGTCCGCAGGGAGAAGGATGGAGTGATAGAGGAGTTGGTCGTGCAACTAGCGGTGGGAGATGATTCAAGATGTTAGTTCCACCACCACCAGGTGATCCACCCTGACCATAGGTTGCATGATGACAGGGGAGATCTCATCTCCACGAAGATGAGTCCTTTATTCATGGTTCTCTTGAAATGATAAGAGGTATGATCTGTGTCTAATACACCAAATATTTTGTACTTATAGACACAAGTTCCAGTCATTCCTCTATTTCCAATTATCTCGTTCAATGCATGGGGATTCTGATGGAGCTGTTGGCTTGATCCTTGGAGCTAGAGACTCAGATGGGAGTGGATTCGATGATTATTCACTGGTTATGGAAGTGTGAGCTTACGCTATGAGGTAAGAGCTTCGGAAAGTATCTTCTAGTAGCGACATCGAGGCCTTACAACGCGATCTTGGGGATGGATTGGTTATCTATAGTCCATGCTCAAATCGACTATATTAGGCACAAAGTACGGTGTGTCTACTAGGATGGGACCAGGTTTAACTACATTGGTGAGAAGGGACTCTTTGTATCAAATGATGGACTTACCAAGAGGAGAGTGAAACTAATCACTCATCAGTTGTCTATCCTTACCCTCGAAGCAGTTGATGTGGAGATTCTGAGTTATTCTATATTAGTGGTCCAGTACGCAGATGTCTTCCCTGAGGATGATCTGGGTCTACCTCCTTGTAGAGAGGTGAACTATTATGTTGACTTGTACCCCCAGATGGCACCTATATCTACACCAGCGTATTAGATGGTTGTCGCTGAGCATTGTGAGCTGTAGGTTTAACATGAAGGCTTACAGGGGAAACGGTTCATTTGGCCCATTGTTTCTCCATGGGCAACCTTGATTATGTTCTCTAAGATGGTAGATGGGAGCTTGAGACATTGTGTAGTCTATCAGTGCGTGAACCAGGTGACTGTGAATAACAAGTACCCACTTATGAGGATTGACAACTTCATTCACCATCTAAAGGGTGCATGGTAGTTCGTGAAGATAGGCCTTAGATTAGGCTATCACCAGCTCAGAGTGTGAGACGATGATGTGCAGAAGACGACTTTCTGATGTCCATACTACCACTATTAGTTCTTGTATAGGCCATTTGGTGTAACCAATTCTACATTAGTGTTTATGGGTCTCATGAATTGGATCTTCCAGCCATACCATGATTTATTTGTAGTAGTCTTCATCGAATACATTCTAATCTACGCAGATACTGAGGAGGAGCATGTCTATCATTTGTAGGTAATACTGGATACACTCCGAGAGTAACTGTATTATGAAAGATCTCGAAGTTCTAGTTTAGTATCTGAGAGGTTCACTTTCATGGACACGTCATCTCAGATGATGGAGTTGCAATGTATCTAGTGAAGATTGAGGCGGTACTTGCATGGGATCCACCTAGGAGTGTGACAGAGATACATAGCTTCTTCAATTTAGATGGATACTACCAGAGGTTTGAGCTATATTTCTCCAAAGTTTTAGCACATTTATCAGAGTTGACGAAGAAGGAGATACGCTTCGTGTGGTCAAAGAGATCCTAGTGGATTTTTCCATAGGTGAGGAAGAGGTTGACTAGTGACCCAATCATCATGCTTCCAGAGGAGGGAATAGGGTACGTAGTCTACTACGACACATTAGTGTCTGAGAATAGATGTGTCTAGATGTAGGATTGATAAATGATAGCTTAGGTTCTCCACAGCTGAGACAACATGAGCAGAACTATGCCACCCATGACCTGGAGTTAGCAGTAGTGGACTTCACTTTGAAGATGTGTTGACATTACTTAATAGATGAACATTTTACAGTGTACTCTGATCATAGGTGTCTCAAGTATATATTATCCCAGAAGGACCTTAACCTGAGACACCAATGTTATCTTTAGTTCCTCTAGGACAATTATTTCAAGATACTATATACTCCTGGGAAGGGGAATGTGGTAGCAGATGCACTCAGTAGGAGATCTGGTATACAACTGCTAGGTGAGGCGACAAGGCAGTTGGACGCTTTGTAGAGATCATATGTGGATTGATATGGAGAATATTTCATTTAGTTTCATACAGTCACTCCCCCACTTCTTCAATGAGTCAAGTTGGCGCACCATGGGTACGATGACTTCGAGGATCGACATGCTTAGATATCATTACGGTAGACAACTGGTGAATTTTTTGAATATGGGGAGCACTTCATCCTCTTTAGAGGATGTACCATGGTACCATTGTCACTTTGGAAAGATGTGATGAGGGAGTGCCACAATTCCCCTCTATCGGTACATCCCGGAGTGGCGAAGACATACCAGGATCTCCAACGACATCAATGGTGGCCAAGAATGAAGAAAGAAGTTTTAGAGTTTGTCTCTTGGGGCCTCACTTGTTAGATAGTGAAGGCGGATCATAAGGTACCAGTAGGCATGGTTCAGCCATTGGAGGTCCCAAAGTGGAAGTGGGATGGGATATACATGGATTTAATGATAGTACATCCATGTACATCCAGGTGACATGACTCGATTTGGGTGATCATCAACTAACTGACCATGTCGGCCCACTTCCTAACATTGAGAGAGTAGGGTTCAGTAGAGATCTTTGGATGCCTCTATGTGCAAGAGATTGTGCAGCTACATGGAGTAGCCTTTATTATTTTTCTAATCGTGATACATGTTTTGCATCCCGGCTATGGAAGGGGTTGTAGGACGATTTCAGGATGTAGCTTTGTTTGAGCACCGTCTTCCATAATCAGTCAGATGGACAGACTGAGTGGACCATTTAGACCCTTGAGGACATGAAACGTGCTTGCGTCCTTGACTTATGTCATTGTAGGGAGGATCATTTACATTTGGTGGATTTTTACTACAACAACAACTATCACTCTACCATGGGAATGGCACAATTCGAGTCATTGTACGAGAAACCTAGCAGATTACCTTTGTGCTGGACTAACCTAGGGGAGTCAGTAGTAGTGAAACCATAGATGGTACCGGCTACCACAGAGATAGTGCAGATCATTCAGGAGTAGATGAAGACTGCACATAGTAGGCAGAATTTGTATGCTGATATGATATTGAGACCTCTGGAGTTCGACGATGTGGACCACGCCTTTCTACAGGCCTCACATGGACATGGTTTACAAAGATTTGGCTGAGGTGGAAAGCTATCTCCGAGGTTCATTGGCCCCTTTCAGGTCCTCAGTAGAGTTGGCGAGGTGGCATACCGCTTAGCTCTTCCACCTCAGTTGCACTGGGTGCACAACGTCTTCCATTTACCACAGATGAGGAGATACGTGGATGACCCTTCTCACATCATCGACCGTAGAGAACTAGATGTCGACGATGGGACGACTTTTATGAGGTTCCATTAGAGATTGAGGATCAACTGTAGTGGGTCATTCATGGGCAATCGATACCTCTGGTGCACATCTGTAGGCATCTTGGGAACCTCCAGGAGAGCACATGAGAGAGGGATGATATGATTCATGATCAGTACCCCCACTTGTTCACTTACTATAACTTGCAGATTATGGGGACCTAAAGCTCTAAGATGGGAAGAATGTAAAGACCTGAAATTTCTATGTAATTTTTTTAATATATGGGAATTTTATGAGTTTGGAAAAACTGGCAGCGTGTGATTCTATGTCCCGGTGTTCACCGAATGAATTTATGAACTTTTTTTGGGTATGATTAGTTAACGTACGAGTGGGTTTTTTAACATTTAATCTGGTGCATGGAATTGATATTTGAGGGAACCGTTGAACTCGCGGTGCCAGTACTCACTTAAGGTGACCTTCACCTTGACCGTAGAAGGTTGATTGTGAAAGATAGTTTTCGAGGTTTATTGTGGGAATGAAAAATAAAATAAAATGAACATTTATTTTATTAATAAAAAACCTCTCATGTAAAGGCTTTGGTGGTGTGGACAATGAGGTGTTAAAACCATCCAACATGAATTCTCGGTGGTGGGGACCAACCGTGCTAGTAAAACCCCCATTTTAAGGCATGGTGATGAGGACCACCTGAACCCCTCATTATGGGACAAAAACCTCTCAACTCCTTACTTTAATTATTCCAACTCTCCATTAATTTATTATTCCAACACTTCTAAAATTAATCATGTTAACTTAATTTGTGCCGAAAATTTAAATTTGGATAAACTTATTTTATTATTTTGGAACCACTTTTCTGGGTAGGGGGTTTTTGGTTGGTGAAAAATAAAGGTGAGAACATGGGAGAAAGATCTATAATGAAGAACGCAATCTGAAATTGAAGAACGTAGACGATGGTCAAACCAAATTCAAAAGCGTGACAACAGAAGCGAGGATCGTGGGTCTTCTCTTCACATTTATTATTTCCATCTCACGATCTCCGTCATAAATTCTCAAAGGTAGGGGTTGTTATTAAATTCATGAAATTTCTCGATTTAATTCTTCATTCAAGGAACGAATGGAGAATGAGGATAAACAAAATTGATTAGATCGAGGATTCGTATGATTTTTAGTTTTTGATTTCAATGACTAATGATTTTGTCGAGTTTATTGATACCACTCTAATATGGAGGGTGCGGTAAAAAAAACATGGTCCGAACCCTCCACCATTATTCATTATTATTGTGATCCTCGCGACGGTGATGACCACTGGTGCCGGCAGTTGGCACTAGGGGAACTCGAGAACAGTGACGAAAGTGATGACCAAAGGGCAGCAGGTTAAGCTAGCCTCCAGTGAAGGCAGGATGCTTCACCGCCCTGCAGCCTCCACCAAACTGTGGCCTCTGTGCCCCGCGGTGCTCTACCATTCATGGCCACCTCCGCCCTACGGCCTCGCTGCACCGCCCCATGTCCTTACTACATAGCCCATGGCCCCCGTGGCCTCGCTGCGCCTCCCTGCGCCGCCTCGCGGCCTTGCCGCGCCTCCCCGTAGCCTCCCGGTGCCTCCCCAAAACCTTGACCCTCCTCCCTATGGCCCCCTCTGGTGCCTCCCTGTGGCCTCATCGGGCTTCCCTACGGTGTCAACATGTCGCCCCGCGGCCAACACCGCCCCCGCAGTAACTGCCACCCCAGGGCCCCGTCGCCTCGTGGCCCTATGTGGTCCTCTACGGACCTCAATGCCTTGCGGCCACACCATGCCACCGGTCCAGGCCACCCTACACGGGCCGGGCCAGAACCAGCGGGTCGGATGGGACCCGGACCCATTTCGACCCATTTACGATCATTTGGTAACAACTTTGGCACTAGACATTTGTTTAACTAACTATTAGCTGCGCTGGAAGCCTTGGAGCGAGATGGAACCTTTGAGTATACCCTGCTAGAAATTTTTATAATGTTGTAGTACGGTCATGTTGTATCGAGCACAAATCCAACCGAGCCCACAAGACTGAATGGAAAATAACTCCCATAAGTGGCATCTGATTGACGAACAATCTATTGCGTTGAGACCCTTAATACATGGAGATCCTATGGAATACTTTTTTTGGGACTTCGTGGTAGTTTCAGTATCAACATGTGGCTTGCGAAGCATTCCCTCCCTGATATGAGTGAGATTTGCGTGAGAATCGAGTAGCTGGCTCTGACTTAAGGAAGATATCCTTCGTGGGTCTGTTATTCATGGTTACACGTGGAACCTCTCTCGGATTCCATGAAAGACTATCAATGAGATCATATGTGGGTCACCACCTTATGATTATGTGTGGGTTAACACATAGCGATCCTCGACGGGTCATCACCGAGTGATCCTATGTGGGTCAATGCCGAGTGATCCTGTGTGGGTCAGCACCGACTGATCTTGTGTGGGTCAGCACCTAGAGACCCTATGTTTGTCAAATGATGATTAGCGATCCATAATTGTTATGCCTCTTAGCAGTGTTAGACGATACAATAGTTAACACTAATTTTCTCTACTAATGTGCCTAATTTATACATGGTGTGAGCTGTGTTCTTACCTGAGCGGTACTTTCTTTTATGTTAATACCTTGGTGGAATTCATCTCTGTGACGTACATGCGTGGTACTTTCCTTCATGGTATTCCTTTTATTGTGGAACAGTTGAGCTTCGGGCTTTGATTGGGACCTTGTGTTTTCCTCATGATAACGATGGATATTCTTGATAACATAGGTATATGAATGTGCATATACCTATGTTGGGATGTTAGTTTATTTCATGCTTAATGGATTATTCTTTGTTGGATATCCTTTTTGGATTTTGTGAGACCTTGAGGATTTTTCGGTCCCTTCTGAGTATCGTTATACTCACCCCTGCACCGGCTATGGCCACACCTCATTGTGTTTGGTGTAGAAGGAAGACATCACTGACTGTGGACGAGAGTACTAGGACTAGAGGTAGCTCGAAGGTGCACCTTAGATGAGGCGTACCACATGGATGATAGTTCGAGAGTTGTTCCTAAACTTCAGGTAGGATCATTCATGGGTGATCGCAAGAGTTTTTTAAGTTTACTTATACTTTTAATTTTTTGTACTTTTCAGTTGGTCTTGTATTCTGGCCCCTTTTACATATTGTACTCACTCTATTTAATACTCATTTTACAAGAGTTTGTATCTTGTTGTGTCCGTGGTTTCATGTATTTACATGTTATAAAGGCAATGCCTTCCCAGTTTTAGGGATTACGCCTTCAGTGCTAGTTCACATAACCTAGAATTTGGAAGGTAGGATTGGGGGTAGTCATGGTACAGGTCCTAGGGTACGGGTCGTGAAAATTATTCTAATTGAAAATATGAAATCTATTATCAAAATTCCAATCACATAAGTGGAAGATATTAATAAAAACCTACTCTCATAGATGGGATGACCAAGCTTATTTTGAAAGTAAAAAACTTAAAAATATTGATATATTTTTTTATAAAATTCCGATATAATATTAATTTCAATGACCTATATTAGAATAATTAATGTTTAATTTATATAATTAATCATTAAATGAAAAAACCTGTAATATATCTTTATAAATAAATTATCTAAAATTGATTTTTTTCAATTTCAACTATCTATTTTTCACTTTTCATAAAATAAGAAATATTTTAGAATGATACAAAAAACTAAAGATAATTAATATCATCAAATTTTAAAAATAAAGATTAATTTGACATACAGTATTTATAAATTTTCCAAATTCTAGTTTAAATAATTGTTCTTTATCAAAAGGAAGAAATATTTCTCTAAGAAAATTATGTTTTTAATGGGTAAATTTGGGATTGATCTTATTTTATGCCTATCAAATATATTGTATGAATGTGGAGAATATTTTAATTGAATATATATCATATATTTTTTAATATCATCCAATATTATTTATTAATAAAATTTCATAATATATAACACCTTTGGGAGAATAAAATCATATCGTAAATATTAATTATTATTTTATATTCATTTATAATAAACTGGTAACCTATAAATTTATAATATAATTCTATTAACCATATATTATATATGTCATTTAATACCATTCATAACCTCAAATATAAAATAAATATTATACACTTTTATATTAAATAATAATTTTGTAATAATAAATTATAATTTGGAAAACCCCGATATTGCGTGTAATACAAGCCATCATAGAAATTCATTATTACTTGAAACAAAGGATAACTCTATATCACGTTTATTGTTATATATATAATATATTGAATTTATATGAAATTTGAAATAGTTTTTATAGTATCAAGATAATTCATTATCATATGTGACTGGTGTTTTCTGTTATACATGTTATCAAATACTAATTTCTAACATAATATTTTAGTTTGTTATGTTACCCCACATTTATTAAATTGCATCCCCACAATTTAAACAAGATATTGGTTTTCTGAGATTTGATATTTGAACATTACATTTTTCTAAACTCCAATTAAAATAGTGTTTATAAAATATCATCTTATTAAGAGAGAGTGATAAGTATAAAGGTTACCTAGAATAACATATTACTCAATTTCTATGTAGGATAACATTATGGTTACTGAAAATATAGACTTGCAGAAAAAGTGTAAATAATTATATGGATTGATTGAGTTTATCAATAAAAAAATTAATAATTAATGGATTTTTGAGGTCCTTGAAGCCATAAATATTATGTGATTTAATGTTCCATGGGATTAATAAAAATTAATGTATTATAACAACATTTAACATCAAGATAATTTTCCTAATGTTCTGTAATTATTTTGATGACTGATATATATTAAAATATACTTACATAATATATTTTTATAATATCAATTTCTTCATTTTGTTCATCATTAATCCATTTCAAGTTAGTCCATTTACTCCATTAATGAAATATCTAATAAAGAATTTGTTTTCCTTATGTACTAATACTTACTTTTAACAAATCATATGATACATAAAAATGTAGTTATATATGTTTCTAAAATTTTTAAAAAATCATTATGTTTCATAAAAAAATATAATATCCCAAAATTTATTGTACTGGTTCATCATAAATATTTATTCAAAAAATCATTTAACTTATAATAATGACATGTTATCCAAGACATCACATAGGTTGGTGGTAGCTTCGAAACTATTATATTTCATAATTCAGGGGTTAATGCCCCCACCCCCTTTCTGAATTTGATGTGTGGTCAACCAGAATAATAGTTTAACTTATTCTAAAATATATTCACATATATCAAATAATGTTCTTAAAAAGGTGATGAATATCTTTGAAATATGTATAATCACTAAATATATTTTTAACTAATAGTTATAATTCAACCTCATTATATAAACCCATCATATGTATTATGTAATCAATTTTACTTCATTGGACTATGTTTTAAACTAGGTAATTCATTGTCATTATTTATTCAAAACCTTCCTAATAGTTTTTAAATAATTTGTGAATTATCCAATGTTTTTATCTTTGGAGTATCTTACTATTTGTATAGTATGTCTAGTTATCGTGTACTCGGTTATACTCGATTCGGGCCTAACACACCATTTTAGATGTGATACCCCTATAAACATCACTTCCAAAACCACATCCACTTTTACTATCCATTCATGGATGTATTTAGAGTAATTACCTCATTAAAACTACATTAAAATGTTAATCTATGCCATTCTATAATTTTCCTCTTTGTCGACATTATGGTTAACATCTGTAATCTAAGTTTTCCAAAATCTAGTTCCAAAGGATTCAACTAAAATGGAAATGATATAAAATAGAAAAACATTGAACATATAATCCTAAATTCAGTACCATATACTAAACAATTATCATTATATTCCATTAAATTATGTCCCTAATGTCTGAAATATTTATTAGTTTATTAAACTATATAAAAACCCAAAACTTGAATTAGCGATTAATACAGAAATTAAAATATAAAATTTCCATTGGATAAATTTTTTTTCCATCTAGAATATCGTTATATATAATTCTTATAACACTTGAGTGAATCTTGGGGAAATTAAATATAATACATGTTAAAATAAATTATTATCCATGTTTAGTAAATTAGACTAAATAATGTATTAATGTGGGTAAGGTAAAAATATAAACATGCATTCCAAGTAATCAATAAGGAAATAAGGATGTGTGAAAATACTATTGAAAGGATAATAACTGAAAACAAATTCCAATTAAATAACTGGATATGGTATAATCAATAATTATTTGAAATGAAATATTTTTTAAAATCGTTTAATAAACAGAGATATAAATGAATCCATATACAATATCATAGTTAAAACATTAGAGATAAGAAATAATATATGGTAATGATGGAAATGAATAATTATTAAGAATTGTGTATGAGGCACATAAAAAAATACATTGTCAAGACCATTCACAAGATATTTCAAAAGTAAATTTATAAACCTATTTATTTATCAGAAATAATTTTTTTTGTGATAACCTCTCAATGAATCTATGTTATATGTAAATTCTTGGTCTTACCCGTCAATATGTTTCTAGATCATTCCCCATATATCTAGTAATTGGATTCATTAATAAACAATATGATGTCTCCAAAAATAAAAATATTGAATAAATAAAACATACAAATGAATAGTTATTTAGTAGACTATAACTAATAATAATTTTTTTTGATAGTGACATATTGAAATACTGTTAAAATATAAATAAAGAATTTTTGAGGAATATAATCATTAATCATTCCAATGTTTTCCATACCACTTTGAAACATTTGATCTGTAATAATAATAAAGGAAAATAAATGAAATTTAACATTTAATATCCTAATAATAATAATATTCACTATACAAAATATCAAATGAGAATTATATACAACTGATAAAATAAACAAGTTGAATAACCTTAGAATTTTCATCAATAAAATGAAATTGATACAAAACCCCTTTTTAATTGGAATATTTTTAAGTATAATACAGCTGAAAAAATTAATATCAAACTAAAAATATAAATACCTTGAATATATATATAATTTTTCATGATAAATAAAAAATAGTTCCTTTATATTCACAACAAAAATTAATTATATGGTGGAAAATTTGTATGTCTCATCTGATGAAAACTGAGACATGAATCAATTACCTTGTGTTTTCTTTTTGGGTTAACATACTTTATCTTCATATATATCTATTTAAAATATTCTATTAACATATACAATTAACAAAACTATATTTATAATTACATACTTCTATTAATTTATAATTACCTCTTTTTTAACCACAGTTCATTATTTTATATATTCGATGTGTTAATTTCCTATGATGTTGGGAATATTTTAACTTGTTTGTTTTGTTATTATTATATAGTACCTGATTTAAAAATATCAAAAATTTAAACCATTATTTAAATTTTATACACATTAATTATATATGTACTTATTATTATACAAAATATTTGGATATAGTAAATGAAATTCATTATCCAGGGAAAAGGTATGTCTAACGTACAGAAGAATGTTCCTTCCATTTCATTGAAATATTTAAAATATGAATTTTAAAGTATATATATAAATATATTATAAAAATATTATCATATTTATGTAATATATTTCACATAATTTTGTTAAATATATCATTAATTCATTATATGTGTTGCACGAATAAATATCATCTCTTTAAGGAGGCTGTAGTCCACAATCCACAAACAAGGTTATTTTATCCCAACAATACTGATCACATGATAGCCTTTGTTATATAATAATTATTTCATCATAAATACATTATAGAAAACATATATATGATATATATATATATACTATATAACTATAATTATTTCCAAACTTGAATGCTTGTAAATGGATAGACAAACGACATCAGTTCGTGAATCGGTAATCCGTTGTACACAAAAACAAATAGTGTGCATCTCTATAGATGGATGTCTGTGAATTTGTTGTTAAAACTCCTAGAATATAAAATATTAGTAAATTTAAAATAATGTATTTATTATATATTTTTATATAAAATTAATTAAATCATTGGACAAGTAAATTAAACAATATTGATTGTTGAAGATGGTTTTTTCTTATTCAGGTAACTCCTTTTGGTTTCAACAAAAATACATCATTGGGTTCCTTTCATCCCAAAATGGGGATTCTACAATGAATTTAGAGTTTTGTGGAATTTTTTTAGAGTTGGTTATGGGGTATTTCGTGAGAGGTGTGAATAAATGTCAGAGGTGAGCACCCTTTTATTGTCGCGGTGGAGTGGTATTCATTTAATGATTTTAATGAAGACATTCCAAACTTGTTATTCACATTACAAATGGCTCCAATAATGAACCAAATTATATAAAATGGAATATAATGTCTATATATGGTGATCCAATTTATTGTAAAAATATTTCTAGTTCAACTATTCCAATAAGTTTAACGTTTAGACCATTGTTATGTATATTTTAACATTAATCGATGTAATCATTTTTAATTACATTCACTAATTCTTTTAAACAATATGTTAAAATTATTAGTAATTATAAAATATTATTATAAATTTTATATTTTTTTTGAAATTTCTAAACACATATTCGGTGGATATTGAATTAAAATTAATCCCACAGATGGGGCGATAAAGCTGGTCATTAAAGTAAAAACAATCAAATGTTTGAATGGTTTTAATATAAAATTCAATTTTAAAATTTATTATAGTGACCTATATTGGATATATTTATGTGTAATTTAACTATATAATCATTAAAAAAATATATTATATTTTATACTAATAAAAATATTAGACTAAAAAGTAGTTTTTATTTAAAATTCATTTTTTTCAATATTCATAAAAAATTAAATATTAAAAAATAAAAAAAATTCTCCATTAAGATAATTTTTATGTTCCTATTTAAACAACTAATGTTAATTTGGAAAATTTTAATTTATTAATGTTCCAAAAATTATTTTTAATTAATGTAATTCGATAAACATAAGTAAATTTTCATTTTGAGAAATAATGCATTTATATATAAAACTGGGTTAGGTCTTACTCTACCCCGATCATGTCAATTGGATAAATGTAAAATTGATTTGATTATATATACAAAATATATATCTAATTAATAATTATCAATATTACTAATTAATATTTTTAATTAGTATAAATCCATTTTTTGATCATCATAACATTTCTTTTATATTGACTTTGTTTTCTATTCGTTTATTAATAATTGTTAATAAAGGGACTCATTTTTAATTTTGTAAACCATGTATTTTAAAAACATAGTTAATTATATTGATAAAATATAATGTAATGGAATTTTTTTTAATTATATAAAATAAATCTGTTTTAATAATATGTTATTCTTATATTAAACATGATCTTTTAAGTAATTCAAGACATCTAAGAATGTCGTTATTGTGTGCAACACATGCTTAATTAGTTTCACGTGAATTGACAGATATATGAAAGATTTAATATATTTAAAATATCAATAATCTATTAAATTTGATGGATATTATATTCTTGTTATTTTTGTTTTCCTTAGTCATACACCATGTCGAATACAATTTTCTTACATTATAACATTTGTGCGTCACATTTATAAAATAGAATTTACTAAAACATAAGAGGAAAATAAGATTTGAGGTAGTTGTTTCTCATTTAATTTTACTTACATGAGACATATGTCATATTCGATGATTATTCGTTTAGTGTAGTGTATATAATAATCATTTTTATCTATTATATCACGAATATATGTATCATCCTTTTAAATGAATTTTAATTTGATGTTAATATATTCATGGGGAATACGGTATTAATGTTACCAAAGTGATATGATATGTGTCTTCCAATCACATTTAAATCCTAATTATTTTTACATGTATATACATTCATGTAAATTCAATTAAAATTTTATACATAACCACATTAATTTTATAATATTAAGTGATTGAATAGAAATTTCATGTAATAGAACCAAATTTTTGTATGTTTTATTGATTTTTTATAGATAATTTCTTTAATACAATTTATCGTAATATCTATCTTCCATTCAAAAAAATTATCATAAAAAACACATGTTTTATTATAAATAAATTTAAAATTTTAAAAATTAATTATTAATGACATATTTACCAATGGTTGAGTGTTTATGAAATGATTTAGAAGAAATATCCATTTCATTTTATAAACAAGTAATGTTTGGTAATAACTAAAATGAAATGAGTATTTGTATAATCTTATACTACAAGTATGGATTTTCATAATATCATTCCTAACTAATGTTTTAATGAATCATATATAATCTATTAAGGATATATAAATTGAAAAGAATTTAAAAACAATATTTTGAACATTTTAATTTGAAAATATTTTCATATTGAAAATATAATATAACATAATAATGTTTTTAATATCAATTATTTGAATTTATTTTCCTAATCATCATCAACCTTTTATTATTCTCTTTTTAAATTTGTGATAAGTTTTTTATATCATATTTCTTCTTCATTTCAATGCACTACAATCATCTTTTCTAAGGATTTCCCAATACATTACAATTCTTCATAATACTCTAAACTGTTTTGGATCAAGTTTATTGATTTGGGAAACTATTAACATTTCTTATGTAATGATTTTAATATTAATGATTATGTTTATTATTTCTTACTACCGTTATGGTGGATCAAATATAAATTTTCAGTGATGTGATATCTGTGTTATATCCTTTTTATTCGTTGGATGGTCTAATTGGGTAAACTAGATAGTTTTCTTTGAATAATTTAGAATAATTTTTTAATATGTGTTAAAATGAGGCCTTAATATTATGGTTAGGATATCTGACATAATTTATTCCCTGTGAATTAAATTAGTTATTGATGTACCGTGTGATTATTTGATAAGATATGATATTAATTTTTAATTTTTAAGATCATATAATTATTTATAAGGTTATCATTTATTCATTCCATTTTATACACTTTATTTTTTTTAAGTAGAATTTATTTATGTTATTTAAATTTACATATTTATTTTCTTATATATTAATGAAAAATATTACTATACACTTAATCATAATGATTATTATATATCATGCATTAATTATATTTTATTTTCCAATGTAGACAAGAAAGTTGTTATGATTGATATGTAATGATATTGTCATATAATAATGGAGTACACAAAATAATAACATGTTGAATTTTATGTAATCAAATATTACATGACAATAAAGTATGTATACAGTTTACCAAAAAAATAAACTATTTTTTTCATTTAGAATGTGATTCCTTATAAATTATTCAAATGTAATTTAGTAACCACCAACCACATGAATAGGCGTTGGGGAATTTAAATTAGGAAAAAATATAATTTATATTAAAAAATTATAATAATAAGATAAAAATATTTTCAATAAAATATAATGAACAGTTCAAGATTTAAAATGAAATATTCCTATAGTTTTAGTTTTTATAAATATATTTTATATTAATTTAAATGATAATTTATAAAATTTATAATATTCCATTGACAAATTTACATTCATTTTTCATTATATTTTCATAATATAGTATGGTCAATATTTTATGATGATTTTCTAATATAATTTTCATCGCTATGAATAGTGAAAAATAATGAATTTTGACAAGACCGTCATATTTCTAAAATTATAAACACATAAATGCTTCTGAATTATTTTATATAAATAATGTATTTATAATTTTAAAAAAAATTATTTAAAAATATTAATACTGAATTTATAAAATATCTACATATAATTGTATACACATTTGTTTTGTTTTAGTCCATAATATTTTTTATTCTCTTATAATAAAAAAAACCTTTCATAACTAATGTAATATAAATTAAAAATGGATTATATATTTTTGATATACATGTCAAAATTATATAACTGTACGAATTTAATTTTTGGAATAAATATTTCTTATATAACATTAATGTGAATGACTATGAAATCTTGAAATGCTTATCATAAAATTCATTTTTTCGAAATGTTGTGAAATTATTATCAAAATATTTAAATTAATATATTTTATATTTTTAATTTTATATGATGTACTTATAAATAGTTAAATATTTTATTATTCATTTAGTTTTTTATTATCAAAATATTATAATAATAATAGTTATATTTTTAAAACCATTTTGTTCCATAGGAAAATCATTCAAACTATTGTATGTTTTAATTTAATAAATTATTTACAATTATTATTTAATTAAATTATATTCGATTTTTTGTAAATATATGTTTAGAGAATCATTTTTAGGGGAAATTAAATTGATTTTTAATTTATTGTAAATTATTTGGTTAAAACCAAATTTATAAAATGTAAACATATGATAATAAAATTCATTTATCGTGTTTACATCATGTATTAAATTGGTTTGAGAAGAAATTCGAGAACATATTTAACAAAAAAATCATTATTACACTAATTTAATCTATAAAGCATTGTATAATATCATTCTATCATTTAATAATTATTAAATATTTACAATAGTCATATTTTCTTCAGTTATAAAAATATATCACTTACATTCAATCTCTCCAAAATTAAAAAATATATATCCATATAAAAACTATAAAATATTTTCCATTAAACTATATCTAAACTTCATAATAAACATGGATTTTCCAAAATAACATGATATGGATCATTAAGTTATTACCAAAGAGAGATCCTCCAAGTAGATATATAATGTTCACATCAATGATCTCATAATTTGTTTCTACATATAACTTCTAAATTACATTCATATACATGTATATATTAAATCATTAGTAATGTGTTTATTATTTAATGATTTAATAATAATGAGGTATCACTATACAATATACACTTAATAGCCTTACAAAAATTATGACTTATTTTTTATATGCATGTTATCACACCCATGAACAACTAGTTTTTTTTCCATTACCAATGAACTTGGATAACATTATAAATATATTTAATACATAAAATTATATTTTGTGCATTTTATAATATTGAAATATAATATTGATAAATTTATATTTTATATTAAAAATAACATTCAATGTATAATCATTGATCCAAATTGAACATTTCGATTCATCATTCATTTTATGAGACCATGTTTAAAAAACATATGAAACTATTTACCTTTATTTATAATTAAATAATTAAATTGATACTCCACTATATTATGTATATTATAAATATGTTTTATAATTTTTTTTAATTATTTTAAATATACTATTATTTATTTTGACAAGTATACCATCAACCTCACATTTCCGCCATAATAAAGAACCATTTAATTAACAATCAACTTATATTATTAAATAGACTATATATAATTAAATATATATGTAGAAGGTGTTAAATAATTTTGATAATTAACATTAAATATTTATTTATGATGTTAGGTGAACATTAATAATGAATTATGACATGAGGTTAAGGTGTTTTCATCTCAATTTCTCTTCATTTAGATACAATCATTATTTCCCAAAATTCTTTTTTTATTGAATATATATTCGATATGGATTTATTTTTACATGTTTTCTCATGAAATATTTTCTTATAAAAATATTTTATTCATATAATATTATTAATATGTCAATATGAATGATAAATTCGATGTAAGGGGTTTTTTAATTTGTTATTATTTATTTAGTTATGAATGTTCTTTTTGACATAATTTCATTTTACTTGTGTACATACTAGTCATTGATATTATTTTTTATAACAAAAATTAACTATTGAATAATAGTTTCCACATTAAAAATCAAAAAATAATTCTATTTCATTATTAAATATGATATACTATATGATTCTTAACAAAATATTCCATTGTTGGAGTTTACAGTTTATTCCAAAAGAATTATTGTCTTATGTTTAATATATTGTTTGAATTAATATTAAATTATATTTTTCATCAATTTAATATTTTGGAAAATATTTTATTTCCTCAATGATTATTTCATGATTACATGCATTCTCATACAAGGGAAACATTATGAGTTAACAAATACAATCCTAATTAACAATAGGTTTTTACCATTTCTATGTTTTTTTTCAAAATATGTTTTCTATTATTATTTTGAAAAATAATTTAATTTCATAATATTGATATCTTATTTTGAAAATAATTATTTTCAATGAAATAAATTACTAAGTCTTTTTATGATATTAGGTTTCAACAATGTTATTTCAATATATTAAAATGTTGTTTAATCCATTTCAAAATCTAATTTTCTATCTAAAAAATATATTATTTATTATATAATAAATTTTTTTTCATGTAAAAAATGATGATAATTTATTTAAAATTTATTTCACTCCATTGTTTTTATATCGACACTTAAAAAATTAATTGTTAAATTTAAACATAACCACTTCATTAAAAATATTTCCAAAACAATGTCAAAACTGATTCCAATTTAATACCATTTTCATTATTTAATATAATTAATTTATATAGAAGGAATGTATATTCAATTTACAAGTGCATAAAATATATTATTAAACAAAATTTTAAATTTATTTTTATTACGTTATGAAATGTTTAAATTGATTATATATATATTATTCATACCTTCTAGATCTCATGAGAACCTAATTTTAAATTTATATTTTTTTTATGATGTGATATATTTTTATATATAAGGGGTTAATATATATATATAATTTAATTTGATAGGTGTGGAAATATATGAACCCCCTGTTCATTTTTCATGATTATATATCAGATTATATCATGAATTTATCATTAATTTTGTATGGATTCCTTTGATAATAAAAAAAATTTGTATGAAAATTATGCTTGCACTGTTTATAAAAAGTATATATTATGAATACGAATCAAGAATATTTAATCATAGATTTATTGAGTTAAATTTACATGTCTATATTTTTTGACATTTATAAGTTTGATTAAAATATACATATCTTTTTTTCATAGGATTTTTTTTAAAAATTTGATATAGGTAGCACTATTCACATGTTGTTACAAGATGGTGAAGTTGGTGTCAAATTATAAGAAGAACATTATACATATTGTTTAATTATTTCTTTTTTATAAAAGGTTTCAATAAAATTAAAAAATTAAATATACATATAATTTTCCACAATGATCATGTTTATATACCCAAAACTAAAAAAAATTTATATTTTTTCCTAATTAAATTAAATTTCAATCATTCATGAATATTGGGAAAATGTTTTTTCTCTGAAAATTTTAATAATATATTTCTAGTTAGTAACATTTTATCTTAGTTAAATATTCTATCCATTGACAAAATTTAAATAATTTTTTACCTTTATGAGTAATTGAGCTCAACCATTCCTTATGTTTCCGTTACCTTGGGTTTGGGTACATGTATAACATGTTATTATACTAATATAGTGTCTTGTGTGGACTGGTAGTTGAGAAATGGTCACTAGTATCATGCAATAATATTCTTATACATCGGATCCATAA
This sequence comes from Viscum album, assembly GCA_963277665.1. Taxonomy (NCBI): domain Eukaryota; kingdom Viridiplantae; phylum Streptophyta; class Magnoliopsida; order Santalales; family Viscaceae; genus Viscum; species Viscum album. Next base: position 783,071,650 of record OY728153.1, read on the forward strand.
GGATACCAAACCTTAAATTCTAGATATTGTCTATTGTTTTATAATATAATACATTAAATATGAAAATATTGAAAAATAATGTTATATTCATCTCAGTTGGTGTCAATTACAGTGTTTATTTGTATTTTAGGCACTTATTCTAGAGTCTTTTTCTATTCAATATTAATATAAGTAAGGTAAAACTTTATTTACTAACTCATAATAATAATAATTCTATAACTATAAAATTTATTAATTAGAGGCTTCATTTGATCCATACATGTAATTTGGTCCTGAAAAATGAACATATTACCAATGGTTTATGTAGTCTACACATAACACAGATGAGATGATCATTTTTCAAATGTTAGAGATTAAAATAGATAGTGGTTTTTAATTTAATATAGTAAGACATCAATATAAAAATTATATTCTCTTTGTTAATCTCTGATTTTATAATATAATTTTAGATTTATTAAAAAGTCATATAATAATAGAACAAAATAATTTTAATTTTTACTCTTTTCCATGTATAAAATCATTTTCAAATTGGATTAATACATTGAGTGGTATAATTTTTATTCTATTGAAAGTGGATAAAATTGATGGGAGGAATTTTTTATGATATTAGTCAAACGAATGGTATTTTGGTCTGGGTAGAATTAGGATACTTGATGTATCATTTTATAAGTGAAGTTAGTTGAATTTTTATTATATATGAAGTAATAATGATATCTTGATTCAAAAATGAGATCTAATGGAGAGGGGAAATAAATTAGTTGAGGAAATCTACAACGACTAATTTATAGATACGTGGTTATGAATATTAGGTTTATTCTCTTACATTTAATTTTTTTAACAGATTGACGGTCAATACCACAATATCAAATTTATGTAAATGAACCACCTTGAAAAAATAGTAACGGAGGAAACCTATTACGAATACCTAAAAATGCCCACGTAATAAAAACCAACTGTTATTTTCTTTTAACATTATTAACAATTAACATGGTAACTATTTTTATACTATTATTAACATATTTTAATGAATAATGATAAAATTGACCATACTCCCCAATTCTAATATACTGACATGTAAATTTAAAAAAAAAATTATTGTATAATTTTTATAGGATATAAAAAAAAATTAAAAACTTTTGCACAAAAAATAAAAAAATTAGTTTTTTAGAAGAAAACAATATTTTACGCATAATTTGTTTTAGTATGAAAATATTAATTTTTTTAATATTATTTAAAACTTTATAAAAATATATTTTTATTTATGTGGATGTAATAGGGAGCCAAATCCAATATACACTCTGTTAATATATTATAAAATGAAATGTCAAAAAAAAAATGTTTTTATTGGAAGAAAATATCACTTCACTTAAAAATGATCAATATTGGTGTTTTAAATATATCATAGTATTTAGCAATATATTATTTTACATATTAAATATATATGTGTGTGTTAAATTATAAGGTTTTAGAAATTTATAAATTATGATTTCATTCTAATGATGGAATCATTGTATCTATATTTAAAAAAATAGTTTTTTCAACATTTATATAAACATAAATATTAAAAAAAATAAAAAAAAAATAATTCTAAAATAATCATTTAATGACATATTTACAAATAAATTTATTTTTTTTGAAATTAAATGTGTAATTTTTGTAAATTTTTCCCCTAAATATGAAAAACAAAATAAAATTAAAATTATTTTTTATGAGAAAATTTTATTTATAAGTATTAATGGTAAAAATTAATATTTAATATCAATTATTATTAGGATTATATTTATTATATTATTCAAATAATATATATATTGTTATAAAAATAAATTTATTATATTATATTCTAAAAAATCATACTTATGATAATATTTATTTTTGGAAATTAATTGATTACCAATAATAAATTCAATTGTGCTTCTTCAATACTTAATGAATTATAAAAAGGAATTAATAAATAAACTAAAAATATATTTTTTTATAAAAATATTTTATATTGGAAAAAAATAGATTTATACCTTCTTAATCCATTATTACTTTAAAACAATGGTATTTTTCTGAATAAAATGGGCCAAAGTTTATTTTTTTCCTTTTTTTCTTTTAAATTTTCAATTTATTCAATATTAATTTAATAATTCATATATTCTAATTTTTATTTCTTTTATAAGATAAATAAATAACAAATTACTATTTTTTATATCTATAAATCATAATTGAATTTTTTTTATATATTAGGTCACGACCACCTCCCTGGGTCATGAACCTTATCATCTGACCCCATGGGTCTCCAGTAATACCTTGGTTGCCTTCCCAGCACACCATAGACTATTACTCACTGGGGTCACTTATTAGACTAATGACATTCCCAATAGGCTAACACATGTTCTTTCAGTGGGTTTTGTCCTCACTCACACACACCCTGGGAAACATCCCAGAAGGTCACAAATCCTGATTACTTCTTCAAGCCAAGCATTTTTAACTATGGTGTTCTAATCAGATAGGCTCTAGAAAAGAAAATTTCACCTTGTTGACATGAGTAATAACATTTATCCTTTTAAGTCTCACTTTTCCATGTGTGTTACATTATCCACCACTTTAAAGCACAATGCCCTCGTTGTGGACCCCAAGCCTCAAACCCAGGCAGTGCCTAACCACTTCTGGCTGGGTATTGGATCTGATACCATTTGTCACAACCCGCCTCTCCGAGTCATGAACCTTATCATCTAACCCCATGGGTCTTCTATAATACCTTAGTTTCCTTCCCAGCTAAACATAGGCTATTACTCACAAGGGTCTCTTATTAGACAAATTAATGTCTCCACAGGCCAACACATATTCTTTCAGTGTGTTTTGTCACCACTCACACACACCCTGGGAAACTTCCCAGAAGGTCACCCATCCTGAATACTACTCTAGGCCAAGGATGATTAACTATGGAGTTCTAATCAGACAATCTACCGAAAAGAAAGTTTCAACTTGTTGACATGGGTTGTAAAATTTAGTCTTTCAAGTCTCAATTTTCTAGGGGTGTTAATTTATCCACCCCTAAAAAGAACAACACCCTCATTGTGGACCCCAATCCTCAAACCCAGGCAGTGCCTAAGAACTTCTTGTTGGGTATTTCCTCTGATACCAATTGTCACAAAGCATCCCTGGGGCCCACATCATGACTACCCCAATCCCACCTTCCATAGGACGGGGGCTGGAGACTAGCACCAAAGGCGTAATTTACAAAAACAGGGAAGTAATTGCCTTTATAAATGGTAAACACACACAACAAGAGTACAAGAGGAAGCAAACACTAAGTAAAAATTGTATATCTAGTTTACAGAATGCAAAGGGGGCATGAATACAAGACTAACTATAAGGTACAAATACAACTGAAATCAAGTACAACTAAAAAGGTAAAAATAGCTGAAAGGTGAAAGAATCTCCTGGATCATCCTCTGGGGTTCTTACCTGATGGGTAGGTACATCAGAACTCCTCATCACTCCACGTCCGTCAGAATCCACCGTGTACTGATACGTTGTAAGGTCCTCCTCCGGGTACCGTCTATTCCTAGCGCTCTCGGCCCCCGTCAGCGTTGTACGTCGTCTACATACAACACAATGTGGTGCGGGCATAGCGCATGCAGGGGTGAGTACGGAGATACTCAGTAGGGACCCCGAGACCATCAAGGTGTCACAAAATCCAACAATGATAAACCACAATGTAGGATTTCAATGGATAACCATTACATAGGTATATGCCCATACATATAACTATGTTATCAAGTAACTCATCCCAATAATGTGGAAACCCCAAAGGTCATTGACTCAGCTCAAACCATGATTTTTATTCACGATGTCGAAACCACGGTTGTTGTAGAACTCCTTTTCTATCAAGTACAATGGTCCTTCCTCTACAACCAAGAACTTCCCACTAACCTTGGACTGCTGAAGTACCCCACCTGTCGAGTACTGTGGGCCTGCGGCTACAACCAAGCGCTTCCCACCATGGCTCTGCCGATACAACCAAGCGCTCCCCCTCATAGCCGACAGATGTACTACTTATGTCATGTACCGCGTGTCTACTGCGACAACCATGAGCTCCTCCACCGTTGTTCTACTACTACAAACAAGCACTCCCCATCGGGCCATCTGAATCACTCCGAGTCATTCGATCAGCAGATGTCATGTGTCATCCAGCTACTAGGTCTCTCTAATCTGCTCGCTCGTCATCGAGAGGGTCTGATCCACGTTCCACAAGCTGATACACCAAGTGTCATGAAATCTCATTTATTGGTAACACAAGGACCACCACGTCATAGGGGTATCAACACAACAGACAACGCGTCAATCGGACGCCCGGTCTGTGAGTTATTAGCCTTTTAGTCCCGGGGGCCCGGCTGATTTCATGTACGATCCAACCCAACCACATCTCAACTATACACTGATCTCCCATTGGGGGATTTAAAAGGACTGTTTCTCAATAAGATTATCAGCACTGCTAACGGTTCTTCAAACGGACGTCAGGGGCCAATGGTATGGCCAAATTAAGCAATGGGTCGACAGTGGGCCCTGGTGCGGTCCGACCCGGTCGGACAGACGTGGCCCAACCCATTCTAGGTCAACCTGGTCCAACTTGCTGGTCTTGACTCGACTGTTGGGTGGGTCAGCACGCTATGTTTTGACCCAGTCTAGTGGGCCCAATCCAGCAGACTATGAGGGCAGTTCGGCCGAATACCACCACGCCGGCGTCATCGGTCCGAAAGTCGAGGATTGTTCGAACATCACCGCGAAGGGCGCGACTCGAGAGGTCAGTGGCCGAGAGACTATCGGACATTCCACGTAGGGTTCTGGCATGACGGCGGGACTCCGCGCAGGCCGCAGGTGCACTGGACAGAGTGACAGGGTGCCAGGCAGCGTGCTAGGGCAGCGCGCTAAGGCGCGAGTAGCGCACCGGGGCTTCGAGCAGACCACGGAAGGGGGCCTATGAGTCATCGGCAGGGCACCGGTGTACTGGTTAGGCCACCGGCAGGGTGCCTGTGGGCCGGTCAGGCTGCCGGGTAGTGCGCCGGGGGGCCGGGCGGGCCGGCTGTAGTGGCCAGTCGGTCAGTCGGCCGGGTGCAGGGGCACCAGGTAGCATGTCGGGGAGCCTGGTAGGGGGCATGGCAGGCCGCCTGCTGGGAGCGTGTGCGTAGGGTAGCTCGCCGCAGTGTCGCGAAGCGAGCCGGCTGGGCACGGTGGCGCCAGGCAGTACTTTGGTGGGGCGCAGGGGCGTCGGGCAGTGAGCCGGCTCGGAGCGGGTAGCGCACCGAGGATGCTGCGGGTAGGCAGGACGGGCACCGCTCAGCCGGCGATGATTGGCCGGGAGCATCGATGCGTCCCAGGGGTATCATGATTCGTGGAGGCTGTGGGTAGCGTGACCGTTGTCATTGTCGCCTTCGTCCTCGTCGCCTCAATGCCTGGCCGTAGAACTCCACAAGGGAGAAGTAATCGATGGAGGATGTCGGGTCGTGTCATGTTAGACCGCATCCTCCGTGCTTAAAGTGATAAAAATTATCTCAAAAATAAGGAAAGAGATTTTCTTTAATTGTTTTTAAAACCACGAGCGAGCGACACCCGACCCGCCTATCCCCCCCCCCCCCCCCCCAGCGCAGCGCCGGCGCGCTGCCTCGTGCAGCCCCGCCTTGCCGGCGGCCTGCCCGACACCCCCGCGCCCTGCCGACGGCCTGCCTTGCAATCTGGCATACTCCCTGGCGCACTCGCGCCCAGCCGGTGGCCTTACCGGCCCCTTCCGGCGCCCTTCCCAACACCCCAGAACGCGACTCGGTGCATGCACATGTTGCCAGCGGCCTGTCCGGACCATTCCGACCTCCTGCTCACAACCCTGACGCGCTACCCGGCGCACCTGCCCCCAACCATCAGTCTTCCTGGCCCCATCCGGCGGCCTTCTCGGCCCTAGTCGAGGGCCTGAATGGCACCCAGGTGCCCATCCGTCGCTCCCTTGGCCCCTTGATGCGGTCTGCCCAGTGCCCTGGTGCGCTGCCCGTACCCTAGCGCCATGCCCCAACGCGCTATCTGGAACCCTGCCTCGTGCACTCGCGACCTACCTGGAGTCCCGTCAACATGCCTACGTCCCTCACGACATGCCCACTGGTCTCCTAGCCAACGACCTCTCGAGTCGCGCCCTTCGCGGCACTGGCCGAACCGGCCCCAACTTTCAGGCCAATGCCACCTTCGTGGCGGCATCCGGCCGAACTGCCATCGTAGTCCGCTGGGCCGCACCCAGTGGACAAGGTCGAAACATAGTGGGGCATCCCTCCAAATGGGCCGAGTAATAACCAGCAAGTCGGAATGGGTTGACCCATACCGGGTCGAGCCAGACTGGGTTGGGCCGAGTTGGTCCGACCGGGTCACACCGGACCTAGGCCCACTACTGACCCATATCTTACTTTGGCCATATCATTGGCACCGGGCATACATTTCATGAACCGTCAGCGACGCTGGTAATATCATTGAAGAAAAATACCCTTTAAAAATACTCAATGTGAGTTCGGGTTATAATTGAGATACGGTCGGGTTGGTTAGTACACAAAACCAACCGAGCCCCCGGGACTAAAAGGCTAATAACTCATAGACCAGGCGTTCGATTGATGCACCTTCTATTTCCTTGAGACCCCTATGATGAGGCAGTCCTTGTGTTACCTCTATGTGATATTTCGTGACACTTATAGTATCGTCTTGTGGAAAAAGGAGCGGACCCTACCATTGACAAGCGATCAGATTACAGAGACCTAGTAGCTGGGTGAGACGTGACGACTGCTGATCAATCGACTCGGAGTGATTCAGATGGCCCAATGGGGAGCGCATGGTTGTAGTAGTAGACCCACAGTGGATGGGCTATTGGTTGTAGTGGAAGACCCATAGTGGGAAGCGCTTAGTTGTTGCAGCAGGCCCATAATACTCGACAGGTGGATTACTTCCGCAGTTCAAGGTTAGTGGGAAGCACTTGGTTGTCATTGCTGGCCCATTTTTCTCGAAAAAGGAGGAGTTCTCCAACATTCATGGTTTTGACATCGTGAATAAAAATCCATGTTGGAGCTGAGTCAATGAAAGTTGTGCATTCTCCATGATTGAGATGCGTTACGTGATAACTTTGGTATATTTATGGGCATATACCTAAGTAATGGTTTTCCATTGAAATCGTACTTTGTGGTTTATCCTTGTTGAATTTAATTAGACCTTGAGGGTCTCAGGGTCCCTACTGAGTATCATTATACTCACCTCTACACAGGATATGCCCGCACCTCGTTGTGTTGAATGAAAAAGACAGACAACACTGATGGAGGTCGATAGCTCTAGGACTGGACGATACCTATAGGAGGAACATACGACGAATCGGGACTATATGGAGTCTGACAGAAGTGGAGTGCTGAGGAGGTCATCTATACCTACCCTTCAGGTAAGAGCCCTAGAGGACGATACAGGAGCTGCTTTCACCTTTCAGTTATTTTTCCCTTTTTAGTTTTACTTTCTTTCAATTGTATTTTTATTTTACAGTTGGTCTTGTATCATGTACCCCTTTCATTTCAGTACACTTATTATACAACTTTTACTTTGTGTTTTCATCCACTTTTACTCTGGTAGTATGTGTTTACGATTTATAAAGACACTGCCTTTCAAGTTTTTGGATATTATGCCTTTGGTGCTCATCGCCATCCCCTTGGATATGGAAGGTGGGCTTGGGGTAGTCACAATGCGGGCCCCGGGGGACGGGTCGTGACATATTATTCATTGTGTTAATTCTTAGAGTTTAATTTTATATTTTAATTTAATATAATGAAATAATAAGACAACATTTTTTTAATATTCATGAGGAATGGGGGGAATGTCCCCCTTGAAAGGTTTTGTGTGAAAATTAATTGAGTTTTTTGGGAATAGTTCATTGCATGAAAACATGTTTTTTAATCGACCATCAAATATCTTTTGTAATACAAAATTAATATGACTTTTGAAAAAACATTAAAATATATAATGGGGTTTTCATTCAAAGAATTTATAGTAATGAGAAAATTATTTTGTGGGCTTGAGAGGAACTGTATAAAGAGTAATTGGTATTTAATTTTCAACTAAAGCCATTAATCTAGGTTCATGAATGAATGATATGATGTCTAATGTGAAATATATCCTTTTTATCTTTTTAAGGACGTTCACTTTTCCACTTGCTCACATCGAATCACTGTTTTTGTTTCACTAATGGTGTGTTTGTGGATGAATGGTGTATTGCATTGGGATCACTATTGTTCAACAATTGATGGTGGGAACATGGTTGTGGAACAACCTCCAAGAAATATTGTTCACGGATCTTGAAACGTCCAAATAATCTCAATTACATCATCTATATACCTTATTTCCGAATTTAATTAGTAATTATGTAACATAGTCAATGAAAAATTAGAAATAACATTGATCGACATGAATGGATATCATGATCATCACACCCTTGTGGGAGAAATATTTCCTATTAAGAGAATCTCTTATTGATTTATGATATATTCAATAATTAAGGGTTCATTTCCTACCATGTTTCCATAGATTACCATTATTTAATGATCAATCAAAAATATGTATTGGTTTGGAAGCATATGTATTTTTCTATGATTATCTATCATTGGTTTTTTATTTAATCATCCGAGTGTATCCACCAATATTTCATGTTTTGATAAATTAACGATGCCATTTTCATTTACAGATATGACATTGGTTCTAATATTTTTGATGGGGTTCTCTAGAATTTACCATAATCCATTGGGGATAGTAGTTATTTTGATATCGGGACCGAACCCATAAGATGGGATTCTAATGAATCCTAATTAGAGGAATCCAAACCCACATATTTCAGTGCCACATATCATGTCACATCACCATTTAGGGTTATGTGACATGGACACAACCATACATTTTAGCGTCGTGCAACGATGATGTCTATGCGGAAGGTTCCTAGTGTGACATCCTAGGTAAATAAAGAATATTAAATTTTCACATTTATTAATATTTTTGAAACAAACATAAATTTTAGTTTAATGGGATGATATTTTTGATGGTGTACCCAACAGGTAGCAATGAGTTTCTTCGAAATCTCTTGTTACACATAAGGCTGATTCATATAGAAAAACAATAATATAATATTATTTAAATGTTAGTTAACACATAATCGTTGTATTGGCAGGATTGATCTAAGCTAATTACAATATGATTATACATGTTTGTTAAATATTTTTACATTTATACAATACAATTTAGAGGATTAAAATTTGAATGAATCTGATTTTAAGCATGAAAAATTCTAATATTTTTAAATGTTCAGTTTACTTCATTTTGATGGAGAAAATCTTTTAAATATAATTTTTTTCAATTTACTATATTCCATTTGAAAAAATAAAATTCTTCTTTAGAAGAAAGACCTTAATATTTTCATTGGGAAATATTTTTGTTTTTTTATACTATTTATTTTATATGAATAGTGAAAAATACTGCATTATTATTCAAAAAAACCTTTTAATCTAATTTCATTATATAGTTAGATTATTATTTCGATTTGTTTAAATCTGTAATTAGATTATATATTTACAATTTAATACAATTTTAATCATTTGAAGTAATATAATATAGAAATTTCACATAAAAAAGTGTCAATATTTTGATTGTTATTGTATCATGAAAACATGCATTTTGGTTTGGAAAATGAGAATTATTTTTAAATTATTTACTTCAACTTCTGTATTTTAAATTTGGAAAAATGGAATCCATATTTGTAATCAGGATGTCCAAATTGTATAAATCATTAACTTTTATTTTTATACATCATGTAAAATATATTCAGAAAATATTTTCTTTTCAATGGTAAAAGTGTAAATCTGGTAAATAAGGGTAAAAAATAATAACATAGTAATATAAAATTATCCTAACTATAAGAACCCAGATCATCTTTCAAGTATGATTATCCCTTTTTGTTCGTTTTTTAGAAATAGATGATATTCTAAAAACTTTTTAAGTACACGTCGTGTACATTATGAGTACACACCGTGTAATTCACTGTCATAGGAGGCCTTGTGTTGGTCATGTCATGGCCACACACACCATCATTTGGGGTGAATTGAATTCCACCTAATGCAGTGTACATAAATAGTAAGTACAAACTGTGTACTACAAAAGTAAACATAGTGTATTTTGTTTTTTTCATTAAACAAAACAGGGTCACATCTGATCGCCAGAAGTGTTTTCCTCTAGGTCTCGTTCGACCGAGAGAAACTGTACGACGCCAAAACTTCTCCAAGACCATGTTCCTATGTCTATTCTCTGAATAGACAATTGTCGATTGTGTTGGAACCGCATCAGTAAACTCTTCCTTCTTCTAGAGAATCATTTTCAAATTCCAGTTCTTTTCCATGTTATCATGGGATGAACTTTTTAGACATTTTTTGTAACACCCCAAGATTTCATAGTGTGTTATTTCTTCAAAATAATTCAATAACATGCACTACACGCAACACCGAGTTCAATCACACCATGACTTACAAAAAAAAGCCATTCAAAAGAGGTTATGAATAGTATTATCTAAATTTTAAACGTTATATAATCCTTATAGTTTTAGAATCCATATTATGAGTTTCTTAGATATAATGCATGAACAAATACATTTTCAGTATTGCACTTTTATCAACTTTTACTAGTGAACCCTTTTTAAATTCAATATTTTAAACTTTTTGACTAAATGGGGACATCAAAAATTTAAAATGAAACATCCCAATATTCCACGGTATGCTTTCTTTGAATAATACAGTAGCGTGTGTTGTACGCAACCTTGAGTTTTAACACACACCACAACCAATCAAACTAGCCGTTCTGAATAGTAATACCTACATTTCGAAATTATATATATTTTATATTTTAAAATGGACTTCATTTCTGGATTCAGAATATTGAATTTATCCTAAGGTGAAATTTTGGTACTTTTCGGATAACTTTCATATTTTGATGAATAGTGAAAATTACTAAATTTTAATTAAAAACAACTTTTTTAATCAAAATAATTAATAGTGATAAATTATGAATTTGAGTGGTTCTAAAGTATATTTAGAATATATATTTTACCATTTAATATAATTTTGGTCATTGGACATAATTTTATAATTAAACTGAACATAAACAAGTGTCAATCTTTTGATAGTTATTATCTCTTAAAAACACGCTTTTTGTTTTGACAGCGGGAATTAATTTTAAATTAATTTCTGCCACTTCTGTGTTTTGAATTTAGAAAAATGGATTCCATATTTGGAATCAGGATATTCAAATTGTGTAAATAGGTAACTTTTATTTTTAGACATTTTGAATAATTACTGCGGTAAATATTTTATTTACCATGGTTAAGGGTAAATCCGGTAAATAAGGGTAAAAAATAATATTATAATAATACCAAATTAACCTAAAACGTGTCTTAGACCTATTGGTTGATACATGGTCGACCATGGGAATCTTTGGGTCGATTTTGGGACCCCATGGATCCACTTGTAAGTGATAATGACACTTTATTTTAATTAAGTTAAAATGAATACAAAAATGACACAAGCATATATCTTTTAGAAAAACAATGTTTACATAGGGTTATATATGTTGGATTTTAGATTATAAATATTAATTAGAAAGATAAACTGATTTCATACATAATGATATTTTATTTATAATTTTTAGACATTAAATAACTTATTTTATTTATGACACAATGATGATGCAGTAATTACTATAATAGTGAAAAATTAAAATAATTGATATTATAAATACCCAAATAAATATAATATGAAACTTTTAATGAATTAAACTAATTTTATAGGATAATATGATATATTAGGATTGATTTAATTTACTTTTTTCGAAGTAATCAATCTGTTATGATTTTCAAAAAAATCAACAATTGAATAGTGTCAAATTTGACATAAAAAAGTTCTTAAAACAAATATTATATTATTAATTGATATTAAATTCCTAAAAATCTAAGGTTCGGCCAAAAGACTTATATCATGATAGGTTCAGCATTAATGGACCAATTGGGGGTCTTTTTGATGTATATAGTATGTTTATTAACCATATTATATAAAAATACAAAGAGACATTGTAAAAGTGAAACTAATTAACTTAGAATTAATACTTAAAGATAAGGTTAATATAAGTACCCAAACCTATCTAAATTATATTGGTTGAGTGGTTTTAGACCTATCCCCACCTTAAACTTTGAATAATTAACTTTCGAGCCATTAGAAACCGAATATGAATTTATTATAAATTAATATTTCTTGCTTTTCCAAAGGTGCCCCTCACCCCTCTTATAAACGGGCACTCCTCCTTCTCATTTCTTCACACCTTCAAAGCCTTTTGGTTCAGACAAACTCTACTCAAATACTCTCCAAACATCCCTCACTACAACCTAGAGGCCTTAGTTTGATAATAAAGCCAACCTAAGGAGCCCTTTTGATCAAATCAAAAGGAAGAACCTGAAGAAGAGGTAATGTTTTCACCACCCCTTTTCAAGTTCCCTTCTTCTTGCACTTCTTCTTTCTTTGTTCTTACCATTATAAAATAATAACTCTAGTATCATATATATACTGTGATGTTATTATAAATATGGTACAACCATATTCAGTATTATACCCACCCTTTAAATAACATGTCACCATACGTGCGTACGTACGGTTTACCGTCTCCACGTCGTGGTGTAATTGTTATTCAATATATTATTATTTGGATGGGTATAATAATGATATGTAACTCATGTAAATAATAAATATAACATGTTAATGATTCTTTATATTTTATATACCATCCATTTATATGTTATTTTTATATCAAAAGAATGATATTGTCGCTCGTGCGTACGTACGGACTACCATCTCCACGAACGCGATGAGATTCATTCTCCATCGTATCCATTCAAGTATAATTATCATTTGATGATTTAAAAAATGATGGTTAAGGAAATGATATCATTCTGTATATGAATAATATACAACCTATTCTTTACAAACATGTCTTACGTAACAAAACATATAAAAGAAAACAAGTAAGTTAACACCCAAAACAACGATAATACTAAGATATTATTATCAAATCAATATTAAAAGATCATATATGATATAATATTAATGTATATGATTATTGTATAATTTAATAACAATTATTTCACCATTATACAGGAGGTTAACCTACCCCCACCAGGGAAAAGTACAAGGTAAGGGGTTTTCATCTCACTCCTTATTCCCGTGAGATTCATGCCATATTGCCACCATCACCTTTTGTGTGGTGTATGTACTGCCCATAATTATATTATTTGTGTAGTACACTCTAATTTATGTGTAATTACATATTTATTGAATGATACCTCATTCATGGGTTGTATGTTTCATAAGTTACCAAATTGGTAAGGGTTATTTCACAATCTCTTCATTATCCGAGGTTGTTTATACGTAATAATCTACTGGGATCTCTTTATCATCCACATCCATGTTTCTTCAAAATGTATTTCAAACATTTTTATTATTTACAAGAATATGGGTTAAAGTTGTTTATACCCTTGTTTGACTTTTTATAAGAGGAATCTTTCCGTCATTTTCAAAACAAGGTCCTTTTTATCCTTTTCGACAGAATTAAGGTAAGAATGTTTTTTTTAACTTATACGGTGGGTGTGGTTATTTTCCGCCGTTATAAAATCGTTGAAGCTTCCCTTACAAGCTTATAAGAATATTTTCAAATTGAATGTATTATTTTATAATTATTTTACTTTCAAAATTATTTAAAAAAAGAGATATTTTTCTAAATTAGTTTTGATTTCATCTATTTAAACATCCTTTGATGGATTTTAAGCTTATTTGAAGTTGATTTATTATGATACAAAACATCCATATTTTATTGAAGGCTTTGTGATATTTTTGAATGTGGATAAGTTATTCTTATGTCACTCATGGTTTTTGTTTAATGTATTGACATTTCATAAGTTATTTTTAATCCGAATGTTTATGTTATATTTCAACCTTTCATTCAGATGAATGTGTTAGACAAGTATGTTCCGGGTTGGGGACCGGTAAAAGTAAGCCCTCTGGTTTGGTCTCCGGTTATTAGAGGAACTCCGGTTTGGTCTCCGGTTATTAGAGGAACTCCGGGTCGGTGTCCGGTTATTAGAGGCACTCCGGTTTAGTGTCCGGTTATTAGAGGCACTCCGGGTTGGGTTTCGGTTACAGTTAGCCCCAAGGTCTTGGAACGAGGCCTTGACAAAGAAATTAATGTTCAGCATTATGCATTCCAACATTATGAAAGTGGTTATTGATTTTTTTGCATGTGATTATTCGATTAGTAGAATATCCATGTGAATAAGTAAATGGAATTATTTCATTTTATTTATGCCATACCATGTTGAAAGTTCATGTTTGAAAGGCTTTTGTTTTAGTTATACATTTCCTTAAATGTTTATTCTTATTTATGAAAGTTTCCGCTATATTGTTATCCTTACTGGGCATTTGAGCTCACCCCTTTTCTATGTTTTATTTGTCCCAGGAAGTGAAGAAGTAAGTTATGAATGACCTGCAGAGATATTTTGTGGGGATATGAGGGTGGATTATGGAGACATTATGTTGTTGTAGTAGTTTTTAATTTTATGATGTAATGTAAAACTTATGAATATATCTAGTGTATCCAAGGCTACTAAACCAATCGGTCTTTCGAGATTTGATCTTTCCTGTGATCATGCCAATGTTATGTAATAATGCACCGACTCTGGGTAACTGGGGTCGGGGCGTTACAGTTGGTATCAGAGGAAGTTTAGTACAAACAATGGAAGCTAGATTTAGATAAACTCTGATTAGAGCACGTAGACCAATGATGAACATTGAGGATTAGTATAGAAGAACTTCCTAGAATTTTGGTATTGTAGAGATTTTGTGAGTTTTCCGAGCAATACATCCATGTCTGGATACGAGCAGGTAGAGGCGGCTCTGGCACAGATGTACCTAGGGGTAAAACACGAAAACACCGCTTTGAGCTAGACTAGAACGAGAACTGGTGCACGACAACGGGCCTTGCTGCACTCTTGGTTACGACACTCCCGGGGGATATTCTTAGGATATTTATCATTTTCTTTACAAACCATTATGAAGGGTTTATGAGTATATACATCCTCAAAGGAGACATTTTTATGATTATAGATTATATCCATAAATAGTTCAATTTATGTTAAGTGTTTTATAAGTATGGGATTATGTATTTTGATTCATAAACTAATCTAGTGTATTCCATTGTTTAGAAATGGCGCCCAGTAGAAGGAATGAGAACTCCAGAATTGCACATGATCCAAAGAGAAGGAAGGATCATATCTTTCATGGTCTTAAGATAGAATTTATAAGAGAAATAGTCTCCCATGTATTATCATCATATGAAGAAATAATATCATGTGTTGATAAGATAAGTAAAGAGTTTACTGAGTCCTATGGCTTTGAAGGGAAGCAAGAGAAGAAAAGGATGGAAGAGAGAAAGATGGATAAAGGGAAGAGGGAAAAGAAGAATTTTCCCATATGTGATAACTGTGGAAAGAAACACCCTGGAACTTGCCTGAAAGGAATGGGAGTTTGTTATAAGTGTGGAGGAAAAGGGCACAAAGTACGCGACTGCAAGGGTAAGAAAATGGTTTCAAATGTACAATGCTTCATTTGCAAGGAGTTTGGACACTACACGAACCTATGTCCCAGTCATCAGACTATGCCGCAAATGATGCTATTGGATAATAATCATGTTATGATACTACCACAGATGAAGATGAATGATTAGAGTTCTTATGTTGATTATGTCAATTGAGTGTTGTATCAACAATTTACTTGTTATAATAATTATGGGGTATATAAGGATTGTACTGCAGTACTATTTCATTAAGGACTTGAGATTGTGTGGAACAAAGAAATGTGACTCAATAGCAGGATAAATTTTTGGAAAATATATGGTTGAGAGAATGATAAATCATAATATAGTTCTGATACTAAGGTAGTGATTTTGGAATAACACATGATTGATTTGGATAAATTATATTGGATATTCTTGACTACCTTGGAACTGATTAATGATTTGTATATTCCATCATTGTTGGGGTTTAAAACATTTTTGGATTAATGAAGTATATCCAGCATTATATATGGAATAAGGGAGCATGAATGTAATCAATAAGGAATATGGTAATACATGATGAAGGTATTCATATGCTATTACGGGGTAAAAAGGATCTATATTATATTTACCTTTCTTATAAATGTTGGACTGTGAATTTGGACAGAAGTATTTTGGATAGTTCTAGTTTGGATTATTTGGGATTGCCATAAAAGGACAACCCAGAGGTCGGGCGGCAACCCGTCGCGTCCGACAAGGCTGCGAGACTTGAACCTGCAACCGAAGGGCGACAAGGGTGTATCACCTACCACTGGCCCACGAGATGTCCTGGATTAAATAATGTAGTTTTTATTAAAAGATATTTTAGATAAATTATAAATTCGTTTATTTTGGAACCCTATACGAATAGTGTAAATAGAATTTTTTTACATTCTATTATCTTTTAGAGTGAAAGAAGAGTTTGTGGTAGAAATTTATTAATGGATAAAACTCTAATTATAAAGTAAGTATATCTCCATATGATCTTAGCCAATCTCATAAAAAATTACTCATTATTAAGAAAAGAAACTTAGAACAAAAATGTTTTCCTAGATGGTACCTTAAATCATCACTAATTTATGGCTTTGGGATTGTTGGCCTTTTCATAGCCATGTTCTCTACCACTCTCCATCAGATAATTGATGGTTATATTTTTCTTCCATATCCATATTTTACTACATGGAACCCTAGTATGTGTTATTTTCGGTAATCTTCATACATTCGACTCTTTATTTTAAATAGAGGCCTCATTAATTCATTTTTCGATGTGGGATTTCAACTAAGATATTTTGAAACGTCAAAAATGTGTTATCCTAATACCCTATGTTTTCTTGAACTGGTGGTATTTCAAATCATCATAGATTGATGAATTTAAGGACCTAAATTTTATACTTGTTTGTGATTGATAACCTCAATCACTACCTATAAATATTTTCGTTTTTCCACCAATTATATGTCTCTAATTGCCACCAATGTTCTCCTAATCGAGATCATAATTTGGTGGTGACCCTTTCATTTCTCTTTTCCTCATATTAAGACTAAATTTTAGTAACCCAATTTACGATGTGGGTTTTCCCACATAATATATTTTCTATTTTCATCCTTTTATTTTCGAAGAACAATTTCAAATTGCGAGGACGCAATTTATTGAAGGAGGGGAGAATGTAACACCCCAAGATTTCATAGTGTGTTATTTCTTCAAAATAATTCAATAACTTGCACTACACGCAACACCGAGTTCAATCACACCATGACTTACAAAAAAAAGCCATTCAAAAGAGGTTATGAATAGTATTATCTAAATTTTAAATTTTATATAATCCTTATAATTTTAGAATCCATATTATGAGTTTCTTAGATATAATGCAAGAACAAATTCATTTTCAGTATTGCACTTTTATCAACTTTTAATAGTGAACCCTTTTTAAATACAATATTTTAAACTTTTTGACTAAATGGGGACATCAAAAATTTAAAATGAAACATCCCAAGCTTCCACGGTATGCTTTCTTTGAATAATACAGTAGCGTGTGTTGTACACAACCTTGAGTTTTAACACACACCACAACCAATCAAACTAGCCGTTATGAATAGTAATAGCTACTTTTCGAAATTATATATATTTTATATTTTAAAATGTACTTCATTTCTGGATTCAGAATATCTAATTTAGCCTAAGGTAAAATTTTGGTACTTTTCGGATAACTTTCATAATTTGATGAATAGTGAAAATTACTAAATTTTAATTAAAAACAACTTTTTTAATCAAAATAATTAATAGTGATAAATTATGAATTTGAGTGGTTTTAAAGTATATTTTGAATATATTTTTTACCATTTAATATAATGTTGGTCATTTTACATAATTTTATAATTAAACTGAACATAAACAACTGTCAATCTTTTGATAGTCATTATCTCTTAAAAACACGCTTTTTGTTTTGACAGCGGGAATTAATTTTAAATTAATTTCTGGCACTTCTGTGTTTTGAATTTAGAAAAATGGATTCCATATTTGGAATCAGGATGTTCAAATTGTGTAAATAGGTAACTTTTATTTTTAGACATTTTGAATAATTACTGCGGTAGATATTTTATTTACAATGGTTAAGGGTAAATCCGGTAAATAAGGGTTAAAAAATAATATTATAATAATACCAAATTACCCTAAAACGTGTCGTAACCCTATTGGTTGATAAATGGTCGACCATGGTCAACTTTGGGTCGATTGTTGGACCCCATGGATCCACTTGTAAGTGATAATGACACTTTATTTTAATTAAGTTAAAATGAATACAAAAATGACACAAGCATATATCTTTTAGAAAAACAATTGTTACATACGGTTATATATGTTGGATTTTAGATTATAATAATTATTCAGAAAGATAAACAGATTTCCTACATAATTATATTTTATTTATAATTTTTAGACATTAAATAATTTATTTTATTTATGACACAATGATGATGCAGTAATTACTATAATATTGAAAAATTAAAATAATTGATATTATAAATACCCAAATAAATATAATATGAAACTTTTAATGAATTAAACTAATTTTCTAGGATAATATGATATATTAGTATTGATTTAATATACTTTTTTCGAAGTAATAAATCTGTTATGAGTTTCAAAAAAATCAACAATTGAATAGTGTCAAAATTGACATAAAAGAGTTCTCAAAACAAATATTATATTATTAATTGATATTAAATTCCTAAAAATCTAAGGTTCGGCCAAGAGACATATATCATGATAGGTTCATCATTAATGGACCACTTGTAGGTCTCTTGGATGTATATAGTATGTTTATTAACCATATTATATAAAAATACAAAGAGACATTGTAAAAGTGAAACTAATTAACTTAGAGTTAATAATTAAAGTTAAGGTTAATATAACTACCCAAACCTATCTAAATTATATTGGTTGAGTGGTTTTCCACCTATCCCCACCATTAACTTTGAATAATAAACTTTGGAGCCATTAGAAACCGAATATGAATTTATTATAAATTAGTATTTCTAGCTTTTCCAAAGGTGCCTCTCATCCCTCTTATAAAAGGGAACTCCTCCTTCTCATTTCTTCACACCTTAAAAGCCTTTTGGTTCGGCCAAACTCTGCCCAAATACTCTCCCAACATCCCTCACTACAACCTAGAGGCCTTAGTTTGATCAGAAAGCCAACCTAAGGAGACCTTTTGATCAAATCAAAAGGAAGAACCCGAAGAAGAGGTAATGTTTTCACCACACCTTTTCAAATTCCTTTCTTCTTCCACTTATTATTTCTTTGTTCTTACCATTATAAAATAATAAATCCATTATCATATATATACTGTGATTTTATTATAAATATGGTACAACCATATTCAATATTCTATCCACCCTTTGAATAACATGTCACCATACGTGCGTACGTACGGCTTACCGTCTCCACGTCGTGGTGTAATTGTTATTCAATATATTATTATTTGGATGGGTATAATAATGATATGTAACTCATGTAAATAATTAATATAACATGTTAATAATTATTTATATTTGATATACCATCCATTTATATATTATTTTAATATCAAAAGAATTATATTGTCTCTCGTGCGTACGTACGGACTACCGTCTCCACGAACGCGATGAGATTCATTCTCCATCGTATCCATTCAAGTATAATTATCATTTGATGATTAAAAAAATGATTTTTAAGGACATGATATAATTCTGAATATGAATAATATACAACCTATCCTTTACAAACATTTCTTACGTAACAAAAACATATAAAAGAAAACAAGTAAGTTAACACCCGAAACAACGATAATACTAAGATATTATTATCAAATAAATATTAAAAGATCATATATGATATCATATTAATGTATATGATTCTTGTATAATTTAACAACAATTATTTCACCATTATACAGGAGGTTAACCTACCCCAACCAAGGAAAAGTACAAGGTAACAGGTTTTCATCTCACTCCTTATTCCCGTGAGATTCATGCCATATTGCCACCATCACCTTTTGTGTGGTGTATGTACTGCCCATAATTATATTCTTTGTGTAATACACTCTAATTTATGTGTACTTACATATTCATTGTATGATACCTCTTTCATGGGTTGTATGTTTCATAAGTTACCAAATTGTTAATGGTTATTTCACAATCTCTTCATTATCCGAGGTTGTTTATACGTAATAATCTACTGGGATCTCTTTATCATCCACATCCATGTTTCATCAAAATGTATTTCAAACATTTTTATTATTTACAAGAGTATGGGTTAAAGTCATTTATACCCTTGTTTGAATTTTTATAAGAGGAATCTTTCCGTCGTTTTCAAAACAAGGTCCTTTTTAACCTTTTCGACAGAATTAAGGTAAGAATTTTTTTTAACTTATACGGCGGGTGCGGTTATTTTCCACCGTTATAAAATCGTTGAAGCTTCCCTTACAAGCTTATAAGAATATTTTCAAATTGAATGTATTATTTTATAATTATTTTACTTTCAAATTTATTTAAAAAAAGAGATATTTTTCTAAATTAATTTTGATTTCATCTATTTGAACATCCTTTGATGGATTTTAAGCTTATTTGAAGTTGATTTATTATGATACAAAACATCCATATTTTATTGAAGGCTTTGTGATATTTTTGACAGTGGATAAGTTATTCTTATGTCACTCATGGTTTTTGTTTAAAGTATTGACATTTCATAAGTTATTTTTAATCCGAATGTTTATGTTATATTTCAACCTTTCATTCAGATGAATGTGTTAGACAAGTATGTTCCCGGTTGGGGACCGGTAAAAGTAAGCCCTCCGGTTTGGTCTCCGGTTATTAGAGGAACTCCGGTTTGGTCTCCGGTTATTAGAGGAACTCCGGGTTGGTGTCCGGTTATTAGAGGCACTCCGGGTTGGTGTCCGGTTATTAGAGGCACTCCGGGTTGGGTTCCGGTTACAGTTAGCCCCAAGGTCTTGGGACAAGGCCTTGAAAAAGAAATTAATGTTCAGCATTATGCATTCCAACATTATGAAAGTGGTTATTTTTTTTTCATGTGATTATTCGATTAGTAGAATATCCATGCGAATAAGTAAATGGAATTATTTCATTTTATTTATGACATACCATGTTGAAAGTTCATGTTTGAATGGCTTTTGTTTTAGTTATACATTGCCTTAAATGTTTATTCTTATTTATGAAAGTTTCCGCTATATTGTTATCCTTACTAGGAATTTGAGCTCAGCCCTTTTCTATGTTTTATTTTTACCAGGAAGTGAAGAAGTAAGTTATGAATGACCTGCAGGGATATTATGTGGGGATATGAGTGTGGATTATGGAGACATTATGTTGTTGTAGTAGTTTTTCATTTTATGATGTAATGTAAAACATATGAATATATCTAGTGTATCCAAGGCTACTAAACCAATCGGTCTTTCGAGATTTGATCATTCCTGTGATCATGCCAATGTTATGTAATAATGCACCGACTCTGGGTAACTGGGGTCGGGGCGTTACAGTTGGTATCAGAGGAAGTTTTGTACAAACCTTGGAAGCTATATATAGATAAACTCTGATTAGAGCACGTAGACCTAAGATGAACTTTGAGGATTAGTATAGAAGAACTTCCTAGAATTTTGGTATTGTAGAGATTTTGTTAGTTTTTTGAGAAATACATCCCTGTCTGGATACGAGCAGGTAGAGGCGGCTCTGGCACAGATGTACCTAGGGGTAAAACCCGAAAACACCGCTTTGAGCTAGACTCGAACGAGAACTGGTGCACGACAACGGGCCTTGCTGCACTCTTGGTTATGACACTCCCGGGGGATATGCTTAGGATAATTCTCATTTTGTTTACAAACCATTATGAAGGGTTTATGAGTATATACATCCTCAAAGGAGACATTTTTATGATTATGGATTATATCCATAAATAGTTCAATTTATGTTAAGTGTTTTATAAGTATGGGATTATGTATTTTGATTCATAAACTAATATAGTGTATTCCATTGTTTAGAAATGGCGCCCAATAAAAGGAATGAGAACTCCAGAAATGCACATGATCCAAAGAGAAGGAAGGATCATATCTTTCATGGTCTTAATATAGAATTTATAAGAGAAATAGTCTCCCATGTATTATCATCATATGAAGAAATAATATCATGTGTTGATAAGATAAGTAAAGAGTTTACAGAGTCCTATGGATTTGAAGGGAAGCAAGAGAAGAAAAGGATGAAAGAGAGAAAGATGGATAAAGGGAAGAGGGAAAAGAAGAATTTTCCCATATGTGATAACTGTGGAAAGAAACACCCTGGATCTTGCCTGAAAGGAATGGGAGTTTGTTATAAGTGTGGAGGAAAAGGGCACAAAGTACATGACTGCAAGGGTAAGAAAATGGTTTCAAATGTACAATGCTTCATTTGCAAGGTGTTTGGACACTACGCGATCCTCTGTCCCAGTCATCAGACTATGCCGCAAATGATGCTATTGGATAATAATCAAGTTATGATACTACCACAGATGAAGAGGAATGATTAGAGTTCTTATGTTGATTATTTCAATTGAGTGTTGTATCAACAATGTACTTGTTATAATAATTATGGAGTATATATGGATTGTACTGCAGTACTATTTCATTAAGAACTTGAGATTGTGTGGAACAATGAAAAGTGACTCAATAGCAGGATAAATTTTTGGAAAATATATGGTTGAGAGAATGATAAATCATAATATAGTTCTGATACTAAGGTAGTGATTTTGGAATAATACATGATTGATTTGGATAAATTATATTGGATATTCTTGACTACCTTGGAACTGATTAATGATTTGTATATTCCATCATTGTTGGGGTTTAAAACATTTTTGGATTAATGAATTATATCCAGCATTCTATATGGAATAAGGGAGAATGAATGTAATCAATAAGGAATATGGTAATACATGATGAAGGTATTCATATGCTATTACGGGGTAAAAAGGATCTATATTATGTTTACCTTCCTTATAAATGTTGGACTGTGAGTTTGGACAGAAGTATTTTGGATAGTTCTAGTTTGGATTATTTTGGATTTCCATAAAAGGACAACCCGGAGGTCGGGCAGCAACCCGTCGAGTCCGGCAAGGCTGCGATAATTGAACCCGCAACTGAAGGGCGACAAGGGTGTATCACCTACCACTGGCCCACGAGATGTCCTGGATTAAATAATGTAGTTTTTATTAAAATATCTTTTAGATGAATTATAAATTCGTTTATTATGGAACCCTATACGAATAGTGTAAATAGAATTTTTTTACATTCTATTATCTTTTAGAGTGAAATATGAGTTTGTGGTAGAAATTTATTAATGGATAAAACTCTAATTATAAAGTAAGTATATCTCCATATGATCTTAGCCAATCTCATAAAAAATTCCTCATTATTAAGAAAAGAAACTTAGAACAAAAATGTTTTCCTAGATGGTACCTTAAATCATCACTAATTTATGGCTTTGGGATTGTTGGCCTTTTCATAGCCATGTTCTCTACCACTCTCCATCAGATAATTGATGGTTAGATTTTTCTTCCATATCCATATTTTACTACATGGAACCCTAGTATGTGTTATTTTTGGTAATCTTCATACTTTCGACTCTTTATTTTAAATAGAGGCCTCATTAATTCATTTTTCAATGTGGGATTTCAACTAAGATATTTTGAAATGTCAAAAATGTGTTATCCTAATACCCTATGTTTTGTTGAACCGATGGTATTTCAAATCATCATAGATTGATGAATTTAAGGACCTCAATTTTATACTTGTTTGTGATTGATGACCTCAATCACTACCTATAAATATTTACATTTTTCCTCCAATTATATGTCTCTAATTGCCACCAATGTTCTCCTAATCGATATCATTATTTGGTGGTGACCCTTTCATTTCTATTTTACTCATATTAAGACTAAATTTTAGTAACCCAATTTCAGATGTGGTTTTTCCCACATAATATATTTTCTATTTTCAACCTTTTATTTTCGAAAATCAATTTCAAATTGTGAGGACTCAATTTATTGAAGGAGGGGAGAATGTAACACCCCAAGATTTCATAGTGTGTTATTTCTTCAAAATAATTCAATAACTTGCACTACACGCAAAACCGAGTTCAATCACACAATGAATTACAAAAAAAAAAGCCATTCAAAAGAGGTTATGAATAGTATTATCTAAATTTTAAACTTTATATAATCCTTATAATTTTAGAATCCAAATTATGAGTTTTTTAGATATAATGCAAGAACAAATTCATTTTCAGTATTGAACTTTTATCAACTTTTAATAGTGAACCCTTTTTAAATACAATATTTTAAACTTTTTGACTAAATGGGGACATAAAAAATTTAAAATGAAACATCCCAAGCTTCCACGGTACGCTTTCTTTGAATAATACAGTAGTGTGTGTTGTACGCAACCTTGAGTTTTAACACACATCACAACCAATCAAACTAGCCGTTATGAATAGTAATACCTACTTTTCGAAATTATATATATTTTATATTTTAAAATGGACTTCATTTCTGGATTCAGAATATCGAATTTAGCCTAAGGTGAAATTTTGGTACTTTTCGGATAACTTTCATAATATGATGAATAGTGAAAATTACTAAATTTTATTTAAAAACAACTTTTTTAATCAAAATAATTAATAGTGATAAATTATGAATTTGAGTGGTTTTAAAGTATATTTAGAATATATTTTTTACCATTTAATATAATGTTGGTCATTGGACATAATTTTTTAATTAAACTGAACATAAACAAGTGTCAATCTTTTGATAGTCATTATCTCTTAAAAACACACTTTTTGTTTTGACAGCGAGAATTAATTTTAAATTAATTTATGCCACTACTGTGTTTTGAATTTAGAAAAATGGATTACATATTTGTAATCATGATGTTCAAATTGTGTAAATAGGTAACTTTTATTTTTAGACATTTTGAATAATTACTGCGGTAAATATTTTATTTACCATGGTTAAGGGTAAATCCGGTAAATAAGGGTTAAAAAATAATATTCTAATAATACCAAATTGCACTAAAACGTGTCTTAACCCTATTGGTTGATACATGGTCGACCATGGACATCTTTGGGTCGATTTTGGGACCCCATGGATCCACTTGTAAGTGATAATGACACTTTATTTTAATTAAGTTAAAATGAATACAAAAATGACACAAGAATATATCTTTTAGAAAAACAATTGTTACATAGGGTTATATATGTTGGATGTTAGATTATAAATATTCATTAGAAATATAAAACTATTTCCTACATAATGATATTTTATTTATAATTTTTAGACATTAAATAATTTAATTTATTTATGACACAATGATGATGCAGTAATTACTATAATAGTGAAAAATTAAAATAATTGATATTATAAATACCCAAATAAATATAATATGAAACTTTTAATGAATTAAACTAATTTTATAGGATAATATCATATATTAGTATTGATTTAATTTACTTTTTTCGAATTAATAAATCTTTTATGAGTTTCAAAAAAATCAACAATTGAATAGTGTCAAAATTGACATAAAAGAGTTCTTAAAACAAATATTATATTATTAATTGATATTAAATTCCTAAAAATCTATGGTTCGGCCAAGAGACTTATATCATGATAGTTTCATCATTAATGGACCACTTGGGGGTCTCTTGGATGTATATAGTTTGTTTATTAACAATATTATATAAAAATACAAAGAGACATTGTAAAAGTGAAACTAATTAACTTAGAGTTAATACTTAAAGATAAGTTTAATATAAGTACCCAAACCTGTCTAAATTATATTGGTTGAGTGGTTTTCGACCTATCCCCACCTTAAACTTTGAATAATCAACTTTGGAGCCATTAGAAACCGAATATGAATTTATTATAAATTAATATTTCTAGCTTTTCCAAAGGTGCCCCTCACCCCTCTTATAAAAGGGCACTCCTCCGTCTCATTTATTCACACCTTCAAAGCCTTTTGGTTCGTCCAAACTCTGCCCAAATACTCTCCCAACATCCCTCACTAAAACCTAGAGGCCTTAGTTTGATCAGAAAGCCAACCTAAGGAGCCATTTTGATCAAATCAAAAGGAAGAACCTGAAGAAGAGGTAATGTTTTCACCACCCCTTTTCAAGTTCCTTTCATCTTCCACTTCTTCTTTCTTTGTTCTTACCATTATAAAATAATAACTCTAGTATCATATATATACTGTGATGTTATTATAAATATGGTACATCCATATTCAGTATTATACCCACCCTTTGAATAACATGTCACCATACGTGCGTACGTACGGCTTACCGTCTCCACGTCGTGGTGTAATTGTTATTCAATATATTATTATTTGGATGGGTATAATAATGATATGTAACTCATGTAAATAATAAATATAACATGTTAATTATTCTTTATATTTGATATACCATCCATTTATATATTATTTTTATATCAAAAGAATGATATTGTCGCTCGTGCGTACGTACGGACTACCGTCTCCACGAACGCGATGAGATTCATTCTCCATCGTATCCATTCAAGTATAATTATCATTTGATGATTTAAAAAATTATGGTTAAGGAAATGATATCATTCTGGATATGAATAATATACAACCTATTCTTTACAAACATGTCTTACGTAACAAAACATATAAAAGAAAACAAGTAAGTTAACACCCAAGACAACGATAATACTAAGATATTATTATCAAATCAATATTAAAAGATAATATATGATATAATATTAATGTATATGATTCTTGTATAATTTAATAACAATTATTTCACCATTATACAGGAGGTTAACCTACCCCCACCAGGGAAAAGTACAAGGTAAGGGGTTTTCATCTCACTCCTTATTCCCGTGAGATTCATGCCATATTGCCACCATCACCTTGTGTGTGGTGTATGTACTGCCCATAATTATATTATTTGTTTAATACACTCTAATTTATGTTTAATTACATATTTGTTGAATGATACCTCTTTCATGGGTTGTATGTTTCATAAGTTACCAAATTGGTAAGGGTTATTTCACAATCTCTTCATTATCCGAGGTTGTTTATACGTAATAATCTACTGGGATCTCTTTATCATCCACATCCTTGTTTCTTCAAAATGTATTTCAAACATTTTTATTATTTACAAGAATATGGGTTAAAGTTGTTTATACCCTTGTTTGACTTTTTATAAGAGGAATCTTTCCGTCGTTTTCAAAACAAGGTCCTTTTTATCCTTTTCGACAGAATTAAGGTAAGAATGTTTTTTTTAACTTATACGGTGGGTGTGGTTATTTTCCGCAGTTATAAAATCGTTGAAGCTTCCCTTACAAGCTTATAAGAATATTTTCAAATTGAATGTATTATTTTATAATTATTTTACTTTCAAAATTATTTAAAAAAAGAGATATTTTTCTAAATTAGTTATGATTTCATCTATTTGAACATCCTTTGATGGCTTTTAAGCTTATTTGAAGTTGATTTATTATGATACAAAACATCCATATTTTATTGAAGGATTTGTGATATTTTTGACTGTGGATAAGTTATTCTTATGTCACTCATGGTTTTTGTTTAATGTATTCACATTTCATAAGTTATTTTTAATCCGAATGTTTATGTTATATTTCAACCTTTCATTCAGATGAATGTGTTAGACAAGTATGTTCCAGGTTGTAGACCGGTAAAAGTAAGACCTCCGGTTTGGTCTCCAGTTATTAGAGGAACTCTGGTTTGGTCTCCGGTTATTAGAGGAACTCCGGGTTGGTGTCCGGTTATTAGAGGCACTCCGGGTTGGTGTCCGGTTATTAGAGGCACTCTGGGTTGGGTTCCGGATACAGTTAGCCCCATGGTCTTGGGACGAGGCCTTGACAAAGAAATTAATGTTCAGCATTATGCATTCCATCATTATGACAGTGGTTATTGATTTTTTTGCATGTGATTATTCGATTAGTAGAATATCCATGTGAATAAGTAAATGACATTATTTCATTTTATTTATGCCATACCATGTTGAAAGTTCATGTTTAAAAGGATTTTGTTTTAGTTATACATTGCCTTAAATGTTTATTCTTATTTATGAAAGTTTCTGCTATATTGTTATCCTTACTGGGAATTTGAGCTCACCCCTTTTCTATGTTTTATTTTTTCCAGGAAGTGAAAAAGTAAGTTATGAATGACCTGCAGGGATATTATGTGGGGATATGAGTGTGGATTATATAGACATTATGTTGTTGTATTAGTTTTTCATTTTATGATGTAATGTAAAACTTATGAATATATCTAGTGTATCAAAGGATACTAAACCAATCGGTCATTCGAGATTTGATCTTTCTTGTGATCACGCCAATGTTACGTAATAATGCACCGACTCTGGGTAACTGGGGTCGGGGCATTACATTTTTTTAGATCATAGATTTTACAAGTTTTTTCAAGCTTCGAGGTTCGCGTATAGAGATCTCCTAACTCCATGGTAGGTGGTTTGTGCCTTTACGTTCGAATTCTTTGAGTTTTATGTGCTAATTTCACCAATACCCTTGAATGTGGTATTTTGTGTTTACCATTTTACCCTTGTTGTTTTTCTGCAATGATTGTACACATGTGTTGAGTTAATATGGATAGGAATTGTGTTGATTTATATGCCTTGGATGTTCTACTCATGATTTGTTTTGCTTACAACTATTTCGTCCTGTTTAGCCTATTGGTCGTTTTCCTGTTTTCCATGCCTTGTGGTATTTGGATAGAGTGTTGTTTTCTGACATGCATGAGATGTTGTTGACTGGATAGAAAACTAGTTCTATAGGTTTACTTTGGACATATTGCATAACTATTAGTTTACTTACATGTGGCCGTGAGAATCATGTTATCTAGACTAAAAGACGATAGATCGAGTGAGCTTTCTCAGAGAGTCTTTGAGCATTATAGACTATAATAGGATAGACCAAGTGAGCTTCATCAGAGAGTCACTAGACATTATATACTATAGGTGGATAGAATGAGTTAGATTCATCAAAGTGTCGTTGATATTTATAGACTATAAGGGGACAGACCGAGTGAGCTCCTCAGGGAGTCTACGTTTCACTTGAATTACATTGAACTACTCCAGGCTATGAGGGGAATTGGCTGGGTGAGCTTCCTCTGAGAGACTCTGAACGACCTGGGGCTATAAGAGGAATTAACAGAGTGATCTTCCTCATAGAGTCTCTTGAACATTGGGATATAAGGGGAATTGACCATGTGTGCTTCCTCAGAGAGTCCCTGACTACCTTTGACTGTAAGTTGAATTGACCAAGTGAGCTTCATCAGAGAGTATAATAATTTTCATATGACCAAAGGGGAGTGGTTAGGCGGATTGTACTAACCAGAGGGTTGTTGGTACTTGTTACGTAGGATGAGAGGGGATGGATGTGAGTACTTTCCAGAAGGTTCCATATTTTTTCTTAGCTTCTTGTTAGCAATTTCTTGATATTGGAATTGTGGATTGTTTACTATTCATTAGGTTCTTGTATACTACTTTCTATACATTTACCTTCAATATATTCAAAGAATATTAGGGATAGATCCTAGGGTGATTTCCTACTGGAAGTTAGTCTCGCACCTTATTTGGGTCATGCATTTGGGCCCAAATAGATTATATTGCTGCAGGTATAGATAAGGGAATGTTCCCTTCAACTTCAGGTAGTTGACTTGCTGTGGAGATGGAGAGCATGGGACAAAGCTTTGACTTGCGATGATGAGGAGTTGTTTATTTTGATCATGGGTTTAGTACTGTTTTTTATTCCATCATTTTGGTCTGATTGGTTGTTTTCCTAGACATATGTATCATGCATCATTTATATATATGTTCTCTAGTTGTTTCTTATTATTAGTCTTCTACTGATTTCTTTTGTATGGGTTATTACTACATCCTCTATTGTATATTTTTTCTCATCCATTGTGTACTCTTACAATGAGTGAATATTTTCCCCACTATCACACCAAAGGCCCTCATTGCTAGTAGGAAGCCTCTGGCGTTTGGGGAAATGCGCTTGAGGCCATGTTACCAACGGGGTATGGGGTGCCTCTAGGTGGCTTCCGGAACCTAGACATTACAAAGTGGTATCAAAGGTGATGTCCATATGATGTTCCAGCGAGGACACTGGGCCCTTCTAGGGGGTGGGTATTTCTATTCCCACATAGAAGGAGGAGGAGTATGAAGTACCCCTTTATAAGGTGGGTGGATACCTATCCCATCATGAGGCATATTCTTGAGGGGTTCCTGAGGGCCAGAACCCTGGGAAAAAAATCATGCGAGCTAGGCCCAAAGCAGACAATATCAAGAACAAGGGATAGACTGAGGTATTAAAATGGTAATAGAGCGTTATTTTCTCTTGACATACAGTTTGGAGCCTATAGTCAGGGATAGGACGGAATCAGTACTTGGTAATAAGTTGTTCCTAGGAGTAGCTAACCCGTATACAGGGTAAATTCAATTTACCCCATTAATGAAATTTTTCGGATTTTTCAATTCTAGAGTTGATTTGATTTCACCGTTGGGTGACACACATGTTCGTTTTGTTACTGTTGATATTATTGATGTTTTATTTATTTCGCAACCCGATGAGATGAGTGTATCCCATCTCAGGCATCATATTGGTACTTGCTAGAAATCACATGACATGAATTCCTTCCATGCCATTTAGTGTGCCTTAGCAATTACATATTGTTTTGATTGACGTTGTGTATAATATTCATGTTGTCGTGATATATTCTTTGATAGAATACCAGCTTTCAATAGGTATATCTATGTGTAATGTCTTGTTTGAATGAATGCCTAATTTTGGTTCTTGAAGTGTTATGGGCCCTCATGAAATGGGTCATGGTAGATCATTGAATTTTTTTTATTGTATATGAAATGTATAAGATTCAAAACTTTGATTCGCAGGGATTAGGGGCCCTCATGGATCACAATTTCACACCATAACACTTGTTTTATGTGTTTTCAGGGCTCTAGAGTAGTTTCTGAGAAAAAATTCCGGAAAACCCCGAATACAAAGCTTGAAATTTATGAATACATTCCATGTAGTATATAACTGTGTCACTGACTATGTGGGTAGGGACATAGGGTTGTGAAAAATTTTGTAGGAATACGTCGTGTACAGTACTTACACGCTGTGTTGTAGTAACCATGTGTGTACCCGTGTGACTAATGACGCAGATGGATGAATCGTTGACTATACATGTTGTGTCCTGATTTCACATGCCACACATTGTATCCTAGGTACCTAGTCGTGTCACGAACAACACGGGTTGGTGAAATCCTTTAAGTACACACCTTGTTCACATAGAGCACACCGTGTAGAGTGAACCTTGTAACCGGCCATGTAATTAACAACACGGGTCGTTGATACCTGTCTAGTATATGACATGTCCATCGTGAACACGCCGTGTAGAATAGGATTAAGAGGAATGTGTGGGTTAGAACTGTATGGAGACTCGGGAAAGGGAATAGAGTTCATGTTCACGCTGTGTGTGGGGACAACATGTTGTGTGGATGGAGTGTTACATGACCAGTTGTGGAAGATGTACACGCACATGTGAATGACTTAAGAGGAAAAGATGTGTAGTTTTTATACACACTGTGTAGTCATGTTTTGTAAAACATTAATGTTTTCATTCTCCTGTTTCATTCTTGTACACTTATGTTTTCAGTCCTTGATAACCTTGATCTAAGGTGCGCATATGACCTATAAAAATTATGCCAATGAGACGTCCTCCGGTTGTACGCCAGTCTCAAGATGGTGATCAGACACAAGATACGGCTGATCAGGGACTTCCAGCATATCATCATGTTGTTCCAACCTTGGCACTAGTTGTTATACCTAGCACAAGTGTTGATGCACAATTCAGGGAAGGCTTTCTGAGGATGATGCTGAAATTTTAGGGAGCGCAGTCTCCTGCCCTATCGATGAC
Organism: Viscum album; assembly: GCA_963277665.1. Taxonomy (NCBI): domain Eukaryota; kingdom Viridiplantae; phylum Streptophyta; class Magnoliopsida; order Santalales; family Viscaceae; genus Viscum; species Viscum album. Next base: position 783,103,860 of record OY728153.1, read on the forward strand.
GTCATTAACGCGGGTTTTTTAGCAGCATTATACATTTACATTCTCAGGGGATGGAGGTCCCCATTCTACAGAATCATGGCTATTGGCCACATTGACAATCTTCTAGTATCTAGAGATAACACCAAATGATAGGGTCAATCTCGCTACATATATGCTCGTAGACTCCGCCAAGAGGTGGTAGGAGGTGATCTCATATCCAGGATGCTAGAAATGTATGACTTGGGAAGAGTTTCAGCACATCTTATACGATTACTTATACCTAGAGACCATTTGTTCTGATCAAGCCTGGGAGTTTATGAGTCTGAAGCAGGGTACACTTTCTTTTATGGAGTACTCATCTCGCTTTACTGAGTAGCAGTGTTTCACGCCTATTCCAGGAGGTGATGATTTGTTCCTTGCGTGGAATTTTGAGGATGGTATGACGCACGACATTCGATCGTAGGTGAACATATTTAGGTTGAATTAGATATCATCTATTATCAACCAGTCACTAAACACTGAGGGCTATCTGAGGGATTCTAGAGAAGCGATCTAGGGTGGTTCGATATCCAGAGTTAGTGTTCCTCCTACTGATAGCAGGAAGCACCACAGGGAGTCTGCTCGAGGAGATTATAGTAGGCGAGATGTATCATCAGGAATCCATACAGTATGCTACCAATGCGAGAGCAGCATGCATACTAGGACTCGGTGCCAGAGAGACCTGATAGTGCACCGATCATACTGCAAGATGGGCCATCTTCAGCGTCTTTTGTTAGATATTCTCACCTGTAGCTGGTGGAAGTGGTTCTTCTTATGACCTCACATTTAGGATAAGAAAATGCAGTTTCTCACCAATCATGGAACTGGTGTTCATAAAGACGTTCAGATTGACATGGAGGACGTGGTCGTGGTGGTCAGTCACTAGGCTACCAGTGACAACAGAGTGGATCAGCTCAGAGTGGTTAGGCAGGGTCACAGGGCCATGGAGCAGGCCATACATTTGCAGTGGAGCAGACCCAACAATAGCAGGATCCAGGACATTCTACAGTTCGAGGTATGATCTAAGTAGCCTCATTTTTATCTTCAGCTCTATTCGATACAGAGGCTTCCCATAGATTTATATCTTTCATTATTTTGGAGTGTCTTGGTCTATCCATATTGTCTTATTCTGACATCTTGACACTAGACACACCGTTGGGGACAAGGATGACTAGTGTACGTCAGTGCAAGGAGTTCCCTCTAGATGTTGGTGGGTTTCACTTTCTAGGGGAACTGTATGTCCTAAAAATGACAGGATATGATTTCATTTCCGGGATGGAAGATTTAGTTCCCTTCCAGGCATTTGTTGAATGCTATTGCCGTAGAGTGAGTTTCATATCACTAGATGGTAGATATTTTCTTCACAAGGGTGAGTGGGATGTTTAGGTAAATATAGCAGGTCCAGAGCATCTTGGGTAAGGAGGAGCTACAACCCAGATTGACAGAAAATATCTGGAAGACCTCGGGACATCACAGTTAGGCCTTCCTCTAGTGGTGGATCATTTCAGATATATCTTTCCAGAGGACATTTGAGGTTCACCTCTATAGTGCGGGGTATAATTTTCTTTTGATATCATGCCAGGAGCAGCACTAGTGTCCATTAATCCTTATTTGATGGCTATACCTAAGTCACTAGAGCTAAATAAGCAGTTGGAGGAGTTGATGGAAAAGGGTTTCATCTAATCCAATACTTCTCCTTGGGGTTTTCCTATCCTTTTCGCAAAGAAGGCAGACATTACCCATAGGATTTGTGTGGACTATCTAATGTTGAACATCTTAACAGTCTGGAACTGATATCCATTTTCTAGAATTGATGACTTATTTGATCAACGTTCAGTATCTAAGGTGTTCTCAAAGATTGAAATGAGGTCCGGTTATCATCAGTTGCATGTTAGACCATCTGATATACCTCTCACAGCCCTCCAATGTTGGTATGGTCTATACGAGTACTTGGTTATGCTGTTCAGTCTCACTAACGTGCATGTAATTTTCATGGAACTGATGAACCGATTGTTCCATCCATACTTGGACTCTTTTGTGGTGGTCTTCGTGGACAATATCTTAGTGTACTCTCACACCCAACACGACCATGCTACCCATCTTGATATCATTTTGACTACATTGAGGGAGCATCTGTTTTATGCTAAGCTCTACATGTGCATCTTTTGGATGGATCTGATTCACTTCATGGGTCATGTTATCTCAGATACAGGAGTGTAAGTAGACCCAGAAAAGTGTTAACAGTAGTTTACTGGGAGTACCAAAAAAATGTATTTGAGGTGTAGTGATTTCTAGTTGTGGCTGGATGCTACAGACATTTAATGTAGAAATGTTCACGCATAGCACCACCAATGACAGGTCTGACCAATAAGGGTGCGATGTTATTATGGATAGATTATTTTGAGTCAACCTTTTAGGAGTTTAAAGGGAGGTTGACATCCGCACCAATACAAGTCTTTCCAGAGCCAGGAAAGAGCTATACCGGTTACTGCGATGCATCAGGTGTCAGGCATGGAGTTGTGCTTATGCATGGAGATGGAGTCATTGTGTACGGGTCTCGGAAGTTGAGGCCACATAAGAGGAATTACCTGACACATGATCTGGATTTGGAAGTTTTTGTTCATTCCTTATGTTGTTGGAGACATTATCTTCTGGGAGTTCACTTTGTGGTTTTCACCAACCACAAGTGTCTCATGTACATCTTCACTCAACATGATCTGAATTTGAGATAGCACAGGTGTGTTGAGTACCATATGTCTTTCGACATTGAGCATGCCTACATGTCGGAAAAGAAAACGTAGTGTCTGATGCGTTGAGTAGGAGGACTCAGATATAGAATGTTCGAGAGGCCAGTAGTGGCTAGTAGCTTATGTTTCTATTCTTTGATTTACATTTGGAGGCACACGATAGATAGGGGAAGACTTTTCTATCGTATGCAGCTGTTACCTCTACCCTTCATGATCCATTACAAATGAGGTAGCTATCAGATTTTGATGTCCAAGTCCTATGGGAAAGCGTGTTAGGAGAGGACCCTATTTAGGGATGGACCATAGTTGAGAATGAGATCTTCCGTTTCCAGGGGCATATATGGGTGCTTGAAGATATACACAAGAGCTAATGCGAGACTTTAATTCCTGAGATTGGGAAGTTCATCCTAGCATCACCAAGATGTATCATGATCTATACGATCAGTATTATTGTCCATGTCTGAAGAGGGATGTTGTTGGGTTCGTCCTTAGGTGTTCCACTTGTCAGCAGGTGAAAGAAGAGCATCAACGACCTGTAGGGATTCTATAGACCTACGAAGGCCTCTCATTTCTTACCGATAAAAGAGACTGTCTGTGTTGATGATCTGTGGAGGTTGTACATCTTATTGATTTTATGTCTACTTGGGGTACGACACTCCATTGTTTCAGAAAGGAGTTAATGTTTTACTTCTTGGGTCTTGTAGGGGCTTCAGAAGGCTTTGGACACACATTTACATTTGGGTAAAGCTTACCTTCCCCAAAAATATTGTCATTATGAGTGTATGATTCAGGTGTTTTAGGATATGATTAGAGCATTCATTCTATATTTTGGAGGTTCTTGGGAGATGTATATACCTCTTCTGGAGTTATCTACAATAATAATTTTTAAGCGACTATTCAGATGGCACCTTATGAGGCTTTGTATGGTAGGCCATTCCGATCAACCTTATGTTTGTTGGAGGCATGAGAGGCAGCTTTGTTGGGACCTCATCTTGTTCAGAAGACCACAGAGTAGATATGGTTGATTCTAAAGAGGATGGCTATTATGTAGTCTCATCATAAGTCTTATGCTAATCAGCGAAGATGACCTCTGGAGTTCGAGTTTGTGGATCAGTTCTTCTTGCATGTCACACCAAGGTTCTGACACATGAGGATTCAGAGACAGGGTAAGCATTCACCTAGGTACATTGGGCCATTGGAGGTGTTGGAGATAGTAGGGTCGGTTGCCTATCAGTTACAGTTACCTCACAGGTACCGGGCTATGCATGACATCTTCCATGTTTCTCAACTCCGACGTTACTTTTTAGACATGTATCATGTCTTTCATCCTGAGGAGGTTGAGCTCGAAGAGGATGCATTGTTTTAGGAACATCCTATCTAGATTGTCAATCACAGTACAATGTTTCTTCGAGGCCGGTATGTTCCATTGGTATGAGTACTATGGAATCACAGGCGAGTACAGGATGAGACTTGGGAGAGGGAGGCCGATGTACGAGCTTAGTGGCTGGAGCTATTTGGGGTTTCTTCTTCTACACCTTTCTTGGGAAATTTGGGGAAAGATTTATTTATATGGGGAAGTTTCTAAGAAACCATATCTTCTTTCAGGTTTGTTTTCCATTTTTTTCTATTTTTGAGAAAAATTAAAAATTCTAGAAATTTTGTTAAATACATTCCATGTACATTATGAGTACCTAATGTCTACATTATGACCGTAGGAGGCCGTGTGCTTGTCGTGTCCTAGCCACACACACAATTGTGTGGGGTGACGTGGAGGCCTCCTAAAGCAGTGTACGGAAACATTAAGTACATGTCGTGTTCCTCAAAAGTACATGCCATGTATTTTGTTTTTTTAATTAAACGAACAATGGTCGTGTCAGATTTCCACAAGTGTCTTCTTCTAGGTCTCGTTCGACTGAGAGAAACCGTACAACGTTGAAACTTCTCCAAGCCCCCGAGCCTCCGTCTATTCTCCAAATCAACCGTCGTCGATTGTGGTAGAACCACATTAGTATGCTCTTCCTTCTTCTAGATTATTCTTTTCCAATTACTCCTCTTTTCCATGTGGTCGTTAGTTGAACGTTTGAGAAATTTTCCTATATCTTCAATGTTACAAGGAGATTCATGCTTCGAGGTTCACATATAGCGTCTTATAATGCCAAGGTTGGTAGTTTGTTCCTTTCCGGTCGATGTCCTTCAGTATTATGTTCTAATTCCTACAATACCCATGAACGGGGTATTATAGGTTTACTGTTTTACCCCTGTTGTTTTCCTGCCATGATTTTATGCCGGTGTAGAGGTAATTTAGATATGAAATTGGTATATTTATATTCCTTTGATGTTCTATTCATGCTTTGTTCTGTTTACGATTATTTGGTCTAGTTTAGCCTATTTGTCGTTTACCTGTTTTCTATGCCTTTTGGTTGTAGGATAGAGTGTTGTTTTCTAAAATGCTTGAGATGCAGAAGATTCGTTAACCAAGTAGTTCTGTAGGTTTACTTTTTATATATGGCATTACTATGCATTGACTTACAGTAGTCCATGAGAACCTGGTGTTATGGACTAAAATAGGATACACTGAGTGAGCTTCCTCAGAGAGTATTTGGACATTATAGACTAAAAGAGGATAGACTGAGTGACCTTCCTCAGAGGGTATATTGACATTATAAACTATAGGGGGATAGATTTATTGAGATTATTTAGAGAGTCTTTGAGATTTATAGGCTATAAGGGGACATACCGAGTTAGCTTCCTCATAGAGTATTTGTTTTACTTGAATTACCTGGAACCAATCTAGGCAATAAGGGGAATTGATTGTGTGAGATTCCTCAGAGAGTCTGTGAATGACCCAGGGAAACAAGAGGAATTGACTGAGTGAACATCCTTAGTGAGTCTCTTGTCCTTGGGGATATAAGGGGAATTGACCTTGTGTTCTTCCTCAGAGAGTCCCTGACAACCTTAGACAATAAGGGGAATTGACTGAGTGAGCGTTCTCATAGAGTCTTATAATTTTTATATGACCAAACCAGAGTGGTTAGGATGAGTTTAATTCCTAGAGGGTTGTTGATACTTGTTATGTAGGACTATAGGGGATGGTTGTGAGTACATCCCAGAGGGTTCCCACTTTCTACCTAGATGCTTGTTAGTTGTTTCTTGATATTGGAACTGTGTATTGTTTATTGTTCAGAATGTTCCTGTTTATTGATTTTTGAACTTTTACCTAACATATATTCACTGACTATTAGGCACAGATCTTCAAGTGATTTCATATTGGTATTTAGTCTCACACCCTGATTAGGTCATGATTTTGGGACCAAATAGATTATATTGTTGCAGGTAGAGATAAGGGAAAGGGCCCTTCAACTTCAGTTACTTGACTTGCTGTGGAGCTAGAGAGAATGGGACCAAGTATGGGCTTGCGATGCTGAGGAGTTGTTCAGCTGTTTCTTTTGTACATGGGTTTAGTACTATTTTTTATTCCAGAATTTTGATCGGTTTGTATTTTTTTCTTGACATATGTATCATGCATCCTCTATATATATGTGATCTATTTTGTTTCTTGTTTTTAGTCTTCTGATGATTCTTTATGTATGGATTATTACTGCTTCCACTATTGTATATTGTTTCTCATCCACTATATACTCTTCCAATGAGGGAATAGTTTCCCCACTATCACACCCAAGGCCCTTGCTACTAGTCGGAAACCTCTAGCATTCTAGGAAATTCTCTTGAGGCCATGTGAAAAACCGGGTATGGGTCACCATTGGGTGGCTTCTAGAACCGAGACATTATGGTTTTGGGAATCCCACATCAAAGGAGAAAGAGTATGAAGAACCCCTTTATAAGGTGGTGTGGACACCTCTCCCATAATGAGGCCTTTTCCTGGGTGGTGCCTAAGGGTTAGAAACCATGGAAAAACATAATCGTGCAGGCTTGGACCGATGTAGAAAATATCATGATCGTGGGCTGGACTGGGCCATTACAAATGTTGTTAGAGCTGCTGTCCATTTGATGTGCCAGTGAGGATGATGGGCCCTTCTAGGGGTTGGGTTATGGAAATCCCACATCGAAGGAGGAGGAGCATCAATAAACCCTTTATAAGGTGGTTTGGATACCTCTACTATCATGAGGCCTTTTTCCCGGGGGTTCCTGATGGACAAAACCCCGAGAAAAACAAAACTGTGGGGGCTAGGCCCAAAGCGAACAATATCGTGATCGTGGGATGGACTGGGCCATTACACTAACACAAGTTTTATCACTATTGGATGATACATGTCTGACCATGGTAATCCATGGGTTGAATATGGGACCCCAAGGATCCACTTGTAAGTAAAATTGATAGTTTATAAAACTAAATTTAATGTTAAGGAAATTGATACATAAACTTATATCATTTAGTAAATAAATATTTATATGATGTTATATAAGTGATATTTTTGAATATAGATAGTTATTAAAAATATAAAATCATTTCATACTTCATGATATTTTATTTATAATTTTTTTAATCTAAATAAATAAATTTAGTTATGATATAATGATGATGTAATGATTAACTCGTTAATGAATTTTTCAAATAAATGAGGTTATAAATATTAAAATAAATTTATTATGAAATGTTTCATGCCATACATGAATTTTATGGATTATCTTTTTGTTATTATATTTTAATTAATGATTTTTTTTAATTGATCAAATTGATATAGTTTTTAAACAGTCATTGTATGAATAGTAAAAAAATGACATAAATGAGTTGTTAATTCAATTAAAAATTTATTAAAAGATAAAATAGTCATAATAATATAAAATTCAGTCAATTTACATATATGACGTTACAAATATAATTAATGACCCATTTTGGGTCTCTTAAAATTTTATTGAAAATGTATTAACCATATATTATGAATATACAAGGACACAAGTAAAAGATAAATAAGGTAACAAAGATTTAAATAAAAAAGATAAGTATTATAAATTTTCCAAAACCATAGAAGTCTTATTGTATGATTTTATTTCGAATTATATTCATCATATCATTGAATTTTATTTTTTTCTACCTTTTGAAACTGAAAATAATTTTATAATAAAATAATACTTTCAATCATTCCCAAAGAGCACATCCTCTCTCTTATAAAAGGACACCATATCTAACCCAATAATCAAACATCTCAAGCCCCATGGCTCATCCAAACTATGCTCTAATAAGACCCCAAAATCCCTATATTCTACCTAGAATCATTACTTTTGTCTGAAGGCAATTCAATTATTCCTTTCGGTTCAAACCAAAGGGTGTTACCCGATTTAAAGGTAACAATATCCCTCAAGTTCATTTCTTTTATTTTCCTCTTCCAACCCCCTAAAATATTTTTATTCCATTCTTTTATAAAAAAATAGTATCTAAAATATACTAGGATGTTTTTAATAAATTTATTCTAACTACACTTACACACAACTCCATCTTATGGATACGATCATTCTTTTTCTCTGGACGATGAACAACTGCCTCACAAAATTATGATTGTTCAATTATCCCTACTGCCTCTCATGGTGGCCATTATGATGGAACTATATTTTTTCTGATATATATTATATTTTTGTTTCCCTAATTAATATGAATATTTTAATTATATCATACCTTTATGGTTTCCATAATAGGTAAATATGATAATTTCATTTGAGGAAGTCCAGAATACCGCCCCATCAATGTGATATAACTCATTCATGCCATACATGTAAAATATAAAGGATTGAGTTAATGAAATTATATATGATATTATAATATAATTATTATATAACTATGTATCATTATGTTTTCATTCCATTAAATATGGAATATAAATGAAAGTAGCGTTAAGGAGTACGTATGGCTTACTGTCTCCAAAAATGGTGTATTTCATTTCTTATCTCCAAATGTTATTTACTTTTATTAATACATAAATATACTAGATATATATGATATATATTATATCTAAAAAGTTAATTCATATCTGGAGATAATGGTATTTTGACCCAATGGACTATTTTTAATTACAACAAGTTGTTTTTTTAATCATGTTCCGATCATTAACAAAATGTCCGATTTGAATTCAAATAATTAAATAATTGGTTTACCAAGGTAATAAGTGATATAAAAAAATATAATTTAAAAGGTTCTAAATAAAGTATAAATTAACTTTATTTTATTATTTATGAAGAACAAGGATCATCTGTGACGAGTCAGACAATGTTAAGAGAACTTCATAACCCAATTTCCTTTCTGTGGGTTAATCGTCTAATACATTATTATGTCGGGACACGATTGTGTGATGAATAAAAATTGATGTCATGTCCTATATTTATACATGATTTATCTATAATTATAGTGAATACACATAATTCATATATTTTATGATCTTTTTTAGGGAATCATTCACCCTCATCTTTTATTCTAAACCTTCTTTTATGTTAATTTGTTTTTTTTAATTTCAATTATCTTATATTGGGATATGTTCTTATATATACTTATTTCTGTTCCATTTATGTTCAAGTGATGAGAGAGCCTTTTTTGTCTCTTCAGCTTGTTTTATGAATTTTTATGTGACAATGTTTGGCTACCAAATTTTCATAAGGTAATACTTCTCAATCTCATTTCAGAGTGACATATATTGATATTGTGCACCTTTATTATCCTATAAAGTCTATATACATCCCTTTTCCACATTATCTCATGAATCTCCTCTCTCTCATGATATTATATAGTTTCTCTAATTATATTCTTTAATCAATTTTATTCAAGTATATTCTCATGTCATAACATATTCTTTAAATAAAACATAATTTTAAATTTTTTAAAGATATAATTTTTTAAATATTCCTCTCTATTGTTTGTGTTTTCAAAATGTGTTAATGGATTTATTTATATAGATGTTAATGCATTAAAATTTTAATTCCATTAAATGTTTCAAATTGGTATGGGACAGATAGATTAAAAAATATCATTATTAAATGTTTTAAATGGGTTTCAATAGAAATATTTTTCTACAAAGCGTTTTTCTAAACGAAAAAAGTCATTTTTATTTTTAACATATGCGGTGACAATGACCATTCAGCTTCCATGAGAATTATTTGTGATTTTCCTTCCTTAACAATCCATAGTTTTTTTATCGAAATTAAATTCAATATACTATTTTTTTGTATTTTGGTATTGAAAATGGTTTTGAGAATAGATTTATTATATCAATATATTGAAATGATATATTTTTTTTACAATATGGAAATGTTATCGCTCTTTAAATATTGGTTTTTTTGTTATTATTATTTCATGGATCTTGGGTATTGTTTACACATATGGGTGGTTCTGTGATAAACCTAGGGCGGATGAGCCCGAGATAGCTCTCTAATACATTAGGTAACATGGTAGAAGTAAACGTGAATGTTTCTCCTAAGAGATTTACGGAATGTACCATGAATGGTATTCCAAATGTAACTACCTACGAAGAAGTGAAGGCTACGAAGTATGTATGTTATATATTCCACAAGTTACCATTATAATTAATGATTCCTATGTGTTATTCATCAATCTAATGATTTTATGAGGTATGTTAAAGATATAATGTTTTATATGTTTTGATGGAGTAATGTTTTAATTCCTTATTTTATAACCCTTTCTGAAGATTGTATGATCATCCTTGGTTTTTTGACTTTTTTCATAGTGTATAATAAAGGGTAAGAGAAAGGAAGTATTCAATAATATTTATATCATGAAAATAGTTATTTTTTAATTTTTAGTGTTAACATTTTATGAAAAAATGTATACTAAGTAGAAGTGAATAATTTATAATTTTTGAGATGTAATGTAATAGTTATGGACTAATTCTCTAAAACTATAAACTAGAAAAGAACCTCAATGTTAATTATAAACATAATTAATGATATTGAATTGCTTAAGGCTGCGGCCTTATAGATGGTATAAGATTTAGTTTAGACAACAATAGGGATTAGATGTTTTTGATAGACACACGGTTAGTCTCTATGTATAATCCTTATGTTAAATCCTTATTTAAAAACATTTTTAGATCAAGGAACGTCAGTTACAAATTGAATGTGGAGGATCTCAAATGAAATTCCTATATATTCCTGATGAATTGCTTGCAATAATTATTGATATTTCATGTCCATGCGATTATAAAACATTTTCTATCATACAGCTCACTTGTCTGAAATTATTTGAGATATTAAAGACCTCATCTACAAATTGATACCATCATGGATCATGGGTTTTATTTAATCAAATCATTTTTTTGAAATATTTTCAAATATTCATGATAGGTAAATAGTATCAAGTCATTTTCAAATATTTTACATTATCACAAGATTTTGAAGCATATTTTAATTTTGAAAAAGCTGCAGAAGAAGGATTCTATTGTGTGACCTATTAATATTTTCTTTTATATTATAGTCCTTAATCTCATTATTATAGTATTTTAAAAGTATCTTAGGTTGAAATTTTAAACTCAAACTCAGTCCAAATGTTTTATAAAAAGAATGTTTTATCAGATGATTTGAAATTATATGCCATTCATGATTATTTTCCAAAACTATTTTTCATATGAACACCAATATGACCCAAGTAGTATGAGGTGTATTTGGATAAAGGAATATGATGATTTTGATGGATATCTAAATCATAGGTTCAATGAATGGACCATATATCTACGCAAAAAGATGACGATGAATCCATGTAGACACATGATTATGGTTTGATGTTCTATCATTGGGAATAATGTTATAATATGGAGGTAAAAAATGTCAATATATAAAGGTTCATGAATTAAGATATTATGGTCATTATGAGTTTGGAAGAAAATGAGAGGAATAAAAAACCCTTGATGTTAAATCATGTCAGGGTTATTTTGAGTTTTAAAAAAAGTTACAACACAAAAATTGTTTGACAAACCATCATGTCTAGCAAAGTTGCAGGAATTGAACCCAAAACCAAAGGGAGACAAAGGAGAATCACCTAACACGGGCCTACGTGAAGTCTCTAGTTAGTATGACTTATTCTTTAAAGTTAAATTATTTTATGGATAATGAATAAGATGATTTAGGATCCTATGTTTTATAAAATAGATATAATTAGTATAGGAAAATGATTTAATGATTTAGTGATAATCATTATTTTCGTAAACCTTTTCTCTTATGGGAACAATATATGCTTAAGAAAAATAGAATACTATTGAATATCATTTGTGGAGTAATGATTGAAATATTATTTTGGATGAATCAATGTTTTTATTGTGAACACATGAAAATTTGGGTAATTTTTGGAAATGATTATCATATCTTAGAGAATATGTGATTTGGTTAATTACTCTTTAATGTGTGAGTTTATGAGTTGTCGAGTTAATTTGGAATTAAATTTTATGACTTATTATTGAAGACTCTATGATTATATAACTATGACTTTGGGGATTCAATAATATTTTAGATTATATTGAATTATATTAAGGATGATTTTTGATTTAATTTTCTTTATTTAACATTGTGTATTGTTTGTTCAATTTTTGAGATTAAGGCTAGTATTTATTTTTATAAAATATTATCCTTTTGGGGATTATCTAATCATTAACTAAACATTCTGGTTTTGGTTAATGTCTTAAGACATGGGAAATATAATGTTAATCCTTTATGGATTATGTTATTCTCTAGAAGTTGATTCTAGTACATCATGTGTGACTAAGTCATCTTGATTACTCATCGTTTGGATAAAATATGAGTTTTCAATAATAAATAATAAATGGATGAATCTCTACATAAAAGAAATAATATTTTTTATGTCCATTGAAAATAACCGAAATAAATTCTCCATCATTATAAATGGGAACATAAAATACATTGTCCATTTAACTTTTTTAACTAGGGAATCAAAGACTAATTAACCTATCACAAGTTTGTGGTTTTCTTATTGTTAACATTATCATAGTCATGTTTTCTATAACTCTCTATCAGAACATGACACTTAGTGTCTACTCTAAATCCATTTTGACATACATGTATTCCTATTTTGTGTTATCTCATGTGACCTTTTTTACTTACCTTTCATTCTTTTAATGTGATTGTTTTAATGACTGTTCTTCTGATGAGATAATGTTAATAATGTTTCTCAACCCAAATTTAAAATTGCGAGGACTCAATCTCCAAAAGGGGGGAAGGATGTCACATACCATTTAAATAATAAATAATTAATTTTCATATTTATCAATATTTGTGAATTAAATAATAATTTAACTTTAAATTTGATGATATGTTTGATGGCGTACTTTACACACAATAATGGGTTTCTTTGAAATCTCATGTTACACAACATGCTCTGTCATAATGAAAAATAATAATATAATATTACATTAAATTGTAGTTAATGAAGACCCATTTTATTGGAAAAAATGAACATAAATAACTACAATATGATTATACATCTTTGTTTAATGTTTTTACCTTTATCCAATAAAATTTATAGGCTTAAAATGAGAATGATTCCTATTTTAAAAATGAAAAACTATAATGTATTTAAAAGGTCATTTTACTGCTTTTTGGTGGAGAACCTCATTTAAATATAGTTTTTTTCACATTTATATGTTCCATTTGACAGAATAATATTTTTCTATAGTATCAAGAAATCAAAATTTTCTTTGGTTAAAATTTTGGTAAGTTTCTGATAATGTTATTTTTATTTTTAATAGTGAAAAATACTACATTTTAATTTGAAACTTCCTTTTATTCTCATTTATTTATTTAATATATTGTTAATTTTATTGGTTTTAAAGAGTAATTTGAATATATTTTTACCATTAAATCCAATTTTGGTCATTGCATGTAATTTCACATTGGAATTGAAAATAAGAAAGTGTCAATCATTTGATAGTTATTATTTAATAAAAATGCATTTTTGGTTTTGATAACAAGAATTTATATTAAATTAATTTTTGAAACTTTTAGGTATTTAATTTGAAATAGTATATTCAATATTTGGAATCTCGGGGTCCATGTTTTTTAAATATGTAACTTTTATTTTTAGACATTATGAATATTAACTTCACTAAATATTTTATTAACCATGGTTAAAGTGTAAATATGTTATATAAGGGTGAAAAATAATATTTTAATAATATTAAATTAACATAACACATATCCAAACCATATTCGATGATACATTTCTGACAATAGGCATCCTTGGGTCAATTAGGGGATCCTATAAAGCCACTTGTAAGTGAAAATGACACATTATAAAAATTAATTTAATGTTAAGGAAAATGTAACATAAACATATATCTTTTAGTATACCAATTTTTTTATTGGATATATAAGTGATTTTTTCGAGTGTAAATAGTAATTACAAATATAACAAAAATTCATAGATCATGAAAGGTTATTTATATTTTTTAGACATCAAATAAAAAAATTATTAATGACACAATGTTGATGTAATGATTAACTCATTTATGAATGTTATAAAAAAATGAGATTATAAATATTAAAATAAAATTATTTTGAGTCTTTTTATGCCATACCCAAATTTTATGGAGGAATATAACTTATTTTATTAGAAATAATGATGCTTTTTAGTAATTATAAATTTTTTTTGGATTTTTAAAAATTAATGATATGAATAGTATAAAAAATGACATAAATGTGTTTTTAAATAAATTAATATTTTATTAAATGATAAAATATTCCTATAAATTTAAGACTAGGGAAAATAAATTTAATGATTTTAAAATTTGAATTAATGATCAATTTTTGATAGTTTGAATTTATATTGTAATTATATTAAACATATAGTATGAATATACAATTAGGCTTTATAAATGTTAAATTATTTAAAAATGGTTAAATAAATAAGATAAATATTTAAAAATATAAAAATATGGTCCCATTATAATTGGATGATTATATTTCGTCTTTTTTTCTTCTTGTACATTAATTTAATGAGTTTTTTTACCTTTTGAAATCAAATATAATTTTATAATAAAACAATATTTTCAAACATTCAAAAAGACAACATCCTCTCTCTTACAAAAAGACACAACTTCTACCCCATTACTGACACCCCTCCAACCCCCTTCCACATCCAACCCCTCTTCCAATAAGCTCACAATATCCTTATTTTCAAAATATAATCCTTACTTTTGGAAGAAAAAAATGCAATAAATCCTTTTGGCTCAAACAATTGGGATATACCATATTTAAAGATAATGTTTTCTCTCAAGATCTATTCTTTTATTTTTTTTATCCAACCCACCTAAACATTCTTTATTCCAATATTTTATAACAAAACCAGTATCTTCAATATACTTGGATGTTTTAAAGGATGTATTATAACTACAATTACACACACCTCCATCTAATGTATACGAACATACTGTTTCGGTGGATGGTGAACTACTTCCTCTTGAAAATATGTTTGTCCAATTATCTTATACCACCTATCATGGTGAAAATTATGATGGAATTATATTTAGAGGTGATATATATTATATTAATAATGTCTCTATTATTCTTTATTTTCCATTTATAGAAATCCTTTATGGTTTCCATATTTAGTAAATATGATAATTTAATTTGAGGAACTGCAGACTACTGAACCCTTAAAGGGATATGACTCGTTCATGCCATACGTGGAACATATAATGAATGGAGTAAATAAAATAATATATGATATTATACTGTTATTTTTATATACCTATGTATCATTATTTTTTTGATTCTATTAAATTTGAAATATAAATGAAAGTGGCATTCATGCGTGCATAAGGCTTACTGTCTCCATGAACGGTGAATTCCATTTCTTATCTCCAAATGTTATGTAGTTTTATAAATACATATATATACTGGATATATATTATATATATGATATCAAATATCATTAATACAAAAAGTGAGATAATTTACTTTTGACCACATGGACAATTTGATATTATAACATTTTTATTTTTGACTCATGTTCTGAACATCGAGATAACATTCCATAAGAATTAAAATACTAACTATTTATTATAAAAAGGTAATAAGTGATATTAAATAAATAATAAAATTTTAAAAAGTTCGGAATAAAGTAGAAATTAAGTGATTTTTATTATTCAATAATAAAAAGGAACAAACTCGAGAAGTTGAACTCAAGGTAAGGGAACTTTTTTAACCAATTTCCTTTCTTTTGGTTAATCTTCTAATTAATTATTATGTCATGCTATAATTATGTGACAAATAACTATAATCTTCATGTCTTATATTTATACATTCATTATCTATACATATAGTGAATACACATAATCGATCTATTTTATGATCTTTGTCAGGGAACCATTCACCCCCTACTTTATGTCAAAGACCTCTTTTGTGTTATGTCTTTTAATTTACATTATATTATGTTGGGATATGTTATTTGATTTTTTTATTTATTTACATATTATGTTCAAGTAATTAGAGGCCATTTTCAACCTCATGAAATCATTTTTGGAAGATTTATGTGACACCATTAGGCTGCCGAGAATTAATAAGGGAATGCATCTCAATCTCATTTCATTGAGGCATATCTATATATTGTGCACCATTATTATCCTATAAGGTGTATATAATACCTTTTGAAATATTATATCATTAATCCCATTATTCTAATGATATTATTATTATTTTAATTATATTCTTCATTCGATTTTATTCAATTATTTTCTCATGTGGTGACATACTCGTTAACTAAAACATAGTTTTAAATGTTTTAGTGAAATAATTTTTAAAACAATTTTACTTAAAGTCCATGTGTAAAAAATGTTTTTACAAAATGATTTATATGAAAATTAATTTATTAAGATTATAAATTTTAAAATTATTCAATGTGTTATCAGACAATTTTATTAAAAAATATCATTATTAAATATTTTAAATGTTTTTAAAAAGGAATCTCTTTCTATGATGTGTTTTACAAAGAGAAAAAAATGATTCTTTTTAACATATTTGGTGAGAATGATCTTTCCGCTCCCACAAGAATTTTTTGATATTTGGCTTCCTTAACAATCCATATATTTTTAATTGAGAATAAAAACCATATACTCTTTTTACGTATTTTTATATTGAAAATTGTTTTGGGGATGGATTGATTGTGTCAATATTTTTAAATGATATGTTGTGATTATAATGTGAAAATGTTATCATTACATTATGCTTGTGTTATGTGTTATGATTATGTTATTGTTCTTGGAAATTTATTACACATAAAAGTGGTTTTGTGAATAAACTAGGGCAGGTGAGCCGAGATAGGTCTTCAATGCATTGGGTATCATGATAGAGGTAAATATTAGTGTTTCTATTAAAAGAATTAGGGAATATACCATGATGGTTATTCCATATGTAACTCCCTATGTATCTTTGAAATCTATAAGGTATGTATGATATGGATTCCACGAGTTATCATTATGATATAATATGTCTATGTATTATTCATAAATCTTATGATATCATTAGGCAGGTTAAAGAGATTTATGTTTTGTTTATATTGATGTAATAATGTTTTAAATCTTGATTTTATAACTCTTACTAATATTTTTAAGCTCATCCAATGATTTTTAAATTATTTTCGTAGGATATATGGAATGTTAATATAAAGGAAGAATTCAAGAATATTTATATCAAATAAATAATTCATTTTTTCATTTATGAAATTTTTGTTTATGGAAAAATGGATACAAAGTAGAGGTGTCTACTTTGTAATATTTGAGATGTAATATAAAAGTTATGTCCTAATTATCTAAAACTCTAATCCGAAAAAAGATCATTAATGTGAATTATGAACATAATTCTATAATTTGTAATGATTAAAGCTGGGGCCTTATACCTAATCCAGAATTGTTGAGGACATAATCTGAAGTGGATAAAAGGACCAGAGAGATGTGTTGTATCCCATGTGGGAGATGATATTAATGAGGATATGGAATAATAAGGATGTACATGTAAACAAATATTAAACCATAGGGAGGATTCATACATTTATTTTGAGAGAAACAGATATCATTAATGACGAATATCAATGGACATACAAATGCAAATCCACGAAGGAAAATTGTCCAGCCAGAGCTGGTTGGCCTCGAAGGGGCCTGATGTTGCCAACTGGTGGGCTGCATGGATGCCTTATCTTTTGGAAAAGTAGAAGGTGCAAAATTAAAAACATTGTTAGAGAGATATAATTCTCCTAATAATGAGTCCAAAAGACATGAGTCCGCTGTTGTTGTGGTTAATGGCATTGATCACGGTGAGGCAGTAAGATTCAATGCAAATATCAACCCACCCACGTTCCAAAGCTAGCATCAAAGCTTCCAGGATGGCCTCATCCTCAGCCACAAGAGGTTCACAAAAAGAATGATGTGGTTCATACATTTCTACGACGATTTCCCCCAGATGATTTCGGGCCAGGAGACTGAGGGAGACAAGTCCATCCTTTGGGAGAGACGCATCCACGTTGATCTTAAGAACACCTTCCATTGGGGGGTTCCAATGAGGGGGGAATGAGGGGGGAGAATCTAGAATTTTATGTCCATTGTGGTGATTCCATCCCTCAATCAATGAGGTGGACCGTTCTATCCAGAATTCAAGAGGTTTAAACATGTGGTGGAAAACAACATCGTTACGCTGTACCCAGATGATTCAGGCCAGGGTGCAGCATGACCCTACCTTAGCTGCTGAGAGAGAAGAGCACAATCACACCAGGAGAGCGAGGAGGTTAGAAGTCATACCCAGTGTTGCATCCGGGGTTGGGTCACATTTATTCTATATTTCCTTGCCTTCCGAGCAGTGAATGATGGCATGCAAGGGGGTCCCTGGGATGTTCGGGCAAAACGGGCAGAAAGCGGCATTGGACATATGTCGGTACGAGATAAGGCTCATTGTTGGGAGGGTGCCCGTGCAGACCTTCCACCAAAAGTGCTGTTTTTTTGGGGGGGAATTATAGCTTCCAAAGAGATTTCCATGGTCCCTCGTTCCGGTCGGTTGGGTGGTTTCTGAGAGCAAGCCTATATCCGGATCTCACCGTGTATTCACCCGAAATGTCATTGCACCATAAGAGATGGTCAGAGCCTACGTCAGGGACCCAGGGGATGCTTAGGATAATTCATTGGTCTCATTCGTTAAACCATTCAAAAATGTTATCCACACGCCACCCCGTTCCTTGGTCGGAAAGGAGGCTTCTGACAGTGGCGTCTTCAAAGCCTAGTTGTGCGTGGGATGTAGCCCGCATACCTACCGTAACAATCAGCCATGGGTTAGACAATATTTTAACAGATGATCCATCCCCAATAAGGAGGATTTGTACATATCCTACTTAGTTGAAATAAACACCACATAGTTTAGTTCCACTAAGACTTACATCATATTAGAGCTCCATGAATAGGGAATGACTGTGGATTATACTAAAATATATTCCAATATGGTTGGGGAATACATTTATATAGATGTCTAGGGTGGTTGGTGAATATTAATTAAAGCTTCCAACTCTCTGTTTAGAACTGAGGATTACATCTACAGAGGACCGCATGGTAATAATTCATGGGTAATACTTCACTACGATGGTTTATGTATGGTTTTGGAGATTATAAAATATAGGAGGCTGATTTTTTGTTTTTATAATGAATATTTAATAATTTTCTCTATCATATTAGCCCATGTGAGTACTAATCTATGAGAGAAAAAAGAGTAAGTAGTATATCTAACGACAAAACGATCCCACCCTATCCACTAATGTATAGTGTTGGAGCCCAAATGGAAAGAGGAAGGTATTATAGTTTTATTATTTCCACTATTGTTTTTATATAAAGTATAGTCACATTCATTGATAAATATGTATTTTTCCATTTCCAAGGTGAAGAGAAGAAATATTTCTAACTCTCACGTAAATTTCTAAGGGGATACCGCTAAAGGAATTTTATAGAAAATTGTTCAAGGAGAGGATTTGTATTAAAAATTGTCCCTCATTGATGGTAAATGTAAATTGTTCCTCTCAATATATATAATGGTGATTTTCATGTCATAATCCCAATTTTGGAACCCTAATTAAAATGAAAATGTAAAATTGGGGATATTTTGTGGTTTCCCATTTACGTGAAGATTACCCACACGACTCCACTTACAACAGGTATGTAAAACTAAGAGGAAACACAGATGTTACTATTGATTTTTAGATGTGTGTATGGAATATTTGGAAGACGAAATATCCTTATAACATTCATTTTATTCATGGATTTGTAAATTTTTTTCCCAAAATCACGATGACATATGGAAATGGGAGGTGGATAGTGGAACAAACTAGGATACGCCATTCAGTGTATCATGTTCTTATTAGTGATGATGCTCCCTAAATGTTTCATGTTTATACATTGGTGAGGGGACCATATGTGTAGCATTTATCCTAATGGACAAGGGGTAGACCATACAGTGTTATTTTAAGTAGTACAAGGATCCTTCTTTGTAGAATATTACATCGTGTGAAAAAGTTCCACTTGTGTTGTATTTTTCTACAACGAGAAAAGTTCCAACCATATAGTGTTTTAATTTGAAGGATGTACATATAGAAATGGGGAATAAATTTAATGACTTGATAGATTTTCACAAAATGGGTTTTTTGGTTTTTGGGTCACTAGATTCTATATTATTTCATGTTCATTTTCAATTGGATTATTATACCTGTATATAATTGTAGATGGGGCTCCTGGTTTTTTGGTGCTTTGACAGACCTCAACTCAGTATCCTTTACTCCATCCATTATCCACGTTTATTTAATTCCCCCATGGGGTCATATTTATATAGGATAGGAGGTATCTGATACCAGTATCATTAGTTTTATGCCGTGGGATATATAGTGTCTTTTGTGGGAACCCACAATGGGATTAATTATTGGGGTTCCCATTGATGGTGTAGAAATCCCAATTATCCTCGAAAATGACTTAATTTTTTTTAGGATATGATGGTACCACCTCTCACCACAAATGAATTAGTTTGTAGGGGTTGGTCATCATCGAGGGAGAAAATCACATCTTCTTCCAACAAATTACTTTATTTCGTTTGTCAGAATAATCATCTCCACCAATTTCTAGAAAGCAATTATATTTGCAGATGGATTGATGGGCATTGGAACACTATTTAGAGTAGTTTTATATGGAATAATATATTCATAATACCCCTTTAAAAATTTTATTCAATAATTTTTGGGATAGTTTTTTCCTTTTTTACAAATTAATGGACATATCATGACCTTTTTTTAAAAAAATTCAGGACCCAAAAAATGACACCAATTGGAATGGTCACTAATTCGGATGAAGAGGAGGGAATTCCAATGTTGAGAGTTGTTCAATTTTGAACTGTATTGTGGTGTGTAGGTGTACCTTTAGGTGGGTATCATGCCTATATATTGAGGGCCCAACTCATTTTTCATTTACTAATTAATTTTTTAGCTTTATGTTCCTATAAATTCTCCATCACATACATCGTTGACGAACTGAGATCCATTTTGGATGGATATATCCACAAAATGAAATAATTCATTCGGGAAATTAATGTCTAATCCACATTCTTTGAATTTTATTCATCTATATAGAGGATTTATACTTCATGAAGGGACCATTATCCACACTGCTTCTTCTTTGGAAAATAGTTTGTAGTCTAGCACATCTGATAATGGATGGTTTATGTGTGATGTTTTTAAAAAACTATTAGTTAATTGAAAATTAAATCCATGAGAATATGGTTCACTTGATTTCGTATTTAATATTTTTCATTTAATTGATGAACATGAATTGATGTTTACGAATTTATCTCAGAGATAAAATGCCTCTTACATTGAAAACATACCCCAAAATATGACATTCTATGTCTCAAAACATTGAGGAAGGTCTTTGATGGCCCATTATTATTATGGAAGGTATTATGAGGAACATCCCTTATCCACAACTACTATCATACCAATTATCAACTAGACTTCAACATTACAAATTTTGTCTTCAAAAAGTAACTCCCCTTCTACCTATTTTTCAAAATCATCCATTTACATGGATTGGATGTCTTAGGACTACGTTTCAGAAAACATTTGATTAAATAGGAATAATATTCATAATTTATTTCCCAATAATATCATCAAGGTAAATGGTAATATTTAGACACAATAAATCTTTCACTATAGTGATACATCATTCCAAACAGCTATTAATAACTATCAATCCATTCTTAATCTTTTATAAGGAAATCCCAAAGAAGGTGGATCTGTAATTGTTATATGTTTTCTAGAGGTGGATTCTCTTGTCAAAGGGGCTGGGTATTCTCGGTGTACCATACCTGTAAGGAATTTCAAGAACCATTAGAAAATGTTGGATTATTCAATGAAATTTGGTATCTAAATTTTCGCATTATTAATGGAATGAGCTGATTCACTAACTGACTAGTCATTGGTGCTAGATCACAAACACTTTCCATCTATCTAATGGTGATTTTATGATCAATTTATTGTATTCTTATCCATTGGGGGATTGATGTTCTTGGAAACATGTATGATGAATTTATACCTACTCATAAATTCGTGGAAAAATACCGAACACATATCATCACTGGTGAGGGATCTTCTAACTACAGAACATGGATTTCATTATTGGCCCCTCCATGTCATATTAATCATTCCATTTGACGATTGAAAAGAGCTATTTTTTCAAATCAATTGTCCAAGGAAGAATTTTCTTCATAGGAAGACTCATGCTGCCCAACATATGATAAGAATTAATTGTTTAAACTAGGATAACAAATATGGGGGTCAACAGACAACATGAATTTACCAAATTCAGCTACACATATCCAGTGATGTTAGGCTACTGGGTATATTTTCCATGTTTTTGAGAATATGGATCATCCCATATCAAGACCCATGCACTTTTTCCTTGGTTTTTTCAATGATTATTTGAATCTAAATGGTATAAGGGAAACCCTTAAACCAATACGTACCCATCCTAGCACATATATATGAACTATTAGGTCATATATAGAGGGGGAATACATGTCGTCTCTTTAGGGAATTCTAATTCTAGTACAATTTTGTTGTGGAAGAATGTCAGTGCTATAAATATCAGCATAATGTGACTATTCGTCACTATAACCTTTACCATTCATTACATAATATTGTTGTTTTACATTTTTGATCAATTGGTATTAATGGTCTTGTCTCACTTTAAAGTGATAATTCCCATTTCAACATCATCCCCTACACCACATCCTCATGCCCAATTTTTTATAAAGGAGATGAGACCTTGGATGATAATTCTTATATCATATATATATGAGATGAAATTCATGATATGGGGTTTGATGGAGATACTATCTCGAAATTATATATTCTTTAAAATTTGCCCAAAAATTCTGGTATATATAACAGTTTTCCCTTTTTCCCATTCCACGTATCAAAGAGTTGTTTCCATTCATACTATTCTAGCTGTGGATGAAAATGAAATGTGAAAAGTATAAAATTAATATATCGTTATATAATACGTGAAATTATAACAATTGTTTCAATTATTACACCTTAATGTGTATAGAATATTATCCTGATGCGATACTGGGACTGGTATTTCAGAGGGTACCTATGACTCTGGGCTCCTCTATCCCAGTTTTTGACATACCCTCTTCATCAATCTAATGGGGAAAATGAGGCACATGTCACCAAAATATGTATCTTAGTTTGAAATCACCATCCTATATAATTTTTTTTGTTTTTGAAAAATATTTAATCATTTTATAAGATGTTGAAGCCAACTATACTAATGTTGTATCTAGTGCAATGAACATGAGGACCCCTCCAATTAATGATGAGCTAATCATCCAGATTCATAATGCTTTGAATGAGGTGGGAATTGAATAAATCCATACTCTAAAGTCATTATATAATGAAATCCTACTTTATTTTGTTTAACATCCATATTATATATGGATGGTGGGGGTCGATCTAGACCATGGTCCCTATATCATGGTAAAAACCAAGCCTTGTGTACATGGAAATAGAACCTAATTTCTAATGTAGTCAAAGCGACCCCATTTTTAGGGGTAGATGGATTGTAAAATATCCTACATGAAGATTTTACAGGACCTAGGTTCAGAGGATTATTTTATTGACCCATGCATATCATATTCCAATAGAGTGACAAAGATTAAGAAGATTTTGGTGCTTGTGAGGGAGAAATTTCTAAGTTTAATGCTTCCCATAGTCAAATAAAATCATTATGGTAAATCTACATTTATATAAACCACATGGAAATTGAGGAAGAATGTTATTATGATATAGTTTTTTCAGAAACTGATGAGTAGGGAGGATGTGGGTCTTGCGTGGCAAGGATAAATGCACAACATTCATCAATAACTGTGAATATTGATTTCATCGGGAAGAGATATAAATATCATAAACAATCTATTGGGAAAACATTCTGGTAAATTGAGATAGTGGATGAGATATGACATGAATTTTAATGATCTGTTGATTCCTGGGGTTATTTGGGGGTCAATTTATTGACAAAACAGAGATGGTATATATTGTAAAAATTTTATATACCTTGTGTCAATTTTCATTTTTTTCTTAATAGTGATCAAGAGAGACACCGAGATATGGAAGATATTATTTTCCCAATTAATTGAATGAAAATTTATTTTATCTTCATCTCTATTCCATTACCTTTTCATTTAATGCCGACAAATTATAACTCACAATTTTATTTAATGAATAATCTCTCTAGGATACTGCCATAAATAATTGATGGAGATAATCGAATTTCAATAATCATGTCATAATAAATAATTTTCCAATTTAGAGGCTCCCAAACTACATATTTTCATATATTTATTTCGTTACATGGAGATCTCTACAATTTTTGTGTTTTTTCTATTACAGCCTTAATTTTTTTCGATGTCCAATATAGTGCGGGTTTAGAAGGCATACCACGATTTTCTCTTAGACAACACTTTGACGAGTTTCCACCAAATAATTTTTTTCCTACTTATGTTTTTTATTTAAAATTTTTAAACCATGTTAGGAATAACTATATTGAGCTAAAACATAAATTTTATCAATGATTAATTTTTTGGGGTCTCTATCAGTAATGCCTTTTGTCACATTTCTTAAGATGTTTACAGTCTCCCAATGTGGTGCAGGCTTAGAAGGTATAAAATTATTTTTTAATATAAAAACCCTTTATGTGATTCCACCAAACAATATTTTTTCTTATTTATGTTTATGATTTTAATTTTTTAAACCGTGTGAGGAATAAGATTATTGAGCTAAAACATGACTTTTTATGAGG
This sequence comes from Viscum album, assembly GCA_963277665.1. Lineage (NCBI taxonomy): Eukaryota > Viridiplantae > Streptophyta > Magnoliopsida > Santalales > Viscaceae > Viscum > Viscum album. The sequence goes on from OY728153.1 coordinate 783,128,962, forward strand.
ATTTATTTTATGAGGTTTCTACTATAAATGTCTTCTGTCTCATTTCATGGGATGTTTAAGGTCATTAAAACCATACTAATGTGACTCTTTATTTAGTTCTCATAGCATTAACCATGAATTATTTATTGAGTTCGCCAATAGTACTTAAAATGATATAATGTCCTCTTAATTTTTTATCGTACACGAATATGGAAATTTTCATAACATTGATTTTTTATTTAGGGTGTTGATACATAATACATGACATAAAATCCATCTGGGTGCTATATTGTAGGAAAATACTATCACGAGCATGAATTTTATTTTCGTTCGTAGGACCTTCTGTGGGAAACCACTGTAGATCCACTGGGCCATAATATATATAGTAGAAAAATTGTCATATTAGGAAATGAAGCCTATATTTATAAAGGAAATAGTTTTATTTGGAATTTTTTTTATTTGAATTAATTTTTTAGACCCTATTGGGTGACCTATCAATTGAATGATGACAATGATTAAAATGGAAATTGTGCTAGTAGTAGCCATGAAATGGAAACACCATCTACATTATTTTTTTCTACTATAATGAAGGGTTGGATCATGGTGTAGGTTAACATCATCCAACTCGGAAATAGACCATGTGGTTTAAAATCATATAGTAATTACATTTGGTGGTATTTTTTTGGATCATGTAGTATTTAACTGAGGTATAAATGATTTTACCCTTCCATAGTAATCTTTCAAATAATGTTCCATCATATTAATGCTTTAAGGGGGATAATTGTTAGTTTTAATCTAGGGGTTTACAAATACGAGGAATGGAATGTGACTTTGAAGAAATTGATAGAAATAGAGGCAGGAAAAGACTCCACTAAAGATGAATTTTTTGGATGATATCCATTTTTTATTGAACAACTTGCAGATCAAACTATTGTGTGATATGCGTAGTCAAAAAGTGGTTTCCTCCAGACACTAAGGCACTATTTATGATGTCTGATTAAGTTTATAGGGATTATAGCCTTTCAATATATAGTTTTTGTTTGGGAATGGTGGTGGGGGTTCTTGGATATTAAAGGTTAATTCTTAGTTGATATTTTCTATGAATAGTTAGAAAACATTCCTACACAATTATTGTAATTTTCCCCTTCTTGGTCTAACTTTTCCACATGGAAGGGATATCATTAACATTTGTGGTAGATGGACCCAAAATTGGATATTTTGGATTCATTATATACCCTATAATGGAATGGATCAAGCGAATCATAATTCATCGACTATTTCCATATTTGACTATTGATATCTTCCTTGGAGAAATGGGAATCTTTATTCTGAACATCAACTCAATTGAATGTGGGTCAAACATATGTTATAATCTCATTTTCATATATTGATCACATATTAATGGGTTTTAATTGTGTGTCTGTGGAAGAATTGATATGTAAGAATAAAGTTTTATACATATCTTTTCAGAGAAGAATCAATCCTTACATATTTCACAATATGTTCCCTATGCAAGTCTGAACCATGCACGTGGAAGGGAAATTTTTTATTTTTAAAGTGTATCGACTTGGAATATGAGGTATGAGCATCAATAAATATCTTCTAAGGATAAAAATTAATTCTTATTTATAAATTGATTAAGCCTCCCATAGTATGTATGACCCCTACAAATGGAGGGGAAATTTACAAAAACTGGTTGTGGCCGAATATGGATTTGGAATCTAGGTGTCGTTATGTATCATGTGTGTAGATGAATCAATATGTACATATTTGTTGATTTTGGAATTATGGATATCCAATGTCGAGGGTAAATTTTTTTAGGTTATATTATTACAGCGTTGATCAGTTCAATTTCATACAAAGATAAAACTTATAACAAATATTAACGTCATGTGATTACAAAAATATCATTTACAATTAAACAACTTATGCAGTGGAAAAATATTACATGTAGTTTTTATCATGTGGTCTGGATTATTTTTCATAAGAACCATGAAATAATGTTGGATAATCAGGCCATGATGTTCAGACATGACCTGAATGTGAGGGTGAGGAATGTGTAGTCAAGGATGTTGTGGAATCACACATCTAAAGAAATGGTAAGGTGTATGGATTTTATTGAGTTTTACATTGTAAAGGAACTCCTCTCTTAAAGAATAATTTTATATTTGATGACAAAAACTTTTTGTGGGAAACATATTCACATCCAATTGGGGAATATAGTGTCTCGTCAATCAATGGTATCCTAAGAATGGTTTCCTTCTGATTCTAATGGATGATAAGAATTGTAAATATCCCAAATTACCTAGTTCATATATTTTTGTTTAAAGGAGAGAGATACCCGAATATGTATGAGTCATTCATACAATTATTAACAATAATATATGAAATTATCAACATTTATCTAGTTAATACATAAGGGGTCTATTATTTTCTTTCACACACCCCATATGTGGAATATAAAAAATTCTATATAGTTCTCTATTTACATGAAGTAGATATGGAAATTATATTATTTCTTAACATTGTGGCTATAGATAGGATTCAAGTCCTAGATGTCACAACCTATTTATTCCAAATGAGAATAAAGCATTACATAGTTCTTATAAATATTTCTATGAATATCTGACTCTTACATAGGGATAGATCTGTTTTTATTTCATGGTTTGACCAAATAATATGGTCTAGGCATCACTACGTATTCCTTCAAACCATGAATTGTGATGGATAGTGTTCTATGAATTTCTCTATGCCGGTATAACCCATATGCAGCGAATGGTTTTTTCATTAGGTTTCAAGACTAGGAAATAGAATTTGGGCATCATTATGAAGGTGATAGAGGGAGGAATCATGGAACATATAGTTCTTAAGAAACCATGAGGTTAAAAATCATGTGGTAATAATTTCTATGACTCAACATGAATTATTTTAACCCCGTAAAATTTTTCATTAAGTGGTGAGGAAAATTGCAGTATAGTTTAATGTATTATAAATAAGATTTTGGTTCCAATTTTGGAAAGGATGATTTTTTAAACCTGTAAAAAACTCCAAACAAGAATATAAAAAAAGACCACAAGTCCAAACAATAGATAAAAATTAATTCCAAGGATGAATTTTTTTTCACGGCCTATAATGAGAATTCGATGTATCCCTACATATCTAGTAGAAATGAGAATCATGCCACACATAGTTTTTATTGGGATTTAGTTTTTTATGTATACCCCAACACTGGGGGTGGAATTTTTTCCGCATCTTGTGGATGGGCCGAAGATAGTATGTTGGGTGTCAAAATATATTCCATAGAGATAAGAATCATGCCAATGTTATTTCATAATGTGAATCGTTGCACTGTTCGGATCAATGCACAGGGAGATAAATACATTATTAACAAATATATCAGTTTTGTAGGACAAATATTTAAAATACAGGAATCCGTATATATATTATGTGGATAAGAATCATGAATCACATAGTTCAGTAATATTTTATGAAGGATAAATATTTCTATGATAAATTTCATATTGGGTGAGAACACAATTGTTTGGTGAATCTTATCTTCTTAAAGTCGGGATATTTATCATGTAGTTTTATGTAATGAAATTATTGAATTTTTTCATATGTGTGAAATTATGTTTAATAGAAAATGTTTCTATGATTTTTATTATAGTGATTATAGAATTATTTGGATGTGATGATGTTTAATTTCATGATACTAAGACGTCCAACACGTAGTTTATTATCATGTGATCGAGATTTTCATATTATAGTTTATCATCATGTGTTTAGAAAAATCATCCATTAATATAATTTAATGTGATAAATATATCCATCCTAGAGTTTAACATCATGTTATCATAACGATCATCCTGATTATTAGTGTTATTCAATTAATATCTAAAATTATTTTTTTCAACATGAAATATTTCTTCATGAAACATGAATTGGTGGGAGATGTGGTGAGTTTTCCATCCATTCAAATCATGTAATATTCTCCACTACAGTAGATCTCAAATATAGAGATAGGTCCCTCCCATTTTGGCACCAACATGGGATGATTCCTTCCAAGTATAATTACAGTCTTCAAAACAAATACTATTTAATCTTTAGGTAGTGATTGATGACATACCATTTTATTGATGGCGCATGTAATATGATTTTACGTACTTAAAGATTATGAAAAGTGTGCAATCTTTTCACATATAGTGACTTCATTTCATCTACCCATTTTGGGATCACTCGTATATGGATTATTAATCGCAATTGACTGTGCATAATGATGGTAATGGAATTTCTATGTGCTTGACCACCTCTTTCCTATACATTAACGAGTACGGGATCACATGTATAGTAATGTGGGTTATTGTCTGATAAGCCCACATGGCATGTAGAAACATGTACATCCAAGCCTTTTATACATGAAGAACATATACTTGGGGATATTTGAAATGGTCTTATATAATTTCTATATCTATCCATTTTCCACTTTATGGTAGTGTAATGAATTGTTAGACTTGATGTTATATTCTTTATAGAGATTTTCCAATTCAGCAGAGTTGAAATTATTGTATAAATTAAATAGTATTGTGTAAGAGAGACCAAATATAGTAATTATATATGCTTCTAAAAATGAAAATATTTGTATCCATACCCTATTTCAGGGGTATATGTTTATTCCACATTGAGAAGAATTAAGTTGTAGAAATAATATAACTCAAATTTTTCAATATAGTAGGAGGGTATTGTCACCTGACATCCATTCGAAATATGATAAATGGCCATGAGTACTTATTTGTGTGAAATAACTCTTGATGCTTGTTGATTAAATTGGAATTAATGAAACTTTATCGTGATGTTAATGGCATCCTATATCATAGTGGGGCAATAGTATCCAAGCCTAATGATTTGGTGGGAATGATTGAATCTAGAATGGTTTGATCCACATTATCTTGTACATCCTAATTGTAGTGACACTATCTCCATGAATTCAGTTGAGGTTGATCCCATCATGGATCCACCTATAGAGTCCTTTGTATGGATTTTTCTGTCATAGATAATTGAAATAATTCCCCGTCTCCAAATTTAATCTCTCATAGATCATACAGGCTGATGATCTCATTTTTGAACATATTCCTCCATTGGATTCATCCAGATGATAGTGGGGCTATATGGATCAGGGATGGGACTATTATCATTTATAAAATCCTTGAGGGGTTTAATAAATAGTGATACAAATAGCTGGTGTGTGATGGTGATGACTATATGTTCATGTTATTGAATGAAAAGTGCTAGAGTTTCAATTTATAATACATCAGCCTGGGAATTTTGTAATCATGGGACCTGAGAAAATTTCTGTTCCAAATAGAATTCCTCCATTAGTCCCCAATCATGTTTAGTAGGAATATTATCACATTATTTTTTTTATAATAATCTACATTATCTTAAATGAAGTCCATTTCCAAGTCACTGTATATTTTTATGTGTTTTATTTCATCAGGAAGTCACATGTATTTCCCTTTAATGAGAGAATAATATTCAACTTCATTGATTTTTCTACCATCCAACAACATGATGGGGTAAGTAAATGCATCCTTTTATGTGAATATGCACACATCTCCATTACCATAATTTTTATCCATGGGGTCCCCTGTACTTTTATCTTTCGGGCTTATAGAATCACCATTATAATGCATCTCCCATATCTAGGGTCCTCTTTCATATATAATACCTCTTCATATGGTAATGCGGTTTCTAATAAAGTAATTTCTTATGAGGGGTTCTATTACAGAATGTATAATAATTACAAACCATTTATTTCTTTTTGACGATGAAAATGATTGTCAATATTCTACAGGATGATGGCCCACTGTGACAAACACCTTGTCAACATCGGACTATTGAGGATATACATGAGTGGATAGTTGTAAGAGACCAAATGGACATCGTGGTACTGTAGATAATTCCTCTGATTATAAACTAAAAATATTTGTTCTATATAGCTCTTATATAAATTTTAATACTGTGTATTGACACTGATGAAGGTATGGAAGTGATAATAAAGGTTTTATTAACAACTAGAGTCTTTCATGTCTGAAAGGAAGGATCATGGTGATCACTTTATTTTTGTCCCATACTGGATAATCTATCCTCGTTCAAACGAAGACATTATCTCTGGAAGGATTAATATATACATTATGATACTATGGAATTCATCCATAATATCATCAGTCCATTACTTTGTGACTCCTTTCATCATCAAACTGTTAATGGAAAGAAAATTATATAATGTTTCATATAAACCACATTTTAGGTTGTTCATTTTCAAACATTGATGTCCCAGTTTTTTAAAGAAAATTTAATGGTCTGACAGGTGTTCTTACCATTATTGATATTTAACCACTAGTTTTTCACCATAGTATTCAATGAACATTCCAAATATGTTTTTAATTATTTGATACATGAAAAAATGATATGTATCACGTAAATTATTCATGAAAAATGAAATCACCTTATAGTGAAATCGCCTATGGGTGGTTGAAGAAGGTACATTTGTCATCTTCTATGTCCATTCAGATGATACTATGCCTTGAATATCAATCCATTAGGGAGAGATCTGCGTATCAATCTGTTGTATAGATTATCATTTCCATGATGTGGACTGGGAAATCATCCTTGAAATATTGATAGTTGAGACCCCTGAAATAGATACAAACTCCCGTTTTCCAATTATTCTTCTTGATAAGAATGATATTGGCATGAACAATGGGAAATTGGACCACCAAAATGATTTTTTCTCAAATGATATGGTCAAATTGAGTCTCCAATTGTTCATCATGTGTCTAGTGTGACTTCCTGATTCTTCTTTGTATCCTCGAGAATCATATAGTAGGCCTAGGTGGTGATTGGTCACCACGGGATTGAGGCCTGTAATTTTTTTTGTAGATCTATGTGAATACATATCAATAATTCCTTAATAATGAGGTATATATATCATGTTATTTGAAATAACTTTCTCTTCTATTTAGTTTGGGTCATGAATTTTCTTGTGTACCCAGATTTATCACTCGGAGTTCATCGTTGGTTGTAGAAAATACATCCTAAAATGATAGAGGGTAATCCCTAAAAACATATTCCAATTCATTTTACTCCCATTTATATTTATCATCTTCGCCTTATTGTAATGGGAAATATTTCCCAGGATTAGTTATCTAAAAGTGAGAAAAGATTCTAGATCTCGACACCTGGAAGATGATGAGAAATATTCTGACCTTACTACTAGTGGTGGATTTTGTAGAGACTATGGTGTCAGAAATGGAGGTCTATCTTTATCAAAATTGGTTGAAGAGATATCATCTCATACATTAATGGGAGAGGAAGGTATTTATTGTATCTATGGTAGTGATTAAAGGTATTTCCATCCAATCATTCTCAATTTTCATGATAATCATCAAATCCTATAACATTGTTCGACTCAGTGGTTATAATTGAATCCATGATGATTTATGACTGTGAACCAACCCTTGGGATCACCAGATCAAACTAGTAGATAGGTAGAACTTATCATTTTCTGTGCTATCTGAATGGGTCTTTTAAGATCATTTAGAGACAATCCCGAGTGGTGACCCATTCAACACCATGAACCATGGATTTTTTTTTCCATTTCCCGGATAGAATCATGAGTTTACAAAATGTGACACATTAGATTCAAACATGGCCTTATCAGCATGGAATGTCCTGATGTGTCCGTTATTGTATTATTTGAGGCATTGATTGTATGGGGATGTGATTAATGCATGTTTAGACAAACAATTCCTTCCTAACAAATCATTTAAGGTTGTGTTCTGCCAATCCACTAAGAATTATAATCCCTCAATGATATCACCAAATTGTGTCTCAGTCTTGATTTGGATGTAATCTTTATAAAAAATTTATTCATATCATATTAATGTCATGAAAGAAGGTGTTTGGCTACTCTCAACACATCTCATTCGAAAGTGTCTTCATACATAAAAGAGAGTTAATCTAAAGTCAATGGCAATGGAATTTTGTTGAACATCGACACCATTTATCATGACATGTACATATAGGAGTATAATTTTCTTTATCATAACAGAAACATCATAATTACTTTTGATGTTTATCTTAGTGTGTCCTTCCATGGGACCGTTCTATACTCGATATGTTGAGTCAAAACATGGTTTGACATTCCCATTAATTATTTGTTTTGGAAATACCAAATCACTCATATTGTAATCACATATATTGTTTATCATGTATTTTTTATTAATAATAGTAGTCATTCACATTGTTTTACATGTTATAGGTATCATTATGAAAGATGTATTTTTTGGTTATAAAATTTATTTTATATGTTGTTTCAGAATCATGAATAGATTATGCATTGCATCATTGTCAAGAATTTAAACCTGACTATGTATTACATTATAACCAAAATTCGTAACCATATTAAGTTACAAATCATTAAAATGTATCATAACTAAGTTAAGTGTTGCATCTTATTTATACACTATAACCAGGTTATGTACTGAATCATAATCTTGTTTCGTAATCATGATAATGTAACCTGGTCAGGAATCATCACCAGGTTATGCATCGTACTCTTATTATGTATTATATCTAAGCATCATCCCTAGATTTAATATTGTGCCTTTTAACAAAGATAATTATCACAATCAGGTTTTAATTTGCCATCAATATGAATTTTATCATGATAATCCTAGTAAAAAAGTAATGTATGGCACATATGAAATTCCATACACTCTTATCATAACATCACTACTGAAGGAATTTATATCATAAAAATTTTTCTTTAATTTTTTACTTACAACTTTCTAACTAAAACTATGTTCTTGAGTTTGTTATTTACCACTGAAAATTTTGTCGTGTATTATTTTTTGTTTTGACCATTGTAATACCAGGAGTCTAAGTCCCTCTGACCTTTTCAGAGAAATCTGACTGTTGGACAAAATATGAACGTTGGAACCTGATGCATATAAACCGGAGGTCAATCGAACTAGAATAAATGTATTTTTATTAATTCTTGTCCTAGAGATAGATGTTGTGACATCTCATTCCCTTCCTCTGAAAGCCTTGAAGATGCATGAAGTGAACAAATTTTTCCATGATCTTGTATTTCTATAAGTGCTTTATTTCTGCTTTGTGCGAGCTATCATTGTGTTAATGATCAAGAGTTTCTAGGGATAAGAAGACGCGACGTCGATCATCATATCGAGGGCCTTCAATTTCTTGATGAATAGAGGTACCAATTACCATCTATATCGTGGAATTATGGGGATAGAAAGATAGCAATTTCGATCATCGTATAGAGGTATTACCAAGGTGGTGGTAAGAGAGAACTTCTATCCCAGCAAAAAGGATACCGTTAACTTTGGGTTTAAAGAATTGTTATATATATAAATTTCCCCTACAATTCATATTAGAAATGAAAATGTATTGATTCGTATTTCCTTACAAATTCATTTAAATATTAATTGCTTATATTATGATTCATTCAATACATATTGTGTTAGTTGATTCTATATATTTTATGGTAGAATCAGTTACATTTTTATTACCATCATCATTGTATTAATTTCATATAAAAATGTTTTTACAATAATTATAGTATTACATCACATAAAATCCCTTAGATCCAAGACTTGTATGATCAATTTTATTTCTAGTAAATTGTATTAGTTTAAGATCTATTAAACTAAGTTTCTACTTATGTGTTTAAATACAAAGATTATAAATATAAAATTCACTGCCTCTTGTATTTTGTAATCTAATATACAAATACATGTATATTACGATTCAAAAATTTGTTTCAGAGGAGTTTTCCACTATTTTTACATGTTTTTTTCGTTTGTTCATACACTTGTTCTTCATTTTCAATTTTTTTTTTTCTAAATACATAAATAACTAATGTATGGAGTGGAAATGTATTATTTTTTATGATGGTAGGAATGAGTTTTTTTTCAATTGAAAATCTGAATCCAACTAGACAACATATACTTTATTGAAATTATTATGAGTACTAGAGAGAACCAATGAAGAAAGTTGTTATTAATACTGGATTAGAAAACACTATCATGCTTACTATAGGTTATAATAACCCATACAAGGAAGTCAGTACATTCTCAAAATCAAGATAAACATGAATATCAACTGAATTACAAGGTTGAAAATAATTATTTGTATTCCATGACATGGAATATATATATTTTGATATTATCCTATGATGTATCACATTGTATCTAGATGAAATAAAATGTCACACATTTTCGTTCATCCAAACTCATAGAAACAATAAGAGAAATTCATTGAGAATAATATCATGGGTTTTATTTTCCTTATAGGGAAAATGTATGCAAGGTTCAACAATAGTGCATGACAATCATCAAAAGTCTACAATCTATGTGTAAAAATGATCCTGATGATGATGCACATGTATGAAATATTATTTATATTATACATAATGAGTGGGAATAAAAAATCATCGCTATTGATAAATACAAGAAAGATTCTCTAATCAAACTTGATGATTTATTTGGAACTATACATCAGCATGAGACTAGAATTAAATTGGATGATTAATTAAATAATAAGAAAAATGGATATGGGTGTGTAGATTTTGCTACTTCTAAATCTATGACACCATAAATGATAACTAGATCTAGAGATAAGAAATATGATGTTATATCAAAATCGTGTGATAGTGATAACTCAAATAATTATTAATCCAATCTTGATCGAATGATGAAAAATATTTTTTTGAAATAAATACTTTCTATATAGATTAAAAAAGAATGATATAAATGAAAAAAAGATTCTGAGGTTACTTGTTATGAAATATTAAGAGCTGGACATAGTATACAAGATTTTCCATTACAAAAAATAAAAAACAAAAATGATAAAAATACTGAAAGAAAAAATAAATATTATTTCAAGTCTAATACAACGATTTTTTTTGAAAAATTATACATGGAGTAAAAGTGTTGGTGATTCATCAGACGAATCCGTAGATTACAAATACTCTTGTATGAGAAATAAATGACTCATATCTAGACAACCAATTGAAAAGTCTTGCTACATAGCTCTGGTACACAATGATAAATACCATACAAACGTATCATTAAATAAAAGTTATCCTAATGAGAAAAATTATTACATCTCAAATGAAGAGTCATTACCAGAAGAGAAAAATTTACCTCCAGTACAAGAAGTATCCAGATTTTGAAAATTAGTTGTGAATGAAATTTCAAAACTAAATAAATAACATGATAAAGAAAATTAATGAATATATACTATTAAAAAAAAAGAATCTGATCAGTCAAAAGTTATTTATCATAAAAATCATGATTTTGAAAATATTTCAAAGAATCATAAGGAAGTATGTTCTGGGAACGATAAACATTCTAATGACATATAACATCTAGTTTTAAAAAAAATTGGTTTTGAAACCAAAAAATAATTCCAAAAAAAATTCCAATGAGAATGATAGTTTATTCATTAGAATAAAATATGAAATATTTTATCTTAAGAAACTCTTATAAAACATTATCTGTGGTATAGAAAACATTGATAATATGTATTATCAAATATTTGTTTTAAAGAATACATCTGGTTTTGGATACACTCACTCAAAACCAATTTTTAGTAATAACTATTATTTCCCTCAATGTGACCCTTTTTGTATGAAATGAAAATATAATGGAGTTTTGGAATGATGTTTTTCACTTAATGAAACTCAATATTTTGGATTTCACATAGACCATTTTTTCAAACCACAGTGTATTCCAAAACATCTTTTATCTAATAAAACCAGATCCGAACATGTTTGGGTTCTGAAAAATCTAATTGTTTCCTTTTCATGAATATAAGTAGTGTAAAAAACAATAATAACATTCCATAGGTGGATAGTTGTTGTTCTCGACACAAGATGAGTTATAATTATTTCATTGAAAAGATTATTGAAATGAATGGTGGAAGAGTGATCTTCAAAGATAATGCTTAGGGAATGGTAATTTGAAAAGGAAATACTATTCTTTTATGAAAAGGATTAATTTGAGGTGATTTTTTTGTCAAAGGTCTTAATCACATACATATAAGCATATTTTTATAATGTGATTAAAGTAACCTTGTGAATTTTAGTAATGACAAATGTTTAGTTCACAATTCCAAGGATGAATTCAATTTTTGGCCCATGGGCAGGAGAACGTATACACAATAAACATAGAATACCTTAGGATCCAGGACATACCTTGCTTAAGTGAAATGGATGACCAATATTAGTTATGGAATAGAGGGCTAAGACTCTTAAACCTAAGAACCCATTGTAAACATTTAATGAAAAGGAACTTTAAGGATCATCCAGATCTATGGTTTGAATCTCCAATGGTTTGTTACCCTTTTCAATATGGAAAGAAACATAAAACTATCATTAATAATTTCAATGGAATCTCATCCTATATTTCATTACCATTAGTGAACATGGATATTATCAGTCCTACACAAACAAGAAGCTTTGGGGGACAAATACTATGTATTTTTTTTAGTTGATGACTATTCTAGATTTACAAGGGTCTATTTTCTAGAAAATAATTATGAAGCCTTTTTCTATTTCAAATCCATTAAACCCAAAGTTAATAATGGGAAAAATGGACCATGGATAACTATACAAATTGATCATGGTAATGAATTTCAAAATTCAATGTTTAGAACATTTTGTAGTAAGAAAGGTACTAATAATTACTTTTCATCTCCATGAACCCCTATCAAAAATGTAATTGTTTATAGAATTAATTGTATTCTACAGGAAATGACAAGAATTATTTTGAGTGAATACTAGGTTTCTAGGCATTTACGGGTCGTTAGTAATAGATTTTATTTTTTAATCGTGTTTTAAATAGTCCTTGCCATTATAAAACACCTTATAAATTTTGGACAAACCCAAAACATAAATATTCATAATTCAGAGTGTTTGGATGCAATGTTTTCATATTGAATTTCAAAGAAACTTTACATACGTATTCACCCAAATATAATTAAGGAATATTTCTAGGTTATTCCACAACTTCTACGGCTTCTAGGGTTTTCAATAAAAACACTTGTTCTATTGAAGAAACAGTGCATGTTAAATTTTATGAAACTGACCCCTTTGTTTTTAAACAATCCTTACCTACATCTACGGAATTATTTTCAAAAACTTATTATCCAACATTGATTGAAAACTACTATGAAATGGGAAATGAACATGAAAATTTTTCTAAAACAATTACCCAAAAATACACTGTATCATATGTTAATGAATAGGTTTTACAAAACCAAATTAAATAATTTCATAATAATCTTCCTTGGGATAATATCATTGGAGATGTAAATAAAAATATACAGACAATATATTATTTGATAAATTAAATTGAAAATCATACCTTTAATTCAAAATTTGAGGATAAAAAATTGAATGAATCCTTAAGTGATGATGAATATATTATTTCAATGTGTGATAAACTAAATTAATTTGTGAGGAATGAATTCGGAACCATAGTTGAAAGACCGAAAGAAACAATTGTAGTTATTGTGAAATAGGTTTTTAGAAACAAATGTGATGAAAATGGAGTAATAGTAATAAATAAGAAGTCTTTTTTTCTAAAGTCTATAATCCACAAGATGGAATATACTATGAAAATTAATATGCTTTGGTATCTAGACTTGTGTCTATTTGAATTCTAATAGACTTTGAATCATACTTCAATTTCAATCCTTTTGAAATGGATTTAAAATGTTATTCTCTCAATGGTTTTGTTCATGAAGATGATCTTTTAGATCAAACCCATGGTTTTTTAGATCCAAAACATCATTATCGTGTTTTTAAACTTACTAATGCTTTTAATTGTCTTAAACGAAACCCAAGTGCATTGAATGATAGACTCAAAATATTTATTTAACAAATCATTTATTCAAAAGGTTACTACTAACCCAAATATTTTTAGAATAATGGAAAAAAATGTGTTGATTATTCAATTGTATGTTGATGACAATATATTCTTCTCAACTCAGTAATCATTAAATGATTGTTTTATGAAAACACTGAAATTAGAGTTTTAAATGAGTATGATGGGTGAGTAATAATTCTTATTAGGTTTTCAAATATCTCAAAATCAAGAAGGAACTTATGTATCCCAATATATGTATACCAATGAAATACTAAAAATATATGTATATGACAATAATAATTGTATTAAACTACAATCAGTACCTCAAATACACTCGATCTTGTTGAAGGTGGGAATCCAATGGATCAAATACATTTTATATGTATGATAAGAAGTTTGTTATACTTAATTTCTTGTCATTCAGAGTTAATTTTTTTGGTATGCATATGTTCAAGATAGTAAATTAATCCAAGATAATATAATTTAAAAGTTGTGAAAATAATTTTTTTGCTACTAAATGGGAACTATAGATTTAGGACTATTCTTTTTTTTCTGAAATATTTTGTGTTTTGAAATTTTTTTTAGATGCTAACTTTGGTGGATGTATAATGGATAAAAAGATTATATCCGGGACATGTAATTTTTAAGAGATTATTTGGTTTCATATTCATGAATGAAACAACCCTCGATAGAACTCTCCCCTACTGAAGCATAATATGTAGCAGATATAAGTTGTTGTGCTTAGTTTTATGGATGCACCACACACTCATTAACTATGTTATGATTTATTCAAAAACTCAAATAATATATGACAATACTAGGTCAATTTATTTTAATAAAAACCATGCACAACAGTCACATTAAAAACAAATATATATTAGGCATAAAATTCTTTGGTATCACACACAAAAAGGTGATATTTTTTTACAAATAATTGGAACACAAGAACAGCATGCAAACATTTCCACAAAACCATTATTTTCTGATGGATTTAAATACATTAAACCAAAACATAGAATTATCACTGAAAAGTAATAATTAACTGTTTTTCATGTTTAAGACATATCTATATATTGAGATATTCTTTATTAAAGGGGGAGTATACATTTCATTTAACTATTTGTTTTATAGTTTATTAGTTTCAGTTTTTATTTTACAGTTTATCGATTTCACTTTTTGTTTTTAGGTTTATTCGGTTCACTTTTGATTTTCAGTTAATTGATTTTATTCTATTTTTTTCTTTTATAAGTTTCTAGTGTTTACAGGTTATTTGTATATATGTGTCTCTAGTTTTAGTTTTAAAATTTTTCAGTAATAGATTTAGACTATCCGTATTTAATTATCTAATGAGTTCGAAACTATGGATATTGCATTACATTATCAGGATTGAAAAATAAATATGTTATTAGTTTGTCAGTAATGGAATATCAATACCAGCAATAGACTATAATTGTGAATTATCCTATCAGTTCTAAATATTTGGAACTAGAGTATTTGTTTTTCTCTGTTTTATATTTATTATCAGGTTTTCTAATAACTTTTATAAGAAGAATATACTGAAACGATAATATCAATCATATTACTCTGATAAGAACATTTTATAAAACATTAATTTGGTTGTATTAATGGTATTTTATCATTTTATTCATTTACTTATAAATCAATTTCACTCTAAATATGATTTTTTTAAAGAAAAAAACATGAGTTCGAAATCATTCTTGACCATTGGATCTCATATGTGTAATCTAGACCTTAAATTTTATTTCGATTTCAGTAGCATTTTATCCTTATTAAAGATGCTCTATAAATAGTCCGAAATGTTCAATCAATGCTTTACTTAGTTTTTATAATCAATTTTCTTATTAATTTTCGTAAATAATGGGTTCTATAGGGTGCGAGTTTCTCTTTCATGAATGGGTTTACTATTTCATCTTTGAAAGAAATGCCTCCAAATGATTTCTCATCGAGGAATATTTTTGTCGAAATGTTGGTCTCCATATATTTTTTATGTCTATTGATTCTTCTGTAAAAGAAATTATATGTTTTCAATGCTGGGAATCAATTTGTGTTGAAAGAACAGTTTTTGATATGTATTATGTCTATCATGAGGATGTGTTATAATTTTTTGAATCAGTGGAGATAGAAACAGATCTTTTCTATTTCTTTGAAGATGTCTGACAAGAATTATACAACCTCTTGTAAATAGGAAGCTACATCTCTCGATGTTCCATTTGATGAAGATGCATTATGACCTTCTCATAAGTTACCAGATGTTGATGGATCCATTGATAGGTTTAAAAATGAAGAATTCTTTTTTTTAAAATTCATAAGGACAAAAGAGAAGTTAGTCATTTATCAAGAGAAAATAGAATAATATCCCTTTGGATGGAAGTGTTATTGATGCCTATAAAAGGTTATATGGAAGCATTGAATGTTTCATATATGTATATTCATGAATACTTAGTGAACATGATGTATTTTAACCTTATGGGATTTATTTTCCAAACAATTAAGAAGCTCAAATATGGTTTTATAAAATCTCTACTGATCATGTTTCCTACCATTATTAGTACTTTTAAAAAAGTGTGCTTGGTTTTGTGTAATATTGTAATTATGTCAAATCTATCATTCTTAAATGATACCATAAATTTTAATGATATGATAATGGGGCTCAAATAACGTTTGAATTATAAATTGAAAATGAATAATAATGATCATGATGTTGAGAATGAAAAGGAAGTTTCTGAACGTAGTTAGAAACCATCTAATACATCAAAGTCATCTTCTAACAACAAAAGGTAGTTATGTATAAAACTCCAAAACCCCCAATGAAACAAAAGTTTTTAACTGATGAGGTTTGTACTGAATGGAGGAAGAATAGGAAACAATGGAAGTAAGGGGATCATCAGTTTGTACGGGATCGAGCCGAAGCTTTGGCTTTAAAAGTATTGTCTGAAGAGAATTTGAAAGAAGAAGATAACAAGAAGAGACTACAAAAATAAAGGCCGATGATATTAACATTGACAGTATTCTATTAAATGTTTAATAACTAAAATCCAGAATTGAAATAAGGGAACAACAATATAAAATGCCATCGGTTCCAGAAGAGAAAGCCAAAGAGAAAAAAGTTTTTGAACAATCAACTAAACTATCCCTTGAATAAGAATACTAATAATAGGAAGAAGAAATTGAAGAAAAAGTCATATAGGAACACATTCTAGAATAATAGGGACAAGATGAAATACAAGCTGATGAAAAAGAAGATACACTAATGAAAATAGATACCGCAAAGTAATCTGATGTTCCATCTTTTATTTATCCATATCTGAATCCCCAACCCTCCAAGAGAGTATCTCAAAAGGTTTCCTCCATGATTTTCATACAGATTAATGATAAAGATGAAAAAGAAGGAGAAGAGGAAGAGGAAGAATCCAATAAGAGTCAAAATCATCCAACTCAAGTAATCAACATTGAGACTCATTTTGGTGATCTCCCACAATTCATAGAGGGAACAAATTATAAAAGAATAATAACTATGATATGGGTCAAATACATTGAAAATTAATTAAATAGGCTAGAGAAGTTCCTACCTTTCATTCCTATTGTTGAAGCCAGGATGAAAAATCATTCTAAATCCCATAATGATAGAACTGATTCTATCAATGTTTTGATGGAAAATCATTATATCATAAAGTAGATTTTATGATTTTCATGGAACGTGCTGGTGAGAATTGTAAGGTGTGAAATTAGGTTGTCATGTGGTCTTATAAAGTTGATTAATGTCTTAAGAACCATATTGAAAATTAGGATGAATTGGTACATCGGGTAAACAAACTCAACTCCCCCTATTTAAAGCTGGTTGATGATTTTAATGAAAATAATCATTGTATTCAAACAATTGGTACCTCAAAAGGAGTATCCTCAGAAGAGATTGTGACGTTAAGTGAAATGTTGCAAGATGAGAGTAATGATGTTCTTACACACTCAAATAGAGTTCTTATCCTTGTAAAAGCCTTCAATTTCATATTGGATAATTTCAAAAACAATGATGAAATGCATAAAACTCAAGAAGAAATGAATTAAGCCAGAGAATCAATTAATTGACTTTAGGAATATCGGTTGTAGAAGAATGAAAATATTATTGCTGAACACGATGGGAAGATAAAGGATTATCAATAAGCTCTTGAAAATCTCATAGTGGACAAGATAGAGTTTAAGAATATTAATGTCTAATTGTTCAATCATTTGGGAAAGATGGAAAAGTATAATTGTTCAATTCTTGTGTTAATAAACGTTTGTTTAATCTAACATTTATTATTTCATACTCCGTTTCTCAAACATTTGGTACTAAAGAAATTTTTTCCATTATTCAATTTTAAAATCAACAAATTGGAGAATGGATTTGAAAATAATGGTTTTATGAATATATTATTAAGGTGGAGATGTCATAAGAAAATGTAAGTAGAATATGAACCCTAGCGAGTTGTTTAAAATAATGGTGGAATTATTCACAATCAAAAGAGTTATTAATATCATGGGGATATATGTATTTATTTTTTATTATCCTGTTTGTTTATTGTTTAGTTTTTTCCAAAATGAAGTTTATTGTTGAGTCAAAACATGTTTTGACATTACCAACAACATTTTTTTTTTGGAATTCAGAAATCACAAATTTCGTAATAACGTATATTTTGTATCATGTATGTTTTTTATCAATCATGATAATTCACATTTTTTTCATGTATGATGTATCCATTAAAAAGCCTTGTTTGTTGCTCATACAAATTGTTTTATATTCTCTTTCAAAATCATAACCAGATTATGAATTACGTCATAGACATGAATCGTAACCTGACTGTGTATTACATTATAATCAGAAATAGTAACGAGGTTAAGTACTATATCATAAATATGCCTCCTAACCAGGTTATGTACTACTTTGTATTTATACATCATACCCAGGTTTTGAAATGATTAATAATCAAGTATCGTAATCATTATATCATATCCATGTTATGCATAATCAATAGGTTATGCATCATACTCTTATTATGTATTGTATAATAGAATCATAACCAGATTAAATATCATCCATCGTAATGAACTTAAGAATCATAATCGTGTTATAATTTGTAACCAATATAAATTGTTATAATGGTAATCCTACAAATCAAGTTACATAATGCACTAATGAAATGATCTACTCTCTTATCATAATAGCAATACCGATTTCATGTATCTCATACTCATTGTTTTATATTTTTGTACATACTACATTAAAATTAAAATAATGTCATTGAGTTGGTTATTTAACAATAAAAACGATGTCATGTATTCTATTTTGTTTTGAATGTAATACTTCTAGGTATCCAAGTCCCTTTGAGTTTTTCAGGGAATATGATCATGGGAGAAAATTTTACTATTGGAACCTAAATTCCATTTATAAGAGGAAATTCAACATAAAATATAAGACATTTTTTAATATCCTTTTCTAGAGAGATATGTTGTGACTTCTCTCTTAATTCATGTGAAATCTTTGATGATACAAGAAGTGAACTAATCATTCCATGTTCCTGTATTTCTATATGTTCTTTGTTTCTACTTTGGACAATTGATCATTTTGATATCAATCGAGGGATTCTGGGGCTACAATGATGTGGTTCTAATCATCGTATCGAGGGCCTTCAATTACATGAAGGATATATGTTTTGATTACCTTACTAATCGAGGAAATTTGGGGTTATGAATACAGTCATTCTAGTAATCTTATCGAGGTCGTAACAATGTGGCGGTAAGAAAGACCTTCTGTCGTGGGGGAAAGGATACCCTTCTCATGGGGTTAAAATAGTTGTAATACTTTTACATTTCTACTCCTATATGTATTTAAATGGTAATTGTTTTGATTACTCATAATATTAAAATTAATTTCAATTGAAATTGATTCAATTATGATTCATTCTTTACATATTGTATTATTTGATTCAACATGATGTATACTAGGATCATTTAAATCTGTATTACTTTGATCATTGTATTCCTTTAAAATACAACTGTTTTTACATTACATAGAGTATTAAATCACATCATATCCATCATATCCAAGTATCATATGATCATTTGTATTGGAAGTAATTTTCATTAGTTTAATATCTCTTAAACTATGAACTTTCGTAAGTGTTTAAATAAAATGGTTTTAAAACTAAAATTAATCCTGAATTGAATTATGAAATCTAATATACATATACATCTATATTACGATTCAAAAATATATATATTGTTAGCGTCTAATTTATTTTTAATCTCTTATGGGGTAAAGAAAACATTAATGAGTTCTTCACTGAGGTATTTTGATTAATCATAGGGATTCAATGCTTAATAACATAGAGAGTGTTGAGGATAACTGTTTCATAATTTCCCACATATGGTTTAAGGGTTGGTACATTTCAATTAGGGTTATGGGTTGGTCTGGATATTCCTACATACTTGATGAGGGTGATCCAATATATTGCCATCATATAATTGGTAATATAGAGTTATCGGGTTGGATTGGATTTTTATATGTGTAGGGGGGTTATGATATTTTGTATCCACTGAAGAGATATTCCATGTGTTTCAATGAAATTGATGGTACACTTTGGTGCACAAAAAGGTGTATGGATCCTATTGTGATTGTGTCTCCCCCGGTATCCTCCCCTCCTATAACATGTTCCAATAGATCCATAATTAGGGTAATTTAACACGAGCTCATAACCACAATAATTATCAGATAATGGATCCATTAAGTGAATAATATTAATGGAAGAAAAAAAATTCTTCATCTAAGGATAGTACTTCCCTAGTAATATGTTTTGGTGGGGCCATTAAGCAGGGTGGTGGTCAGGGATTCATATTTGAAGGAATAAAGTCTATGAGAGTAAAATCCATTTTTTCTTTGGTGCATTTTTATCCCCATGAGAATTCAATCCATATATCAGGGAATGTTTTTATGAAGGGATGTCCTTTAGAGGTTTGTGACTATGATGACGTCCATCGTGTTGTAGTAGGAGTAGCTGGGTGAATAGTCAGTTTAGTAAACTATTATTGGATTATTCAATGTGATTGGTTGACTATTTTATGAATTATGTAATGTCAACAAAATTTCACCATTATTATAATAACTTCATAACACTCAACTCTTTCCCAAGGGTATTGGTGGAAACATAAGCCACAGGAGCTAGAAGCATCCTTAGTTTCACTTTTCTATAATCATTCATTAAATGTAGGAGGTCATTGATGATGAAACATTATTAAAGGTTGTGTATCAGTATTTTTTGAAAATGTGAATAATTTGTATAGTCATCATGATTGACCTCATTAACCCTTTATATTTCTATAAGACAAATTAAATCATGGTCTATAACTACTATAAAAGACCCACATACTTGATCATCTCAGAATAAGTAGAATTTATTTCTTCATTCCTCGAAATTATTTGATTAGGGTCCCCTCTACATTTATTTTTGAAGAGGTTTTTTCATTTGAAGACCAAGGGGTGAGTCATGAAACGATTTAGGATTATGAGCTAGAGAAGGTTAAGTAGATATATTAGGTGTGACAGACACATGTTATTCCTTTACCACTATTTTAACTAATATGGATAGGGGATTATGGGAGCTGATCTTATTCTTCTGTATGGTGACTTCCATTATTTAGTAAATTGTTAAAAAAATAGTAATACAATAGTATATTTAACATGAATGAGTTGTGTTTTCATATTATCATAACGAATTTCAATTTACATAGAAAAAATATCTTAATAAGGAGGTATCCAATTCAAGGTATATGTACACACTTTCCATCACAAAACGAAGTCAGAGAATCTATATTTTCTTCTAGTTATTAGATCATGGTGTCAATTAGTATTTATTTTACAGCGATTAGCTAAAATGGAATAGATTATTATTACAGGGGTATTCTAAACCTGTGATAGACTGAGCAGGAATGCTATTGTAACACACAATAGATGGACCTTATAGGGTTTGCAAGGATAATATGAGATTCACTTTGTAAAATTTCTCAGGTGTTCCTATCATGGGGTAATAATTGGACATATAATGCATCATATGTTTTCTGGGACACCTAAAACATTGAATTCTAGAACCATTAGACTCATATTGTTTTGAAATGTTGGACTTTACATACCAAATTATGAAAAGTTTTCTACTCCAGTTGCACTGGTATTTGTCGTTCCAACATGAAATCTTATTGCTTGGTCAATTACTTAATGGTGTCGAGATGTCCCTGATGAGTGATATTTTGTACCATGTATTGGATACTTGTAGTAATGGTTCATAATCTACGTAAATGTTCTACCGCAATAGAGGGTGGATATCCAGATGAAGACATCTTTTATGGATTTAACTCTTCCTATTTTAGGTGTCTTCTTAATGGATGAAAATCCGGGTACGCTTCTATGATTGAGTTAGAGTGGGCCGAGGGCCCTTGTTTAATTTTGAGTGGAATTCCTAACATTTTCTCAACTAGAAGGATAATCATTTGTTGATGAGGCACCCTTTATGAAGTGTAAATTTAATATCTTCATGTGGTGCATATTCTATTGGACAATTTTCCTATAGTATCTCGGTGTTCACACTCATTAATTCTTCCATGTAATATTCTTTTCATGTGATCCTATATTTTAGTATATGAAGATCGTTCACACTGATAGGAATAGGTTTTTCATATGTGACCATACTAATATTCTAAACTCGGTTAGGGATTCATGGAGGAGGTGTTGTAGGATTGATTATGGGAATACCAATATTTTGGGAGACCATATTTTTTCGGTTATGGAGACCATCATTCTAAGTGTGGATAATATTCCATGAGGAACCATCCTCTCCCTCCTCATATCCATTTTCATAATTGTTTCTCACCCCATTAGTATTGACTTACAAGATGTTCACTAATGTATAACACATTTCTGGAATTGTACCAACTACTAAATTATAGGAGGGTTCTTTGCAGCATGGCTGGTACCTCTCTCATTTCTAATGGAATCCATTTCAGGCTTCTTTTTGAACGGTGACTCAAAGGGGACTTTAGTGAATTTTTTCCGTATGCATACCTTCTAAGGGGAATAGATCATGAGATGTGATGGAACAAGAGTCCTTCATGTGTTCTGTCCCCCCCACATCATCAATGCGAAAAGAAAAAATTTCAACCGAAGTGATTGTTGAGGTAAAAATTCCCCAAGCCATGTGAGATGGGATTTCCCCAATTCTCGTTATATTTTGGCATCGTCCAATAATTTTTTTTCTTACAGGGGAATTGTATGATAAAAATTCCCCCATACCTATTGGCATAGGATGTCCTCATATTTTTTAAATTGATAATGTTGTCACCTCCCTATAAATCACATGCATGATTTTTTCTAGCGTGAGGTGGATATGATTCTAGGTCTTATTTGAGAAAACTTTTATTCTAAGGAAATTAGCAGTGCTTAGATTCTCATAAGTTAGAATCATGTTGAATGTTTTCAATTTCATGGATATCGATTTTTTCTAGGACTTTCTATTGTATAACATGATTCATTTGAGATTTACTCAAGGTCACTTATTCTCGAGTGTTCCACCTTTCATGATCAAGGGATTGTATTGATAGTGCCCTTATGATAAATAAATTATGGAATGACACCTAAAATGTGCTATACTAGACATGGTGTGGAGTATAATGAACGTATTCATGTTCTCCCAACCCATGAACATGAATAATGGATGGGGAGACTCTGATTAGATAATTAATCATATACAATACATTGATGTAGGTAAATTGGAGATATTTCCTCCACCTCTTTTATTATGGTCATTATGAATATGGTAGGTATTCATGGAAAATTAGATTGGGAACCTCCCCTAATATCATGGAATGGTCAGAATACCCAACATTAGAGAAGTATTTTTTATTTAGTTTGTTGAGTGTGGTCCTTAGGTTGAGATGAATGTTATGTGTGCACACTTATGAAAAATTACATGGTATGTCGAACTGGAATGCATATGAGGGCCAAAAAATAATGGGTACATCATATCTGTACAATTAATTTCATAGAATAATCACATCCTTTTTCTCTTCTCTAGGAGGAACATCAAATCAATCAGCCCAACTTGAATTCTTCATTACAATTTCATTGCATGATGCATGGTTGGCGAGGTACTAACATATATAGGAACAATATGTGGGGATATCATATGAATAACATTATCCATGGATGTATCCTTTTTGAGAATGGATTCCACACATCATTTATAGGGTCTCTTACATATCATACCACATCCTTCTACGTGCCTAAAAAATGAGGGCTTCATTTCATATAAATCTGTAGGGGGAGGACCTTAATGATGAGACAAGTTGTTGTAGTAGGGATGTCCTTCATAGTGCAAAAAATAATAGATAAGAACGCTATAATAGATTTTTTTAACTGTCTAGATAGTTTGTGTTGCAAATAACCTAGGGAGGACCACTAGGAAGATCACATCAATGCAGGACCTTGTTACTAACATGAGACATCACTTCATGTAGGACCATTAAATTTGTCGCTACTAAGGCATGGAATACAATAATACATTGATGTATGACTGTAGGAATAGTATTTTCACTTAATAACCTATTGAGGACCATCATGGTAGATGAAAGTAAGGGTAGGACCTTCTTGCTAACATGATATGCCATTGTACAGATGGACTTCACGGTTGATGTTATCATGGATAGGACTACCATCGTAGTTTAATATCTAACTACAAGGAGAATATATGAAATATATAAACTATAAAGTACCATTATGTCAGAAGAAGGCAATGGGAGGACCTTCACACTATTTTGTCTTTGGGGAACTATGATGGATTTTGTGTAACTTATATTGTTATAGGCTCTGATGATTTATTATATCTGATTCATGAATTATGAATTCATAGTATGGGTGCTAAGGAGTTCCATCAGGGAATCTGGTAAATATATTTTTGGAAGGTCCTTCATAGCTACTCCTAGATCATCCCTAATGTGGTAACATATTGGAAGGATCCTGATCCACCATTGATAGGTGTTTGATAGCATAAATAAATCCAGATTACATTATATTATGTACATGGATATTAACATAATTTTCTTTTTGCATCTCAATGATTTATTTTGGGTGTTCTCTTGTTGAAACCTATGGCCATTTTCAATAAGTAATAGTTGTCATATACAGAAACCTGTTTCAATGGCTCCTATAGTGCTACCAATACATACCAGTTGGGATATTGAGTTCTGTAAGGGCTATATTCCATCCCTTGAGCATCCACCTTGGTGTAATCATGTCCCCCAGTTGGAACTTATATTTTATCTATAACAATTTGTCAATTAACCATGGAATATGAACGATGACCCTTCTAAATGGTAGTAGGAATGCATTTTTTTCTCTTAAGTGGAAACTCTATTATGTGTATGAGTCACCCCACATGTGGAGGAATGGTTTTGGGGCTAACATCTTGTATTTACATAGACTAGATTACATTCATACATGTTTCAATTGTACGTTACGGGATTAATACATGACCCTCCATAATTTCAACGATACATTTAGAGATATACATTAGTAGAATGGAAAGTATGTCCATTCCAATTTCATAGACTGATTATATTCTTACATAGGTTCTCCATGTTTTTATCAGTCAGTAAGAATAGTTCTCCCTCTTATGGGCTAGGATATGGGTCTTTCCCTAATTTATAGCTGGTATTATCCCATTTTGTCTACAATTATAGTCATCTAATGGGATTAATATTCTCACACATGGATTTTATTCATATCATATTCTACTATATTTTTCTGATGGTCATGGTATGAAATTGAAGGAATTTAACTCTTCTTTTGTGTCGATTCTGTTATATTTGACTATATGGTGCTTCATATTCATGGGATAGAATTTTCATTTTCTCACTAGGTTCCATCATATATGTCTTATGATAATAATATTTGTGAGCATGCATTGGGCCATACCTTTAATTTGTCTTCTAATTTGGATGATGGTCTTGGTGTGTGTTGGTAGGAATTTGAATCTTCAAGTACATGGTTTCCATCGTATTTGAAACTTTGGAATCATATTTTCGTTCAGGGGTTTACAACTACTATTTTAATCCATTTTGGGATGATTATATTGATATATAGAAATATGAATATTCACTGGATCAAAAACTAATAATGCCCCATTTGGATATTGGGATCTATGTTCATTGGCATGGGTTTTCATCTTCTTACTGTTTGTTGCCAAAATTGCATGACGGGTTTGGAGAGAATTAAAATGAATTTGTGCCTACATATAATTCAATGTTGTATTTTCAGGGAAGGATTCATATGTGGGGGATGGATTTTGAATATTCATATATTGTATTACTATATTAATATAGAAATTTTATTCTCTCAGAATGAATGTAATGAGTTGTTCTTGATTTTCCAATATTCACTATCAGCTAGCTTCTCTAGGGAACTGTGTATGGTAGTATTTAAAATGAACCCTTGAGGGTATATCCTTTTTCGAGTGATGATACTGGGATGTATGGCCCAAAAAAGAATGATTCTTATCTAAGGACCTTGGGTGGGATTTTTATGCCCCTTGGATGAATTCATTGGTGATGAATTCATCAGCCACCTTATGTTAATGGATAAAATCCTTGTCCCATTCAATGGAAAAGATCCAGAATGGGTTGGATTTTTATAGTGGAGCTGGAATCCCTAGGATAATTACTGACATTGGCTTGATGGATGGTGGGGTTACATGGCATGGGGGACCGACATTACTTAATCAATGGTAGAGGGAGTACCATTTGGGTGGTTATCCATAATTAGTGAATTTGAAACCAATCATTGGAGACGATATGTGGCGATTGATTCTAATGCTTCAATGAAGATCTAGATTCTGATGCATTCACTGCCATTCATGTCTGAGAAAACTGTTGAGAAGTCATTAGATTAAAGAAATATATGATAAAAACCTACAATATATGTGACATGTACAAAAACAAAAAAAAACATCATCATAAAAAATCTCATTATCTTATGCAGATGATATTATCTTTTCTATCCCTCTTCTACATTAGATATGAAATGGGTCTAGCTAGGGGTAACACATCCACCATTCCTATGGATTCACAACTGGTTCACAGTTTTTTTCAAAAAAATGTATTAATCTATTTTCAAGAATTAAATGATATGATAGGGACTATTTAGTAAATATTTTTCAACATATGAATGAAATTCTGTAGTCATTTCATTTACAATGGTTCGCTATTTTATTTTCCATGAAGGAAAATATATTTCATGAACAGATGATTGAAATTGATTTTATGGTGTTTGATCACTGATTTTGTGTAAACCGTATTGGAACGATCTCTAAAATGTTTTGTTTTTAGATCCAAAAATTCCCAATCACTCTCATATCTATGAATCATGTGACTATGTTCCAAATGAATGTGCTCGTTGGGTATCATTGACAACAAAACAAAAGAACTCACATTGACTGAGATACTGGGTAGTCAAGATCATCACACCCTTTTTGGAGGGAACATTTTTTAATGTTACAAATGGAATATTATCCTCACTTAAAAAATTATAAATATAATTTAGGTATATTGAATGGTAATGTGATATAATCGAATAAGTAAACAATTATTTTAAAAATTATTAGTTAAGTATTAGTAATTTTCAGGTAAATAGTGTTTTTACAAATAAATTAAATATATCATAATTATAATTTTATTTTCCTAAAAATGATTTCAATTTCTAATTCAGATCATATATATTAAGTTACGGTGAATGAATGTGATATTTATATTATGTTTTGTTTTCTAGTGATTGGTAAAAATTCTATGTTGAGATTTGATGTGATTAATGGCATCATTAATGATGTAATAATGATAAAATAATTCTAGTAGACTTTTTAATCATAATATATTTTATTATGTGTCCCAAGTGTCCAATACCATGGAAAAATAAAATGGGCAGGTCCATTGTTTTTGAAATACAACCGATGAGGTGTCCCCTAAAAATTAATAAAATATTCCCTTACTTTTTTAATATATACAAATTTATTCAATCATAAATTCATTAAAAATTAATAATAAATGAATATTTGATCTTTTTAAATCCCAATTAGTCATCCCATGTTTCCCCAAATCCCTCCACTGTCCCAAACATCAATCGATTTATGTTACTCTTTAATGTAAGGGAACCTTTCAAACTCAAATTTTACGTAATGACTTTTTTTTATGATATGACTTGTAGTTTCTATTTTTATATGGTAGGGTATGTTCATTTATATCCTTATTTCTGTCCATTTTATTTCCAAATGATGATAGACCCATTCCCCTCTCATCAACTATTTTTATGGATTTTTGGTGACGTCATTAGGATCCCAACTTTTTCGTTAAAAAAATCACATATTATCTTTTTTCATGTTTCATTTTCATGTGTTTTATCATTAAAATAATTATACCATTTTCTTATTTCAATTTTATTCTATACATATAATGTATTATTAGTTATTTATGATTCAGTTACCCTTGTCGACTCTTTTTTTATTGTTTTCTAAAAACATGTTATGTAGTTGTTATTGTGAAAAAATTATGTCTCCAAATATCTCTCTTTTTATCAATAAATTCTCTTGTTTTATTCATTTGAATACCAAATATAAATTAATTTATAGGGGAATTCATCACGAAATACAGTGACCTATTTGAATCTATAATTTACATACATATAATCCTCAATCCCTTTCCATGTGTTATTAATGACATAATAATTTAATTTTCAAGCACTTTTTAAACATCATGATTTGGACATTAAACCCATATATTTTCTCCACATTAGGTTATTTATAAAATTATTGATTATGATATACGTGGATCACATGAAAAGAAACACATATTAATGGATATACCACATAACACTCATATGAATTGGGTAATGAGTCTAATCCCTAGGTATGAAAAGATTCACAGTACCTTGGTGTATAACCATGGTAATTTTTATGAAACCTTGGCGATGAACCTTAGATTTATGTTATTTAATGTCTATGTAAAATATTGGAGCCACATTTTCAAGTTATGTATCATCTTATTATTTCTATTATATTCCAATTTATTATTCCATTTTGATATCCCTCATGTTTTTATTTGATATCATTCGAGTACACATGTAAACTGTTTCACTCGTTTTTTTAACTCGGTCTTCTACTCACCATTTCATTTTATGTATGTGTCCAGGTTATGAGATGAAAGAATTGTACATAAGATGAACCTTTTATTTTTCATTACTATTGTATTATAATAATGTCTAATGTCTTCATTTATACTGTTCTAGATTTTCAAGACATTGTACATTAAAAATGATATGTTTGTAAAATGTAATGAAAAGTTATGTAATAAAAGGCAGGATTCCATAGTTGGTATCAAGGGATTGTTTAGTTATTTATTAAAATTATCCTATGAAATATTTTTTAAGAATGCTATAGAAATGTTTAAATATAGTAAAAAACTTCCTATTTTGGTGAAATATTAATTAAGTGTGTTATGAACAAATAAGTACCTATATTGATATGAACAAGGAAATGTTTCTTTGAAAAAGATATACCTAGGAGTAAAAACTCCGATAAGGAGTTTCAGGCATGACCCAGGATATCCCGGTACATGACAATGGACATTACGACACTCTTAGTTTGACACTCCCGGGGGGGACATGTTTGGCTAATACCAAGCTCATTATGAACCGTTATGAAGGATTTATAGTGAAATGTAATTGTTTATTCATGATGTTTGAAGACAAAAATTCCATTATAGTTAAAAAAAGTACAATAAAATAACCTTCTAACTATGGTTTTATTCATTTAGTAAATGAAGGGAAATATGATGAACTTTTTATATAGTGACTGTAATAGACTATACACCGACTACCCATCGATGAAAAATGGAATGGAAACATTCATGAGAATGAAGAAACAATTGGATCATGTTATGGGACATAACATGAATCATTCTGATAGACCAATATGACCATGAAGGGAATAAATTCAATTGAGTCCTTTATACATCAATGACCTCTAACCATTATTGGATACACTGACCAATTGATTAGTGAATAGTGGATACGCACTATCGAGAAGATCTTATATGTGTTCTGCTATTCGGAACAAGTGAAGGTCACCCTGGATGTTTATCGCATATAGGGAGATGTTAATCTGTGGTGGGATCTAATTAAAAACACGAGTCCACGAATAGAGGTTGATGATATTTAGTTGGAATATTTTAGAGGTATATTCTTCAATAAGTATTTCCCTTGTTCAATGAGGACAAGACCGAAGGAGTTTCTCAAGCTAAAATAAGAGGAGAATGAATATGTTGGAAGCTATGAGATTATCTCTTTGAGACATTCCCATTAAACCCCATTCTTTTTCAAGGATCATAATTGGAATGATGATGGATTATTTGGTGGACTAATACCTCATCTATAGAAGAATCTTGTCAATATAGACTATGACAACCATGAGGTGATCGTATGCAGTGTGATGAATGTCGAATTGGATTTTGCTGAGACATAATGGTCTCATAAATCCAATGGAAGTAAGAGATAAATGGATCAATGCTTATGTAGAATCTTAGATTAGGTAAGAGGAGGAAATCTTATAAAAATTACACGTGTAATAAATAGTGAATAAAGAATTCGGGGAATTTCCTGCATGGGAGTTGGAAGTGCTAAAAGTGTGGAAGAGACGGACATATCACATGGAATTTTTATAGTGTGGTGAAGCCTAAACTACCAAACATTAAAGAGAAAGGGTTGATGGTTCAGTCCCTACAAGATGTCTAATTATATATGTGTGGACAATTTGGGAACTTTTCTGAACATTGTAAAAATCTGACTGTAGTGGAGGGGAATCACCATCAGCCTTAACAATGGCCACGAGAACAAGGTCATTGTTTTGTTATCATGATAGATGATGTTGAACCTCCAAATATTGTGGTGTCAGGTACTATTGTTGTTATCCCAATTATAGCAAGTACTTTTCTTGATTCTATTTCTATGCATTCCTTTATTTCCTCCCTGTTTTCCATGAATTAAGAATCCACGCCCTATTTTATTGGAGTAAAGTTAATAGTAAAGACTCCTAATGGATTATCCAACCATCATTAGAGTTTAGAAACTCTTGAATTTAATTTAGTGAGAACAATTTTATCATAAATCTAGTATTCAAAACCAAGTTGGAATATGACATTATACTAGCGATGGACTGGAAAAAAGTATAATTCTATGATCAAATGCAGGAGAAACGAAATCATAGTAGTATTGAATGGAAAACATAATGCTATCATCCATGGATATATATCTCAACCAGATCATTGTCTATAAGAATATCATATATCCTACTTTATGGTGTTGAATGGTGAATAAGAAGAAGGAAATTAGCGTTTTAGGATAGAAAATGTACCCATTGTCTTTGAATTAATTGACGTATTCCTTGAGGAGTTACCCGGACCTACCCCATAATGAGAGGTAGCATTCTCCACTGAACTCATACTTGGATCTCATAAATATCAAAGGCCCCATATAGGATGAGAAATGCAGAGCTATAAGAGTTAAAGAAATAACTCCAGGATCTTTTGGATAAGGGGTGTATCTGACTGAGTCTATATCCTTGGGGAGCACTAGATCTCTTTGCGAAGAAAATTTGGATGAATGTTCCTATGAATTGATTTTAGAGAACCGAATGATATCACTATTAGGATCAAATACCATATTTCATGAAATGATGAATTATTTGACCATATTTTTGGGGATCAATTATTCTCTAAGTTTTATCTACTTTTTGGTTATCATCAATTGAGGGTGAATAAAGTTGATATTCCAAAAAATATCTTCCGATTAACATTTGAGCATTATGAGTTTTTTATTCCCTTTGTACTGACTACTGCACATTCTAATTGTATGGATTTGATGAATAGTGTCATTATAGATGACCATTATAACATTGTGGTGGTTTTTATTGATGATATTCTAATATATTCGAAATTCCATGAGGAGAATAAGGATTATCTAAGGGTTATTTCTTATACTCTGAAGAAGGTTAGGATTTATGGAATCTTCCAAAAATATAAATTCTTGTTACAACATGTTTCTTTCTTGTGGAACATTGTAAACAATGAAAGAGTCACAACTGACCCTGAAAAGACAAAAGTTGTTGAGGAGTGGCTTCATCATACAACAGTGATAGATATTCATAGTTTTCTTGGATAATCAGGATATTATATTAGGTTTGTGAAAAACATTTCATGATGTTATTATCTATTAACCATGATAACACTAAAAGGGATCAAGTTCATCTGGACAAAGGAGTGTGAGGGATGGTTCCAAGAGCTAAAGAAGAGATTGTTTACGGCACTCGTGTTAACTCTTCCATCATGTGGAGAAGAATTTTTTTTAGCTAAGAATCACTGAAAGGGATTCTTTGAATTCCCATGAAAAATGAAAAATTCAATTCAAATTCATTTCAACAGTTGAAGACACGCGATAAGAACTTTCCTACACATAATCTTGTGCCGGAAACAAGCATTTTTTCTCTGAAGATATGGTGGAAAAATAAATATGGGGAGAAATTTGATAAATACACAGACCATCAATTATTGAATTATATTTTCACAAATATGGTATTGAATATGAGAAAAAGGATATAGTTGAAATTTATTAAAGACTATGATTGGTCAATTCATTATCATCTAGGAAGATAAAACAAAGTCATTGATGAATTATAGAGGAAATAACAAGTTGTTATTTTCATGATGTGGAATCAATTAGATCCTTTGATAAATGACCAAGTAGTCCAGGAAATGGGAATTTTAATGGAAGTTACATCATTAATCCTAAACCAAATGATTTCAAAATCTTCATTTCTCAAGAAGATCATGAAATCTCAGAAAAAAGATACTTTTCTACAGAAGAACTATGAGGCTATAAATGATGGGATGTTTCTAATGATTAATATTGATCAGGAAGGTGTACTGAAATTTCATACGAGATTTTGTGTTTCATCTATTATAGAAATAAATAATGAGCTAATGTATGAAACTCATAACTATACTTTCTCTATACATCTAAGAAGCAGAAAAATGCATAGTGACCTTGGTGATCATTAATGTTGTGATAATATGAAAAGTGATATTGCTAACTACAATTCAAGGTGCCGTGTAAGTCCGTAAGGGAAGGCCGAGCGACAACTTGATAAAG
Source organism: Viscum album (assembly GCA_963277665.1). Classification (NCBI taxonomy): domain Eukaryota; kingdom Viridiplantae; phylum Streptophyta; class Magnoliopsida; order Santalales; family Viscaceae; genus Viscum; species Viscum album. The sequence goes on from OY728153.1 coordinate 783,162,181, forward strand.
GGGTTTTTCAACCACTACCCACACAAGAATGGATGTGGGACAATATCACTATCGATTTTATCACTGGTCTCCAAAAAACATCCAAAGGAAGAAATACTAAATGGGTTATTTTGGGCCATATCACCAAGACTGTCCATTTTATATCAATTTGGGAAGATTTCTCTCTTGATAAACTTTCCAGAATTTAGGTAATATATGTGGTAAGGCTTCATGGAGTTCCACTTTCTATCGTACCTGATTGTGATCCAAAGTTCACCACAAAATTCTAGAGAAGTATTCAACATTCTCTAAGTACTGAATTAAATTTTATTATGGCCTATCACCCTCGAACTAATGGACAGTCTGAAATGACTATTCAAACACTCTTGTAAATGCTAACAATAGTCTCAATGGAATTTAACGGTCGACGAGATAAACATCTCTAATTAGTTGAGTTATCTTACATCAATAGCTTCCACTCGATTATTCAAATGTCACCCTATATATCTCTTTATAAGAAGAAATGAGTTACTATTACTTGTAGGGATGAAGTCGGTGAGAGAATGCTTCTTGGGCATGATCTACTTCCAATGATTATATAAAAGGATCATGCCATCCAACAACACATTAAGGATGCTCAGTTTTAGAAAAAGTGTTATGCCAATAATCATTGAAGGGATTGGAGTTTGATGTTGGTGAAATATCATTTATTAAAATTTCACCTTGGAATAGATTTGTGAGGTTTGGGATGAAAGGAAACATCTTCCATAGGTACATTGGCCCCAATGAAATCCTTGTCGTGTAGGAGCAATGACCTATCATATTGCAGTTCCCTTAAATCTAGTACATGTTCATGATGTCTTCCATGTATCCCTCTCGAGGAAGTACATAACTGAAACTTCACATGTACTAAATACATTGGTGATACCACTAGAAAATGACCTCTCTTATGAGGATCATTCAATGGAGATCTGGGATCATAGAGATAAGGTTATACACAACAATACTACACACATTTTTAAGGTGTTGTGGAAGAACCACAAATAGTAAGATGCCATGTGGGAACTAGAAGAGTCTATGTGGATAAATTATTGACAAATTTTTCATTCTAAGGGTAGAAGTTAAAATATCTTGGAAAACATTTCTCAAGGGGGGAATAATGTAACAAACTGAAGATTTTAATAATATGTATTTCTTGAATTTGTTTATTATTTTATTTTATACACAACAAAACTATATCCATTAATTATTGAACTGCATATAATTAAACTAATACCATTGGGTTAATACTATTATATGACCATTTTTCAATGTGATTGTTGGAATCTAAATTCACAATGTTATGATTATTGTTTATAAATATAATTGATCGGGGTTAATTAATATATAAAGAGGATTTAATGGCCTCATCCTGTAATCTTGGGCCATATGAATACCATCAATTAGAGCATGGGAAGGAGGTAGCATCTATGGGCCTTTCTCTAGACAAATTCCATGTTGAGTTTCAACATATAAAGCTTAAAGAAATTCAGTTATGTGAGAAGTTCAAAGTGATATAAATCACCACTCGGGCAATGTTTTCAGAGCCTCCCCAAGATTCTATCACTAGAGGACATCTTAAACATAGGTCCTATGCAGGAGTTATAAGGGGTTATGTTATGAGGCGTTAGTTACATTGTGTAATCTTTTCTATAAAAAAAATTTAATATCATAATATGGTAACATTTGTGAATTTCAAATGTCCAGATAAATATAGGATTACTTTATAGATGTTCCATATTATTGGTGAATTTTGGAAAAGGCTATTTTAAAATATTTTTGTGTACTTTTAAAACAAAATATTGTGAAGTTAATTTTAATAAATAGTCTTCTACAGTTGTGATCAGTATGAAAATTAGATTCTAATAATATCAACTTAACGTTTAGTGAATAGTACTGTATGAATAGTAATATTACCCTTATGAATAGTACTATGACCAATTAAATACTAAACTCAATTAATAAATTATAAATATAATTTTGGTATCATGAATGGTAATGTGATATAATAGCTTACGTAAATAACAGTTTTCGAAATTATTAGTCTAGTATTAGTATTTTTTTTGATAAATAGAGTTTTTTTCTTAAAATTATATATCTCATATTTATCTAATTATTTTCATAAAATGGAGTTAATTTGGGAATTCAGTGCATCAATATTATGTTAGGGTGAATTTATGATATTTTTATAAATTTTTTTTGTGAATAGTTAAAATATAGTTTTGAGATTTGAATTGATTAATTTTAATTATCTACAAATTTTATGTAGAATCTATTGGAGAATTATTTTCTATATTATAGACATAAAACCTTGGATTACATGTGTTCAAAAATTTAGAGGAACATAATGATTTATTTAATGAATAAAAAAGATGAATAGAAATATCTAAAATTAATATAGATAGTGTATAAAACCATAATCCGTATCTATAAAATATTTTTATTTATAATATGGAAAAATAATTTTTATCGGGATCTCAATATTTGTTAACTAAGTATTATCATCATTATTAATATATTAGTTGTTTCTTAAACATCATTTACAGAGTGTCTATTTTTGTCTCCAACTATATGTCATCAATTTTTGGGAATTATTTATGATCATATACACTACAAATTTATGAAGGTTTGTGATTAGTTATTTCTATTTTCCAAAACACATAATCACCACCTGCTTAGATGTTTCTAATCACTCATGGTTTTATCAGTTGGTATCATTATATATTGTAGTATACTAAATTTGGTAACCATAGAAAAATATTAAGTATGAGTTTATCTTTATAGGTGATGGTGTTTATTAAGGGTTTTATATATAGAGTCATTTAGAAGGTATTATTGAATAATTATATCGATTGAATGAACTAAACCCATTAACACAAATTATGATATTTTTTTATAGTAATGGATTATATTTACTGAATCGTAAGATGGTTAGATGATTTCCTTTTTTTTCATAAATAATCTTCATATCTCCGATAATAATGTATGTACTCAAAACATTAAGGCAATGAATACCTACATTGGAAAGAATATAATTGATTTTAGTAGTATAGCATGTAATACACTTATATAATTCCTCATGTGGAGGGATTTAAGATGAGTTTTGAATACATAACTATTGAATTGAAATTTATGATGATACTACAATATCAATGTTGGAGTCAAATTCGTAATAGATTTAAATTTCAATATATCAATTTAAATTTGATAAATATTATAATTGGATAATATATTTAATTGGAATAATTCATTACCTAGGAAAACCATATTATATTCATTATTAAATGATATCATTGATTATTTCATCATGGTGAAAAAATCATTGATTATTAACCATAAAAAATTAATTTTTAATAAATTTCTCACTAGAAGATAATGGTAGGATGTGTATACCATTGATATGGTCATCAATGACATTATTTACTATGATATTATTTGGTGAAGAGAAATAATCATGAAAATAAAATACTTGGGGGATAAAATATTCAAATCATCAATTGTTTAATACATTAAGCGAATAAGATATATCATTAAAATGAAATTGATATTGATGAATGTTTCATGAATTTAAAACATTTGTCATTATTTTAACAATTGTAATTCATCGAGGAATTAATAAATAACATAATAATTATACATTTATTTAATAAAATTTGTGTAAATATGGAATATATTGTTGGAAAATTCCTTGGAGAGGGATATTATACATAGATAAAATTAATAATCTAAAAAATCAATATAATGAAAAAATTATTCATGTAATCCATATAAAGTAATATACTTTAATTTTAATGGAATGTAAAATAATTCATGAGAAATTAATGGTATCTAATAAAATTAGGAATTTTATTTTTCTTAGAAATAGTAATTGGAGGTAGAAGATTATAGGTAGTACAATCTTTACAAATTTACAATAAAATTTAATGAGTCAAGGAAACATCCAGTAAATATGAAAGAACTATTAGAATAGGGGATATGAATATTGAATAAAATGAATAGTATATATCAATGAAATTAGAATCATATATTAAACATTTTAAATGGACTAAATATATCATGACTCACCAATAGTAGAAAAAAATCGATGGAAAGTATGTATTTAAAAAATTATATTAAAATCATAAAATTCATTGTGCCCAATGTGATATAGTTCGTATTGTTATTGAATATTTGTAATATAATTATAATAATAGAATAAAGAGACATCATTATTGATATTATAGTGACAATCGTGGTTTCTATTAATGTTGATATGAATATCCTTAACGAGTTTTTTGTTAATGCAGAGAATACCAAGAAAAATACCGAAGTTGTGGTTCATAAATCTATCATGAATTTTTTTGAATTACCTTATGTATCCTAAAATGCTATTTATTGAACCATGAAACATTGATATTTTAATTTTTTACACGGACTCATTATTTGAGAAACTCTTTTTGACTATTTAAAAGTTGTTAATCATAACATTTGACACCAACTTCTTTATTTTTTAACAAGGTTTGGTTGAAATTAATGTTTTTATCAAGAAAAAAACTATTTTATAACTAATCGGGAATTATACATAGGAAAATACTTCATGATTATTTATGTTACCAGTAAAAATTAAATCACTAATTAAAAATATCAACAAAAAAATAAAAGTGATGAATATATTAATGTGAAATGGATAATAACATTGAAATAAAACAAAATAATTTGTAGTAAAATTAGTATTAGCTATGGGACCATCAAGATATGATATATTTGAAAATTATTGTATATTTTGAAATATATTTTCCTTTATTTATGAACTATAATAATAATATTGGTGTTCAGATCAAATAATGTGGATATTTTTTCAAACTGTCATGTAGTTTTTAAATGATCCATACATGTAATAAAATTCATCATTCAGTCATTCCCACAATGATAATATCATCCCTTCATCAAGATCATATTTTAATTTTATTATTATGTTGCACACTATGTGATAATATCACATATCAGTCGTATTATCATAGTTTTTCTTAGTTTGAAAATATATTGACTGAGATTAATTTTCAATAGAACACAATGTTTTCAAATGAAAATAAAACCAATGATATGATAATAATGGAAGTATTTCAATAAATAAATAAAACATTATTGATTTAAAATATATACATAACACAATTCCATTACTACACATATGTTTTTCATGTATTCATTTTCAAATGAAAAATATATTTTGAAAAAGTTGTTAAATATATAAAAAAAAGTGACATGGACATCTGTTATAAAAGAGATCTTATGGAATTTTATTCATAAGTATTCTCGTGATCCACATATTTTCTGTTTCATTCTCCTCATCTAAGTGGAAATATGTTTATCTCCCTCTTGGATAGGTCTCCTATTAATAATATCCAATTACTATAAGTAATATCCTAATTCCCTACCACACACTCATCATTACAACTAAAATATTTTCCATCTATCATTAATGTGGATGTTTCATAGAACATGTTACTTCTCAATATGAAGTAAACTGTAATCCCATAAAAGAAAATTTATCTCTCTTAAAACATATATACATTTATGTGACTAAAATATATATTCAATATGATCAATTCATTGAATAATCATGATTATTTATTAGTGATATGTGTATATAACTAAACAAACATTCATTACTTTGATCTCTATTTCCTATAAATCGAATCATTTTATCTACTTTAGTAGGAACATAGAAAAGGATGTCATTTTAATCTTGATATGAGTTTCATTAATCGAGTTATAAAATTTAATACCTAGTTTAGTGTAATGCGAACTTTAATTTCATATAATATTTTTCTTCAAAAGTCAATTTTTATGTTGATTCTAATATAATATCTATGATGGGGAAAAAAATTTCCCCCAATATTTTTCATCAATAGTTAGAGTATATATTCCTTTTTATATTTAATAGATATTGAAAAATAATGATCATTTTCATTCTATTGAAATAATTTAACTATTTTATAAAAATCAAAATGATGTAATTTTATTCATTATATCATTTCTTGAATCATATTTATTAATTTTATTTACCAGTGGAATAAATTAACAAGAGAATATCATATCTCACCATAGTAGATCCAAATTCTCATATAATTTTTAATGAATCTGTTGATTATTGATGTTTTCAGTATAAATTATTCATTACATGAGTAGTGTCCCATAAATGTTGTAAGATCCTCATCTTAAAGAAGGAATTACTTGTTTAAATTTGTTTTTTAATATATTGTTTTTGGTTAATGAAATTTTCCCTATGAGTAAGGGGGGCCTAATGGGTGATCTCGGTGTTTAGGACATGGGTGGAAGGAAAACCCTACAAACACTACAAGGTTCATGGTTGGAGAAAATTATGTAAAATATGTATCCTTCCATGGAAATCCATGCAATCTGAATAATTACATAATGCACAGTTGGCACACGGTAAGTGAAACCATCAAAAACATTTCAAGTAACAATTCAATCATACTTCCCTTAGAAAGATGTTTTCACATGGTTTTCACATGGTTTTTAAAACCATGAATGTAAAAAAATGTCCCAACAATTTTTGGATAATTTACAAATTTTAATTTACAAAAATTATATGTTCAACCTTATTTCTCCATTAATTATTCCCCTCTCACCCTAGGGTTATGATTGGGATCTCAATATTTTCCAAGGATCGATCTCCCTCAATTCATTGACATTTTAGGTTTCTTCGATTGTGGATCAATGATCTGAATAATTCAAATACTCTCATATATTATATTTTTCATATTATAGTTTTTATTTTGGGGAATATTAATCTATTTCTCAAAAAAACCTATTTTCATTCGAATTTATGTTGTGGCATAAATGTGTGTCTAATTCTAGATCGAGGTCCAGGATTACGAGTGCGCCCATAAGGGGATTAGATGTATGTCCGCCAAAAGTCATATACCCTATGTTTGTAATAGATTTATGCATGTGTGTTAATATCTTTCTTCCATATTGTTGTGAATTCGTATCATTGAGTTTGATTTGGGTAAATTGGTTTGAAAATTCCAGAATTAGACCCCTAATAATCTCGGTGGGTTGTGTTGAGGAATATTATAATGATTCAGTCCCACCAATGGGGTCACCAGCATTCCTAAACATGTAAATTGTTATAATTACGTGCATATTTGATGTGATATATTGTAGATCTTATGTTGAAATTATTCAATATGTTTTGTGTGTGTTGAAAATAGAATGTTTTTTGTTTTTTAGAGGTTTTGATAATGGAATATGGGGTAGTTTACTATGGTTTGAAAAAACATAAATGGTTTCACTTACAATTTTTTAATGTCTTTTGAATTATGTTGAAATTTCTAAAATTATTAGTATATATGGAATTATAAACATGTAAAATTTGAAATAGTTTTTTAAAATACGAACACGTAAATAAGTTTTCATAAGGGAATTTATTAGCATGTTTAATGAGTTAACACATGGGAATTATGGGATTATCCTAATAGGTTGAATGTAATAATTTGGATGTGCTATTGGATATAAGTATTTTAATTGTTAAATGACAATTGAGATAAATGATAAAATATTTGGTAATTCGTGAATATTGGCCTATATTTGGGAATAGTTGAATATACTTACTATGTTAATGCATAAATATGGGAATTGGGATAAACAGATATGTAATGTAATGGATAATATGTTAATATATTGTGGAATAATATTAGACTGAATGTTGATGGTTATGTAATATGATTATTATTAAAATTGGTTGTGTTCTATTTTGATATGACAAGTATGAAACGAATGGATAAAAAGGAATGTTCAGAGAAATTTGTAGTGTGGGGTATTTAATTGAGGTTCTATGCCAATGTGTTGAGTTAGACCGAGATAGTACAAAATTCATGGATTGGGGAAGGGGGCAATGTATCTATTCCTTTAATTTTTTAATTCCACCTATAATAATTCTTTGAGGTTAGGATAAAGTGTTGATGTGTTTTACTTATCCATGGTAAGATAGGGACTTCACTTATTACAATATGCATAGTGTTTTTTTCATTACCCCCATGTGTATATGGTGTATATTCCAAACCCATTGAATACATGATGAGAATGGATTAACTGAAAATAATGTAATAAAAGTCAAAAATGCTAATAAAGAAGGAAATGGTTAATGTAAATATTGTTAACTAATGGTACCCGAGTTGTACTTTTTTACATTTTATATATTTATTACCTTCATTAACTGTCTATATAGAATTGTTTTTTTCTAGACACAGATGGTGGTGTCCTACTACATTATACACACACCCTACTAAGGCATTTATTGTCCACCCAATTAGATCTCATGGATTAATGTTATGATAAGAGATAAATCCATATTCACGGGATTTGAGTTGGGTTGTGCACATGTAGTGTGATGTATCGATTTCAGGATATTTTTCTTATAGAGAGATTGGCACGTGGTATTTCATTCTGTCATCATTTTAGGCACCTAAAGATATCAGAGGAATTCATCATGATAGGTTCACATGGGATGGGTGTGTGGGGAATGGAGAATATTATTTATTACACTCTGCAAAAATTTAAAGAAAATGGTGTCTAATAATGATGATGGGAATTGATAAATAAAATGAAATGTTAATGAATTATTATATAGTTGTGTATAATGGATGGTAGAAATTAGTTAAAATTATGATTGTACGATGTTGTAAAATGGGGAATGTGCCTATGATTTTTTTTTTATTTTTAATGAGGATATAGTTAAAGAGGATATTCACGAAAAGGATTGTGATTATGTAATTTGGTTTTCCCCAGGTTGACCATGACTCTTGGAAGGGATAAATTAGGGTAGTTATCATGTGTGAGGATGACCTATGTGATAATGTTTGTGATTTTGTATGATTATGGTTATCAATTTTAAATCATTTCCACATGTGGTTTAATCTTTTTGATCATTATTTAATGTGTCTAATGGGGGAATTTTTTCAGTTCTATTCATATATAAGGTAGGAACTCTTAATAAATCAGGTGAATAGGGTGATTAAAATTTAAAATCATAAGTTCTAAAAAGGTGAAATTAATTACGAGAAAACATTCAGTGATTTAAAATTTTGGTGAAGTAGTTAAAGGTTATTCCTTATATTGTTGATTTTATCATTGTATGGGTGGTTTAGGACAATGATATTGTAACGCCCCGACCCCAGTTACCAAGAGTCGGTGCATTATTACATAACATTGGCATGATCACAAAGGATCAAGTCTCAAATGACCGATTAGTTTAGTAGTCTTGGAAACACTAGATATATTCATAAGTCTTACATTATATCATAAGTAAAAAAACTACAACAACATATTGTCTTCATATCCCCTCATACTATCCCTGCAGGTCATTCATAAATTACTTCTTCATAATCCTGGGAAAAAAAAACATTGAAAGGGGTGAGATCAGAAGCTCAGTAATGATAACATTATAGCAAAAGCATTCATAGATAAGCATAAACACTTAAGGTAGTTTATAACTAAAACAAAAGCCTTTTAAAATTGAACTTCAGCATAAAATGGCAAAGATAAAATAAAATGATGTCATTTACATACTCACAAGGATATTCTACTAGTGGAATGATCACATGAAATATCAATAACCACTTTCATAATGATGGAATACATAATAACAGACTATCATAACAACATAGCCAAGGCCTCGTGCCAAGACTACAAATAAGATTTTGCCAAGGCCTTGTGCCAAGACACTAGGTTGTCTCATTAGACCCACCGATGCATCGAGGAGCTATAGCGGGCTCCACCCGTTACTTATTAAGTCAATGCATTCCTTATATGAACATGTTTAAACATAACATAAACATTCTTATTAAAACTAGCATACGGAATGTCAATACATTAACCACAAACCATGAATGGTATAAAAATAGCACATCCATAGTCAAACATAACTCATTCAAAACAATATTGAAGATTGTATTGTACCTCAATCGATAATAATGAATGATATTGACATAGATGAAAATAACCATCAAAATTATTTGAGATAAATATCCCCCTTTTCTTGAAAACATTTAAAAGGCAAACTATTTGTCAAGAAGCCGTTTAAAAATAGATTTTTGAATCAAAGTGTCCCATACCACATTGAAACATTTAAAAGGCGTTTTAATTTTAAAACATTAATGTCCATATAAACATATCCTTAAAGCCATTTTTAAAACATGGACATTAATGAGAAAGATTTCGAAGAATAAGTCTTTAAAACATTTAAAAATGGTATTTTAGTTACATTTTCTAACCAAAAGAGTGACACTTGAATACAAATAATTGAGGTAATCAAAACATTGTAATATCATGAGAATAAAGGGATTCATGATATACTTTGTCAAAGTTAATTATATACACCACATAAAAGTGATTTGGTGTATAACAACAAAGAAGTCTCAATTTAATGTAAATTGAGATGAAATCTCTCATAAAGTCCATATCGTTAGGTTAAGGATAAATCAACGACATAATTATGTGTGTCAAATATAAATACAATAAATATTATTTGATATTCAGTTTAAAACAATCAAAGGACATTCACACATATTCTAGTAAAAATGACACCAATGAATTGGATGTTTATCTCAACAAATCGAGATTGAGTAAAAATTACTCTTATCATGTTCATACCGATGACTTCAGAATTTATCAATGGAGTGATTATGTGTATAAAAAGTATATCCACAGAAAGGGGAGTGAAAATTATTACATAATCAAATGAATAGATAATCCACACATAATCATGGAGTAAAATAATCAATGAAGTATGCGTAAAGCCGAATGAGTGGAAATTGAAATTTTGAATTCCCTTATCGACTAGGTAACACACAAAACATACAACCATGAAAGAATGATCTTAAATTGATGTTGTAAATAGCCATAAATTAAAGTATATTACACAATGAATACAATCATGGGAAATACACACACCACATGCAATAAATAAGTGGTGAACAATGGAATTCCAACGGAATTAAAAGTGAGATAAGAAACCCTTTACTTTGTACTTTTTCCTTGGTCGACGGTAGGTTAAACACCCGTATAATGGTAAATTATTTTTTATTAAATTATTCGATAATCATATACATTAATATGATATCATATATGATCTTCTAACATTGCTTTGTTAATAATATCTTAGAATTATTATTGTTTCTGGTGTTAACTTACTCGTTTTCTTTTATATGTTTTGTTACGTAAGCCATTGGTGTCATGGATATGTTGTATCTTATTCATATACAGAATGATATCAAGTACTTAAAAATTATTTTTAAATCATCAAATGATAATTATACTTGAGTGGATACGATACAGAATGAATCTCATCGCGTTCGTGGAGACGGTAGTCTGTACGTACGCACGAGCGACAATATCATTATCTTGACATTAAAATAATATATAATTGAATGGTATATCATATATACAGAATCATTATCATTTTATATTTATTATTTTCAGGAGTTACACATCATTATTATACCCATCCAAAATAATAATATATTGAATAACAGTTACACCACGACGTGGAGACGGTAAGCCGTACGTACACACGTATGGTGACATGTTATTCAAAGGCTGGATAGAATACTGAATATGGTAGTACCATATTTATAATAACATCACAGTATATATATGATACTGGATATATTATTTTATAATGGTAATAACAAAGGAATAAGTAGTGGAAGAAGAAAGGAACTTGAAAAGGGGTGGTGAAAACATTACCTCTTCTTCGGGTTCTTCCTTTTGATTTGGTCAAAAGTGATCCTTAGGTTGTCTTTCATATCAAAATAAGGACTATAGGTTGTATTTAGGGAAGTTGATAGAGTATTTGGGCAGGTTTTGGCAGAACCAAAAGGCTTTGATGGTGTGAAAAAAATGAGAAGGAGTAGTGCCCTTTTATAAGAGGGGTGAGGGGCACCTTTGGAAAAGCTATAAATATTAATTTATAATAAATTCATATTCAGTTTCAAATGGCTCAAAAGTTTATTATTCAAATTTTAAGGTGGGGATAGGTCTAAAACCATTCAACCAATAGAATTTATACATGTTTGGGGAATTATATTTACCTTATCTTTAAGTATTAACTCTTTGTTAATTAGATTCACTTTTACAATGTCTCTTTGTATTTTTATATTATATTGTTAATAAACATACCATATACATCCAAGAGGCCCCCAAGTGGTTCATTAATGATACACCTATCAGGATATAAGTCTCTTGGCTGAACCTTAGATTTTTATTAATTTAATATCAATTAATAATATAATATTTGTTTTAAAAACTCTATTATGTCAATTTTTACACTATTCAATAGTTTATTTTTCTGAAACACATAACAGAATGATTACTTCGAAAAAAGTTAATTAAATCAATCCTAATATGTCATGTTAACTTATAAAATTATTTTAATTCAATAAAAGTCTCAAATTATATTTATATGGGTATTTATAATATCAATGATTCTAAATTTTCACTATTATGGTAATTACTACATCACCATTGTGTCATAAATTAATTAAATTATTTAATGAATAAAAATTATAAATAAAATATCATTTTGTAGGAAATCATTTTATATTTATATTGAATATTTATAATCTAAAATCCAACATATATACCCCTATGTAACAATTGTTTTTCTAAAAGATATATGCTTGTGTCATTTTTGTATTCATTTTAACTTAATTAAAATAAAGTGTCCCTATCACTTACAAGTGGATCCATGGGGTCCCAAAATCAACCCAAAGATGCCCATGGTTGACCATGTATCAACCAATAGGGTTAAGACACGTTTTAGGGTAATTTAGTATTATTATAATATTAGTTTTAACCCTTGATTACAGGATTTACCCTTTAACCATGGTAAATAAAATATTTACCGAAGTAATTATCCAAAATATCTGAAAATAAAGGATACCTATTTACACAATTTGAACATCCTGATTCCAAATATGGAATCCATTTTTCCAAATTCAAAACATATAAGTGGCAGAAATTAATTTAAAATTAATTCACGTTGTTAAAACAAAAAGCGTGTTTTTAAGAGATAATAACTAGCAAAAAGATTGGCACTTGTTTATGTCTGGTTTAATTGTGAAATTATGTCCAATGATAAACATTGAATGAAATGGTAAAAAATATTCTAAATATACTTTGAAACTACTCATATTCATAATCTATCAATATTAATTATTTTGATTTAAAAAGTTATTTTTAATTAAAATTTAGTAATTTTCACTATTCATCAAAATATGAATGTTATCCGAAAATTACCAAAATTTCACCCTAGGCTAATTTCGATATTCCGAATCCAAAAATGAAGTCCATTTTGAGAGATAGAATTTATAACATTTCAAAAATTATGTATTACTATTCATAATGGCTAGTGTGATTGGTTATGGTGTGTTAGAACTCGGTGTTGCGTACAACACATGCTGTCACATTATTCAAAGAGAAGTGTACTGTAGAAGATTGGGGTGTTACATTCTCCCATACTTCAATAAATTGCGTCCTCGCAATTTTTAAAATTGTTCTTGGGAATATAATGGAAAGTCCCACATCGGAAAAAGAGTCAATAAAACTATCACGTTGAAAGAAAGAAAGAGAGGAATAAAGGTCAACCAAGATAACACATACTCGGATTCCATGTAGGAAAACATGGATATGGATGATAAAATAAGTGTCAGGTTCTGATGGAGAGGGATAGAAATCATGATCAGTAGAAAGTTAACAATAAGAAAGCCACAAACTTGTGTTGGGACAAACAACCATTAGTCTCCTAGAAGGAAAGTAAACAGACAACATTTTTTTGTTTTAAGTTACATTCATTTATGATATTTATTAAGAATATAAAGATATATACTTAAATTTTAGGTAGAGTTTCATTCTTAAATAAATTTCCACCACTAACTCATTTTTTTAAACGATGAGTTTTCAAGAAGACTTGGTCACACTAGAAGAGCTAGAAGAAACTTCTATAGAATCACATGATCCATGCAGGATGAACTATATATTTACATTTTCTTTAGCGATTAATCAAAACCAAAATGGTTAGTACAAGATCTAATGATCCCCCAAAAGAATATTCCTTGAGAGAAATAAACACTAATATTAATATTCAAAATTAATCCAACAATACCCCAAAGTTAAATAAATACCATTCAATAATCAATTGTCCTTAAAATCCTTTAATATAATCAAAACTAATATTGAAAACCATAACTTATTATGAATGTAGTCTTCGAAGATAAATTGTATCTCCAAATGACATTAATTACACTTAAAGTCACATACTTAAAATTAATTAACCTAATCATTTCCATAAATAACCCAAATCATTATAAATCCATAATAGAAACATAGATAAAAATCCACCATTACTCCTCAAATGAAATCCCATACTACTCTATTTTTCTTTGGAATATAGTGTTCTCAACAAAGTGAACAACTTCCAAAATAACATTTATCACTTAATCACCAAATCACTTTCCTATACTAAGGGTATTCATTTGATAAGACATAAGATCCCAAATCAAATTATTATTGATCAATAAAATCATTTAACTAAAAATAATAGTCACACTAACCAGGGATTTCACGTAGTCCAGTGGTAGGCGAGAAATCCCAATCGCACTTTGGTTGTGTGTTCGATTCCCACATCTTTTTCCGACACGACAGGTTGTCACACGGTCTACGTGTTGACCTTTTTCAAAAACTATATTTTATAACATTACCAAAATGAGATAAATTCCTCAAAATAACCATAACATAATTTAACCACAAATGTTATCTCATACCTTGCATTTTCATCCAAAATTATAATAATTTTTTATTTCCATAAACCCAATGATCATATAAAACCAAATGGTTATTTATAACTATATACACAGGAGAAAAGATAATTCATCCATAAATATCATTCTCACATGGCAAACATTAGGGTTACAAATACAAGAGAAAATTATTATAAATTAAACCTTTCAACAAGGATCACTAATAATTTTTAAACATTTTTCCAACCATTTATTTCCACATAGCTTCTTCTATGACCAAGAAAATATCATATAGAATAGGACATTCACTCGGTTAATGTCCAGGTCCCCTACATTTACGGCCAATGACTGTAAATGGATTCTTGGGACCATTTTTATCTTCTTCCATAGTACTCTTCATTTTTCTTCGGCAATTCTTCACTTTTTTTCCTTCCTTCCCGCACGTAAAGCATTTCATTGTCCCATTGAGACACTTTCCTGGGTGTCTCCTTCCACATTTCCTGCATGATGGAAATTGAGGGTTCTTTTCTCCATGGTCTCCATTGCTGGAGCTCTTATCATTCATCACTTTTCTCTTTCTTGTTGAGTCATGGAGTTGGTTAATATATATGTTGTTGATCATATTTTTAGAAAACTGATTTGGCATAAAGACGATATCTTTTACGCCTATCAACATTCCATTTTGTTGCTCAATGCCACCATTGATCCCACCTTGTACATCATTCCCAAAGTCACTATGACTTCCTTGGAATCTAGCCATTGACTAAAACCAGAAATCATTGTGTGAGTAATAGTAGTCATAAAATCATTTAGATATTAACATGTCACCATATTCTCAATTTGTAACACATTAGGATTAACCATGGTCATTTACTCTCATCTTATATATATAATACTTCAAATCGGTTTGTAAAGAAAATGTAAATTATCCTAAGCATATCCCTCGGGAGTGTCGTAACCAAGAGTGCAGCAAGGCTCGTTGTCGTGCACCAGTTCCCGTTCGAGTCTAGCTCAAAGCGGTGTTTTCGGGTTTTACCCCTAGGTACATATGTTCCAGAGCCGCCTCTACCTGGTCGTGTCCAGACAGGGATGTATTGCTCGGAAAACTAACAAAATCTCTACAATACCAAAATTCAAGGAAGTTATTCTATACTAATCCTCAAATTTCATCATAGGTATATGTTCTCTAATCAGAGTTTATCTAAATCTAGAATCCAAGGTTTGTACTAAACTTCCTCTGATTCCAACTGTAACGCCCAGACCACAGTTACCTAGAGTCGGTTCATTATTACATAACATCGGCATGATCAAAAAGGGTCAAGTCTCCAAATACCGATGAGTTTAGTAGTCTTGGAAACACTAGATATATTCATAAGTCTTAAATTACATCATAAGGTAAAAAACCTACAACAACATCTTGTCTTCATATCCCATCATACTATCCCTGCAGGTCATTCATAAATTACTTCTTCATAATCCTGGTAAAAATAAAACATTGAATGGGGTGCGCTCAGATGCTCAGTAAGGATAACATTATAGCAGAAGCTTTCATAGATAAGAATAAACACTAAAGGAAGTTTATAACTAAAATGAAAGCCTTTTAATGTCGAACTTCAGCATAAAATGGCAAAGATAAAATAAAAAGATGCCATTTACTTACTCACATGGATATTCTACTAGTCGAATGATCACATTCAATATCAATAACCACTTTCATAATGATGGAATGCATAATTCCAGAATATCATAACCACATTGCCAAGGCCTCGTGCCAATACTACAAATAATATTTTTCCAAGGCCTTGTGACAAGACACTAGTTTGTCTCATGAGACCTACCGATGCATCGAGGAGCTATAGTGGGCTCCACCCGTCACTTATTAAGTCCAATGCATTTCTCATATGAACATGTTGAAACATAACAAAAACATTCGTATTAAAACTAGCATACAAAATGTCAATACATTAACCACAAACCATGAATGGTGTTAGAATAGCACATCCATAGTAAAACATAACTCATTCAATACAATATGGAATTTTTTATTGTACCTCAATCGATAATAATGAATGATATTGACATAGATGAAAATAACCATCAAAACTATTTGAGATAAATATCCCCCTTTTCTTGAAAACATTTAAAAGTCACACTATTTGTCAAGAAGCTGTTTAAAAATAGATTTTTGAATCAAAGTGTCCCATACCACTTTGAAACATTTAAAATGAGTTTTAATTATAAAACATTTATGTCCATATAAACAAATCCTTAAAACCATTTTTAAAACATTGACATTAATGAGAAAGATTTAGATGAATAAGTCTTTAAAACATTTAAAAATGGTATTTTAGTTTGAGTTTCTTACCAAAAGAGAGACACTTGAATACAAATAATTGAGGTAATAAAAACTTTGTAATATCATGAGAATAAATGGATTCATGATATACTATGTCAAAGTAAATTATATACACCACATAAAATTGATTTGGTGTATAATAACAAAGAAGTCTCAATGGAATGTAAATTGAGATGAAATCTCTCATAAACGACGTATCGTTACGTTTAGGATAAATCAACGACATAATTATGTGTGAAAAATATAAATACCCCAAATATGATTGGATATTTAGTTTAAAACAATCAAGGGACATTCACACATATTCTAGTAAAAACGACACCAATGAATGGGATGTTTATCTCAATAAATCGATATTGAGTAAAAATTACTCTTATCAAGTTCATTGTAACAGCCCAAGATTTTATGAAAAATATTCTTTTTAATTTCACTAATGTCTTGTGTTGTAGGCAACAAAAAAAGGAGCTGGCACAACACGCATCCTTGACTTGCCTTACATTACACGCAATGTAACGCCCCGACCCCAGCTACCCAGAGCCGGTGCATTACTTCGTAACATTGGCATGATCACAAAGGATCAAGTCTCGAAAGACCGATTAGTTTAGTAGCCTTGGAAACACTAGATACATTCATAAGTCTTTCATTACATCAAAAAGTGAAAAACTACAATAACAAAGTCTCCATAGTCCACACTCATATCCTCTTCTGACTATCCCTGCAGGTCATTCATAAAATACTTCTTCACATCCTGGAAAATATTAAAACATTGAAAGGGGTGAGCTCAAATGCTCAGTAAGGATAACAATAATGCGGAAGCTTTCATAAATAAACATTAACATTTAAGGCAATGTATAACTAAAACAAAAGCCTTTTAAACATGAACTTCAACATAATATGGCAAAAGTAAAATGAGATAATGCCATTTACTTCTTCACATGGATATTCTACTGGTCGAATAATCACATGCAATATCAATAACCACTTTCATAATGATGGAATGCATAATGCCAGACTATCATAACCACGTAGCCAAGGCCTCGTGCCAAGACCACAAATAAAATTTTGTCAAGGCCTTGTGCCAAGACACTAGTTTGTCTCATGAGACCTGCCGATGCATCGAGGAGCTATAGCGGGCTCCACCCGTCACTTATTAAGTCCAATGCATTCCTCATATGAATAGGTTTAAACATATCATAAACCATAACATAATTGTATCACATAAAACATGCATAAAGGAAACATAACATTTCCACATTTCAATCACAAGATATCAATACAGCACATTGATATAATAAAAATTCTTTCAAAACCATTTTCAATACCAAAATAAAAGAAAGTTAAAACTTTGTATTTATTTTTCATTAAAAAAAATGGCTTATAGAGGAAGCCGAAACTCAAATAACGGTCACGACGGCGGAGTAGTCGTTGTCACCGCATAAGTACGGAAAGAAAAACATTCCCTTTTTGTTGTTTAGTAAAATGCTTCGTATAAAAAAGATTCCTTTTGAATAAACATGAAAGTCAAAGGGGTTTATACACCGTATAAAAGAAAGTTGTGTATAAAGCCAAATATGCCTCAATGAAAGGAGATTGAGACAAAGTCCTTAAAAAGATCATTTTTAAAATAAAATAGATCTATTATGTGTATTCACTATAGGTACACATAAAGAAAGTAAAAATACAAAATAGGACATAATAATATCATGACATAATTTGAAAGTAGGAGATTAACCCAAAGAATGGAAGTTGGGTTAAGAAATTCCCTTACCTTGTGTCCGACTTGACTCAACCGTTCTTTAACCTCCTGAATAATAAACTAGAGTTAATATATACCTTATTAAGAACCATTCTCAATTTCATTATCCTTATTATATCACTTATTACAATGATATGATCATTATGTAATTATTTAAGTTAATAACGGTCGTTTTGTCGACCTTTGGTACTTGAGTCAAAAATAAACTTCTTATGATTACAAGTTGTTAATGTGGTGAAATATCCATTATATTCATAATTTAGATGTCATATATATCTTATATATCCAGTATATACATTCATTTATAATATTACGTAACATTTAGAGGTAAGAAATGAAATGCACCGTTCATGGAGACGGTAAGCCGTACGTACGCATGAACGCTACTTTCATTTCAATTTCATATTTAATGGAACTAAATCATAATGATATAAATGTATAATATAATTCCAGTATAATATAGTGTATAATACCATTTACTCCATCCTTTATACATCCCACATATGGCATTAACGATTCAAATCACTTTGAGGGGGCGGTAGTCCGCACTTCCTAAAATGAAATTATCGCGTTTTACCCATAATGGAAATCATAAAGTATGCCATAAATGAGAAATACAGAAGCATAAGTAAAACAAAAACATATTATATATCATATATAAAAATAGTGACATCTTAATGGCCACCTTTGGAGGTGTTATATGAGTGTTGAACAATCATCGTTTCGTGAGGCAGAAATTCGCCATCCACAGAAACCGTATGTTCTTTAACCATTAGATGTAGGTGTGTGTAAGTGTAGCTCGAATCCTTCTTATAACAACATCCTAGTATATTGAGGATACTGGTGTTGTTACAAAAGAAATGAATAAAAAGAGTTTTGGGGGTTGGAGAAGAAAAATAAAACAAAACAACATTAGAAAAGACATTACCTCAAAATCGGGTAACTCTTTTTGATTTGAGATAAAGGCTTCCTTGGGAAGAGTTCTGCCCAAAGTGAGGTTTCTAGGAGTAAGGGAGGAATGTTTGGAGAGTATTTGGGCAGAGGTTGGCCGAGCCAAATGGCTTGATGGTGTGAATAAGGTGGGAGAGGTGGGGGCCTTTTATAAGTGGAGAGGAGGGGCACTTTTGGAAAGATTGAAATGTTACATTATTTCAAAATGCTTTTCGGATTCTAAAGGTCCCACACTTATATAATTCGAGGCTAAGGTGATAAGGTTTCGAAATCTCCTCATCCAATTGGCTTTGGACAAGTGTAAGCCTTGGATTTTACATTATCTATTCATTTTATTAAAATCGTTAAATAATGAGGTCATCGCTGCATCATAATGATGTCATAAATAATTTAATTTATTTAATGTCTAAAAATTATAAAAAAAATACTATGATGTAGGAAATCTTTTTAGCTTTCCAATGACTATTTATAATCAAAATTTTGACTTGTATAACCCCACTTAAAAATTGTTTTAGTAAAACAATTTATGTTAGTGTCATTTTCACTTTAACATTAAATAAAAAGTAATTTATGTTATTTCCCAACAAAAGTGGATCCATGGGGTCCCCAAGTTAGGCCATGGCTTGTCTTGGTCGGCCATGACACAACCAATGAGGTTGGGACATGTGTCTAGGTCATTTAATATTATTAAAGTATTATTTATACCTTAAACTACCCTAATTACCACTAATCGCGATTAAGAACTTAATAAGTTACTATTCACCAAAAAATTATTTTTATCCCATTGAACCACATTTTACTTCTTTATGACAACCATGTATGTCGGATTTTTGAAAATCAAATCACAGAAGTGGTAATATTTCATTTAAACGAAAAATCAGTTATTTAACAACCACTTAGTGGTTTCACTATTCATCAAAAATTGAAGTTTTTCAGAATAAGGCCAAAATTTCACCCTAAGCTATAATTGATATTCCGAATTGAAAAATGATGTCTATTTTACAAAATTCCAAACATATTAGTTGCATTAATTAATTTTATAATTAATTCCCGCTGTCACAAAAAATAGCGTGTTTTTAAGAAACAATTTATATCAAAAGATTGACAATTGTTTATGTCCAATTTCAATGTCAAATTAATTCTAATGACCACCATTGGATAAAATGGTAAAAATATATTCTAATTATACTCTAAAACCACTCAATAGTATAATTTATCACTATGAATTATTTTGATTAAAAAAGTTGTTTTAAGTATTTTTCACTATTCATAAAAATTTTGAAGTTCTCAGAAAATTACAAAAATTTCAACATAGGCTAATTTCAATATTAGGAATACAAAAATGAAGTCCATTTTGAAATATAAAATTTCTATAATTTTAAAAAGTGGTTATTACTATTCATAACGGCTACTTTGATTTGTCGCGATGTTTTAGAACTCGAAGTTGCGTACAATGCAAGCTATTGTATTATTGAATGAGAAGCGTATCGTGGAAGCTCGGGGTGTTACATTCTCCCCTCCTTCAATAAATTGCGTCCTCGCAATTTGAAATTTTTCTTGGAAAATAAAAGGTTGAAAAGAGAAAATACCTTTGAGGAAAACCCACATCGGAAATAAGGTTAATAAATACATAACATTAAAAGAAAGCAGGATAAGTACAAAGGTCACCCGATATAGCCCACTCTAGGATTATATGAAAATATGGATATGGAGGAGAAACAAACCATCAAGGTCTGATGGAGAGTTACAGAAAACAGGATTAGGAGAAAGTTTAACCACAAGAAAATCACAAACTTGTGATTGGTTAAACGGTCATTGAATCCCCAGTTGGAAAAGTTAACCGACAACATTTTTGTTTTAAGTTACCTTTTATAATGTTGAGGAATTTATTTAGGAGATTTACTAAGAACGTAAGGGAATATACATACTTGTTATGTATACTATCATTCGTTAATAAATTTTTGCCACAAACCCATCTTTTACTCCAAATGGTAACAGAACTCAAAAATATTCTATTTATCCTAATTGTATAAGGTTCCAAATGTTAACACATACCATTTAGATTAGTAAAACGATTTTGTAATAACCAGGGACTTCCTGTAGGCTAGTGGTAGGAAATAAAGGCTTGTCGCACTATGGTTGTGGGTTCGATTCCTGCAGCTGTGTCCGACGCGACGGGTTATTCCCCACCCTGCAGGTTGTCCTTTTTCTAAAAATATAGTATTATAGTATTCCAGAAATAATCTTCAGAAAAGTTTTAACCTTAAACAATACTATTCAAAGTTCAACTTAATCCATCCCAACATTTATAGTTATCCAAAATACCTCTGTCCAAACTTTCTCTAAAAGGTCTCTTAATTCCAAAATCAATTGTAACATCAGATTCCCCAAACAAAGAAATGTTTCTCTTATTGTCACATACTAAAAATATGATTACCTTAATCATATTAAAACCTTACTGAAACCAACAAGTACTGCAGTACAATCCTTATATAGATCACATTATTCTAATAACCAGAATATAATCCATGAGTCCGAAAGCATCAATACATTAGTTATTCTGCTTCAACTGTAGTAATAGCATAAGATTTTCCTTGATCCCTTGGCCTTTTCTGAGGTAAGATTCCTTGACGCTTAGGACATTCATTTGCGTAATGACCCATTTCTCTACAATTGTAGCATTCAACTTTGACAGCCTCTTTCTTTCCCTTGCAATCACGTGCCTGGTGACCTTTTTCTCCACATTTATAACAGACTCCCATTCCTTTTAGGCAAGTACCAGGGTGATTCTTCCCACAATTATCACATAATGGAAAATCCTTCTTTCCCTTTTTCCCTTTATCTGTCTCTTGTTCCACCGTTCTCTTCTTCTCTTGCTTTACTTTGTTGTCATAAGACTTAGAGAATTCCTTTTCTGTCTTGATAGCACATGAGACTATATCTTCGTATGATGAGAAGGATTGTGATACTAAAGCTCGACGGAGAAATGGTTTTAACCCATCAAAGAAACGATCAATCTTACTCCTTGGGTTACGTATATAATCGGCAGCATGCCTCGCTAACCTTGTAAAGTTAGCCTCATACTTTGCGACATTCTCATCCTCCTTCTGCCTCAGACTCCGAATTTGCCTTTCCATATCTGCTCGATGGTCACGAGGAAAGTATTTTTCTAAGAAAAGCTCTTTGAACTCCCTCCATTCCATACTTGATACGTCGTCATCATCCTTTGTGTTTTGAATCAGCGACCACCACTGATCGGCATCTCCAGTGAGGCGGTAAACTGCCATGACAACCTTCTCCCTTTCACTACTCCCCAAGGCATGGAATATTTTCTCTAAGGAATTTATCCATTGCTCAGCTACTATAGGATTTGTACTCCCATTGAAGGTTGGTGGTTGTTGCCTCATGAAGCGGTCTAACATTGATCCTCCACGTTGCGGATCAGGGTGCTCCATACGAGTAAGGTTATTATTCATAACCTGAGTGAGTTGTCCAAGTATGGTAATAAGTTGATCAGCACCAGTTGTATCTCCAGATCCACAATAATTATCTTGATCAGGAGAGCAATCCCTACACGGAGTTCGTGCATTGATACGGTTTCCATTCCTTCTACTAGGCGCCATTTCTAAACAATGGCATAAACTAGATTAGTTTATGAATCAAAATACATAATTCCATACTTGTAAAACACTTTACATAAATTGAACTATTTATGGATATAATCCATAATCATAAAAAGAAATGTTTTCTTTGAGGAAGTATATACTCATAACCCTTCATAGTGGTTTGTAAATAAAATGAAAATTATCCTAAGCATATCCCCCGGGAGTGTCGTAACCAAGAGTGCAGCAAGGCCCGTTGTCGTGCACCAGTTCCCGTTCGAGTCTAGCTCAAAGCGGTGTTTTCGGGTTTTACCCCTAGGTACATCTGTGCCAGAGCTGCCTCTACCTGCTCGTATCCAGACAGGGATGTATTGCTTGGAAAACTCATATCATCTCTATAATACCAAAATTCTAGGAAGTTCTTCTATACTAATCCTCAAAGCCTATCTTTGGGCTATGCGTTCTAATCAGAGTTTATCTACATCTAGCTTCCAAGGTTAGTACTAAACTGCCTCTGATACCAACTGTAACGCCCCGACCCCAGCTACCCAGAGCCGGTGCATTACTTCGTAACATTGGCATGATCACAAAGGATCAAGTCTCGAAAGACCGATTAGTTTAGTAGCCTTGGAAACACTAGATACATTCATAAGTCTTTCATTACATCAAAAAGTGAAAAACTACAATAACAAAGTCTCCATAGTCCACACTCATATCCTCTTCTGACTATCCCTGCAGGTCATTCATAAAATACTTCTTCACATCCTGGAAAATATTAAAACATTGAAAGGGGTGAGCTCAAATGCTCAGTAAGGATAACAATAATGCGGAAGCTTTCATAAATAAACATTAACATTTAAGGCAATGTATAACTAAAACAAAAGCCTTTTAAACATGAACTTCAACATAATATGGCAAAAGTAAAATGAGATAATGCCATTTACTTCTTCACATGGATATTCTACTGGTCGAATAATCACATGCAATATCAATAACCACTTTCATAATGATGGAATGCATAATGCCAGACTATCATAACCACGTAGCCAAGGCCTCGTGCCAAGACCACAAATAAAATTTTGTCAAGGCCTTGTGCCAAGACACTAGTTTGTCTCATGAGACCTGCCGATGCATCGAGGAGCTATAGCGGGCTCCACCCGTCACTTATTAAGTCCAATGCATTCCTCATATGAATAGGTTTAAACATATCATAAACCATAACATAATTGTATCACATAAAACATGCATAAAGGAAACATAACATTTCCACATTTCAATCACAAGATATCAATACAGCACATTGATATAATAAAAATTCTTTCAAAACCATTTTCAATACCAAAATAAAAGAAAGTTAAAACTTTGTATTTATTTTTCATTAAAAAAAAATGGCTTATAGAGGAAGCCGAAACTCAAATAACGGTCACGACGGCGGAGTAGTCGTTGTCGCCGCATAAGTACGGAAAGAAAAACATTCCCTTTTTGTCGTTTAGTAAAATGCTTCGTATAAAAAAGATTCCTTTTGAATAAACATGAAAGTCAAAGGGGTTTATACACCGTATAAAAGAAAGTTGTGTATAAAGCAAAATATGCCTCAATGAAAGGAGATTGAGACAAAGTCCTTAAAAAGATCATTTTTAAAATAAAATAGATCTATTATGTGTATTCACTATAGGTACACATAAAGAAAGTAAAAATACAAAATAGGACATAATAATATCATGACATAATTTGAAAGTAGGAGATTAACCCAAAGAATGGAAGTTGGGTTAAGAAATTCCCTTACCTTGTGTCCGACTTGACTCAACCGTTCTTTAACCTCCTGAATAATAAACTAGAGTTAATATATACCTTATTAAGAACCATTCTCAATTTCATTATCCTTATTATATCACTTATTACAATGATATGATCATTATGTAATTATTTAAGTTAATAACGGTCGTTTTGTCGACCTTTGGTACTTGAGTCAAAAATAAACTTCTTATGATTACAAGTTGTTAATGTGGTGAAATATCCATTATATTCATAATTTAGATGTCATATATATCTTATATATCCAGTATATACATTCATTTATAATATTACGTAACATTTAGAGGTAAGAAATGAAATGCACCGTTCATGGAGACGGTAAGCCGTACGTACGCATGAACGCTACTTTCATTTCAATTTCATATTTAATGGAACTAAATCATAATGATATAAATGTATAATATAATTCCAGTATAATATAGTGTATAATACCATTTACTCCATCCTTTATACATCCCACATATGGCATTAACGATTCAAATCACTTTGAGGGGGCGGTAGTCCGCACTTCCTAAAATGAAATTATCGCGTTTTACCCATAATGGAAATCATAAAGTATGCCATAAATGAGAAATACAGAAGCATAAGTAAAACAAAAACATATTATATATCATATATAAAAATAGTGACATCTTAATGGCCACCTTTGGAGGTGTTATATGAGTGTTGAACAATCATCGTTTCGTGAGGCAGAAATTCGCCATCCACAGAAACCGTATGTTCTTTAACCATTAGATGTAGGTGTGTGTAAGTGTAGCTCGAATCCTTCTTATAACAACATCCTAGTATATTGAGGATACTGGTGTTGTTACAAAAGAAATGAATAAAAAGAGTTTAGGGGGTTGGAGAAGAAAAATAAAACAAAACAACATTAGAAAAGACATTACCTCAAAATCGGGTAACTCTTTTTGATTTGAGCTAAAGGCTTCCTTGGGAAGAGTTCTGCCCAAAGTGAGGTTTCTAGGAGTAAGGGAGGAATGTTGGGAGAGTATTTGGGCAGAGGTTGGCCGAGCCAAATGGCTTGATGGTGTGAATAAGGTGGGAGAGGTGGGGGCCTTTTATAAGTGGAGAGGAGGGGCACTTTTGGAAAGATTGAAATGTTACATTATTTCAAAATGCTTTTCGGATTCTAAAGGTCCCACACTTATATAATTCGAGGCTAAGGTGATAAGGTTTCGAAATCTCCTCATCCAATTGGCTTTGGACAAGTGTAAGCCTTGGATTTTACATTATCTATTCATTTTATTAAAATCGTTAAATAATGAGGTCATCGCTGCATCATAATGATGTCATAAATAATTTAATTTATTTAATGTCTAAAAATTATAAAAAAAATACTATGATGTAGGAAATCTTTTTAGCTTTCCAATGACTATTTATAATCAAAATTTTGACTTGTATAACCCCACATAAAAATTGTTTTAGTAAAACAATTTATGTTACTGTCATTTTCACTTTAACATTAAATAAAAAGTAATTTATGTTATTTCCCAACAAAAGTGGATCCATGGGGTCCCCAAGTTAGGCCATGGCTTGTCTTGGTCGGCCATGACACAACCAATGAGGTTGGGACATGTGTCTAGGTCATTTAATATTATTAAAGTATTATTTATACCTTAAACTACCCTAATTACCACTAATCGCGATTAAGAACTTAATAAGTTACTATTCACCAAAAAATTATTTTTATCCCATTGAACCACATTTTACTTCTTTATGACAACCATGTATGTCGGATTTTTGAAAATCAAATCACAGAAGTGGTAATATTTCATTTAAACGAAAAATCAGTTATTTAACAACCACTTAGTGGTTTCACTATTCATCAAAAATTGAAGTTTTTCAGAATAAGGCCAAAATTTCACCCTAAGCTATAATTGATATTCCGAATTGAAAAATGATGTCTATTTTACAAAATTCCAAACATATTAGTTGCATTAATTAATTTTATAATTAATTCCCGCTGTCACAAAAAATAGCGTGTTTTTAAGAAACAATTTATATCAAAAGATTGACAATTGTTTATGTCCAATTTCAATGTCAAATTAATTCTAATGACCACCATTGGATAAAATGGTAAAAATATATTCTAATTATACTCTAAAACCACTCAATAGTATAATTTATCACTATGAATTATTTTGATTAAAAAAGTTGTTTTAAGTATTTTTCACTATTCATAAAAATTTTGAAGTTCTCAGAAAATTACAAAAATTTCAACATAGGCTAATTTCAATATTAGGAATACAAAAATGAAGTCCATTTTGAAATATAAAATTTCTATAATTTTAAAAAGTGGTTATTACTATTCATAACGGCTACTTTGATTTGTCGCGATGTTTTAGAACTCGAAGTTGCGTACAATGCAAGCTATTGTATTATTGAATGAGAAGCGTATCGTGGAAGCTCGGGGTGTTACACGCAATCACAACCTTCCTCGATAACATGTGTAGTACGTAATACTGAGTTTCACGAAACAACGATATGCTATTAAAATATTATTAAAACTAGCCGTTATGAATAGTAATAACCACTTTTTAAATTTTAGAAATTTTAGCTCTCAAAATGGACTTCATTTTTGGATTCGGAGTATCGAATTTAGCCTAAGGTGAAATTTTGGTACTTTTCGGATAACTTTCATATTCTGATGAATAGTGAAAATTACTAAATTATAATTAAAAACAAAATTTTTAATCAAATTAATTAATAGTGATAAATCATTAATTTGAGTGGTTTTAAAGTATATTTAGAATATATTTTTACAATTTAATAAAATGTTGGTTATTGGATGTAATTTCACATTTAAACCAGACATAATCAAGTGTCAATCTTTTGATAGATATTGTTTCTTAAAAACACACTATTTGTTTTAACAGCGGGATTTAATTATAAAATTAATTAATGCAATTTCTATGTTATTAATTTGGTAAAATAGACTTCATTTTTGAATTCGGAATATGAAATATAGCTTAGGATGAAATTTTGGCATTTTTCTGAAAATTTTCAATTTTTGATGAATAGTGAAACCACTAAGTGGTAGGTTAAAAACCGAATTTTGCATAAAACTTAATTTTACCGCTTCTGTGAATGAAATTTCGAAAATCCGACAGACACGGTTAATATCAAGGACTAAAATGTGGTTTAATGAGATGAAAATAATTTTTGGTGAATAGTAACGTTTTAGTTTTTTTTACCACGGTTAATAGTAAATAGGGTAACTAAGGGTAAATATGATATTACTATTACCCTAACACGTGTCCTAATTCTATTGGATAAGTGTAATTCGACCAAAAACAACCTTATTAATATAATATGACCACTTAGGTCCACTTGGATTAGATTATGACATTTAATATTATTTTATTTAATGAATAGTTAAAATAGCTAAAATTAAAGTTTAATAACTAAAACATTTTTAATATGGGGTTATACATAAGATAAATTCGACTATAAATATTCATTAGAAATCTAAAAATATTTCCTACATAATAATATTTTATTTAAAATTTTTAGACTTTATATAAATTAATTTATTTATGACACAACGATGATGCAGTAATTACCCTTTTAAGGAAATATTAACATAATTGATGTTATAAATGCTCAAATGAATGTAATTTGAGACTTTTTATGAATTCCACTAATTTTCTAGGTTACTATGATATATTAGTGTTTATTTAATCAACTTGGTTCGAACATATAATTTTGTTATGACTTTCACAAAAATCATATATCAAATAGTTTCAAAATTGACACAAAATAGTTATTAAATCAAATATTATATTATTAATTGTTATTTTATTCCTAAAAATCTAAGGATCGGCCAAATAACATAGATAAGGATATATATATTAATAATAAACAATTTGGGGTTCGTTTGGCATGTTATAGTAAGTGTTATAACCATATAGTGTAAGAAAACAAAAAGACACAGTAAAAGTTAAATTATTTAACTTAAAGTTAAATCTAATTGATAATGTTAAAATAATAACCTAAACTTGTCTAAATCCTATTGGTTAATAGGATTGAGAGCCATCCCCACTTTAGCTTCGAAATAAGACCCTTTGTAACCATTATAAACCGATTTTGACTTTAACATAAAATAATATTTTGAGATATTCCTAAGGTGCCCCTCTCCTCCCTTATAAAAGGGAACCTCCTCCCCCTCCTCCTCACACCAATTTGAGCACTCAATCTCGGACAACCCCTGCCAAAATCCCTTCTCCACTTCCGTAAAATAATCCTAGAGGTCCTGGTCTTCTTCAAAGACCAATCTTAGTTCCCTAAGTGGAGGATTCAAAGAGGCGTTTCAAAGAAGAGGTAATATCCATTACCGATCTTTTCAATTTCTTTCTTCTTCAACTTCTTATTCATTAGTTGTTTCATGATAAAGTAATAACATCAGTATCTCTTATATACTGATATGTTATTATAAATATGAAACAACTCTAATTCACCTTCTATCCATCCTACGGAAAAATGAAATCACCGCGCGTGCGTACGAACGGAATACCGTCTCCAGGCCGTGGTGTAATATATTTTCCGTCACCACCTTAATTGGATTGGTATAATGGTGTAATGAGTAACTATATATGATTATTATAAAGTGATATTGATACTGAAATAGTATACATACACTTCAACACAATTCCACGACCATGGGAACGATATCATCGCTCGTGCGTACGTACGGACTGCCGTCTCCACGACGCGATGAGATTCATTCTCCATGTTAACCATTTAAGAATGATTAAAAAGTATATATAAGAAATAATAATGAAATATATGACATTATAAAGCTACTAGATTTATGTATATGTGTATATGTATGTCATCTACTTACTTCCATTCAAGACAATAAGGAAAGGAAAACAGCGTTCATGCGTACGTACAGACTACCGTCTCCATGAACGGTGTTTTTCATTTCATTTATCTATCTTATATATATATATACTGAATATATATGATATATAAATCATATTTTATATTCTGTAAGTAAGTAAATCATGATATAAGTAATAATAATGTCATGAACAACATGTCAAAACACCTACGATAAATGAAACGATTTTACCCAAAACGCTTCTTTAACATGGAATTTACAAAAGAACGGGTAATATAAAGTCATAAGTGAACCATATATGATATAATAACAATGAATATGATTCTGTAATAAGTCAATGACATTATTTAAATCATTATACAGGAGGTTCGGACACATACGAAGCAAATCGGACCTAAGGTAAGGGAAATATCAGAATCTCATTTTTATCCGAGATTGTTTATACTTTGGCATTTACTGGGGTGTATTTTATCATCCAAATCCATGTTTCCTCAATATGAAATGTTATTTACATCCACCTACAATTTTTTTTAAATCCAATTTTACCCTTTGGTGAGTTTTTAGTAAAAGATATGAAAGGAACTTTTGTCATTTTTCGTACGATGTACTTTTTGACTTTTCCGACAAAAGTATGAAGAATGTTTTTTTTAACTTATACAGAATTAATGGATTTTTAAAACATTATTTCCAAGAAGATTCCTTTACATGTTTTCAAGTTTATTTTTAATCAACTTCTTTTATTTTATGATTTTACGACATGTTAAGAAAGGAAAAGTGTTTTTGAAGCATAAAGGATATTTTCCTCAAGGATGGAGTTCAAGTATTTTATCAAAATTATTTTTTCATCTAAGATAATAAAAGGGTTATGTTTTTATCCCTATTATTACATGGATTTGATTATGTTGTGAAGGAAATATTTTTATAAATACCTTTATCTTATATGAATTGTTTTATGATGTCATGTTGTTTAAGAATCCCACTTTTATTACATGGGCTATGCTATGATGTATGGTTTATGATTTTGTGGAACACATAAGAATGGTATCATTATGAGATGGGTGTGACCTATATCTCCCTCCAATGCATTGGGTAAAGATTTTTTATCTCATTAGATAGACATGGCTGGAATGGTAGGTTATACCGGTTCAGTGAAACAGGACTGAAACGAGGGTTACTCGATTCAGAAACGGACTTTGTCCACTATGATAGTCTTGGCAATGAGTCTTGACTAACAATAAATGATTCTCTATGATTATGTGTGAATGCCACAAAGTTTCATGTTTTAAGTTATGATTATTGTGATTACATTTCACAGCCATGATTTATCCCATGTTATGAAATTTTGATCTCTTTTGCAGGTTAAGATTTCCAAAAGTTATGTGCTTGTGTATATGATGTGATTGATATTTCTTTTGTTTACCCTTACTGAGCATTTGAGCTCAACCTTTTATTTTTTCATTTCCCCAGGATATAAAAAATGGTTTTAGGTAAAAAAAAGGGAAGATCTTTATAGGAGATATTGAAGATCTTTCACCACGATTAGAAGATTATGTTCCGAGATTCCAAAGACACTAAACTATTACGATCCTTGTGGGTGTGTTTTTGTTATGTACCAAGTATTACGAAAATGTAATGTAATGTCCATGTACGTCAAGCTTCGGGCCTCTACAGTTGGTATCAGAGGAAAGGTTTAGTCAACCTTTGGAAACTAGGATGCGAGAACTTTAGTGAGATCCCTAGAGATATTTATAAGGTATGTCTAGGGATGTCCCTAATGATAAGTATACGTATAGGATACAGTCCTAGAACTATGGTAAAGATCATAGAATTTAACATAAGATGTTATATATTGAGGATACTCAACCTTTATTATGTTGTTTTCCCTAGCATGATTTTTTCCTCTCACACTATTCTTTTTAGGTTTTAGACGATGGCTGGAACCCGAAGGAACTGTGTTGATCAATGCAATGAACAATGCAATGATTGTCCTCCTGAACAAACAAATGTTGTGGGAGATGGAGTGAAAAATCTTATTGCTATACTTACACAAGCTATGAATCATTCTGGACTTCCAAATGAGCAGAGAAGGGAACAATATTCTATTGAGTCCTTCATGAGGCAACGTCCACCTTCTTTCAGTGGGTCTTCTGATCCACTTGTTTCTGAACAATGGATCAGTACCACTGGAAAGATATTTTCAGTTCTTCAATGTTCTGAACATGATCTTAGCAGTATATCGTTTGGAAGGTGAAGCTGATCAATGGTGGAATCTTATCAAGAATACAAGGAAAAGAGATGAAATTGAGTCCATGGAATGGGACGAGTTCAAGAACTTATTTTTCAATAAGTACTTCCCTCGTATTCTTCGAACAAAGATGGAGAAGGAGTTTCTTCAACTAAAGAAAAAGGATGATGAATCTGTTGGTATATACGAAGCAAATTTTACAAGACTTGCAAGGTATGCATCTGGCATTATCATCCAACCTGAAAGTAAAGTTGATTGATTTTTCAGTGGCTTAAAACAAAGTCTTTGAAGGGCATTAGCTATAAGAGACTTCAGTAGCTATGAAGAAATTGTGCGTTGTGCTATCAATGTAGAAATGGAAGTTGGTGTTACATATCCATCTCACGGTTTTTACAAGAAACGAAAGATGGAGTTCAAGGAGAAATATCAGAATAATGGTGAAAATAAGATGAATTTTTCCTTATGCACAAAGTGTGGAATGAAGCATGGTGGAGATTGTCTTAAAGGGACTAGAAAATGTTTTAAGTGTGGAAAAGAAGGTCATCGAGCAGCTGAGTGTCGAAGTAATGGAAAAAGGGATTCTAATGATGTGAATAAAGCAAACACTACAGAGAACGCACCACCAACACTTCAATGCTTCAAGTGCAAGGAAATGGGGCATTATGCTAATAAATTCCCTAATCCAAGGGTTAGTGATGATCAACATGAGCAACCACTGAAGGCAAAGGACAAAGGGAAGTCACATGCGATCACTATTGGAAATGTTGAATATGACAACGATGTGGTGGAATGATTAAGTGTTTATGTAATGGGATTCCAAAATAATGTTGTATCATTTAGTATTGCAATATTTATTGATGTGGTATTCAAAGTGATTGAGATATTTTTTGGAAATAAGATGATATGCGTATAATGAAGGGAAAACGAGAAAATGAAATGTTTAATAGTATTCCTGAGATCATGATTGATATAAGGACTAAGTGATATCATGGTTTGAGTATATAGAATTTTGAGGATTTTGGTATGTGGAAATTGTTAACTTTAAACTGCATTCATGTTTTCACTAAGGTATTCAAGAGAATACATGATTAAGGACTTTGAATGTTTGGAATGTGACCAACAAAACATATCTTATGATATATGGGGATCAACGATGGTATTAAATCTCTGGTAATCGTTTTCACTATGTTATGAGAATGGACTGCAGTATTATGGATAAGCCTAAAGATTAGAATGGATTATTGTTTAAGGATAGAATTTTTTTCGATATTATTGATGGGATGTTATAGTAATGTAGTTTTAGAAAAAGGACAACCTGCAGGACGGGCGACAACCCATCGCTTCGGACAAGGCTGTGGGAATCGAACCCACAACCGAAGTGCGACTGGCCTTTATCGCCTACCACTGGCCTACAGGACGTCCTTGTTTAGTAGAAACTAGTTTTATTATATTAAGCAGTACGATATATGAAGTATAAGTCCATTTTAGGAACCATATGTGATTAATCTCACTATAGATCGACTTATGTATTTAATTTTTGCTAACCTTTTGTTTGAGACAGATGGAATGACCCGTCATTCTATCACATGATCTGCTAACACTTCACGAATAACAAATTCAACATCATTTATTTAAGAGATGAAGTGGAAATTGTTCAAGGCATGAACAACAGTGAGATTGTACCAAAATAAAGAATGTATTTATTCTAATTCAAATTTTCAACTTTAGGGAAATGATCTTGAAAACCAAAAATGTTGTCCTAGTGATCTTATACCTGATGAATCGGAGGGTACCTTAGATAGTCACAAATTTATGGATTTGTGATTGTTGGCTTTTCCATAGCCATGTTCTCTACCACTCTCCATCAGAACATGATGGTTAGATTTTTCTTCCATATCCATATTTTCACCTATGTGGAAACCTAGTGATTAGTTTATTTGGGTAACCGTTAAGTTTCATACTTTTGTTTTAAAATATTGGTTTTGGTATTCCTTTTTATGATGTGGGTTTCTATCAAAGAAACTTTCGAATAGTAAACCATTTATAACCCCGACGAATTTCGAGGGAGAAATTCATTTTAAGGGGGGTAGAATGTAACAGCCCCAGATTTTATGAAAAATATTCTTTTTATTTTCACTAATGTCTTGTGTTGTACGCAACACAAAAAGGATCTTGCACAACACGCATCCTTGACTTGCCTTGCATTACACGCAATCGCAACCTTCCTCGATAACGTGTGTAGTACGTAATACTGAGTTTCACGAAACAACGATATGCTATTAAAATATTATTAAAACTAGCCATTATGAATAGTAATAACCACTTTTTAAATTTTAGAAATTTTAGCTCTCAAATGGACTTCATTTTTGGATTCGGAGTATCGAATTTAGCCTAAGGTGGAATTTTGGTACTTTTCGGATAACTTTCATATTCTGATGAATAGTGAAAATTACTAAATTATAATTAAAAACAACTTTTTTAATCAAAATAATTAATAGTGATAAATAATTAATTTGAGTGGTTTTAAAGTATATTTAGAATATATTTTTACAATTTAATACAATGTTGGTCGTTGGATGTAATTTCACATTTAAACCAGACATAATCAAGTGTCAATCTTTTGATAGATATTGTTTCTTAAAAACAAGCTATTTGTTTTAACAGCGGGATTTAATTATAAAATTAATTAATGCAATACCTATGTTATGAATTTTGTAAAATAGAGTTATTTTTTTAATTCGGAACATGAAATATAGCTTAGGATGAAATTTTGGCATTTTTCTGAAAACATTCAATTTTTGATGAATAGTGAAACCACTAAGTGGTAGGTTAAAAACTGAATTTTGCATAAAACTTAATTTTACCGCTTCTGTGAATGAAATTTCGAAAATCCGACAGACACGGTTAATATCAAGGACTAAAATGTGGTTCAATGAGATGAAAATAATTTTTGATGAGTAGTAACTTTTTACTTTTTTTTACCACGGTTAATAGTAAATAGGGTAACTAAGGGTAAATATGATATTACTATTACCCTAACACATGTCCTAATTCTATTGGATAAGTTTAATTCGACCAAAAACATCCTTATGAATATAATATGACCATTTAGGTCCACTTGGATTAGATTATGACATTTAATATTATTTTATTTAATGAATAGTTAAAATAGTTAAAATCAATGTTTAATAACTAAAACATTTTTAATATGAGGTTATACACAAGATAAATTAGACTATAAATATTCATTATAAAGATAAAAAGATTTCCTACATAATGATATTTTATTTATAATTTTTAGACTTTAAATAAATAAATTTATTTATGACACAACGATGATGCAGTAATTACCCTTTTGAGGGAATATTAACATAATTGATGTTATAAATGCTCAAATGAATGTAATTTAAGACTTTTTATGAATTCCACTAATTTTCTAGGTTACTATTATATATTAGTGTTGATTCAATCAACTTTGTTAGAACATATAATTCTGTTATGACTTTCACAAAAATCATATATCAAATAGTGTCAAAATTGACACAAAATAGTTTTTAAATCAAGTATTATATTATTAATTGTTATTTTATTCCTAAAAATCAATGGTTCGGCCAAATGACTTAGATAAGGATATATATATTAATAATAAGCAATTTGGGGTTCGTTTGGCATGTTATTTTATGTGTATTAACAATATAGTGTAAGAAAACAAAAAGACACGGTAAAAGTTAAATTATTTAACTTAAAGTTAAATCTAATTGATAAGGTTAACATAATAACCTAAACTTGTATAAATCCTATTTGTTGATAGGATTTCTACCCATCCCCACTTTAGATTTGAAATAAGACCCTTTGGAACCATTATAAACCTATTTTGACTTTAACATAAAATAATATTTTGAGATATTCCTAAGGTGCCCCTCTCCTCCCTTATAAAAGGGTACCTCCTCCCCCTCCTCCTCACACCAATTTGAGCACTCAAGCACGGCCAACCCCTGCCAAAATCACTTCTACACTTCCCTAGAATAATCCTAGAGGTCCTGGACTTCTTCAATGAGCAATCTTAGTTCCCTAAGTGGAGGATTCAAAGAGGCGTTTCAAAGAAGAGGTAATATCCATTACCGATCTTTTCAATTTCATTCTTCTTCAACTTCTTCTTCATTAGTTGTTTCATGATAAATTAATGACATCAATATCTCTTATATAATGATATGTTATTATAAATATGAAACAACTCTAATTCACCTTCTATCCATCCTACGGAAAAATGAAATCATCGCGCGTGCGTACGTACAGAATACCGTCTCCACGCCGTGGTGTAATATATTTTCTTTCACCACCTTCATTGGATTGGTATAATGGTGTAATGAGTAACTATATATTATTATTATAAAGTGATATTGATACTGAAATAGTATACATACACTTCAACACAATTCCACGACCATGGGAACGATATCATCGCTCGTGCGTACGTACGGACTACCGTCTCCAC
This sequence comes from Viscum album, assembly GCA_963277665.1. Classification (NCBI taxonomy): domain Eukaryota; kingdom Viridiplantae; phylum Streptophyta; class Magnoliopsida; order Santalales; family Viscaceae; genus Viscum; species Viscum album. The sequence goes on from OY728153.1 coordinate 783,199,063, forward strand.
GACGCGATGAGATTCATTCTCCATGTTAACCATTTAAGAATGATTAAAAAGTATATATAAGAAATAATAATGAAATATATGACATTATAAATCTACTGGATTTATTTATATATGTATATGTATGTCATCTACTTACTTCCATTCAAGACAATAAGGAAAGGAAAACAACGTTCATGCGTACGTACGGACTACCGTCTCCATGAACGGTGTTTTTCATTTCATTTATCTATCTTATATATATATATATACGGAATATATATGATATATAAATCATATTTTATATTCTGGAAGTAAGTAAATCTTGATATAAGTAATAATAATGTCAAGAACAACTAGTCAAAACACCTACGATAAATGAAACGATTCTACCCAAAACGCTTCTTTAACATGGAAATTACAAAAGAATGGGTAATATAAAGTCATAAGTGAACCATATATGATATCATAACAATGAATATGGTTCTGTGATAAGTCAATGACATTATTTAAATCATTATACAGGAGGTTCGGACACATACGAAGAAAATCGGACCTAAGGTAAGGGAAATATCACAATCTCATTTTTATCTGAGATTGTTTACACTTTGGCATTTACTGGGGTGTATTTTATCATTCAAATCCATGTTTCCTAAATATGAAATGTTATTTACATCCACCTACAATTTTTTTTAATTCCAATTTTACCCTTTGGTGAGTTTTTAGTAAAATATATGAAAGGAATCTTTTGTCATTTTTCGTACGAGGTACTTTTTGACTTTTCCGAAAAAAGTACGAAGAATGTTTTTTTAACTTATACGGAATGAATGGATTTTTAAAACATTATTTCCAAGAAGCTTCCTTTACAAGTTTTCAAGTTTATTTTTAATCAACTTCTTTTAGATTATGATTTTACGACATGTTAAGAAAGGAAAAGTGTTTTTGAAGCAGAAAGGATATTTTTCTCAAGGATGGAGTTCATGTATTTTATCAAAATTATTTTTTCATCTAAGATAATAAAAGGGTTCTGTTTTTATCCCTATTATTACATGGATTTGATTATTTTGTCATGGAAATAATTTTATGAATACCTTTATCTTATATGAATTGTTTTATGATGTCATGTTGTTTAAGAATCCCACTTTTATTACATGGGTTATGCTATGATGTATGGTTTATGATTTTGTGGCACACATAAGAATGATATCATTATGAGATGGGTGGGACCTATATCTCCCTCCAATGCATTGGGTAAAGATTTTATATATCATGAGATAGACATGGCTGGAATGGTAGGTTATACCGGTTCAGTGAAACAGGACTGAAACGAGGGTTACTCGATTCAGAAAGGGACTTTGTCCACTAAGATAGTATTGGCAATGAGTCTTGACTAACAAGAAATTATTCTCTATGATTATGTGTGAATGCCACAAAGTTTCATGTTTTAAGTTATGATTAATGTGATTACATTTCACTGCCATGATTTATTCGATGTTATGATATTATGATCTCTTTTGCAGGTTAATATTTCCAAAAGTTATGTGCCTGTGTATATGATGTGATTGATATTTCTTTTGTTTACACTTACTGAGCATTTGAGCTCACCGTTTTATGTTTTCTTTTCCCGAGGATATAAAAAAGGGTTTTAGGTAAAAAAGGGAAGATCTTTATGGGGGATATTGAATATCTTTCACCACGATTAGAAGATTATGTTCCGAGTTTCCAAAGACACTAAACTATTACGATCCTTGTGTGTGTGTTTTTGTTATTTACCAAGTATTCCGCAAATGTAATGTAATGTCCATGTACGTCAAGCTTCGGGCCTCTACATTCATACCGATGACTTCAGAATTTATCAATGGAGTGATTATGCGTATAAAAAGTATATCCATAGAAAGGGGAGTGGAAATTATGAAATAATCAAATGAATAGTGATTCCACACAAAATCTTGGAGTAAAATAATCAATGAAGTATGCGTAAATCCGAATGAGTGGAAATTGAAATTTTGAATTCCCTTTTCGATTAGGTAACATACAAAACATACACCCATGAAATAAGGATCATAAATTTATGATGGAAATACCCATTAATTAAAGTATATTTCAAAATGAATATAGTCATGTGCAACACACACACAACATGTAATTAATAAGTGTTGAACAATGGAATTCCCACGGAATTAAAAGTGAGATAAGAAACCCCTTACTTTGTACTTTTTCCTTGTTTGACGGTAGGTTAACCTCCTGTATAATGGTGGAATAATTGTTATTAAATTATTAAATAATCATATACATTAATATGATATCATATATGATCTTTTAAGACTGCTTTGTTAATAATATCTTAGAATTATCGTCGTTCCAGGTGTTAACATACTCGTTTTCTTTTATATGTCTTCTTACGTAAGCTGTGGTTGTCATGGATAGGTTGTATCTCATTCATATCCATAATGATATAAAGTCCTTAAAAATCATTTTTAAATCATAAAATGATAATTATAATTGAGTGGATACGATAGAGAATGAATCTCATCGCGTTCATGGAGACGGTAGTCCGTACGTATGCACGAGCAACAATATCATTCCTTTGATATTAAAACTACAGAATAATTATCATTTTATATTTATTATTTTCATGAGTTACACATCATTGTTATACCCATCCAAAATAATAATATATTGAATAACAATTACACCACGACGTGGAGATGGAAAGCCGTACGTACACACGTATGGTGACATGTTATTTAAAGGGTGGATAGAATACTGAATATGGTTGTACCATATTTATAATAACATCACAGTATATATATGATACTGGAGTTATTAGTTTATAATGGTAATAACAATGGACGAAGAAGTGGAAGAAGAAAGGAACTTGAAAAGTGGTGGTGAAAACATTACCTCTTCTTCGGGTTCTTCCTTTTGATTTGATCAAAAGGGCTCCGTAGGTTGGATTTATGATCAAACTAAGGCCTCTAGGTTGTATTGAGGGAAGTTGAGAGAGTATTTTGGCAGGTTTTGGCCGAACCAAAATGCTTTTAATGTGTGAAGAAATGATAAGTAGGAGTGCCCTTTTATAAGAGGTGTGAGGGGCACCTTTGGAAAAGATAGAAATATTAATTTATAATAAATTCATATTCGGTTTATAATGGCTCCAAAGTTGATTATTAAAAGGTTAAGGTGGTTATAGGTCTAAAAACATTCAACAAATATAATTTATACAGGTTTGGGTCATTATATTAACCTTATCATTAAGTATTAACTCTTAGTTAATTAGTTTCACTTTTACAATGTCTCTTTGTATTTTTATATTTTATGGTTAATAAACATACGATACATCCAAGAGAACCGAAATTGGTTCATTAATGATAAAACTATCATGATATACGTCTCTTGGCCAAACCGTAGATTTATATGAATTTAATATCAATTAATAATAAAATATTTGTTTTAAAAACACTTTTATGTCAATTTTGACACTATTCAATAGTTGATTTTTGTGAAACACATAACAGAATGATTACTTAGAACAATGTAATTTAAATCAATTATAATATGTCATATTAACTTATAAAATTATTTTAATTCAATAAAAGCCTCAAATTATATTTATTTGGGTATTTATAATATCATTTATTCTAATTTTTCACTATTATGGTAATTACTGCATCGCCATTGTGTCATAAGTAAATTAAATTATTTAATTTCTAAAAATTATAAATAAAATATCATTATGTAAGAAATATTTTTATCTTTCTATTGAATATTTATAGTCTAATATCCATCATATATAACCCTATGTAACAATTGTTTTGGTAAATGATATATGCTTGTATCATTTTTGTATTTATTTTAACTTAATTAAAATAAAGTGTCCCTATCACTTACAAGTGGATCCATGGGGTCCCAAAATCGACCCAAAGATGCCCATGGTCGACCATGTATAAAACTATAGGGGTAAGACATGTTTTAGGGTAATTTCTTATTATTATAATATTATTTTTTTACCCTTGTTTACCGGATTTATCCTTTATCCATGGTAAACAAAATATTTACCGAAGTAATTATAGAAAATGTCTAAAAAAAGTTACCTGTTTACAAAATTTTAACATTCTGATTCCAAAAATTTAATCCATTTTTCCATATTCAAAACACATAAGTGGCAGAAATTAATTTAAAATTAATTCCCGTTGTTAAAACAAAAAGCGTGTTTTTAAGAGATAATAACTATCAAAAGATTGGCGCTTGTTTATGTCTGGTTTAATTGTGAAATTATGTCCAATGAAAAACATTTAATTAAATAGTAAAAAAATATTCTAAATATACTTTAAAACTACTCAAATTCATATTTTATAAATATTAATTATTTTGATTAAAAAATTTGTTTTTAATTAAAATTTAGTAATTTTCGCTATTCATCAAAATATGAAAGTTATCCGAAAAGTACCAAAATTTCACCATAGGATAATTTCGATATTCTGAATCCAGAAATGAAGTCCATTTTGAGAGATAGAATTTATAAAATTAAAAAAAAGTAGGCATTACTATTCATAATGGCTAGTGTGATTGGTTACGGTGTGTTAGAACTCGGTGTTACGAACAACACACGCTATCACATTATTCAAAGAGAAGCATACTATAGATGCTTGGGGTGTTACAAATATCTTCCTAGTTTGAGACATGTTATTTTATTTTTTAGGTTGATAATTATTATATGGAATAATAGAGTTTATTTGTGAACTCATTGAAGGGTTGTGGCATTTGGGTCATGAGGCATTGTTCTGTAATTCTATTGTGGAATCTTTCATGGTTCATTACCCTATGGAGTGATTTAGGGACCATAATGATGGTACATGGGTTTTTCATACCTTATGAGTAGGTAACATTATTGAATTGTTTTGGATCCTAAAGACTATGTTTGGATCTTAGTGTTGATGCATGTGTATTAATACCTCTGTTGTGTTACCTAGAGTAAATGGTCACTCTCTGTGCTTGGTGTAGTGTGTATCAGAATAGTGGTTAGAGTTTCATTCATAAAAAACAATTTTTCGTAATAAGTTGTGTGTAGTTTGGAGAGAGGATCAATGAATTTTTTTCATGATTCCCACTTTGAGATCTAGAATCATTCGACCCTTGGAGGTCCTATGTGGGAGTTCAGAACGGGATTATAATTCATTTGGATGTGTGTCACATAGGTGAATGATATTGACATTGACAGTGGGGTGAAGAGAATGATTCCATGTTTGGGATTTTCCTGGAGGGAAAGTGGGATGGTTTATGGTTTTTTTGATGAGAAATGTTTTGTGGCTATGCATTGATAGTTTTGAGTAAATCATAGTTGAATAATGTGCATTAGATTCATTATGTTTTGAAGGTGACACCCGAGGTGATGTCGGACACATGGATGAAATATTTTTTTATGAATGGTTCAGTTGTTGGGTGAGATGTTATGAATACATTGTAGCTAATGAGGTTAGATGAATATGATGCATGATTAGATATGTAATCATGGATTGTGAAATGCCCAGGTGATGGTTGGATTTTATGAACTAATGACATTGTTTGAGTGGTTATTGGAATTTCCACAACATTGAGGGATTAATGATGTCTAGATGTGGTCACACACTGGTATGGAACGATATCAATTGGGATAAGTGTTCATTGTTCTCTATGAGTTCATGGTGGGAGTTGTGGTTACACAAGAGGCCATTGGATTGATTTGTGTGGTATATAATTGTGTTTTAGTTAATAACTATTAGGGGAATTTTGAAAAGACTGATTGATGTGGTTGATGTAATTAAATATGAAATGTTTATTTGTGGATGCTTGAATGATGGTCTTAGGTCATTGATTTTTCTTGGATGTGAATCATACCTAAGTATAAGTCGATAATTGCAGATAAGATTTGTACAGTAGTTAATCCAAAGATCCATGGTCAGTGAAGGTTCCATATAGTGGTATGATAAACCAGCAATTGGTTTGTTAGTGGCGGTGTTCTTTGACAACGTATTTTCTTTCCTCAACTACAGATGATCATGCCCAACATCATGACATCATTCTAGGAACATTGAGAATATCTAGATTTACACCATGTGGTTTGATTTTTTTTTATAGTTGAGGGGAAACATGGAGTTAACGCTCATGGTGTTTGTATGTATGGATATGAATGATTTTATTTACTCAATCCATGTTTTCAGGTGACATCAAAGGGATGTAATAAATGTCAAAAAATTATATGGGTATTGTTCCCAGATATTAGTAATAAGGACTATGTGATGTTCATTTTATTTTATTTGCGAAATAAATACATCCATGTCTATATTCTAGGATTTACATTTTGATCATGTCTAATCTTTGTAGTGGTAATCCTTCATGGTGAACAATGTTAACGACACTCCTGTGATAGGGAGTGATAAATCAGTGATTTATGCAGAGAGTAGAAAATTGAGTTAATTTAGTGAGTTATTTATTCCAATGAAGAACATGTGAGGTGTATGATGGGTCCATTAGTATGTCCATGTTGAAAAAGGAAGTGGTGTTTTATTGAAGCAGTCATTGGAATGGGGATGATGGTGGTTCCAAATGAAATTTGTGATTCCCATATATAGTCCTCAAGGGGTGGGGGGTATAACATGACAATGGATTTTGGAAGTAGGGTTTTATTTATATAAATCCAATGATATTTGATTTAGTCATCGATATATATCCTTGTGTGGTGGTATTAGAATTTTATAATTATTTATGGAACCATGACCATGTGACGTTGTTTCATGTCTATTATGACGCTAAACATTCGAGAATGAGTCATCCATGGATTTCTTGATTCGATGATGGGTGGAGGACATATGTGGAATTTTTAAATAAAATTTAGAGGTTGTTTTGGGGTGATAAATATGTTTCATATTTTGGAATGGGTTGAGTTATAACATTTACTTCTTTTGTTGGAGTTGGAGTTGTATGAGATCTTGTGTTGGGAATGATGATTGGTGATGTGTTTCCTAATGATGGATTGGACGAATGTGATACCAAGTAAGAAAAATTATTCCATATTTCAGTGGATGAACACGATAATCACGTTGGATTAATGTGAAAATATTTAATTTATCAATTTCGTTTTTTGTTGGGTTCTAGGAGTGGAATATGGATGATCTGGGAAAATCTAGTCGAGGGTGGTTTGACGTGAAAAGGAAAATATTAATGGGTGTGGTGAGAGTGACCCACATCCAGTTTGGTGTTTTTGTGGAAACTACAATTCATAAATTATTTTGTACTTGAGTATGGTAAATTTGAACTTAGTATTATAATGGATAGTGTTGTATTGTCCTATTACGCAGTTTCAATGGCAAGGATAGATGCCAGTACAAGTGTAAGTCCCCAACCCCAGAATCCAAGAGTGAGTGCATTATTACATAACATTGGAATGGTCACAAGGAATCAAGTCACCGAAGATCGATTAGTTTAGTAGCCTTGGATGTACTATATACATTAATAAGGTTTACATTAGATCATAAAATTTAAAACTGCAACAACAGTGTGTCCATGGACAACACTAAGATCTCATAGACTATCCCAGCATGTCAGCCATAATAAACTTTTTCGCATCCTGGGACAAATAAAACATAGAATGGGGGGAGCCCGTTTTCTCAGTAAGGATAAAAATATAAAAGGAACATTCATAAATAAGCCAAATAATTTATGGAAATGTATAAAACTAAAACAAAAGCCTTTCCAACATAAACTTCATCATGATATGGAAAATATAAATCAAAATAATTCCATTTACTTACTCACATAGATATTCAACTAGTTGAATAATTAAATTCAATATGAATTCCCATTTCATAATGAAAAAATGCTTAATGTCAAACTTTCATAACCACATAGTCAGGGCCTTATGCCAAAAATAATATATGATTTTTTGAAGGCCATGTTCAAAGACAATAGTTTGTCTCATGAGACCTACTGATGCATCGAGGAGCTATAGCGGGATCCACCTCCCACATACTAAGTCCAATGCATTCCTCATATTAAATTGTTTAAACATAACATAAAAATTCTTATTAAAACTAGAATAAGAAATGTCAATACATTATCCATAAACCTTGAACAGTGTAAAAATAACACATTGACAGTCAAACATATCACAAAACCTTAAATACAATATTGATGTTTGGTATCATAACAAATAAATTTCAAAGAAGCGTAATATCCATCAAAGGATGTTGACATAGATAAAATCAAATCCTTTTTTAGAAAAATATCTATTTCTATTTGGATGTAATTTAAGAAAAAATATATTTTTAAAATATTCTTATAAGAATGTAAGGGAATTATTGACGATGTTTTATTGGCGTAAAATAGCCGGACTTGCTGTATAAGTTAAAAAATATTCTTACCATAAATTTGTCGAAATGGTGAAAGAGTACCTTGTTTGGAAAATAAAGGAAAGATTCCATTCAAATTTTTTTAAAAAATTTCAAACAAGGGTATAATGTACATTAACCCATAGTATAGTAAATAGTAAAATGTTTTGAAATACATTTTTAAGAAACATGGATGTGGATGATAAAGAGTTCCCAGTATAAATTTACTTCAAAACAACCTCGGATAATAAAGAGATTGTGAAATTAACCATTATCTCGTAAATTTACTTGGTCGAGGGTAGGTCAACCTCTTGTATAATGGTGAAATAATTTTTATTAAATTATAAAAGAATTATATACATTAATATTATTTAATATATGTTCTTTTAACATTTCATTGTTAATAATATATTAGTATTATTGTCGTTACGGGTATTAACTGATTCATTTTCCATTATATACATGGTTACGCAAGTAATGTTTATTAGGGATATGATGTATCTTATTCATATTAATAATGATATAGTTACTTTAAAAATTATTTTTAATCTTCTAATGAAAATAAGTCTTCAATCGATACGATTGGGAATGAATCTCATCGGGTTCGCGGAGACTGTAATCTGAACGTACGCATGAGCGACAATATCATTTTTTATATTAAAATAATATATAATTCGATATAATATCTTATATGAAGAATAATTATCATGTTATATTTATTATTTAAATCAATTAAACATCATTATTTAAATTAAAGAGGAGTTAAAAGTGATTAATTCAATGTTTAATAACTAATAATGATGTTTAATTTATTTAAATAATAAATATAACATGATAATTATTCTTAGAGTCCTTCTATTTGTCAGAATGCCAACATAAGTTTCCATTTTGATCAAATCAAAAGGAAGAACCCGAAGGGGAGGTAAATATTTCATCACCTCTTTCAAGTTCATTTCTTCTTACACTTCCTCATTCTGTGTAACCCTATAATAAAATTTTTTAGTTATTAAACATTGAATTAATAACTTTTAACTCCTCTTTAAATTAAATAATAATGAATGTCATAATATAATCCAATTGGACTAAAAGGATAATATATTATTTCTACGGTTTTTTATGGTTGAATTACACTTATCCAACAGAATTATGACATGTTTTACGGTAAAAATAACATCATTATTACCCTTAATTACCCTATTTAATTCTAACCGTGGTAAATAAAAGAAAAAGTTACTATTCACCAAAAAATAATTTAATCTTATTGAACCGCATATTACTTACTGATATCAACTGTGTCTCTAAGATTATTTAAATTTAACTCATAGAAGTGGAAAAATTATGTTTCATGTAAATTTTCAAATGCCCTTAGGAGGTGGGTAAAAGAGGGTAAAATTTCAATAAAATTTTTATATATCAAAACTTATTATAAAACGACTCCAATGAATTAAATTTAACTTATATAGGTATTATGAATGTATTATTAAATAAAATACATTTAAATGAAATAAATAATTATTTATATGAAAATTCTGTTTTAACCAATAAGGCAATGTTTTTCACTATTCATAAAAAATTGACGGTTTTCAGAAACATAGCAAAAATTCATCCTAATCTATTTTTGATTTTAAAAATTAAAAAATGAATACTATTTTACAAAATTTAATACAAAGAAATTTAATTTACTAATTTAAAATTAATTCATGTTTTCAAAACAAAAATGAGTATTATTAGGAAATAATAAATATCAAAACATTAACACATGTTTATGTCCAATTTCAAAGTGAAATTACTTAAAAAGACCAACATTGGATTAAATTGTAAAAATATAATATATATATATATATATAATTTTTAAAATGTATAATTTAACAATATAAATTATTTTGATTGAAAAAGTTCTTTTTAGTTAAAATATAGTACTTTTACTATTCATCCAAATATGAAAGTTATCAGAAAAAAATTATTGAAACTAAATTCATATGTCCCGATTATAAAGAATAAGTTTATTTTGTCAAATTGAGTATTTAAAAGTTTCAAATATTGGATTTAAAAAAGCTTATCTATTAAAAGGTAGTAAAATGGCATTTTTTAAAATATTTATTTTATCTGAAAAAAATGAATTTGTTCTTAAATTATGCCTACAAAACTCATAATATGGATTCTAAAATTATAAGGATTATATAATGTTCCAAATTCAGTTAATATTATTCATAACCACTTTTGAATGGCTAGTTTGGTATGTCATTGTACGCTAGAACTCTGTGTTGCGTGTAGTTCAGGTTATTGAATTACTTTGAAGAAATAACGTATTATGAAATATTGGGGTGTTAGATTTTCACCCTTCAATAAATTTCGTCCGTTAAATTTGTAATTTTTTAAAAAAAATATAAGATTGAAAATAGAAAATACCTTTGTGGGAAAACCGACATCAGAAATTGGGTTAATAAAATTTAGTCTTAATAAGAGGAAAATGGAAATGAAAGGGTCACTACCAAATTATGATATCGATTAGAATAAAATTATTGGAAATTTGAGACACATAATTAGAGTAAGAACATAAATATCTATAGGGAGAAATTGAAGTCATCAATCACAAACAAGTGTAAAATTTAGGGTCTCAAATCCATCAATATATGATGATTTAAATACCATCGGTTCAACAAAACATAATGTATTAGGATAACACATTTTTGGTTTTAAGATCCCTTCCCTAATGTTTAAGAATTAATTTACCCCTAAAATAAGTTTGATATATATATATATATATAAACTAGACAGGTAGAGTTTCATCCTTCAACAAATTCCTACCACAAACTATTATTTTACTCCAAAAGATATAAATAAATCATTCCATTTATCCTAATTGTATTGGGTTAAAAAATAATGAATTTATAATTCACCTATTAGAACCATTATAAAAACTATGTTATACAATCCAGGTACTTCATGTAGTCCAGTGGTAGGCGATAAATCTCAATCGCACAATGGTTGAGGGTTCGATTCCTGCAGCATTGTCTGACGTGGCGGATTGTCACATGGTCTTTGTGATGGCCATTTTATAATAATCCAAAAAAACCTTAATAATAATATACAATATAAAACCTAATAAATTCCAACCTTTAGTATTATCCAAAAATCTTCTATCCAAACTCACAGTCCAATATTTATAAAGAAGTAGAACACAATGAAGATCCCTTTTTCAATTTAAAAACACTTGTACACCTTCATCATATATAATTTTAAAACATGGTAACAACCTGAATTACAATAAAACCTTATTGATAACATTCATGCTCCTTTATCCTTTATATAATACTGAATATATTCCTTATATCCAAAAAATTTTCATATGATAACAATGATGAAAAATACAAACCATTAATCTATTCCAAGATAGTCATGAATATCCAATATAATTTATCCAAATAAACCGTCTCTTATTCCAAAATTAATACCTCAGTATGAAGACCATTTTAAGATTTATCTTTCATCTAACCATGTATTTTCCAAAAAGATTAACTTTTTTTGAGTCACTTTTCTTCAAACCATATAATCTGAAATCCTCAATGAAATAGTACTGTAGTACAATCCATATTTATTTCCATAATTTATATAACTTTTATATCATCGATACAAAACTAAAATGACATATTCTTTTAACAACTACATAAGAACACTGGTCATTCTTCCTCATTTTTGGTAGTATCTCAACATGATTATTATCCAATAAAATCATTTGGGGTATACTCTGATGATTTATACATTGATTCGCGTAGTGACCCAACTCATTGCAGATGAATCATTGTACACAAGAACCCTTTTTATTATCATTACAATCATGTACTTGGTGTCCTTTTTCTCCACACTCATAACAAACTCCCATTCCATTCATGAATTTACCAAGGTGATTTTTCCACAATTATCATATATGGGAAAATCCATATATCCCTTCTCCCCTTTATACATCTTTCTCTCTACCATCCTTTTCTTCATTTTATTCCCTTAAAAGGCGTAAGACTTAATGAATTTATTACTTATCTTATTAACACATGATAGTATTTCTGCAAATGTTTAGAATATGTGGGATACTATTTCCCTTTTAATTTTCAGCTTCATTATATGAATGATAAGATCCTTCTTACTCTTTTGACCATACGTATTTTTGGAATTCTTTATCCTTCTACTTGGAGCCATTTCTAAACATTTGCAGAGCCGCCACAACCTGCTCGTAGGAGTGTCATAACCAAGAGTGCAACACGGCTCATTTTCATGCACCAGTTCTCGTGTGTATCTTGATCAAAGTGGTGTTTTCATGTTTTACCCCTATGATCATCTATTCCAGATCCGCCACAGCCTGCTCGTATCCAGACATGGATGTATTGAATGGAAAAATCACAAAATCTCTATATTACAAAAATTCTTGAAAATTCTTCTATAGTAATATTAATTTCTATATTAGGATAATGTTCTCTATTCATAGATTATCTAAATCATGTTTCCACGGAATGTACTAAACATCACTGATACCAACTGTAACTCCCCGACCCCAGAAGCCTAGAGTAGGTACATTATTAGATAACCTTGGCATGATCACAAGGAATCAAGTCTTGAAAATTTATTATTTTAGAAGCCTTAGAAGTAATAGATACATTCATAAGGATTACATTACATCATAAAATGGAAACCAAAAACAAAATAGTTTCCATTGACAACACTAAGATCCCACATAATATCCCTGTAGATTATTCATAATATAATTTTTCGCATCCTGGAAAAAATAAAACATAGAAAAAGTGAGCTCGGATGCTCAGTAAGGATAACAATATTGTGGAAACTTTCATATATAATAATAAACATTTAAGGCAATTTATAAAACTAAAACAAAAGCCTTTTCAACATAAACATAATCATGATATGGAAAATATAAATCAATATATTTCCATTTACTTACTCTCATGGATATCCTAGTAGTTGAATAGTTACATGAAATATCAATAGCCACTTTCATAATGATGGAATGCATAATGTCAGACTTTCATAACCACATAGTCAGGGCCTTGTTCTAAGACTACAAATAAGATTTTTTTCGAGGCCATGTTAGAATAGAGTAGTTTGTCGCATGAGACATAACGATGCATCGAGGAGCTATAGCGGGCTCCACCCACAACATACTAAGTCTAATGCATTCCTCATATGAAAAGGTTTAAACATAACATAAACAGTCGTGTTAAAAATAGCACACAAAAAGTAAATAGTTCATCCATATACCATGAATGGTGTAAAAATAACAGAGCCACAGACAAAAATGTCACAATACCTTTAATAAAATATGGATGTTTTGTATCATAACAAATAAACTTCAAATAAGTGGAAAATCCATCAAAGGATATTGACATATAGAAATCAGAACATTTTTAGAGAAATATCTCTTTCTAATTTGAAATCATTTATGAAAACTTTTATTTTGAAAATATTTTTATATACTTTTAAGGGAATCATCGATGTTGTTATAATGGAGGAAAATAGCCACACCCATCGTATAAGTTAAAAAAACATTATTACCTTAAATTTGTCGAAAAGGTCAAAAAGTTCCTAGTTTGGAAAACGACGGAATGATTCCTTTCAAACCATTTAATAAAAATTCAAACAAGGTATAAAAGACATTAAATCCTAGTCTATTAAATAGTAAAAATGTTTTGAAATACATTTTTAAGAAACATGGATGTCTATGATAATGAGGTCCCAGTAGATACTTATATAAAAACAACCTCGGATAATAAAGAGATTATGAAATTAATCCTTACCTTTTACTATTGCTTGGTCAAGGGTAGTTTAACCTCCTGTATAATGGTGATATAATTGTTATAAAATTATACATGAATCGTATACATTAATATGATATCATATATGATCTTTTAACATTGAATATTTAATAATATCATAGTATTATCGTCGTTTCGGGTGTTAACTGATTCATTTTCCTTTATATGATTTGTTACGTATTTAATATTTGTTATGGATAGGATGAATTTCATTCATATTTAGAATGATATTATGTCATTAAAAATTATTTCTAATCATCTAATGAAAATTAGTTTGAATTGATATGATGGTGAATGAATCTCATCGCGTTCTTAGAGACAATAAGCCATACTTATGCACATGCGACAATATCATTCTGTTGATATTAGAATAATATATAATTTGATGGTATATCATATATACACAATAATTATCCTGTTATAATTATTATTTACATCAATTACACATGACTATTATACATATCCAAATAATAATGCACTGAATAACAATTACACCACGACGTGGAGAAGGTAAGTCGTGCGTACCACGTATGGTCACATGTCATTCAAAGGATAGATAGAAAAATGAATATGGTTGTGTCATATTTATAATATCATAAACATGTATATAAGATACTAGAGTTGTTATTTTAGAATGGAAACAACAAAGAAAGATAATGTGAATGAAGAATGGAACTTGAAAGAGTTGATTAAGTATTTACCTCTTCTTCGGGTTCTTCCTTTTGATTTGATCAAAAGGTCTCAATAGGTTGGATTTATTACTAATGGAAGGCCTATATGATGAAGGAATGAATGTTAATAGGGTATTTGGGAAGTTTTATTCCTATATAAATGGATTTGATGATATTAATTAGAGAGAAGGGGGGTTCCCTTTTATAAGAGGGGTAAGAGGCACCTTAGGAAAAGCTAGATATTTTTTTTGTAATAAAATAATTTTCAGTTTCTAATGGCTCCAAAATGAATTATTTAATTGATAAGGTGGGAAGTGTTAAAACCAATCAACCAATATGTTTTAGACTAGTAAGGGTCACTATATTAACCTTATCATTTAGATTTAACTCTTAGTTAAATAGTTTTCCATTTACCATGTCTCTTTGTATTATTATATGATATGGTTAATAAACATACTATATACTTATAAAGGAACCCCAAGTGGTTCATTAATGATAAAACTATCATTATATAAGTCTTTTGGACTGACCATAGATTTTTAGGAATAAAATATCAATTATCAAAATTATATTTGTTTTAAAAACTCTATTATGACAATTTTGACACTCTTTGGTATTTTGTTTTTTCATAAATTCATTACAACATCATTACATTGAATGAAATTAATCTAACCAACCCTAATGTGTCATATTAACGTATAAAATTAATGTAATTAATAAAAAGTATCAAATTTTATTTATTTGGGTATTTATAAAATCAATTATTTTAATATTTCAGTAATTAGTTAATTACTGAATCATTAGTTTGTCATAAATAAAATAAATTATTTAATTTCTAAAAAATATATATATAATACCATTATGTAGAATAAAAATTTATATTTCAATGTATATTTATAGATGAATTTATCTTATGTGTAACTCTATATTTAAAATGGTTTAGTATGTAAACTTTGAATGTAACAAATTTAACTCGTTTTTGAAATAAATAATAATAAATGTCCTAATATAATCTATGTGGACCTAAAGGATCATATTTTATTCCTAAGGATGTTTTTGGTCAAATTACACATATCCAATAGAATTAGGACACATGTTTGGGTAATAATAACATTATATTTACACTTAATTACCCTATTTACTTTTAAACGGTGTAAATAAAAGAAAATACTTATTATTCACCAAAAATTATGTTAATATTATGGAACCAAATTTTATATACTTATATCAACCATGTGTCTCAATTTTTTGAAATTCATCTCACAGAAATTGTAAAATCATGTTTTGTGTAAATTTTTAAATTCTCTTTGGAGGTGTGTAAGAGACTATAAAATTTCAAAAAAAGTATTTATATATCTAATCTGATTAAAAAATTACTCCAATGAATTACATTTAACATATATAGGTATTATGTATCTATTTGGACCTAAAATAAATTTAAATTTAATAAATAATGTTTTTAAATGAAATGTCGGTTTTAACCAATAACACAATGTTTTTCATTATTCATTATAAATTGAATGATTATAGAAACATACAAATATGTATCCCTAAGATAATTTTTATTTTCCAAATTCAAAAAAGAATTCTATTTTACCAAATTATAAACATAGATATTAAATTTATTAATTTAAAATAAATTCCTGTTGTCAAAACCAAAAATCGTATTTTTTTGGAAATAATAACTCTCAAAAGATTGAAACATGTGTTTGTCCAATTTCAAAGTGAAATTACATAAAATTTACAACATTGGAATAAATGGTAAAAATATAATCTATTTATAATTACAAACTATAAAAATGTATAATTTAACAATTTAAATTATTTTTATTAATAAATTTCTTTTTAGATAAAATATAGTATTTTTCACTGTTCACACAAATATGAAAGTTATCAGAAAAATGCCAAAGATTATTTAAAACTAAATTATTAAGTCCTGATTCTAAAGAAGTCGTTTATTTATTCAGATTGTGTATATAAAAGGTTCAAATATTGGATTTAAAAATGGATCTCCATTAAAAGACTATAAAATTTCATTTTTTGAAATATATTTCTTTTATATTAAAAAATGAATTTATTCCTACATTATGTCTATGAAACTCACAATATGGACTCTAAAATTATACGGATTATATGATGTTAAAATTTTAGTTAATACTATTCACAACCGCTTTTGAATGGCTAGTTTAGTAAGTCATGGTACGCTAGAACTTAGTGTTTCGGGTAGTGCAAGTTATTGAATTACATTTAAAAAATAACTTACTATAAAATCATGGGGTGTTACAATAGGGTAATTTCCGCATGGATGTTTGTGTGTGTGAAAGTTGTAACAAATCAGGTATGATGTCAATGTAGAGTTTATATTACTGAAGTCTTCCATCAATAATGTGGTCCCCAATAATGGTTGATGGTAGAGTTAACATAATGGTAATGTGGATGGTCGATGATTTCATCATAGGTTTTCATAGTAGGGACTTGAGTGATCATTTAATGGGTATGTTAGCCCGGATAGATTGAGTTGGCACATGTTTAGTCAGTTGAGATCCTAATATCATTGAATGTGATTGGATGTACGGTTAATGGATTTCATCATTGAGACATGGGTGGTAGATCTATGTATGTTAGGAACTGTTTTTGGAAATATCCTATGTTTTCTTTTAAGTTATATCTGGTTTTGGACACCATTAAAAATTTTAAAACTGAGTAAAATGATTACAAGTTATTAGAATCCTGAGTTTTATAGAGGATCAGACTGAAAAGATGCAGATTTGTTCCTCCAAGATAATATGACACTATGATCAATGTTTAAGTGTTTTTTGAATTAGGAATTACTTCATAGGATTCCCCAATTACTCTCTAGTGGATGATGTATTGTTAATGTAAATACTTCATTTTATAAGTATTAGCTCACAGTCGTGGATTGTGGTGAGGAAGCCCTGCCGGGATAGATCAAAATATTTGTTTTAATTTTTTAATATCATCATAATATTTAGAGATATACGTGGAAAATTATAATGGATTGTTGAGCCTAGTGTCAAGAACTATTTGTTATTGATTCTTAGTGATCATGTGAATGTTGCTCGTGGATGAGCCATTAAAAGGTGGTTAGGTTGTTCAATCCAAGCCATTGTAAATTTATGCCTTTTTTATATTTTTTTTCTCTTTATTTTTTTAATTAAATGTTTCTAATGTGTATGGGGATCCTTAGGGGTGTTCTATGGGTTCGGTACATGGGAGTTATCAATCTAGGATAGTTTTTTAACACATATTTTACACATGGTTAGTCAAAACATACATAATTCAAATGCTAACCCTGATACCAAACTCCTATTGGACAGATTCTGGCACATAATTTTTACATGGTTTGGAAAACTGTGTGAGTACACCTTACAACTCTATAATGATGAAATTTTAAAAAAAAATGTCATTATGAGATTTTTATGTTATACCTAATATTTATTTCATTCACCCCCTCTCTACCCTAGAAATGTAATAGAGCCTTATTTATCATCCAAGGGTTGGTATCTCTCATTTCCTTGTTATTTGGAGCGCTCTTTATTACAAATCAAACATCATGGTATGTCTAACACACCCTTCTATTCTATTTTTTGGATTTTGATGTGTATTTAATAAAATAATATACTAAATATAAAAACCTTATTTTCTGCTGGAATCGAGGGAGAAAAAACATTGATTTCTTTTAATCAAGATCAAATCGCATGATTAAGAGTATGTTCATCATCAGAATCGTGATAGGTGTTCTTGAAGTTATGTCCTATAGTTTTTATATATATTTGTTTTTTGAGTTAAGATATTTCTTCCTTATTTTTTTGAATTCAGTACGTTCAGTACATTTAACAAAAATATTTGTCTAATTAAATATTTATACCCTCATAATACTTGTGCGATGAATTGAAGATGACTAAAATGATTTTGGGACACCCATGTGGTGCACAGAAATTACAATGAAATTCGTATTTTCAGTTGTAGAGTTGACATGTGATGACATAGAGACCATATTTACCATGATTAATTTGGCATGTTTAGTTAAAAAAAATTTGATAGCCATTCATATGTTTGGATAATTTAATATGGGGTTCATTGGTGTGGTTTTAAAAGGGGTTAATTGGGATAATTGAGAGTGCATAGAATGTATTATGAATTATATTGAAATTAAAAAATGTATTAGTATATATGAAAATATGAACATGGTAATTTTGCAATGAATTTCTAATTGATGTACATGTTAATGATTTTGTATTAGGTAATTGAGGAATATGTTGAATGAGTTAATACATGGGAATTATGGGGTATATATAATGGGTTGAATGTAATAATGTGGTTGTTATATGAGATATAAATATTGAACTTGTGAAATGATTATTGTGATAAATTGGATAATGTATGGAATTTGATAAATATTGGCCAATATATTTGAATTTTTGAATAAAAAAATTGTTAAGGTATAAGAATATTAATTGGGGAAAACATCTATGTAATGTAATGAAAATGATTTAACGAATTATTGAATATTATTCATTCAAATGATGATGGTTATGGAATATGATTTGAATTTTTATTGGTTTTGATTGGTTCAGATATGAAATATATTTATTGAATGGATAAATATTAATGTTAATATATACTGGTGGTTTGAGGTATTGACATGAATTTTTATGCCCATGGGTTGATTTAGACTATGATTTTGAACTCCATAAAAAATGAATATGTTAGGGAATAAGATGGAGGATCTATTCCCCAAAAGGTTGACTTCCAACAGAACTAAGGCATGGGGTTGTGGATAAAGTGTTGATGTGGTGTATTTAACCATAGTGACATAGAAAATTGTCTTATTCCCAAACTAATTGTGTTTTATCTCCATAGACACAAATTTAGATGTTTTATATGCCATACCCACTAAAAACATGTCGAAAATTGAATAATTAAAGAGGAAGGAAGATATAAATTTTTAATAATGATAAAATGTGTTAATGTAAAGATTGTTAAATAATGATACATTATTTATCCTTGTTTACATGTCATTTATATATTACATAAATGAAAATTATTTTTATAATAGGTATTTTTTAGATAATATTTGTGGTGGCCTTATTAGTTGTTCTCACATCCTATTCGAGTCGTTGTTGGGTACCAAAGAAGATATTATTATTGTATCTCAGGAAAATGGTTAAGGCCCTATGCATTAGAGTTTGACAACACTGGGAGATATATGATTGAGGATCCATACTTGGAAATAGGTCCCATTTATTAGATATTATTGTTTTCTTTAAATTGTGATTTTTTTTCACTTGGACACTTCTTATCATGACATGATAAATCTAATAGTTTTATATGGGTTTTACCCTATAAGGGAAATAAATTTTTGTACATGTTCATTGGATATTGTATATTGTTTGTGAAATTTTATCATAATCTATTTTGTATTAATTTATTAAAGAGGGTATAGGTCACCACATGGTTTGTTAGAACTTCACTGCTAGTTATAATCCTTTTAGTGTATTGAGAGGCATACATAAGATCATATGATGTCATGGATCTGGCGCTGAGTTACTCGCTCCTGTCCTAGGGATGTTACTAATGGAAATATTTTACCCCTTTCATTAAAAAATAAATGACCTTATTGTTTCTGTTCTTCATTCGAATTTTTTTTTTCAATCATACATATATCTATATATAAAATTTTCCCAAGAACCTTTGGTTTACCAAACATCATCCTTATCTTAATTTTCCATTAAATTATTACACATTTGACATCATGTCAATGTTTTTTTATTGTTCATAACATATCATTTAGGAATACCACAAGGAACCACTGACCTTGAAAACTAGTCCCTAAATATGAAAGAAACACAAAACTATAGAGAGAATTATTTGTTATTTTATTAATCATATATTCACATGCTGGGATTCATTAGTTTTTACCTATTGATATTTGGTTATCATCGACAACATGATTTCATGTGTCTCATATTCAACATGTTTCATAAATTTCACTTCAAATATGACATTATCATGTTTTCATGATAACTACAAACCATCCAATACTTTTTTCCCATGCTAATTACCCTTAATATATAGTATTATGGAATACATGGATATTGGAACCCGATATCAGAATATGGTTCAATGTTCATCAATTACGTGTTTTATAAAAAAGAATATTTTTCTTATTAAAATCAATTCACCCTTCAAATTCCAATATAATTCCATTAAAAACATTTATAAATTTGGTATTTCATTTTATTATACTATTTAATAAATAATTGATCAATTTCTTAAGATATTTCAACTCATTCACCATCAATTTGATCAAAAAGTACTCATAGTAGTATAATTATTGTAAATGCTGAGGGGCCTAATCATTATAACGATCTGATGTCATATTCGATCATGATACCTTATGAATGAGGATATCATTGTTTTATCTTTCATTATCAACATTCACCTTCCCATGTAAATTTTCAAACCATGATATAGAAAATCATTTTACCTTTTGATTATTTATATGATGGAACATATTGTATCCCCTAAAATGTTAATGATGAATCATTATTCATGGTTATTATAGTTTATCATCCATACTGAGATCTTATTTAAGAATATTCATGAAGGAATTTTTATTCTACTATAGCCTTCCATTCATAGGTTCTGTCGACATTTATCTTTTACTCCAGAATCATTAGTAAAAAATGTCTTCATTAGTTTTTTATATTCACATGGGATTAATTTTTTTCAACTGGGTATCAAGAATTAGATTGTACTTTGACGTTTTAATATATTTCACTATTCCAATAATTTCAATTGGGTTATTTCATTAATTAATTAATAGATCATATTTCTTATAATCCTTCTTGGTCATCACATTAATATTCCTTAATTAGGATTAATTTCATAATCATTATTATGTTGTGATACACCCGTGGTTGATCATCAAAAGGAGGAATCACACCCATGACATGGTAACTTAATATACTATATACACACACAATTGATCTCTATTAGACTCAAAGAAGCTTCTTTATCATGATATACTTAGAAACATTCGGATTTCTATATAATAATGAAAAATATTCATAGAATTTTGATTTGTGGTATAAAAAAGATGTTTTTATACTAGTATTTAATGGGACATACCTAAATAGAATATTATCCATTATGAAATACAAGGTGGGTGAATTAAAATCATGGTTATTGGTAAGAAAAGGATTAAGTGGTCAATAGAATACAGATCTAAGAATGTACAACCAGTAATTGTTTCTTTTGTTTCTGTTGATCAAAAATGGATTCCTATGTCATGTTGTCCATGACTACATGATTTATTAGAGACATTTTTCTATATAAAATTTCATCTAGAATAATATTTCCACATTTTCATCTTTTTATTTAGAATTAATTATTTTACAATAATGATTGTGTACATTTCATAGTTTAAAGAAATTTTATTCTTAATGTGGCTGGGAACATGCAATTATTTAATAAAGGGATTGAAATAATTTCCCATTGTTAGTTTATATAATTAAATTCAATAAATAACATTGTTGATTGAATTCTCAATAAATCATGTTGAAAAAAAATATTTATTGACATATAAAAAGATATAAATTAAATATCATAATTTACAAATTCGTTTAATTAATAAAATAGTAACATTCAAATACTCAATAACAATATAAACGAATTTCATAATGATAATGAAAATAATAATATGAATCATGAAATAATTACTTTAAAATATAAAAACCACATGAAAAATATATTTTAATAACATAGACAAGATAGAAGAAAAAAATAATTTTTTTCAAACATATATGAGTATGTAAATGATTTTCCTTTATATATTTTCTACCACAAACATAACTTTTATCTAAAATTATAATTATTTGAATTTCCACCAATGTGTCTAAAAATATTTATTCATTATTTATTTATCATATTTAATCATTAAATATATATAATTTAAAAAATTAAATATGTGTTCGCATTTACATAAAATATGAATAATCAAATTCCCCATGTTTAGAAATCTTTTTGACTATATGAAATAAATTTTTTATATTTAATTGCATAAAATAATTAACTATTAAACACATAATCTAGAATGATTTGAACCATATTTTGGAAAATAAAGATTATTTTGAGATTTATCTTTTTTAAATGAATTTATCTTCAATAGGGACTACCCATATTCTAATACATTGTAAAAAATCATGGAATCATACTCAACTTTATAATTTAGAAAATTATTTCCCTTATATGAAAATAACTCATATTCCATCATTACCTTAAAATTATTTTCATTTTTGGGAGTGTAAAAATGAATTAGGTATGTGTCAATAACAATAAAACCAGATTAAATTTTAGTTATCACATATCCCTAGGTTCCACAAACAATGAATCCTCTAATTAAATTATTTACACAACTCATAATATTTTATTTTATGGAAATTTCACCTTAATAAATTTAGTTAATAATTATTATCAACACAAATAATTCATTTTATAAAAATAGTACTTTTTTTCTTTATTTTTTTGAATAATATGAAAATTATTGTTACACTTACAATTTACATTTCAAATTTAAAATTATCCAAAACATTTAACAAGAGATTAAAATTTCTTGTATTATTTTTATTCAGAGAGAAAAAATTATAATATCAATTGAGGAGTATCCAAACCATTTTTTCATATAAAAAGTTTAATTATAGGTCTTATATTAAAATATTTAAATTCTTCTTTTTCACATTCTAGTTTCACGATAACCTATCCTAAAAAATTCATTTTCAATGTTCTTAATGATAATTTATAGTAACTATTTGGTATCCTAAACTACTAATTAATCACAAATAAAAATCCCAAAATCATTTCAAATATCAGGAACCATCATTCAATTATCCACAATGTAGGAAGTAAATTTTACGTAATATATATCACCAAGACACATTATTGTTCACTATTTTTGAAATATTTATAATATTTAATTATTTTTATTATATAAATAAAAAATATTAATATATATGTATTGGTAAATAAAAATCTCTCTAAAAATAAATGCATAAATTTTACCCAAGGATGATAAATTTTGTGGATAAACATTAAAAAATTTCTTGATTAATTTTTAGTTAAGAAATTTGTAGAATGATAAAAGGGGATCAAATATATTCCAAACTGATTTCCACAATAACATAAACAAAAACCATAGATAATAAAAATTTCATTCTTTTTATCCATTAAAATATAAAATTTTTTATGAATGGTTCTTATATTAGATAATTATAATCAATTCCCATTCAAATAAATATAATTTCCAACAAACAACATTTTCAAGAGAGCAATCAATGATTGAAATTGTGTTCCAAATATTCATCACGATAAAAAAAATAAGAATATAAAGAACTCAAAAAAGAATAAAAAATGGATTGAACATAAAAATTAATTTATATGTTTTCCCCTACACAAAATTTGATATAAAATATAACATAAATATTTAAATAATTATTTCAGATCATGTACTTATTGAATGAGGATATTTTATCACTGTAGTTTATATAAATATATTTTCATCTTTATTATTGAGAAGATCAATCGGCTAGCTAGACAATGTTCATAAATAAATAATATTTTAATAAAATAATCTATAATAATATATATGATAATTAATATAAAATATTTTTTGATATTAGGATATATTTATCGAAAATTCACACAGATATAAGGCCTTGGAGAATATGAGAATACAAAACTTATAATTTAGATGATCCAATCATGTACGGAATAAAAGTCAACTATGAGATTCTTTTTTCACATATTATCAATTTTAATTGAGAAAAAATAATCATATATTATAGAGTATTGATCTTCTAAAGAAAAATAAAAAAATTAAAATCCATAAAACATTAAATGTGTAAGATCCAATGGAATATAGAATATATTTTCATCATAATGAAATAGTGATGTCTGAAATTACATAAAATAATTTTAAATTCACTTCCCTTAGCTATCTGTAAAAATATTGGTCAATTTTTACAACAATTACTTGTAATTGTATGTTTTCCTCTCTAAAATTACGTTCAAAATCATCAATAATTGATCTTATAATAGTGAAATTTATTCACAACAAGTTCATGAATTTTATTTCAAAAAGATGTGTATTGTAATGAAAAAACAAGACCCTTTATCCAACCAATATATCATTATAATGAATGATTAATTCTTCAATGTCTATTTTTGAGTATTTATAAATTTATTCCCTCTCATTCTAATCCCTTATAATTTCCTCCAACTAAATCAATATAGGGAGCATATTTTACATTTATTTTTCATGTAAAATTGTAATATTTTAAAAACCAAATTTATGTATGAAGAAATTATATATAGAAATTTAATTTCTCTTGAGAAACAATTCTATATGGGGAAATATCTATAATGATATTGTAAAATGTAGTACATTTCCAAAAAAAAATCATTATTGACAAGTATTTCGTATATCTAGTTGATATCTTCTCAAAATGTTTATTGTGTAATTAGTTTGAAATTTATTCCTTTCTAATGGATTTTTATTGGTAGTTTGTTCTATCTATGTGTGCAGTGAAATTCACCTCCATTGAAAATTTTACCACATTATTTTTATAATTATGCGCTATAATCTATGATAAATTGGTTTCTACCTAAAAATCTAGAAAAGTGATTTTTCATAATAAATATGATAATAAAAATAAAATTATTCTTTTAAATTAAAAATTATATCCCAATTAGGTACATATCAAAAAGACGAAATTATGACTTCATTATCCTAAGAATAAAAAAAATTTCTAATGACATACATTTTATAGTCATAAAATATCCCAACCTAAAAATTTCTATTTTTTTAAGTTATGTTTCGAAGAAACATTTATCATATAATGAAACATTTTATATTCAATATCTAGGCTTGAAACATATTTTAATTATTTTGGAATGTTAAACCATCCCAAAAAGTCCTTCCATAAATACATCTCTGCCCCACAGTTTCCAACTCATGATGAATAGTTATATATCTAATGTGTTTTTTGAATTTCAACCCCTAACACACACCACATTAATAAACCAATAGAACATATCATAAAAAGTACGGTTTACTAAAATATAATATTATAGATCATAGATTAACTACTTCCTTGGGTTTCTTAAATATTCATTAGTCATTGAAAATATTTGTATAATATACGATATGTATCAATACAAAGATGAATTCTATTTTAAAAAATAAGATTTATCACTTTGAGGTATGGTGTATTTATCTCTTTTTGTTCATCAAAATAGGTGATGGTTGACCAATTAAAGTAATTTAAAATAAAATTTTGAGCCACGAACATTCAATTTATTTCTATATTATATAATTTTAACGAAATATCATATGTCAATATCCATGTTTATATTCTTTCAGTTCATAATGATATTTGAGTGATGTATTTTCATTGAAAATGATGACAAGAGACATATTAAATATTTCCTACATTTTTACATATCAAACATGACACCATAAAACCCCTTTAGTAATAGTTTTAATTTTATAAGAATCAACCAATATCATATAATAATAACGAATCAAATTTTTCTATTTATCCGTCATTACAATAAAATATCTCAAGAATCAATATAACATTAATCACAAATAACCTGATTATTTGTAATTTTAAAAAATGGTTCAGTAATAATCGGTGATGATTTGGGTTATTTATTTATTGGGTTTAAATAATAAAATAACATCTCATAAAAAATTATAGTAGTTTATTTTACATGAACTCAATAAATGGGTCTGGTTATTTTATAAAAATATGTGAACAATATCATGTAAAAACAAAATTGGAATACATAGATCCTACATCATTTTTATATTTTATAAATTTTATTTATTTTTAATAATATAAATTATATTAATTTTAATATGAATTACTTTATTGGGATTCATTTAACCCAATCCAAATCCTTATTTTCTTGTAATTTTCATTATTCAATGTTTAGAAATATTTTTATATCATGGAATTTCTAAAAAATATTTTTTGAGATTTTTAAGGATGTTTTAAATGATACCTAAAATAATAGATTCTTGACTCATTAATAACATAATTATACCTTCAAAAAAACAAAATAATATAGAAATAATTATTGATTTAAAAGCGGCCTGATTTCCATATATGAAAAAAGGAATTTTTTTGGTGATAGTTTCCTTTAAAATATCAGCAATTGTGGTCCTATTCCAATACTAATTGTCTATTAAATTTTTTTTTAAAAAATATCCATCATGAAAACTGATTAAATAATTTCTTACTTTCTTATTTTAATTTCTTTTCAATTTGATAAGAATATTTTCTTTCCATGTTGTAGAATTTAGTTTCCAACAGAGGGTAAAAACAATCTGCGTGGATTCACTACTATGCATAATTTGTAATTTTTTTACATTGTACACAACTAAAGAAGCCCCATTAATTGTAAAAACCTGAATTTTCTTGATATTAGAATATTATAAAATTAGATAATTTATTACTAAAATTGTAAATACAATGAATTCCACCATAACAAGTTGTTTTTTGTTGTTATTTAACCATCCATTCCACACCAATCATGGTATTTGAGTTGGTTGAGGGGAAATTATATAATTATTGTATGTTGTACTTATACCATTCTTGATAATGAATTACATATTTTCAACACACATAGAAAAGACTCATCTAGGATTCCCATATTATTAGATGATACAATTATTGGAAATGTGGATCTGTCACACAAAAAAAGTATTTGAATTGTGTAAAATGTTGATTCAGATTTATATATATATTGTATACATGAGGGAGACTAAATGGACCATGAGGGTACATCCTTCTTAACCTTCATCTAAATAAATGAAGTAATGAAAGTATCTTTACTGTACCTTTTAAACATCAATTGATACTCAATTTCAATTAACTAGTTTATAATTTTTTATGATAAAAATTCATATTTTTTATAACTTATAAGTGATTCAAAAAAAATTTCCATATTGAAGGGAAAATATATAGAAAAACACCAAATTTGTAACCAAATTTAATCATATAGATAGTTTATTCATTATATATTTAATTCAATACATTTGGTAAACCCATTCTATATTTCACTAGAAAGGATGAATAAACACATATATAAATTCTTTTAAAATGATTGCAAACCAAATTTCAAATTTACAGTTATATTTATTAAATTTTATTTTATTTTTTATTTTATTTATAAATATAAAATGAGTCCATTATTTACAAAATTACTATTTAATATATATCATATGATATAGGCTCATTTTCATTTTTTAAATCATTAAAATACACTATAATATATATTTAATTAATATAATGAATTTCGTTGTAATCATTAACGAGGGGTACCCTTGTCTAAGAATATCACAAATAGTATACTAGTTACAACCATGAAATTCTCAACATAAAAATTGATAAAATCATTGAGAATGTAAAATATCACGTACTCTAAAAATAATGTAATCAACTCTCTCAATTAAGATAGAAATAGACTGATCAACTAAATTTAGGAAAATAGTGTCGAGTTGTGGTTCTAAAAAAATTATTTTGTTGAAATAATTATAACAAAATGAAATTAATATTATATTCATGGATAAAAAATTATTCCGTCATTCCATATTCTCTGATATCACGTGTGATGATAATAGATATACAATCATGATTTTTATAAGGTATTATGTTTTTCACTAAATTACTATTATCCCCTATTGAATTGTATGTTGAATGATCTAATAATGCGTTATTAATGAAAAAAATTTCCTTAGTGCATATAGATAATATTTACTATGAAAGATTTCATCAATAAATATTATAGTAATTAATGTTTTTTCAAAAGATCTTGAAATATTCATTATTTGGTTTCTTGATACTTATTTTTGATACTTTAGGGGAAAGTAATTTCAATGTAATCATTGATTAAATTTTTTCGAATTCCCCCAATTTAATATTCTGTATTTCCAAACTATTAATATCATTATTAGTCTACTTTTCCAATTTTTTTATATTTTATATCTACCCTCATTGTGTTCTCAATTGTGTTTTCTGGATATTAAATTACAATGGTTTCTAGAATTATTGTTTGATATTCATCAATGTTATCATTATTGGAAGATTTAGGATCCTTTCTATATTAATAGAGATATGTTTAGAAAATCATAGTTTATATAGCTGGGATCATCTTTCAGTCATTTCTTTTAGTGTGCTCAATATATTATACAAATTTATTTTATATAAATCGTTAGCCAATTGTCCAATTTTTATTTATTGGTTCTCCAAATTAGATCTTATTTATTCTTAACCAAAATCCCGATTTAATTTTTTGAAATCCAATAATGCTTTTCACTTTTGAAAAATGAAATTTAATTCACATTCTAATCTAGTGTTTTATTGATTTATATGGGTTTGAATGTGAATCCATGTTTCATGCTGAAATAAAGGGGGTGGAAGGTCTATCAATTTCCTGTTGTCTCTAAGAATTTTTTATTTGGTGTTGGTTTCACATTATGTCTTTATTTATAATAGAATCATATTTATGTTGATTACATGGTCTATATCCTAAAAAATTATCATTTTCAGTTGAAATGGATGACATATGAAAATTAGAGTATCATGATTGTGAATGATAGAACCCGAAACATTGCTAAAATTTCCATATAGTCATGTCTTATTTTAATTCATTTTAATAACCACAATGTTGGGCATATTATTTTTGGAATATATTTTGTTTCATTACAAAAAATTGTTATTCTAATAAAATTCTTAAGTAATGATTTTTTTTCTAGAGATTGAATGATATATTTGAATTATTCACTTGTTTTATCATCAAATTACAGTCTAGATCAATTAATGATTAATGTTTTAGGGTGAGTCAACAATAAAATTTCACTTTTCTAAATTCATTATAAAATTATTTACTTCAAAATTATATATTTGACTCTAAGATTCAATAGTAACCCTCAAAAAATAGTTCACAACCATCATGATAAGCAATTTTAATATTATTTCTTATTTTATTTAGTATTAAGCTTTGCAAAATATAATAAAACCCCATTTATAATTGATTAAATTTAAAAAATATTGGATCCTATTTTTTCTTCGACCATGTTTTGAAATTTCCCTTCCCATGTAATGGAAAAAATATACTATTTAGTTCTTCCTCTCACATCGAACTCAATAGAATATTCTACACCACAAAATAAATGTCCCTATTGAATTCAATATAACAATCCACGAAATTTACATTAAATTAAAGAATAAAAAAACAATCATATTACTTGATCTCATATTTGTGTCACTAATAAGAGTTTTTAGGTATATGTGGGATTATATAAAGTGGTAAGCACTTGGTATTATAAAATATTAACTATATATTTTTTCACATTTATAGAATGAGGTGGATTGACATTTCCATCTTTTTAATTATTCATATTCTCATACGAATAGCTAATTTAGTTTTCCTTCATAGTTTAAATAATATAAATACATGTGGCTTATTGGTGAAAAATGGGGTATTGATATTGAAAGAAACCTAATATAAATCAAATAACAATATGTATAGAATTATTTGTAAATATTTTATTTTATTTAGATATTATGTTTTATTAATTTTATTTACCATTATTTCTACTCAATTTTTTCATGTTCTATCCCATGAAAGGACATATAAATAAAAAACCATATTACTAGTACATTCACTATTAAGGTGTAAAACTATTATTTTTACTTATTTTAAAAAATATGTTAGTGTGTTATAATCGTTAATACATCTGTACTGACTTCAAAATTGTATGTGTGACCATGGTCATAAGGATTAAAATCGATAAGAAATTAATTAAATCATTTTATTTGATAATTATTTTTAAGATATTGAAATAGTATCAGTATAAGATAACTGATTAAGGGAGAAAAATGTTTTAGATATATCATGAAAAAATCATGATATAGAATTGGGTAATTGTATTGGTTGGTTTATTTAGTCATTAATTTATTCATGTACCACAAAACTAAGGGTTATGAGATGAACCAATGTAGTGGATTATTTTTAATGGTTATGCAATGAGTGAATGAATAATATTTTCACTCAACTATATCGTTTACACATTCACATAATGAAAAAATTATCCATCTATTACATTGATCATTCCAATATGTAACAATTTAAAATTTTATATTAATAATATCTTATTCAAGTGGGAATTTCACACACTACAATGATCATAGAAATGAATATTAAATCCTCATACATTAAGATATATTTACTAATTTAAATAAATTCAATCTAATATATATCATGATATTCAAACAATAATTAGTATTATTTTGTAACACACAATAACTGGTTTATTTGATATGTTGTTTTACATGGAATACCATATTTAATTAAACAACAATATACAATTAATATTATTATTTAATAATAATTTTATCTCCTATCCTTTAAAATATTGGTTATTAATAAAAATAATATTAACGAAAATATATATTTTGAACCCATTTATTCGTTATATATTTCCTATAGATAATAATATGATTCCTTTAAAAAATATTCTAGAAAATAATTTGGCATCCAAAAAGGATGATTTATCATGTTTTTTACACATGATTTAAATTTAAATTTTACAAATGTTGTGAATTTATTTAAAAAATAAATTTAGGTTTTGAAATTGGAATACAACAAATTTATTATGGTAATTTTTTTTAGAACCTTTATTTTGATAAATTGTAGTGGAAATAATGATTTTTAATTGAAAACTATTTGTTATACTAAATTATAATGATATTTTTTTAAAATGGTTATTAAAATAAAATAAATCAAACTGTATATCCAATAATTCAATTTATGTAATTTTAATTATTTATATATTGAATTTAGATAGAAAAATTTTGTAAAATTTTGATTATTTTAAATTTATAAACTCACCCTCTCATCATGTATGTGGGATTTATTTTTAATTATCTTCTTACAATTATATTTAATGATTTAAAAAAAATTGTTGAATTTTTGGAATAAGGGAAATTAGTATATTAAAAAAAATTTAAGTTATGTTTTTAGAAAAATTTAAAATGAAACAAATTTATTAAGGTAAAAACCATTTTACTTTGTGGTTAAAATTATAATATAAGGGTTGAAACCAACAAATATTTTCATCACCAATTTTCAATAAATAGTTTTACCATATTTAATATTGGTTATAATTATATGACCTTGTGGGAAACACATACATGATTTTGACCTGTATAATATGTTATATAAATAATGAGATACCAAACTTAAATTCCATGATTTTAATATATTCAAAGAACTAGTTAATGGATAATCTAAATGTTTTTTAAAAAATATTATTTTGAAACCTAAACGAGTTCTAGTAATCCTAATATTTAATCAATGATTTTTAGAGATGACATAATTAATTTATATTCTTAAGAAATGCCAGCACATTAATTATCTTAGCAAGAATAAAATTAAATAAATTACACTAAAAATATAAATAGTTTTGTAAATTGAATGATTTATTGTCTTCTAATATTTTTTTAGATTAATATAAAATTTTAAACATTTATGAAATTAAGATATAAAAATTCCATCATTTGATTGATATTTTTTAAATTCGAATTAAATGAATTATGTTCATATTAACATTAATGTTTTTTAGTTTAATTATTATTCTATTAAATGATAAAAATTTATAAAAAAATTAACTTACATAAAATTATTTTTATATATTTACCAATGTACTATATTTTCCATTAATAGTCCCAATATTTTATCAAAATGTATATATTTAATATTAGATTGTAAACATATGGTGAGTGAGATTATGATTTATGTGGTTCTTTTTTGACAGAGATGAATCTGTGTTAAAATTAATTTATAATAGGAACATGATTAATGTTTAATATATTAGATATAATATTTAGAATCATAGGGTCCAAATTTTCTAGTATTAGTCACTCTTGTTTCATCCTATGAGATTAATTAAATGTGTTATAAAACTATTTATCATAATGTAAAATCCCAAATGGTAAAATAAGTATACATTTTAGTTAATGAAAATAATTATTAAAACATGAATTTTATTAGGTGTTGGAGGTGTGTCACTACCATATAATCCAAAACCCCATTAATTGTAAATTTTCATCTACATGGGGTAAGGGAGACCTCGTAATAGTGAATACATAAGAGTATTTACTAGAATAGAACTCATCCTAATCCACAAAATATAACTCACATAACTCACTATATCGCACCCTAAAATCCATTTGGATTGACCAAGGTCTACAAATATCACTCCCCAAATATTTTACAATTATCTTAGATTCATTATTTTTTCATAAAATAATGTATCAATGGTATGATTTCAAACAAATGGATGATACTAGAAGAAGAGGAAATGTTCTATGTAAATCAATTTTGTTTCATTTTCTTCTCCACCTCCATCAATTACTGATAAATCATAATTATATAATATATACACTATATTTAAAATAATAATATGTGTTTCGTTAGCCGTATTATTCAGATACATCCATAAATTTTATTAATAACTCATTGTTCATGTACACTATAGACTAAAACCTCACAGATAGGTGATGATCATTTTTCTATTACCACTTTTCATGGTTAGTAGTAATGATTATTTTTAATTATATATATAATTAATATGATATTTATTTTTTAATAATTTATGTTTATTTAGTGTATCACACATAACATCAGGATTACTATTTTTGGAAATATAATATTTTCGCTCAGGTGTGTGGTGGACTACCACCTCACAATTCGATGCGATTCTTTCACAATTTACATAGAATGTATTATAGATGGATTTAATAACCTTTTGAAATATATAAAAAATAAATTTATATTTAAATGAGTGTATATATATATAATTATGTTTTATTTCCTTCAATAATATAAAAATTGAAAAATAGTTCATGTGTCTGTACAATTAATGTTCTTTATAAAAGTAATATTTCATTTCTTGTCACCAAATGATACGGACATATCAAAATACATATATAATAAATTTGAATTATTTTAGAATAATATTTCATATTCTATATATTATGGAATCATTATCCATTTGGTGGAACAAAAAATAAAATGTCAACATATACATGAAAAAATTAAATAATACAAAATATACTGAAAATAGTAAATTATTGTTAACAGAAGGGCCATAATAGGTTTGACAAGGATATTATATGATATTATAAAAATTAAATTTTTTTTCATAAGTTAATAAATTTTTTAAATATATTTTAATTTTGATTAAATAGTTTTTATTCTATTAGAATTATAATGTAATGGATTTTTTGTCAATTTACATTCTTTTATGAATTATTTGTTATTATGATCAAATTTACAGTTACGTGGGGTATATATTTTCCCAATAACATATAATTCCATTAATAATTAATTATAATTATTATTTTAATTATCAATTTAAATTAATTAATCAATAAGGGTTTTAAATTAATTTAACCATGTGGTATTCAATTGAATAACTCATTTTATTTTCATTGAGTTACATTACAATATTATTATCTTCAATATTCATAGATTATATATATAAGGAATTCTAATTTTCTTATATTTTATTTCCATTTTTATTTTTTTACACAATATAAGTATATTTTATTCACTATTTTATTCTCACTTCAATGTTATGATCAATTAAATTGTATATTTTGTAATCTCATTTTAATCGATCTTGTTTATTCTTGGATTTCAGTTGACGAAAGATATTTGAAAATTTTATTAGAAAAACATTTCATTTAATTATAATATTTAAATTAATGATATTTTCTATTAATATTAATAATTTTTCAATTTTATATTAAATATCATTTGAATAATTTTTTTTTAATAAAATCATATTTCATTTCTCTCTTCAGTCAATGAAATTTTTTCATCCAAACAAATTTTGTAAATAAAATTCAGAAATATTTAGAATCTTTTTAAAATTACTTATCAAATTATTTTTACACATATTAAATCATTAAAAATATTTTAAAATGTTTAAAAATAAATATCTAATTTTCAAATGAATTCTCATTTGGATTTTTACCAAAAATTTGAAAGGAATATTTTTTTACTTCTATGAAAAAGGAACATTACTAAAAAAAATTAAAGTAAAAAAGGAATGAACTTTTATTAATTGTATATAATTATTGTAATTCAATAGTGTCATGAAATTCATGTGTCTGATGAATTCATTTCATTTTTATTAGGATATTTTTAAATAATTTTCTTTAAAATTTACTATCACTGAAAAATATATTAATTTTATTTAAAATTGAAAGGGATATTTTCCTCAATTAATTATATTATATATTTTTTTATTATATTTGTTTTAATAAATGACAAAAACCCAAAATCATTCCTCTAATGGAGACAAATATTTGTAAAATATTTATTCTTCAACCAAATAATTTTTGATAAATTTCATTTGGTAATTTCTTGAAAATACACTTCATTGATTCATTTTTGTAGTAAATTAAATTCTATTGCTATTTTCAATTCACAATGATCATTAAAAATAAAATTTCTCAGAAATATACACATTATTTATCAATGATATGCTTATTTATCAACTCATATATCATTAATAAATATAGTTTTTTTATTTTTACTTTATTTTTTTAGTTGTAGAAATATTAAAAAAATATGTATTCATTACGCAATATGGATATATGACCATACAGAATATTGATTCATGAATTTTAATTTATTATTTGATATGTGAGGAAATATGTGGACCAAAAGTGTAGGGTGGGGGCCATCATTACATGTCACATAGTTACATCATTATTTCTCATTAGACCAATTAGTTGATCTATAATTAAAAGGGGTATTACATGACGTTTAGACTATCATTTTCAATGATTTAATGGTAGAGGTATCATGTGTCTGAGAGATGACATCCAATATTTTCAAATTTATTTCTTTTATAACTCTGTTATTAATATCCATGATTATTTTTTCTATGTTATTATCTATCAATGCATTTATTTATTAGTTTTGTGACATAATAAAATTTGTTTCAATATAATTATTGTCTCATTTTGATTACTTCTTATCCTGTTATTTAATTTTAATGTGGGAATAGTTATTTACCCATCCATATTTATTATTATATATCAAATTACTGAAACAAGAATTTGTTCTTATCCAATTTCCTTTTTATATTGATTAATGTTATTATTTAAATATTTTCTAATATTCATTAAAAATAATGAGTTGTTGATATCAATGATGATTTAGTAAATTTCCTAAGGATTTAGAGAATAATACTATGTTTGGTATGTAGAGATATGAAAAAGGGATTAATTTTTTTATTATGAAAAAAATATGTTGAAATTTGTGTCACAAAATTAAAATTCAAGAATCACGTATGTATCAAGATTCCAAGAATAAAAAACAATTTGATCCATCAGAATAAAATTCATTATTTATTTTTCATATGCAGTGATAACATGCAGTGGATCAATGATACTCATGTCACGTAATTATTGTTGGTATCAAATTATATTTAGTAGATTCCATGGAAAACATATTTATGAAATCCTATATTATTTAAAATTATCCTTTGATTTTATTTGGAGATAATTATATGAGGTGACAAAATAAAATTATTAATTTAGTTATTATGTTATTAAGGAATCACATAAATGTATATATACTACAAGTGCTTATTTTTCAGCGTAATTGTACATATGGGTATTAACTCAAAAGAGTGTACATCGATTTTAACTAGATTGTGACACTTTATACGCCAACATGCCTTATAATTCACCTCATTTTGAAATCCCAATGTATATTCCTAGTATTAGTCACATATTTATTACAAATATTTTTGAAGGATTTTAATATATAATGACAATGAATGACATAGTATAATCCCAAAAAAATTAAACTATTTTAAAATATAATAAATGAATTAATTAGGTATTGTGATTTAAGAAATATATTATAAATATATTTTTCCATTGGAATTTGTTATAAAGAATAATTAACAATCTAGTGATTGTGATTAATTTAAGATGAATTGGTGTATTAACTAGTATAAGAGTTATGAATACCATCACAAGTTTATGATTTAAATATTTCAAATATGTTCCAAGACTTAACAAATGATTTTTAGGATTTA
The DNA here is from genome assembly GCA_963277665.1 of Viscum album. Classification (NCBI taxonomy): domain Eukaryota; kingdom Viridiplantae; phylum Streptophyta; class Magnoliopsida; order Santalales; family Viscaceae; genus Viscum; species Viscum album. The sequence continues at coordinate 783,236,114 of OY728153.1, forward strand.
TGTTATGGTATTCTACCAATATTATGTGTGTTTAGGAGAAAATTATTGAAAATATACACTTTAGATTCATATTAATTTGTTAAATAACACCTAAACATTTTATAGTAATAATTTTAATGATATTGATAAAATTTATAGTAAATATTATCATAAATGACAATGTAATAATTTGAAAATATTATTATTGTACAATATAATAAAACTGTATTAAAAATAGAAATCGTATTTAATTGATATTTTTATTTTAAATATTAATCTGATACTTTTGGTAAATTTATAATAATTAAAATAATATAAAATTTATAACCCATATGAAGGGTAACAACCCATCGCTTCTGTAAAGTCATTGGGGCTTGAACCCCTGGCCGAAGGACAATATTTGTTTCCAGACGGCCATGAGCCATTCTGATTTCATTGTTTTCATTTCATTTTTAGTCAAAATTTTTGATTAATAAATATTAATGAAGAACCAATACTATTAATTTTCATGCTTACAGCCCAATTTTGAATATATAATAATTTTCTGTAGAAAAAAATTGTTTTTTAAATAGTTATAGATAGATATAATGATTTTTTTATAGTCATAATGATTTGTTTTTAGTGAATTTGAGTTCTCTTTGAAAAATAAAATAATCTAGATATTAATTTCATGATCCAATGGTATAAAAATGAAATTGATATATGAACAACAATATGAAAAAATTCATAAATATACATTTATAATTTAATTATATTACTTTATATTTATTGACTGTAAAATTATTACTCATCATTAGGAAAATGATCTTATAAACATAATATTAGAATACCATAATTTATGATAAACAAATTGTATTTAAAAACTTAATAGATTTATTGTTTTGATACACTAAACAATAAATTAACCATTTAAATTTTTTTAATAAATGAACTCCATATATCTTTAAATTTATTTATTATTTTCCATAATTTTTATCTTCAAATTCCTCATATGTTCACTTACTCAAAAACCTAGTTATTTGATTATTCCATATTCCAATAGTGTGTTCCATTCCGTATTACTAAGGGGATATTTTTAAAAACTTTTATGATGTGGGTTTTAAATAAAATATATTATCAAATATTGAAAACCATGTGTGTCGAATAATATTTAAATAGTGATGAAAATACTAGTATAAGGCGGGGAAAAGTTTAATAAATATTTAAATGAAAATTTACAATTTTACTATCAAATAACTTTTGAGGGAAAATTTTAGAAACCACATGAACATAAATACAAAAAATAGACCATGATAGAAAACATCCCAAAACTTAACTACTAGATCTACCCCTCCCCATAATTTATACCGAAAAAACCATCATCATTGCATGACCACTCAGCAGATTTTCTCGTGTAGGAAGGCATGGGCAAAAAACTGTTTTCATAGCAAAACCCTCTCAATCTACCAATTCGGAATTGCATGCTCCCGTGATGGATTAATGATATTAACTTCATATGGAGAAGACCCATGAGGAATTCGTGAAGATTACCACCAAAAATTCACATCAAATCCAAAAAAACTCACAACAAACAAACTCAAACTGAACTATCATACCTCACAAAACGGTCAAAAGTATCATCCATTTTTTCATCATTGAAAAATAATTTGAGATTCCCAAAAATAGATTCCCAACACAATTTCCATGATATTGAAGATAGGGGAATGCCTGGTACACTCAGTACTAGATGTTCAAACTTACAAGCCAACTGATCCTAGGACAGAATGTACTCCTCAAGTTTGATCCTCCATTTATTGAAGCCACCTACGAGGATTAATTCATTCTTATCAATCCAAAAGTATGTCTCCTTACTGAGTTCTACCATTAAAGACATTCCCATCATCATAGATTCTCCCAGATAAGTCACATTATGAAGTAAAACTTGATCGAAAAATTCATCACCAAAACATAGAAATAGTTCCAAAGGTTGGTCATAAATAGCCTCTAAATTTGCTATCATGGAATTTAGCTTCTTAGCATAATGGGTCTCCAAGGGAAGAGGTAAATAGGATTAGTATTTATTTCTTCTTTCTTTATTACTGCTATTACACATTTCCCTTGGGACTTCACCATTCGAATGACCAGCCGAAATTCCATTGAGTCTATTCACATCGACCTCATCTGCATCCATCAACCTTGTTATAACAGAACGCGATCCAACTCCATCAAGGCCATCAAATCTAATTCTCACTGGTAAAGGGGTCATATACAATGGATTTGAACCTCCTTGTCTCTCCTTTATAGATAGAAATTATACCTCCATAACAAGACCCTACCTCTCTTTAAAAAAGACACTATTACATGTGTTCAACACCTTGGTGTAAGAAGCAGTGTTTTCCTCTGCCTCACTACACACCCGCCGCTCCATACTAGTTATAAGCCCCTCCATATAGGCCAAATCAACACTCACTCTCACACTCTCCATAGTAATATCCTCATTCCAATTAAGAGGGCCTCTAAGGTCCTTTTTAAGCATATTGAAAACCATTTAAGCCTTCTTATTACCCAAATACACTAAGTCCTTCTCCAATGATGTTTTATAATCATCATATGATGACACCATGAGATTTACTAGAGAACTGGGAAGAAAAACCATCTTTGCATGACTTGATGTCTATAGAACTCTTAAAATAGTCTGTGATCTACAAACTTTTCCAGCTTGACCATCACAATCCATCCCCCTAGCCTCCTAATTATACATTCCAACATCCACAAAGACCTCCTCAGCCTTTCCAAGGACACTAACCACCTCCCATCCAAAAACACGAACACCCCGATGATAGCTAACTGAAATGTTCTCTAATAGTTTTATGTAGATAATAATTCCATCCAGTTCTCATAAATCACCCATTTATTGAACATGTACTCCTCGCCAATAGTTACACAAACGTTCTTGAAATGAATCCACGACACATACATCTCCACAATGACCCATAGGTTGACAGGGTGATAGACAGACTTATATTGGCTATCATCACAAAGGAACTATCCAACAATATTTTCAAATTTCAAAATAATAGGGTGACTTTAAATGGAAACAGTAAATTATGATAGCTTACCCAGACCACAAAAGAAGTAGAATCGGGACCCATATGGAATTCAGATGACCATCAAAAAAGGAAGAAAATATAACTGTTGAAGCTATGGGGCCTGCACAACTAGGTAGTGATGTGATATTATTTTGAAGAGAATCAAACAATAATGTGATGGATATCATGAAAACTAGCCATCTCCCTCTAATATAAATTTCAATAACTGAAGAATTATCTATCGAACGAGTCAAACGATGGTCACCTCTTCTTAAAATGTGCAACTAGACTGATGTTCCTAAGTTCCGATATTTTTGAAAACACAGAAGTCGATAAATGATGGTTGGGAAATCCATCAACCAAATTCGGTACTTTTGGGGAAAAGAAATCATTCAGGAAGGGAGGAAGAAAATTGGGGTTCAAGAATGGGTGAAAAGTAGGCCTAAATCTATTGAGGAACGTCAAATATCCCTTCCTCGGTAAGGGGGGAGGTATCAGCTCAATGGTCGCCATTATCTATGAGGGTAGAATGGAATATAATGATTTTTTACATTATGATATATTAATTATATTAAATGATTCCAATATATTCTATATATTTAAATTTATTGAACATTGATATTTATTTTATTGAACAAAATAATGAGTTTCATTCAATGATTTCCTTACATCCATTACTGGATTTTACTGAACAACAAAAAAAATTAACATTATTATTTAATATGATAGTTATAACCCGAACATAAAAAGTTTTTTTATAAAAAATATTAACTAAATTATGATCATATATAATTTAAATAATTTTAAATTTATATATTTATTATAAATTAATATATGAATCTCATAAAATAAAAATCACTTTGTTTTGAAATACATGTTTTTTTCTAAAAAACATGATAATTGTGCATGGTTCACATAATTTAACATTAAAATTTTCAACTTTAAGATAAATTATTTGAATAAATAAATTTTATTTTTGGATATATAAGTACAAAAATAATATATGGTACTTTTTTTATTTTTTGGATACAACTCATTTTATTGGATTAATATTGAAAAATACAGAATTTCAATTGAAAACCATCATTTTAATTAAAAAACTTATATTGGAACATTATATCATTAATTGTTTTAAAAGTAAAAATAGTCCAAGTGTACAACCATTAATCCAATTTTGTATATTTTTATCATTTTTATGTTGAATTTATATAAAAAATAATTCTAATATTTTGATCATTTTCACTATAAAAACCAGTTCTCTCGTAACAGATGTTGGATTAATTGGAAATTAATTTTTACAAAATAAGTAACTTGAATTTTTAATTTTTTCGATATTTATAACAACCATATTTTATAATTTATAATAAGGTCATCATAAATTTGGAGAGATATGAAAAGTAAAAAAAATCAAATTCTTTATATCAATTAATGTAAAAATTATATTACATAGTTGTTAAAATGATATTATAAGTTTTTAAATAAACTACCAATTTTTCAAAAACACAATTTATGGATATATATATACACTTTTTATCATAGGCTCTAATTTGTTTTACTATTTTGGATTGTATTTTGTGATAGTCAGAAATATAATATTTTATTTAATGAAAAACACATAAAATGTATGACCCTTGATTTTCATATCTATAATGATTTCGGATAATGAAAAAATAGGTATGTTTATACATTTCATTTTAAAATATAAATGAGATATATTTATCATATTAATTTATCTCCAATATATAGAGATGAAATAATAATTATATTTCTTTATAAATGATGGTACCTTAATTATTTTGTTAACAATAATTTAATATTAATGATTCCAAAAATATAAAAATTAATGTAAATTGAATGAATTAATTTATGAAATTAATTTTTTAGAAATAATATATTATTTATTTACATTTTAACTTATTATATTAAAATTAAAACATTATGATGATAATTTTAAAATTTAAATTAATTGAATAATGTAATAATTTAAATTTAATTAATTTTATGTTGAATGTTATTCAATTAATTCATTTAAAATTAATGAAAATAATATATTCTATAATGTTAATTTATCAATGTTAATAAATATCATATATTTTATATTAATGGACTAGTAGTTCTTTTATAATTACAGTAATCAATATAAAATATTATCCACATAGTTACTATGGTTATGATTTATGCGGTGTTTTTTTCATAATCCTTGTAGTTTTATTATCATTAATTTACTTCATATATTCTATATATATTACAAAAAATTATAAATCATAATTTTTATAATAGGTTAAACTATTTTCAAATAATTTTGACACTTTGTTATTCAAAATTTATAAATTACAATGGTTAGAAAACTGTTTATGTTTATAAAAAAATAAAATTGTCAAATAGGAAAACATTTCAGTTAAAGAATGAAATGTTTTAAAAATTAGTAATATTCTTATTCTTCAGTGTTTTTATAAAATAATATACAAAAAAAAATTATCAATCTTGGGGCCACATGTGGTAATGGATACAACCTATCAGTGAATACTTTTCAGTATTTATTTGAATTTCATTTCTCCACATCTATTAAAGGAAACTCACTCCCCTCTATTATACACATCAATAAAGTCCTTTTTCTCAACCAATATCATCAAAAATCACTTAATAACTTCCCTACCGTCATTTTAAATTATATTTTCTTTTTAGGAAAAAAATTTCATAGTTTTACTACAAACATATAGAGGATACCTGATGATGTGTGAATTTACATCAAAAAATTTTTGGTATTATGTTTATATCCATCCGATTCAATTTATAGTATGTCATTCATATATAATTAAATTGTAATATTAAATATACTATGATGTTTTATGTTATTTTTATGACCTGCATGTTGACACTATTTTTTTATATGATTTATGAAATCATGATTCATGTGTTTGGAGGATAACAACCTCACAAAACGATGACGTTAGTTTTTCCATTCCCTCATTTCATGGATGAAAATAATGATAGTGTTGTATTTTTTAAATAATAAATATTCTTAATATGATTTTATGAATAATTTTTAATTGTTATATCACACAAACATTCATGCTTTACAATTTTTTGGAATACGGTATTGTCACTTATATGTATGGTGGACTACCGCCTCAAAAAATGATGTGATTCATTCATCTTTTACATGGAACATATTAATGATTTATTTTTTAAAAATATAATATATATATATATATATATATAATTAAAATTTTACTATGTTTATAATATAAATATATATCATTAAATTTTCATTCCTTTTATTTGAATAGAAAATGTGGCATCATTTAGGAAAATGTATGACCAACTCTCTCCATGAACAATTTATTTCATTTATTGTAAATATTTTATTTAGATTTCTATAAATAAATATTTACATAATTTATAATATAATTTTTGGGTTATCATTTATATTCATATATAAAATTTAATATGGGGGTATTTTATATTTAAAAACTTTCAATTATATTCATTTAAAATGATTTAGTTTAAAAAAATTAAAACATACTCAATTAAACAAACCCATTAATGTATTTAAAATAATTAATCATACATGACTGAGGTTTGGTAATTTAATAATCATTAACTTATTGATTTAGATTATGTATTCAATAGGATAATCATAATCATGAAAAAAATAGTACAAACATTTAAAAGACCGTAATCATTATTTTTATGATAGGCATAAAAAAGGAGAGATTTTATCATAATGTTTATATAATTTTAATGATAAATTGAAATTATTGTAATCACATAAGAACGTAATTAGAGTATTTCTTATGTATTATAATTGGATTGGACACCATCAAAAATGTATATAATAGAATGGTGTATAACTAATACAATTTCCATTGTACAAAAATGCAGTGGAAATGTAAAATAATATAATTATTTTATCCCTAATAGGTATTTATCCAATATCCTTCTATATGGGACCCTATATTTATTAATTAAATAAATTATATACTACCCAAAATAGGGTAATACCTCGATACAAGAATTGAATGCTATCTTTCTTGACCTATAATCACTCGATTAAGAAGATAATTATCACCTCAATCATCATTCCTTCAGAATCCCCATATCTTTAAATGATTGGCACATCTATCTTCCTTTCCCCGAAATCCCTTGATCGTAATCACCATCAATTGGCATTGCACTACGATAAAATCTCTAGAAATTCACATGTATGTACAATGACCAGTTTTCAACTTGACTTTAGAGTCTCTGACATGAAGAAGATATTTGGCAGATCTCTCACAGGATGTATTGAAGTGGTCAAATAGTTATGATTTCATAAAAATGACTATGTATTTATAGGCCTCATCCCAATAGTAATATTTTGGCTTCAATGGTAAATTTTCCGCTACATTCATGGAGGTACATGGACACATGGTACCCCATGTAAATCATGTAAGTGAAATAATGAAACCACATTATCATGCATATCAAAATAGAATACAAGATATTATTATGATTAAAAGGTTTTCTTTTTAATACGAAACTGTTTCGGGATATGATAATGTTGTTATGAAATGAATATGTATCTTCCGATAAAATAAAAAAGTGAATAGTACCCGAGAATAATTATTTATGCAATGATAGTTAATATCTTTTATCTAGTATGTACAATATAAATCAATGTGTACTATAGAAATTCCAATTGGCATGACTAATATAAATAGTGATTGGTGAGTGTGATATAAATTGTAGTCATCCTTGTTACAATAATCATGGAAAAAGTGAAAACTATATTTAATGGTGTGTAAGATATTTAATGTAAAAAGTATAAAAAACATAATGAAGGATATGTATAATAAAAATCATTGAAGTAAATATAATAAAAAAATATATGAATTCATTTTAATACTATTTTTATGATTCACAAAAAAAGGAATAGAAAAGCCAACAGTGGAATTTTTACTCCCCAATTTCCACTATCTGAAAATAAAAAACAACAAGTTAAATTTATGTGTAAGATTAAAATAGAAGATATATTTAATATTTACAAGTCAAACACGTATACTTAAATCCATTTTAGTAATAAAACTCTTCTAAATAGAATTGGAATATGACTAAACTCCCCTTAATATATCAAATTGATAATAATCGTATTCAAAAGATACCCCTCCCTCTTACCATAAGTATTCTAATTTTGAGAATTTATCTCCTTTATAAAAACATTCTCTGGTATTCTACAACATTATAGAATTTTATTAACTTTCTAATTGATAATATGGAATGGGAGAATTATTATATCAATAATAAGTGTGATAGAGAAATAAATTTTGAAAGAAATTAAAGTATTTCTTCATCTATAAATAGTGAAACAATTTTTATCCAATAAATGAAAAAAAATCAATATCATGTGATATAGATGTCAGTCACATTCATTAAATATTCCAAAAAAATTATGATCTCAAATAATTCATTATATTTCCATTTCGTTATCATTCTCCATGAAATCCAAAACCACTCTTTTTATCTTCATGAAATCTTTTCTATCCACCATGATCATGTCAAGATATCCTTTTTGAGAAAAATTCTACTTATCTAGATCTAAAAAAATGTTCTTTGTTATGATTCAAATCATCATGAATATCTAGTTTCGCTTCCATACTTATAATTCTTTTTTCTTGAACCTTTAATTTTCCTTCTTGAGCAAAATATTTTCTGTCTAACCTCTGGTTAGATTTTTTAGGATTTTGACTTAATAAGACATCAATGTATTTTTATTTTTCATGTTAATGATATCATACTGATTAGGAAATATATTTTATTGTATGACATCTAGCAGAATATCAATTACATTTAAATCACCAGAATTACTTTCATCTGGGCCACTCAAAAATTTCAATTTCTAAGATGTATTACTTTGAAAAAAATTTAATGCATGCGAGAGTTCATTAAAAATATTATTTAGATATTTTATTTTTCCTTCATGACGTGTTATTGTTTCATGAGTCATGTGTGAAGACATTAACACTTTATTACATGAATTCCTGAGAACATTAAGGCTATCATCAAACAATTAATGTCTACCTCCAGACTCATCATTTGTTTTAGTTTAATAATGAGTTTATTCTAGTTTATTGTTTTGATTATCGACCACAAAATAAAATTTCCTTTATACTATTGGTAATAAATTAAGAGATTTCTCTATTCATATGACAGATTGAAAAAGATATTCATCAACGTTTAAATGGATAGTATGATATGAATCTATGTCTTCTTCATAACTTGGTAGTCTAACACTATGGTTTCCAGCATCTTCATCGTATGAATTTTGATACTGATTGATATTGGATTTGTTTTTTTCATCCTTATCAGATATTTTAATAAATTTGTGAGATTTATATCCCATATAATCATCCAATGATGATTAAATATATAAGGATGGATATTTTCCTTATGTTATCTTTGAGCATTTGACATGAATTTTATCTCATTTGATCTTTTGATCCTTTCTATTTTTTTCATCTTTTTTTCTGTGATTTTGTGGTGTGGAATAGGTTATAATTATTATACATCCATTTTCACTTTTACTAGAATCTCCCACTGTTTCCCCCTTCGGAAGTTGGGTATAGAACTACATTACAATGACCTACAGTAATCGGGGTTTTCATCGCCGATAACTCATGGGGACACATGTTGGTCGAGATGAATTGTGGACGGGATCATCACAATCTTTTGGAGAAATTTTTTTTCCTACATCGATACCATCATATAGATTTATGACATGTTCTTGAATCTCTTCTTAATCCCAATACTGGACCGTCAAACCATTGAAAATGGGTATGGGTCAAATCTCTTTTATTTTCATTAGACCAAGATCATATTTTTAATCCATCTAAATGCATAATATATTCTCCATCATTTTCTAGTAATAAGTGGTATCTTATGTGATGAACCCATATGACCAAGTGTATCATGCCATTGTCTCTTTTATGGAGGAAATTGATATTTTGAAGATTAGATTGATCTGTTATGAGGGTTACAACTTATCATGGTCATCATATGAATAAAAACCCACATAGTATGGTTGATCTGTGCAGTTTAAGATTATGCAGTATAAACTAATATGTGGAATTCAAAAAATTAAACATTTTAGCTCGAGTTTTGAAGAGAAATACTATGTATCCATTCTATGGAAGGAACTATAGTCATCGTTGTTTGATCGATGGTGAGGATTACACAATTAGGATTCCCTAGTGAATGTGTATTTAATACCTACTGAGGTGTTCATTTCATCCCCATATTCCCACGTGATCCATGCCTATTGTGAGAAATACAGGGGAGTTCATGATTATACACATGGAGTATGTATATGTTACTTGCTTATGGGGAAATTCCATGGTGTTTTTGATATAGAGATTGGGCCTTATAAGAGGCATCCAATGTTTCCCAACTATTTTTGGAATCTGAGTCCTCATAGTTCTCTTAAATATGTTGGGGATTACACACTGAGGATTGCACATGGAAATGGTGATTGATGTATAATGTGGTGTTCATTTCATCTCATAACCCCACATGAGACACACTCATAGTGAGAATCAAGGGGAGTCTATGAACTGCAAAATGGAGTATGGATATGGAATTTTTATATTGGGGAAGTCCTCAGAGTGTTTGATATTGATATAGTGCCTTTAAGGAAACATCCAACATATCTCAGTTATGGAATGAATCTGAGTCCTTGTAGTTCTCATTGATATATATTGTCTCACACATAGACTTCCATGGTGAATGGCTTTTTAATGACTAATTAGGCATTCGTTTCATCCACCTTTTCCCATGTTATCGATTCTCATTGTGAGAAATAATGGGTGTGCATAATCAGCCTCCTGTAATATGGATATGGGATCTGTGTATTGGGGACGTACATGGTTTATTGGATATGGATATTGGGAAATTAATAAGGCATCCTACATATCCCAGTTATGGCATGAACTAGAGTACTTATAGTTTTATTGAAGATGATGGTGATTAAACACTGAGGATACCTCGATGAAAAGGTGTTTGATGCCTAAGGTGGTATTTGTTGCATTCCTATAATCTTACACGAGCCATTCTCATTATGAAAAAAATGGACTACATGATCATCCTCATGGATAATGGATATAACACCTGTGTATTTGGTAAGTCCTTGTACTATTTGAAATGGATCTCATTACTTTAACCAGTAATCATATATATCACAGTCATAGAAGGAATCATATTTTTCATAGTTCCCTTAGATATATTTGGAATTACACAATCGGGCTGCCCATGAAGAATAAGGTTTCTTATCTGAAGGTTTTTACTTATCCATTTGGCATACCATAGAGGTCATCATGTGATATGGATCAAAAAATGTAATTTCATTCATGAGAGTCATGGTATCATGATTCGATGGTTGTCATATATCTTAGATGACACCCCAGAGAGACATTGTTGGACCTGACTGACATGTCTAGAGGGTGACACATGATCATACCGGCATTCCTTGGAGGTCATCGTGTGACCTTCCTCGACCATTGTTTGGGGTGTCATGGGATTCATGTTAATGTTATATTAGAGGTGTGTCATATCTTGTATGACACCAATGGGAGACATCATGGGACTAGGATTACAGGTTCAGAGAGTGTTACAGGTCTTGGTTGACACCTTGAGGAGACATCGAGGGACCAAGCCAATATTTCTAGAGGGCATTCCATGAGAGCTAGAGTATCATGTCCAAATGTGTAAATGACACTCAATTGACATGAATGGGTGTCATTATTTGAGTTACCTTGTGCATCTTGAGTATATAACTAATACAGGGTGGAAATCCTAGAGGGTTCGAAGCATCCAAGTGGTGTTTGTTAAGGGTCAACAATAATTGTCCTGGCATCAATAATGCATTATGAATATTCAATATGACATGTCTAAGGGATGTCATGAGGTTCAAGTGGCATGATTGAGTTCCATCACATATTCTTGATTAACAAGTGCAAATAACATGGAGGTCTGTGATCATTTATTATACTTGGGGATTCCACTTTGAATCCTTTTTTTCTTATTATGTTCGAGTTCCTTGGTTTGAGTCATTGTTAGTTTCATTGGGTCTTGAATTATCTGGAGTTAATGTGAATTGTTCTCTTCATGTCTAACTAGATGTACTTCACATGATCTTTTTTTAATCATAGGAACCATGTTATGTGCATTGGATGACTGAGCGGGCAGATCACTGATGTATTACCTAGTGGAAAGTCGGCTAGTATGATTATCAGAGGTGCACTGAAGCCTAGAGTTTGAGTGCTGACATGTGTAGCATTGGTTTGGGATCAAACATCTAGTGTTCGATCAAACACCCGAAGAACCATCCCCCCAAACCCTTTTTCTGAGTTAAAGTAGATATTTTAAGTGAATATCCAACCATGTACTCACTAGTTTTTATGGTGAATCAAGAGTAATTACAACATTTAGTCAATGAGGGCTCTAGTGTTATGAATTTTCGCAATTCTCTACGGTGTTCTACGTCATGGTTTCCACCTTATTTTCAAAGGCTACAAGTCCATCAATATTTTATTAGATTACTGCAAACTATCTAGTACTTTTTCTTTGATGTACTTCTATTTCTTCATGTCAACATGTCAATGGGTCTCAGATAAAACCAAATCAATGTTCAAAGAATTCTATGAGTCCTTGGATGGTTTGTCTCAGGGTTTCACGAGACCACACAAAGTGTGCATTGGGAGCATCACATTCCCTTCAGAAATCGTGAACCCTTCTCTCATTCTTCATTTCTATCATGGTTTTTATATTAAGATGTTTGAGAGTCATGTGATATTTTACATATTCTATTGATTATGTATCCAATATTTTCTGGAGACACGACACATTAATAATATGCATTGCATTGTGCATGATCATTTGTGGACAAGTACTCAAGCCAAAGGGATTGTACGAGGTGAAGCGGGCATGTCACAGAGGTATAATGGTGTTATGTGGGTCTTTAAGGGAACACCAAATGTGTTTCAGCATTTGTAGACTCCTATCACATTTCCTTTTTCTATAACCATTGTTTCATTTCACAAATATCTGACATTAGGAAGGATTTCATGATCAATATTTGGATATTATGCCTTATTTTTGGGAGATGTCTCACAAGACCAGTATGGGGAATATAGAGATCGTGCGAGCATGTAGGGGAAATGTCTTTTGTTATTATTTAGGGAACTGCATTGTTTTCTAGTTTTAGGTGTAGGTTTCAAGTAGGGAGGCTGAAAAGAAAAAGGGACTTCGCGAGGTGAGGTGGTCATGACACCAAGGTCTCATAGTGTCTCACGGATCTCTTTGAAGTGCATGTCGCATGTCCTTCAGTGAATGTGAACACAACATGCCTCCTCCCTTTTGATCCCATTTATATACTGTGATAAGGGATGTGAGGAATGCGAGTTTTCTCAATTAATATGTATTATTTTTAATTGATTTTCATTTGTTTTCCATCATGACCAATATGGATCATATGAAATTGAATAGGTATTATGAAAAAACCCTAGAGTCTATCTTTATAGCATCATGGAATTGTCTATTGGATTATAGGTGGTGTTACTATTGAGTCCAAGGGGTACCATGATGTTCAATGGACATGTCATGGTGTGTCACAAGTCATCATGGGCATACCACATGCCCTTTAGAAACTATGATCCCCACACACATCCTCTTATTATCTTATTTATTTTATTTGATGAAGTCTTGGATGTATTTTTTGAAGGAATGGATATCATCATAGTATTTTATTCTCCCCAATGATGATTTACTGTGTCATCTTTCTGACCACCAAGGGTATCATACATTATATGTCACTTCTCATGATTTTCAACGAATTATGGAATGTTTTTCATGTACATACCAATGAAAAACTACATGGCCAAGGGGATGTTGAACTTTTTGTCATTGTTCTGCCACTAGATTACTGGGGTTCTCAATTAGGTGGGATCTTTGGGAAATTATTTGAGTTATGTGACTGGCATGGAGATATTATGTGACCCTATAATGGTAAAAAAATATAAATTCAATAATATTCATCTTCGTCATTTCTCACATGGTAAAAAAATGTCATTTTTCAGATGTTTATTATTTTGTGGTTTTGTTGATGCCTATTTTTGGCTATCAAAAAATTCCCCCCACTAGGAACATTTGAGTGGACAATGAATTGGTCCTATAGAGAAATAAATTCCTTCCAGAGTCCTTAGTGGTGTCACAAACCTATGTGCTTAGGTGTCTTTAGGTATATCGATAGAACGTTGGTATTCTGTGAAATTCCAATATATAGGGGTTGTGGAGTACATTTCATTCCATGGGACTCCTCCTTCCCCATAACGCTCCTACAACTACCTTGTCCAAAGACATTACAACTTACCCTTAGTGTGTTCCCTACTCAAGAGTGTTCACCGTGAGTCCCGATTGCAAACCATTCTTTTTCACATGACTTATTTCATCTCAGACACTCATATGTCGAGACTATGGACTAGTCATTGGTAATTACTTTATCTTAGGTGGTTTACATGAGGTCTTTTTGAGTTCGGAAAGCATGAAATTTTGATCGACTAACATGAATAGGTCCAGTTCACATGATTGAAAGCCTCAAGGGATTTCATGAGATGCTCTTGAGGCCACATATGGGTCATGTACCCAACAATCCTTCCATAGACCAGTTAGTTCACAAACTGTTTGTTGTGTCTCTTGAATTATTTTAGGGTCATGTGATGTTCATGATGCCATTAGGGTATTTTAAATCCTTTAATTTTGTGATGATTTTAGGTTTTTCATAAAACATGTGGGATTTTCTTATTTTCCAGATAAATATTGGTTCCAATCAATCAACACACAAGAATTCAAAAAGTAAGGTAAGACTATCAATTTCTAATCATGACGCTATATTTGTGAGAGTGGATCCCACCTTCCAGCGTTCAATTGTGTCATATCAATTGGTCCTACTAAAGGTGATGGGTTCAAAATTTGTAAGCTAACCTATTTCAGGCTAATTGCTACTCTATGGGTTTGGTCTTATTAATAACGTCTCAGTCCCTCTGTCGATGACTTCATTAATACCCTACTCATGGATATGAAGATCTTTAAACACATTGTATGCCAATCATTCACTAGGGGCCATTTTATCTCAATGGGTGACCATGTACAAAGTCAAGTGTTGCCTTCCAAGCTGAGATACATTGATGAAAACGATCATTTATCTTATTGGTACATACATATGTAACACTAAAAAATAAGAAAGTATGCTTCTTAGAGAATGTATGAATGGATTCTCAATTAGGACATCTGTTTGGGGGGAACCTTTGGAATGGATTGGGTATTGCCTTCCTCGTTCCACACTATCACTGTCGAGTACCAGAAGGTGCTGAATGAAATTGGGATGTTAAAATCTATCTGGATATCGTAGACATCAACATATTGAACCAAAAACATGATGGTGGATTTACTCAGCCTTCGAATCCCAGACTTGAAAACCTTCATCCTCACACATGATGACGTCGGTATCAGCCTTCAAGATATGGATTAGGTTTGTGGTGCACCTGTACTTGGCAGTGTGTCTCACATGTCCTATGAACATTTATACACATGGGATTACATGACAAGATTCCTCCTTTAACTCAAAAAATGTTCATGTTTTCTGAAAATCCCCACCCTAAATGGGTTCTCCCTATGGGGATATCCCTTCCGAAAAATGAGTTGAATATTTTATTGAAGAAACCGGTGATGATCCAACATTCAAGAAACAATGTTATTGGCCTCCCATGGATTTAGGTGGTGAACCAGGTGATTACTAGCTCACAGTCGTAAGATAGAAGTAAAAATATTGGTGTTGGTATTTTATCTATTGTATTGATTGGTTGGTCCAACTAGATTACATCATTTAAAGGTACCTTAGTGGTTACTTACATTCATCAAAAGAGAAAGGGGATTCAGCGATTCCACTTTTTTTTTAACCTAATATAGTGGCAGGGGTGATTTATGGAATACCGATCCTAGTGCTGGAAAATATCTAGCTACTTCTACATCATTATTAGAAAATAGAATCCCTTTATTTTAATGAAGGCCTCTACAAAGGGCTATAGGGTTGGATGGGGGCTCATCCGGGTGGCTATATGTTTCTGATTGTATGAGAAATCATCAATATCATCCTCGTATGACATATGGGGTCTCTTAAAGGGGTTAAAAACCATTTCATGTAAGGATTTTTAAAATTGGGATTTCATAAATCATCATGAACATTTATCCTTTAGGAAATATGATAACGAACATATTGAATTTTTTTTCAATGATTTTATGGTTATCCTTTGTGATCATGACAATATAATTTCACTTCATGAGGGGGTTTATTCCACTCAATTTCAAGGGAACCTTGTTTGTGAGTGGTATGTTCCATGTAGTTTTATCCATAATGTTTTTTGTCCAACAAAGTTATCCTAATTCGATCTGTGTTTGAATGGAGGAGCTGCAACACACTGAGGAGTTGGAGACTAATTCAGTCGATCAGTTTCATCAATCTAGTGTTGTACTTGTGAAAAGACTTTCTGGTCTAAATGACTTGTCTGAGAGGAAGTTATGATGGAAGTATAATTTTAAAAACATTCATTAGATCACGGTAGAGGCTCAAATGTGTATAAATCCCTCATTTTATGTGTAATTTTATTAACCATGTTACCAGTCTTCATATGACATCACTCACCATTTTTAGTATATAAGATGTGCATGAAATGTCTTTGTTTTGATATTTCATGAATATCGGATGATATACATTTTTTTCTATGTAGTGAATGTGAATGGATGTCAGGTGTGGAGGGATATCATTCGAGTAAGAGATATGTCTTGAAGGATGTGTGCTTTCCATATTAACATAGAGAAGTAAATGCATGATAGAATGATATAGTGTGCCCCACGAAATGTGGAACATTCATTAGTTTTGGGTCATTTTGATTGATTACATGTTTCCTTATTTTATTGTATTTTATTTGGGACATTATTGTTTCATTAGTTTAGGTTATTTTAGCTCAGACTAGACACTTCATTAGTTAATGGTCATTTAGCTCAGACCATCTATTTTATTAGTTTAAGAAATGTTTTCTCGGTCATTATGTTAGCTTCATTTAGAGCCTTTTAGCTCAGACCATTTATGTTTTTAGTTTAGTGTATTTTATCTTTGAGTGTATAGTTCATTATTTTATAGTCATTTCCGATAAACCTTATATTTCTTTTGATCAGGGAATATTAGCTCAGATTTTCTATTTCATTTGTTTAGGGTATTTCCACCCGAACAATATGTTGATTTATTTTATGGTTTTCTAACTCAGACAAGTTTTTTTCTTTAGATATGGGTCTTTTATCTCAGATATTTTATTTCATTAGTTTATGATGATTTAGCTCGGATATAATATTTATTTAGTTTAGTGTTTTTAGCTCAGAACATTTTTTGGAATTATAATAGTGACTTTTATTATAGACCTTCATGGAATCTTGGATGGCATGCCAATAATTACTCCAAACACTCTTGGGTGATCAGTTCTATCACGGTAATCACAGGGCACATCAGTTTATGAGTTTCATTTATGTAAAGGGGGTGATAATTTTAGATAGTTGGTTATGTCTCTTGTGCATCATTATAATGGTTAGGAAAGGATAATATCCACTATTCTCTATGGGGTACATAAGATTCATGGGGTGAATATAGTTGAGGCAAAAATATTCAGAATGATAGTCCATGCTCGATTGTTTGAATGCGAGTGATATAAGTAAAAATCCAATAATATGAGATAGATTATATGGAATGGGGAATAAATGAATGTTATATCCTTTAAAACTAATTGGTTCCATTTTCTGTTGTGTTTTTATTGTAGGAAAAAATGATTATAAGGCCTATCACTACTCGTCCCCCAGGGCCTGGGCCATGACTAACCTAAGCCTACCTTCCATAGGACGGGGGATGGAGACTAGCACCAATGGGGTAATTACATAAAACTGGGAAATAATTGCATTTATAACCTGTAAACACTCACAACCGATATGATCATGAGTAAACTGAATAACCAACAAGTCAGTATAGTTAGTAAAAAATGCTCCAGAATACAAGCCCAACTAGAGAGTACATGAAACTGGAATTACAAGTACAACTGAGGAAAACATGTAAAATGGCCACTGGTTCATCCTCCATGGTTCCTACCCGATGTCTAGGCATAGATCACCTCCTCAGCACTCCACATCCATACGTCTCCTCCATGAACTGACATGCCATAAGGTCCACCTCCGGTTACCATCCAGTCCTAGTACTCTTAGCCTCAGTCAGTGTTTTCCATCGTCTGCATCCAACACAACGAGGCGCGGGCATAACCCGTGTAGCGGTGAGTATAATGATACTTAGTAGGGACCCTAGGACCATCAAGGTCTCAAAAAATCTATCAAGCATAAACCACAAAGTATGAAAACAATAGTTAACCCATCATAGGTATATGCCCATACATATACCTATGTAATCAAGTAATCCATCTAAATCATGAAAAAAACACTAGGTTACTGAGTCATCTCACATAGGTATAAAACTTATGTAAAGAGATTTAGATGATCATATGTAGCCACGAAATCATCTATTCTGTCGAACCCACATAGGATCCAGGAACAGAAATATGAACTGTCGAACCAACACTGGATCGGGGAACAAAAGTATGAATTTTCGAACCCACACAGGATCTAGGCATAATAGTCAGTGTTTTCAAACCCATACAGGATAAAGGAAGAGTCTTCTGCACTGTCAAACCCACACAAGATCCTGGAACAGTATTCGAAGCTATCGAACCCCCACAACATCTAGGAACAGTCACCAGAGTGCAGCAACCCACATGGTTCTTGCACAAAGTACATTTGATTCAGGGAGGGTACAATTCTCAAGCCAAATGTCGATACATAAAATTCCACTATGTCCCAAGAAGGAGTATCTCTATGTTTCTTTCACGTCATCGAGGGACAAGACAAACAATTCATTTCCAAGACACAGAGGATGAGACGAACAATCCATTTACAAAAAAGTACACGAAATGTTGTAATAAGGTACACACCGTGTAGTCAGACCTCAGGTACTGCCTGTGTGCAACAACCCATGTCAATAGGCTAGTCGTATAGAAAAGTAAGTACATGGCATGTAGTATGGTGACACGCCGTGTCCAATAAAATAGGGATGACTCCTTGTACACTGGCCATGTGCATGTCTATGTCCTCAACCTATGTTTTCCAACCTGTGTAACTGGTACACAGGGTAGCCCGTTTCAGTGGCCTTCCCTTGTCGTGTGGTGGAGTACATGCCCGTGTACATCAGCCCATGCCTGTGTATCCCTGGGAAACATTCCTAGTCTCGCATAAATGCCTCTGCCAAGATTTTTGAAGAGTACACACTGTGTGATTGGGGTCACACGCCATGTCATCCACGTCTTATGCATGTTACCCCAACTGTAGTACACTCATAGTACACTGTGTGTTCTTGAGATGTACATACCGTGTATTTTGGAATTTTCCCGAAACGACGCTTCTAGCCAGGGCGCCTCCCATGATGCATGTTCATCATTATGATGGTCCGATCTCCACGAAATTGTAGACTCTATGTCACCCTAATGTTCTGAAAACATTACAAGTATTTTCAGACATCTGATCGGCTCTGAAATCCCATTATGATTCACCCACTTGAAAAACAATCGAAGAACAGTCTTCCCAACCTGGTCGGATCTGTCTCTTGCTATCATCTTTTCACCTCCACTAGGTCGTCGTGGTGTTGGGTCTTAAATTTGGGATCATTACATCGCACAATGAACTCACAACAATCCATTTTTCATCACCCAATAAGAACACGAAGAACACACCACAAGAAGTACATCGGAGAAATCAGGCCGTGTTATTTTGGCCTGGTACCACCACATTAGTTTGATAGAAAGTATTTAAAGTGAATAAAACAACATATGAGAAACAAGTACAACGTTGATCAAATCAAACAGAACTGTGCCTCAAATTCATTGTCATTGGAAAAGAAGATGAAGAAGTTGAGGATGACGTCATTATAGTTCATCAAGGACTGTGCTTCCTCCCTTGTTTCAGTTGAATATCACAGAACAAGATTTCCGTCATCAGGGGATGAACCATTCTTCATTTATCGATGGCCATTATGTGTTGTAAGGAGCGTTCTTCCTTGGGAGCATTGTCCCAATAATCCTCCTCTCAAATCAACAAAGTGAAAACATGTGCCAAATAATATATTATATTATCTATTATTTTATTGGCATGAAATTCCAAAAGAATCCCTAAACACTTGGATGGCACAATTAATGTGATGGGGGGTGGAACCATTAAGTGGGTAGCTCAATAGATTTCTCCCCACATTATGGGGAGTTCAAGAGGTTATAACCCTAGGTGGTCCCCACCAAATTAATCCTCACATGGGAGGTTGAGTTCGGGTGGCCCCCACCACAATAACCTCTCATTGGAAGATAAGGTGTGGCGGTCTCTACCTCCAACTTCTACATGGTGTTTATAACAAATAAAATAAAATAAGACATGAAATTATATTATTTCATTAGTTCCACATAAAACCCAAAAAATATCATTAATTTTCGACCCAATGTCTTCGAGGTGAATGTATTCTCATGAGAATACGGGCACTACGAGTTCAATGGTTCCTTCAGTTTTCAATTCGGAGCACCTATTAAAATGTTATAAAACCCCGCTCGTACATTTATTTAACGTACCCAAACAAAACATCAGAAGTTGATTTCGGGCACATTTGGACTCATAATCATGCGTTTTCTATTTTCTCGGACTCATAAAATACCCATGTATTTAAGAAAATGATATTTCCACAGGAATTCTGGGTCATTACATTCTTCCCACCTCAGGGATCCACATCCCCATAAGCCAAAACTCAAACAAAGGGAACAAATGGGAGTACTGAGTACACATCTGAACCTCCCGCTCCCATGTGCTCTCCTGGAGGTTCCTGTGTCTCTAACCAACATGAACATGATGTATTGATAGTCCACAAAGGACCCACTTCTTACTCTCCTCAATCTCCATTGGAAGATCTATAAATGTCACCCCATCGTCAATGTCCAGCTCCCCATGGTCGATGAAGTGACAAGGGTCATAAAAGTATCTCATTAAATGGGATACATGGAAGAGGTCATGCACCCAGGGTAACTGAGGTGAAAGAGCCATGTGGTGTGCCACCTCGCCTACTCTGGTGAGGATATGGAAAGGTTCTATGAATCTCATAGATAACATGCCGCATCCGCCAAATCTCTGTAAACCTCTTCAAGGTGAGACCTGTAGAAAGACGTTGTCAACATCCTAGAACTATAGAGGTCTCTGTCTCCTATCTGCGTACGACTTCCTCCTGCTCTGTGCAATCTTCATCTGCTCCTGTATGATCTACACCTTTTCTGTGGTAGTCCGTACCATCTTTTGTCCCACTAGTACTTACTCCCTTGGGTCTGTCCCGCACAGTGGTTATCTGTAAGGTCGACCCTACATGTCCTCAAATGGTGCCATCCCAATGGTAGAGTGATAGTTGTTGTTGTACGAAAACCCCACCAAAGGTATGTGATACTCCCAGATACGTTCGAAGTCAATGAAATATGCATGTAGAATATCCTCGAGGGTCTGAATGGTCTGCTTGTTCTGGCCATCTGTCTGAGTATGGAAGGTTGTTCTTAGATGAATATCCATCCTAAAAGACTCCTGCAACACCTTCTATTGCTGGGAAGTAATTTGTGCCTCCCGATTAGAGACAATAGATGAAGTTACTCCATGTACCTTCATAATTTCCTACACATAGAGACGTCTCAAGCTCTCTACTGAACATTACTCTCTGATCAGTAGGAAGTGGGCTGACGTGGTGAGTTAGTTGATGATTTCCCAAATTGAGTCATGAACCCTAGATGTACATGGAAGCCCAATCACAAAGTCCATGGATATCCCATCCCACTTCAACATTGGGACCTCTAAAGGCTGAACCAAGCCTATTAGTACCTGATGCTCTGCTTTCGCTTACTGACAAGTGAGGAATTGAGAGGCATATTCGACTACTCCTTTCTTTATACCGGGCCACAAGTGCTATTGTTCGAGTTCCTAATACATCATTCCCACTCTTGGATGTACTACTAGAGGGGAAGTGTGGAACTCCCTCAACACTTCCAAAGGAGTGCCACTAGTACAATGGTACGTCGTCTGAAAAAGATGACATGCTCCCCACCTTCGAAAAATCCATCAGGTCCCTGCCTGTAGATATCTAACAGGTCATGCCTCATAGTAATCATCTCCATGTTGTGCCTCCCCAACTCATTGAATAAGTGGGGGAGTGACTGCAAGAGACAGAAGAAAGGCTAATCCAACTCGATCCACAAAGGATATGAATAAAGTAACTAGTTTTTCGGTCGCCTTGCCTAGAAACTGTATACCAAACCTTCTCCTGAGTCCATTAGAAACAACATTCCCCTTTCTAGGAGTATAGTACATATCAAAGTCATAGTCCTGGAGAATCTCAATCCATCACTGTTGTCTCCAGTTTATGTCATTCTGAGAGACGATATAACTAAGACTTTTGTGATCAGAGTAGACTGGGAAACGCTCAGAGATCAGATAGTGCCACCACATTTTCAAGGTGAAGACCACTGTTTCTAACTCTAGGTCAGGGGTGGAATAGTTTAGCTCATGTTGTCTCAGCTGACGAGAACGTTAAGTGATCACTGCTCGCACCTACATCAGAACACACATGAGTCTGGTCCATGATGCATCGCAGTATACTACGCACCCTATTCCATCTTCTGGAAGCCTCAATATGGGGGAAATAGTTTTCCTCTGCCTCAGCTCTTGAAATCACATCTAGCATCTCTCCGACCACATGAAGGGTTTCCCCTTCTTCTTCACGGATGATTGTGTTGTTAAAACTTTGGGGATGTTCGGAATGAATGTTTGGTAATATCCAAAAAAAACCCAAGAAACTGTATACCTCCTTCACACTCCTTGATGGATCACAAGAATGTACCACCTCAATATTCTATGTATCCAATGCAACTCTATCCTCTGAGATGACGTTTCCCAAGAAGTGAAACACTCATATCCCAAACTGGCACTTCAAGAGCTTACCGTAATGCTCATGCTCTCAAAGTGTGTCCAGTACTACTTGAGAATGGTATCCATGCTCTTTCTTAGTAGTCGAGTAGATTATAATGTCGTCGATGTAGACTACGTGAATGTAATCATGGTATGGATGGAAGATCATGCTCATGAGTCCCATGAAAAATTTTGTGGCGTTGGTTATGCCATAAGAAATAACAAAGAACTCGTAGTGGTCGTATCGACATCTGAAGGTCATCTTCTGTACATCCTCATCTATAACTCTGAGCCGGTGATAGGCAGATATTAGTTCTATCATTGAGAACCACCGTGCTCCCTTCAGCTGATCAAAGTGGATGTGAATCCTTGACAGTGTGTACTTGTTCATAAAGTTCACCTTGTTCAGAAGATGATAGTCTACAAAAATCCTCAAGCTTCCATCCGAATTATTGGAAAACAGATTCTGACATGCCTAGGGAGAAACACTAG
This sequence comes from Viscum album, assembly GCA_963277665.1. Classification (NCBI taxonomy): domain Eukaryota; kingdom Viridiplantae; phylum Streptophyta; class Magnoliopsida; order Santalales; family Viscaceae; genus Viscum; species Viscum album. Next base: position 783,259,795 of record OY728153.1, read on the forward strand.
GCTAGATGAATCCCTTCCCCTGCTTGTCTTCCAGCTATACCCACAACTCACGAAGCTCAGCTGGATCCATTCGATATACTGGCATAGATATTGGTGTTGTCCCAGGGTACATGTCGATTTAGAAGTACACCAATCTACCAGGAGGTATACATGGGACATCATCAGGGAAAACATCTGTGTACTGGTCCACCATAACAGGATAAGTCGGACTCTCCACATCAACTGCTCTAAGGGTATGGCAAGGCAACTGATGAGTGATCGGTTGTAATCTCCATCGGGAATTTCCATCATGTGCTACAAAGGCTCCCTTCCCACTGGTGAAGGTGAACCTAGTCCCATCTGTGGGGACACACCACACTATGTGCCTAATACATTCGATCTGATCATGGACTATATATAACCTATACATACCCAATATGACATTGTAAGGCCTCAACGCCGCTACTAGGAGATCCCAACCAAAGATCTCACCTCATAGAGTATGCTCACTCTGCTGGCACCAGTGTAAGATCATCGATTATGCTCCCATAAGAGTCTCCATCCGTAAGGATCAAGCCAATGGCTCCGTTAGAGTCACCGAACTCCGAAAGAGGGTTGTGGAAAAGAAATAGTGACTAGCACCAGTGTCTATAAGAATTGCATCCAAGGGGAAGTAGACATGGATCGTACCTCAAGTCATCTCTAGAGAACCATGATCATAAGCCTCAGCTGCCTGGAGTTGGGATCTCACTTATCCTCCAGCTCCATGCGGTCGGGGGTGGACCTCCTGGTGGTGGTGGTTGTGGTAACACATCGTAACGCCATCCCCCTCCAGTTGTACGACCAGCTCCTCTGGCACATCTTCCTGCTCCATAAGGACCAACTCGATCAAACCTCTGCCTCTGCCTAAGAGGTCCCTCAACTATCTACAGATCATCTGAACTGTGGGTTGGACAGTCACGAGCCATGGGACCCTGCCCGTCGAATATGAAACATTGCATGTTCCTCGAATGATTGGCTCGGTCTCGTGTGCCTCGCAAAACTGAACCTGAGTCCTGAGGTCATCCACCAGATGGACTGGTCCGCCTAGACCTCTGTGACATCTGTCTGCTTCCAGCTGTAGAAGACTCGGCTACATGATGCCTGATAGCGGGTTTTTCTGTTGGTGAATGCTCAACAAGGAAACTCTCTACTAAGAGGGCTCGCACCGACAACCCTGCCTACATCGCAATGTAGAGAGAAATCATTGAATCCCGGATATCTCGCATGAGCCCCTTCTCGAAGGTCTGGGTCCTAAAGAATGGGCCATGCACCATATCTGTGGAGTAGCATGAGAGGTCGGTGAACCTCCCTAAGTATTATGACACCGTCATGCTACCCTGTTTTAGATTATGTGGATCCCATATTCGCACCGCGCATAGGGTGGTTGGGACAAAATGCGCCTAAACAGGCCCTCAAAGTTTGCCCAGAGATGTGTCACCTCATCATGCACCTGGAGCATCAGGATCCACCATCTGCCTGCTGCTGCCAGAAGGAAACTCATGACAAGGATCACCATCTGGTCTGCTGGTGTCCCTACTAGTCTGAAGACTCTGACCATAGCCTCCAGCCAATCCTCCTCTGCCTGCGGGTCCATCTTCCCCTACATCAGGGCAGCCTCTAGTGCTGGAACTGGGGAAACATGCTCAGGTGGCCTTCACTCTCTGTAGAGGGTTCTAGTGGAATCAGTGGCCCAACAGGTAGTGGTACCACTGGTTCCTCTGCTGTGATAGGGCCTTTCACTAAGGCCTCGTCGCTCGGTGGGCTGCCATCTCGTACAAATCCTGGAACACTGGCTGTTTTTCTACATGGGGCCATATTGAAAATAAACAGGTGTTCCACGATCAGTAAGTTATACCTGGTGAGTTGACACAAATATATCACTAATAATAATCTTGAAACACACACACAATCTGTGTTTTCGTTCAATGAGTCAGAAATCATAAGTCAAGGTCCTAGTGTATGGATACATCAACTGTCGCACCAACACTGGACTCCCTGAACTGAAAACCACACTCAGTACCGTTAACACTATTTATTCACTAAAAATATCACTCTCCAAAGTTTTAAATTAGAAACGATTCATCTAATAACATTTTGTCATGACCTATCCGTCGGGGCCAAAGCCGTGACTACCCCATGCCCGCCATCCATAGGCCAGGGGCTAGCAACTAGCACCAAAGACTTAATTCCATAAAATTGGGCAGACATTGACATTATAACCAGTAAACACACATAGTAGATACAATCCAGAGTAAACTGAATAACCAACAAGTGAGTACAATATGTAAAAAGGGGCCAGAATACAAGCCCAACTAGAGAGTACAATAAACAAAAGGTACAATTACAACTGAGGAAAATAGTTAAAACATCCACTAGGACTTCCTCCAAGGTTCCTACATGAAGGGTAGGTATAGATCACCTCCTCATCACTCCAGACCCATCTGTCTCCTCTATGTACTGACACACCATAAGGTCCACCTCCAAGTACATTCCAGTCCTGGTACTCTGAGCCTCAGTCAGCGCTTTTCATCATCTGGATCTAACACAATGAGATCCAGTCATAGCCCATGCAGATGTGAGTATAATGATACTTAATAGGGAACCTGAGTCCCCCAAGGTCTCATAAAATCCAAAAAAGATAAACCAAAAGGAAGGAAAACAATAGTCAACACCATTTAGGTATATTCCCATACATATACCTAAGTTATCATGTGATCCACCATAATCATGATGAAAACCCAAGGTTATTGACTCATCTCACACAGGTATACAACTTATGTAGGGAGATAGAGATGATTATATGTAGCCACTGAATCATCAATTTTGTCGAACCCACATAGAATCCATGAACAGAAAGCAGAACTATCAAACCCACATAGGATCCAAGAATAGTTATTCTGTCTAACTCATAACAGGAACGAGGAACAGAAGTCAAAACTATCGAACCAACACAAGATCCATGAAGAGTAGTCAGAGCTTTCAAACCAATACGGGATACAGGAACTATCGGCAGTGCTTCCAAAACCACAAAAAATCTAGGAACACTAGTCAGAGCTGTCGATCCCACACAGGAACCGGGAACAGTCGTCAGAGCATTTTCCACCACATGGTTATTGCACAAAGTTAGATTGATTCTGAGTCCCAAGAAAGATTATCTCAAAGGATCTTCCATGTCATAGACGGAAACACCAAACAATTCGTGTCCAACACACAAAGGACAGGATGACCAAGACTTTTACCAAAATGTACATGGCGTGCTGGACTAAGGTACATGTTGTGTAGTCAGAACTCGGGTACTTCCCATGTGCAATGGCTCGTGTCGAAAGGCTGGTCGTGTAGAAATGTAAGTACATTGCGTGTGGTATAGTTACACGCCTTGTCCATAAAAAGTGGGTTGACTCCATGTATGCCGGCCTTGTGCCCGCACACAGCCTCAACCCGTGTTTTCCAACCCGTGTAAGTGGTACACAGGGGAGAACATGTCATTGGCCTTACCTGGTCATGTGGTGGATTACATGCTTGTGTACTTCACCCCATGTCAGTGTATCCTTGGGATACTCGCCTAGTCTTGCATAGCTGCCTCTGTCAAACTGCATGAAGAGTACACACAGTGTGATAGGGGTCACATGCTATGTGATGCACATATTATGCCTGTAACCATAAACATAGTATGCCCATACATCATTGAGTGTTCTTAGGAAGTACACGTCATGTATTCTGGAATTTTCTTGAAACAACGCTTCTGCCAACCCCTCTTCCCGTGATGCATGTTATTCGTTCTGATGGACCGATCCCCATGAAACTGTAGACTCTAGGTTTCCCCATAGTTTTGAAATCATTACTAGCATTTTTTGGACCTCTGATTGGCTCAGAAAACACGTTATGATTCACCCGCTCGAAGAACGGTCGAAGAACAGTCTTCTCGGTCTTGTCTGATATGTTTCCCGCTATCGTTTCCGCACCTCTGCTAGTTCATCGTGTTGTTGGGTCTTCAATTTGTGATCATTAGGTCACACTACTATCCAGCAATGTTCCAATGTTTATCACCCAATATGAATTTGAATAACACACCAAGAGTAGTATGACCGTGAAATCGAGTCGAGTTAATTTGGACCGGTCCCACCACATTAGTTTGATAGAAAGATGTTCAACGGAATAAAACAACATATGATAAACTGGGACAATGTTGATCAAATGAAACACACCCCTACCTTAGATTCTTTTCCATTGTAAAAGAAGATGAATATGTCAAGGATAAAATTGACGGTGTTCTTCTAGGACAATGCTTAATCCCTTGTTCCAGTTGGATATCAAAGAAGAATAAGTTCGTCATTGGTGGATGAAGCATTCATTGTTATTCGATGGCCATTCTTCATTAGGAGGAGCTTTCCTCCTTGGGAGCTTTCTCCCAATAATCCTCTTCACAAATCACCAATGTAAATAATCGTGACAAATAATAGATTATAATATCTATTCATTCGTTGGCATGAAATTAAAAAAGAATCACTAAACACTTGGTTGGAACAATTAATGTGAAGTGATGTGGCAGCAGTTAGTGGGGACTTCAAGAGGTTTTCCCCCCTTAATGGTGAGTTCAAGAGGTTATAATCTCCAGTGGTCCGCATCAAATTAATCCTCACATGGGAGGTTGAGTTTGGGTGGGCCCCACCAATATAAACTCTCATGGGATGTTAGCGTGTGGCGGTCCCCACCTCCAAAATCCACATGGTGGTTATAACAAATAAATTAAAATAATGCATGCACTTATTTTATTTTATTATTTGTACATAAAACACAAAAACAATTTTTTATTTCAGACCATCTGTCATCGAGGTGAAAGCCTTATTAAGAGAATACCAGCGCAGTGAGTTCAATGGTGCCCTTAGATTTCTATTTCGAGAACTGGTTCAAAACTTATTATAACCTACTCATATGTCTACTGATTGTACCCAAACAAAACTTCAGAAGTTGATTCTGGGTACACCGGGCCCCAGAATCAAGCGAAGCCATTTTTTATGGACTCGTAAAATTGGCATGTATTTAGGAAAAAAATTTCCACAGAAATAATGGTTATTTATATGGACTTTTATACTAGACCAAGATGATTTCGATCAGTGTGTATGTTCCCTTTCATCATTACCATGCCCTAGAACTGAGATCTATTTTCTTTTCTAGGGGAAGTGAAATATTTATGAGGGCTCAAACGTAAAGTTGATAATGATGGGTATGGAAGGAAGGCTATGTAGTTAGGGTTATAAAACCCTATGGAAACTGATCTCCTAATTTAATAGAACAATAAGTATTCCTTTTGGATTAAAATCATGATGTTTGAGTAGTCAAAATATTAAAGAATGATGGGTCACATTACACCTTTGATAATCGGTACAAAACATGGTGATCCAACATTGAGGATATCAGATCCTCTAGGATAGTTTGATATGGAGACAGTAAATGATAGTCCAAAACCTTCAAGATAAGAGGGAGATACAATATAGTCACTCCCGAGGAATCCTACAACACAACTGGGAGTCATGATCCGCCAGTATGATTCTAGGGTCACAAGAATCAGAAACCCCATTACATCAGGCCAAGATGATTTTGGTTAGGAAATCTAAGTCGTCCCGTCAATTTCATGGCTAGGAGGAAAGAACACTATTCCTCTTTAGGTGAAATGAAATATTTTTTAGGACTTGAGATACTTCATTTAATGAAGTGGGATATATGGAATGTGTATTATCCAAGAAGGGGTAGAGCACACTAAAATTTGTGCCACCACCTATCGAACATATTCTCACTGCGAGGATATGTGAAGAATCTTTTCTCTTATTCATTCCAAGATCCGGGGGTCTAGAGACCATATAATTTTTTTCCTAATGATATAGATTAGATACTGTGATCTTTATTCTTTATTTACATATACCATAAGTTTTGAAAACACTCAAGAGATGAAGAGTTTAGAGGGAGAAGAATCAACTTTTTCTCTCGTATCCCTTTGTAGATTTATCGATCAAACATTTTTATTTCTCTGTCAATATCATTTTTAGGTCTTGAGATTCAAAACATTATGTGTAACATTTTAGGGTCATAATACAATAACCATGGTGTGAGTAGTTTAATTTCATTCCACATGTACCTAGTATGGGGATCAAACACTATAGGCTCATTTGGACCCCGAGGGTCAATAGTACACTATCGTCCTTCTGGGCAGGTGATGGAGATGTCTTAAATCATATATCAAGGTTATCAAGTCATGAGTTGTGATATGTGACATTTATTTTGTGGATAACATTTTGCACAATGCGGTGTGGGGTTCCACCGCAGTGACGTAAGACTCGCAAGAAATAGAAAGAAATTTATGACAGGACAATATGTCACTATCTGATGGGTCTCATCCCTCGTATCAATAACATTTACATGATATAGATCCATTTTCTAATGAGGTGGTAGTGAATGTGTTGGGGAGACTTGATATTCCAGAGTCATGATGTGTGGAACATGGATGGAGGTGCATGAAAAGATAATGGGATCCCCTTGTTTATTGGATGGCTTGTGTAAGGCCCTTATGGTCCATTGATATGGACGTGTGATGGATGATGACCTACATAATTTATCATCATGTATTGGGGACATTAATCTCTATGTTATATGATGTCCTGCAATAAGGGAATGAGAACCAATGTTAATGGAGGTAATGTTGTAGCTGGGCCCACAGATGGGATCTTGGGTGTCACTACGTATCTCTTGTGGGTGAGAATCAAGCCACACATAGTAATTGAAGGATGATATATTTTAATATCTTGAAGCAAGGACATACATTCATGTAGTTTAATATCATGTGGTAAGTAAAATAATGCGATGTTTAATGTAGTGTTGCTGGGACGTATGTAGACAGTTTAGGGTCATGTGATTCAGACTATAAGATGGAGTTCCTGACGGATATGTAAAATGTGGTTCCATGATGTCACCTGATATTAATGATGACCATATAGGTCTTAGCCAAACCACATATATTTATAAGAGTACACAATACAATATGACTAATGGAGGCTATAAACATGGATGGGATGATGAATAAAATACTGGTTGTCACTACATATCTCATGAGGATGAGAATCAAGCCACACATTGTTCTGAGATCTCCATGAAGTTTGACATCTTGTTTTAAGGACTTATTATCATTATGATTAATGTCATGTGGTGAGGAAAAATGATCAATCTTCTTGAATAGAATAAAATCCAATGTTCGGGCATAGAATTAGAGGTCCAAGAATCAATATGTATCCTATGATTATAGGAATCATTCTTCACGTAGTTCTTAGAATTTTTGTAGTTTATCATCATGTTGTAAGGATGATGATATTCCATGTAGTATAATTTCATGCGGTGCAGATGAAGGAGAACTGAAGTGAAGACTTTTTTTGAAGAAGGCATAAAAATTAATGACAATGATTAGCATATGTACAAACGCTAAGCCCTGAAGGGAAATTGTCCAACCAGAGTAGGTTAGAATCGAATTGGCCTGAGGCCGCAAGCTGATGGGCCGCATTGATTACTTCCCTTATGGTGAAGGAGAAGGTACAACATGAGATGAATTGACTGTAGAGACCTAAATCTTGACGTACATAGATATTACATTACTTTTGTGGAATACTTAATTCATAACAAAAACAGACACACATGGACCGTAATAGTTTAGTGTCTTTGGAAACTTGGAACGTAATCTTCTAATCGTGGTGAAAGATCTTCAACATCTCCCATAAAGATCTTCCACTTTTTGTTTCCTTACCTAAAACCATTCATTTTATCCTGGGGAAAAATAAAACATAAAAAGGGTGAGCTCAAATGCTCAGTAAGGGTAAGCATGGATAAAATAAAACACACCATATACATATGAGCTTAAAAACATGAACATAAAGTTTAAACAAAACAATCTTGAGCAACGACATAAAACATGGAAGTACATAAGGCATAGATCATAATGGAACATAAATAATGATAAAATATCATGGGAATAAAACATGTAATTGTGGTATCCATTAAGCACATGTAATGATTTCCATAGTAGCCAATGCATTGCTTCCATGACCATCTTAGTGGACAAATTCCCTTTCTGAATCGAGTTCACTCCTCGTTCCAGTCCTGTAATACTGAACCAGATTAACTTACCATTCCAACCATGTCTATCTCATGAGATATAAATCTTTACCCAATGCATTGTATGTAGATATAGGTCCCACCCATCTCATAATTAAATCATTCTTACGTGTTCCACAAAATAAACATACATCATTCATAATAACCCAACGAATAAAATGGGTTTCATAAACTTCATCACATCATCGCATAATCCATATAAAAGTAATGGATATCATTTCATAATAATAATAAAAAGTAAAACCATTTAAATCATAGAGACATTTTACTTGAAACATACACATATGAAATAATGTCATCATAGATAGAAAATGGTTTTGATAAAACACTTGAAATAAATTCTTGAGGAAAATATCCTTTCTTATTCAAAATCATTTTCTTTTCAGAAAGTGCCTTGAAATTTTAAAAGAAAAACATTTATTTTAAAATAGTCATGAAACTTTTTGGAGGAATATTCATGAAAATAAGGCTTTATAAAACCGTAAAAATCCTTTCATGTCGTATAAGTTTAAAAAAACATCATCCTCGTACTTTTGTCGGAAAAGTCAAAAAGTACCTCATAACGTAAACAAAAGAAAGATTCATTACAGAACATGTAGTAGAAGTCAAAATGGGTAAAAATTACATACATAAAAAGACTTATAGAAAATATGGACATGGATGATAACAATAACCCTAGTAAATAGTTACGTTTAAGCAATCTCGGATAAAAATGAGATTTTCAAAATTATCCCTTACCTTAGATCTGATATGCTTCGTACGTATCCAAACCTCCTGTATAATGATTTAAATAATGTCATTTACTTATTACATAATCATATTCATTGTTATTATATCATATATGGTTCACTTATGACTTTATATTACCAGTTCTTTTGTAAATTCATGATAAAGTAGCGTTTTGGGTAAAATTGTTTCATTTGTCATTCATGTTATAAATTTTATCTATTCATATGATTACATAGAACATGATTACTTACATCCAAAATGTAAAACATGATTTATATAAAATATATATTCATAATATACATATATATAATGGATCGATAAATGGAAATAAATACACCATTCATGGAGATGGTAGGCTGTATGTACGCATGAACGCTGTTTTCGTTTCCACATTGAATGGAATGGAATTAAGTAGATGACATAAATACATATATAAATAAATCCAGTAGAATTATTATTTCATATATTTCATGATTACTTATTATACTACTTTATAATCATTCTTTAATGGTTATCATGGAGAGTGAATCTCATCGCGTCGTGGAGACGATATTCCGTACGTACGCACGAGCGATGATATCATTCCCATAATCATGGAATTTTATTAAAGTGTATGTATAATATTACATAATTAATATCACTTTACAATAATCATATATATTCATTATTTTCACCATTATACACGTCCATGTAAGGTGGTGGTGGGAGAATAGATTACACCACGGCGTGGAGACAGTATTCCGTATGTACACACGCGCAGTGCTTTCATTTTCGGTAGCATGGATAGATGGTGAAATATGGTTGTTTAATACTTATAATAACATATCAGTATATTAGTGATACATATGTTATTACATCATAATGAAACAACTAAATAAGAAGAAGTGGTAGAAGAAATAAAGTTGAAAGAATCGTTAACAGCCATTACCTCTTCTTTGAAGCGCCTCTTTGAGACCTCCACTTAGGGCACTAAAATTGGTCTTTGAAAAAGACAATGACCTCTAGGATCTTTATAGGGAAGTGGAGAAGATAATTTGGCATGGGTTGGCCGAGCTTGAAGGATCAAATTGGTGTGAGGAAGAGAGGGAGGAGGTTCTCTTTTATAATGGAGGAGAGGGGCACCTTTGGAAAACTTAAAATATTATTTTATTATAAAGTCATATTCGGTTTTTAATAGCTCCAAATTTATTTATTTAAAAGCTAAGGAGGGTATGGGTCGAAAGCCTCTCGTAAAATAGAATATGGACAAGTTTTGGTTACTATTTTATCCTTATTATTTAGATTTAACTCTAAGTTAAATAATTTAACTTTTACCGTGTTTTTTTTGTTTTCTAACAATATATGGTTAATAAACATACTATAACAAGAATAAAGAACCCCAAGTGGTTCATTAATAATATATATAACCTTATCTAAGTCATTTCGACAAACCCTAGATTTTTAGGAATAAAATAACAATTAATAATATAATATTCATTTTAAAAACTATTTTATGTCAATTTTGACCGTATTTGGTAATTGATTTTTGTGAAAATCATAACAGAATAATTAGTTCGAAAAAAGTGAATTAAATCAAACTAAAATGTCATATTAGCCTATAAAATTTGTCAAATTAATAAAAAGTCTAAAATTACATTTATTTGGGTATTTATAACATCAATTATGTCAATATTTCATTAATAATATAATTACTACATCATCATTGTGTCATAAATAAATTAAATTATTTAATGTCTAAAAATTATAAATGAAATACCATTATATATTAAATATTTTTATCTTTATAATGAATATTTATAGTCTAATTTATCTTATTTATAACCCTATATTAAAAATTATTTACTAATTAAACATTGATTTTAACTATTTTAACCCTTCTTTAATCTGATTAATATTAAATGTCCTAATCTAATCCAATTGGGCCTAAATGGTCATATTTTATTCCTAAGGTTGTTTTTTGTCTAATTAAACTTATCCAATAGAATTATGACATGTTTTAGGGTAATAATAATATCATTTTTACCCTTAGTTATCCTATTTACTTTTAATTACGGTAAATAAAAGAAAAAAGTTACTATTTACCAAAAATTATTTTCATCTCATTGAACCAAATTTCTGTCCATGATATTAAACGTGTCTCTCGGATTTTTTAAATTCAATTCACAGAAGAGGTAAAATTTTATTTAAATTAAAAAAAGTCAGTTTTTTATCTACCACTAAGTGGTTTCAGTATTCATCGAAAATTGACATTTTTCAGAAAAATATGAGAATTTCAGCATAAGAATTATTTGATATTCTGAATTCAAAATTGATTTCTATTTTTCCATATTCAAATCATAGAAGTGGAATTAATAATTTTTAAAATTAATTCCCGTTATCAAAACAAATAGCGTGTTTTTAAGAAACAATAAATATCAAAAGATTGATACTTATTTATATCCAATTTCAAAGTGAAATTAATTTCAATGACCAACATTGGATTAAATGGAAAAAAATGTATTCGTATTACACTTTAAAACCAATTAAAAAGATAATCTAACCATATAAATTATTGCGATGAAAAAAGTTTTTTTAATTAAAATATAGCATGTTTTTACTATTCATTAAAATATGAATGTTATCAGAATAATATCAAAACTTTTTAAAATTAAATTTTTATATCCTGATTCCAAGGAAGAATTTTAGTATGTCAAATTTAACTTATAAACATGTCAAAAACTAGATTTAATGTGGGTGTTCCATCAAAAGGCGGTAGAACTGCATTTTTTGAAAAATACTTATTTTACCCGAAAAATTTATTTTGTTCTCATAACATGATCTAGAAAATATGTAAGATGAATAATAATGTTATAAAATTAAAAATGTAGTTAATACTATTCATAACGGCTAGTCCATAATAATATTATAACAATATATTGTTGTTTAGTGAAACCTGGTATTGCGTACAACACACACTGTCGAGGAAGGTCGTGATTGCGTGTAATGGAAGCCAAGTCATGGTTTCATGTTGTGCATGACTCCTCCGTTGTTTCATATAATACAATCCAACCATATTTCATTTACACATTGAATATATATATATATATAAACAAATGTTTCGTAGAATAACTACTATCAAAATTGTGTGTAACATGATCCATGAAGAGTGTTGTGTATACTACAAGATCATACGGTGTTGCATATAGCGCAAGGCAATATATTTGTATCTTACAACACAAGACATCAATGAAATTAAAAAAATATTTTTCAGAAAATCTCGGGGGTTACATTCTACTCCCCTTAAAACGAATTTCGCCCTCAAAATTCGTCGGGGTTATAAATCGTTTATTATTTATAGAAACCCACATCGTAAAAAGGAATACATAAACATAATTTTAAAAACTAAAGTATGAAATGTAATGATTACCCAAAGAAACTCATCACTGGGTTTCCATATAGGATAACATAGGTGAAAATATGGATATGGAAGAAAAATCTAACCATCATGTTCTGATGGAGAGTGGTAGAGAACATGGCTATGAAAAATCCATAAATCATAGAGCCAAAGATTTGTGATGATCTAAGGTACCATCTGATTCATCGGATCTAAGGGCACTAGGATAGAATTTTTCATTTTCAAGATCATTTCCCTAATATTTATGAAATTGGAATTAGAAGAAATACTTTCGTGATTTTCGTAAAGTCTCACCGTTGGTTGTTCTTTGGAAAATTTCCACTTCATCTCTTATGGAAATGAAGTCGAATTTGTCATCCATGAAGTGTTAGCAGATCATGTGATATAATGATGGGTCCTTCCATCTGTCTCAAAGAAAAGGTTATAAAAGTTATCAAAAATACATAAGTCCATCTATAGTGAGATTAATCATATATGGTTCCTAAAATGACCTTATACATCATATATCATACTGCTTAATATAATTAAACTAGTTTCTACTAACCAGGGACTTCCTGTAGGCTAGTGGTAGGTGATAAAGGCCAGTCACACTTCAGTTGTGGGTTCTATTTCAACAGCCTTGCCCAACGCGATGGGCTGTCGCCCGTCCTGCAGGTTGTCCTTTTTCTAAAACTAAATTACTATAACATCCCATCAATAATATCGAAAAATGTTCTATCCTTAAACAATACTAAATTATGTCCAACATAATCCATTCCAATATTTATCTAAAATACTTCGGTCTAGGCTAATAGTATAAAGAAAACGATTACTTGTAATGTCACATAACAATCACGTGAATGCCTTCAATTATCCCCAATATATCATAAGATATATCTTGTTGGTCAAATTACAAACATGTGAATACCTTAATCATATATTCTCTTGAATAATGAATACCCACTGAAACTTAGTGAAAACATGAATGTTGTTAAATTTTAACACATTCCACATACCAAAATACAAAAAATTTTATATACTCAAACCATAATATCACTTAGTCCTTATATCAGTCATGAGCTCATGAATACAATCAAACATCTCATTATCTTCTTATCCCTTCATTATATGCATATCATCTACTTACCAAATAATATCTGAATATCCTTTCATGGTTACCTGTACCATATACATTCAAATAATTTTTGAAAAACAATAGTGTAACAATCCATAGATGGCTCTTTATTCCATAGTACCATGAGATTACTTATACAACATTACACATGATAAACATGTAATCAGGCCACTACCTTCTTAAACCATTGACTGTGCTTCAACAATTCTTTCATCTCACATATCATTTGTAGTCTCTACATCATCATCAACATAAATACTACCCATACGACCATACTGATTCTCTTCATGAGACTTTACCTTAGGTAATTGGTTTAAATAATGCCCGTACATTCCACATTTAAAACATTTAACCATTGTTGATGTCATAGCAATACCATTATCCTCATCCATGGTGTTAACTGAACCTTTTCCTTTTCACTTATTGTCATTGTGTCGTTCTTTTCCACACCCAAATCATCTTCTCATTCCTTTGAAACATTCTTCTTGATTCCTCTTCCCACATGATTTACATAGGGGAAATTGAACTTTCATTCCTCTATGATCATGAAGAAACTCCATCTTTCTCTTATTAGCCGAGTCAGGAATCTTACCAAATTTGAGTTTATTGATCATATTATGAGATTTCTGATTTGGCATAATAATGTTGTTTGGAATTCCAAATCCCATTTCATTTGTTTGCTCATGAAGAATATCATTCCATGGTCCATCATATCCTCCATTATCGTAAATCATATTGTTTGCAGCCATTTTCTAAAACCCAAAAAAATAGTGTGTGAGGCAAAAATAATAATAATGGGGGAGTAACTTCAATATCTAACATCTTAGGTATAATATAATATCTTTACCATAATTCTAGGACTATAACCTATACTTATACTTAACCTTAGGGACATTCCTAGACATACCTTAGAAATATCTTTAGGGATCTCACTAAAGTTCTTGCATCCTAGTTTCCAAAGGTCGACTAAACCTTTCCTATGATACTAACTGTAGAGACCCGGAGCTTGACGTACATGGAAAGTAAGTTACTATTGCGGAATACTAAATACGTAACAAAAACAGACACATAAGGACCGTAATAGTTTAGTGTCTTTGGAAACTTGGAACGTAATATTCTAATCATGGTGAAAGATCTTCAATATCTCCCATAAAGATCTTACACTTTTTGTTTCCTTACCTAAAACCTTTATTTTAATATTAGGGGAAAGTAAAACATAAAAAGGATGAGCTCAAATTCTCAGTAAGGGTAATTATGGATAAAATAAAACATACCGTATACATTTGAACTTAAAAACATGAACATAATTTTTAAACATCAAAATCTTGAGCAACGACATAAAACATGGAAGTACATAAGGCATAGATCATAATGGAACATAAATCATGAAAATATATCATGGAAATAAATCTTGTAATTGTGGCATCCATTAAGCACATGTAATGATTTATATAGTATCCAATGAATTGCTTCCAAGACCATCTTAGAGGACAAAGTCCCTTTCTGAATCGAGTTCACTCCTCATTCCAGTCCTGTAATACTGAACTGGATGAACTTACTGTTCCAGCCATGTCTATATCATGAGATATAAATCTTTACCCAATGCATTGGAGGGAGATATAGGTCCCACCCATTTCATAATGAAATCATTCTTACTTGTTCCACAAAATAAACATACATCATTCATAATAACCCAACGAATAAAATCGGTTTCATAAATATCATCCCATCAACGCATAATCCATATAGAAGTAATGGATATCATTTAATTAAAATAATGTCAGACCATGTAAATCATAGATACATTATACTTGAAACATACACATATGAAATAATTTCATCTTAGATGGAATATGGTTTTGATAAAACACTTTAAATAAATTCTTGAGGATAATATCCTTTCTTATTCAAAATCAATTTCTTTTCACAAAGTGCCATGAAATTTTAAAAGAAAAATATTTTTTTTAAAATAGTCATGAAATCTTTTGGAGGAAGCTTCATGAAAATTAGGCTTTATTAAACCGTAAAAATCATTTCATGATGTATATGTTAAAAAAACATCCACCTCATACTTTTGTCAGAAAAGTCAAAAAGTACCTCATAATGTAATCAAAAGAAAAATTCCTTACATACCATGTATTAAAAGTAAAAATGGTTAAAATGGACATACATAAAAACACTTTTAGAAAATATGGACATGGATGACAACAATATCCCCCATAAATAGTTACGTATAAGCAATCTGGAATAAAAATGAGATTTGAAAAATTATCCCTTACCATAGATCTGATATGATTCGTACATATCCAAACCTCCTGTATAATGATTTAGATAATTCCATCGACTTATTAAAGAATCATATTCATTGTTATTATATCTTATATGGTTCACTTATGACTTTATATTACCCGTTCTTTTGTAAATTAATGATAAAGTAGCGTTTTGGTTAAATCGTTTCATTTGTCATTCGTGTTTTAACTTGTAATTACTCATATGATTACTTAAATCATTATTACTAACATCCAAAATGTAAAACATGATTTATATATAAAATATAGTCAGAATATACATTTATATAATGGATCTATAAATGGAACGAAATGCACCATTCATGGAGACGGTAGGCCATACGTATACATGAACGTTGTTTTCGTTTTCTTATTGAATTGAATGGAATTAAGTAGATGAAATAAATATATATATACATGAATCCAGTAGCATTATTATGTCATATATTTCATGATTACTTATTATGTTACTTTATAATCATTCTTGAATGGTTATCATGGAGAGTGAATCTCATCTTGTCGTAGAGACGGTATTCCGTATGTACGCACGAGCGATGATATCATTCCCATGATCATGGAATTGTATTAAAGTGTATGTATAAAATTAAAAAATCAATATTACATTAAAATAATCATATATATTTATTAATTTCACCATTATACTCATCCAAGTAAGGTAGTGGTGGGAAAATAGATTACACCACGACGTGGAGACAGTATTCCGTACGTACGCACGTGCGGTGATTTCATTTTCCGTAGGATGGATAGAAGGTGAAATATGGTTGTTTCATAATTATAATAACATATCAGTATATTGGTGATACTTATGTTATTACTTCATAATTAAAAAACAAAATAAGAAGAAGTGGAAGAAGAAATAAAGTTGAATGAATCAGTAACAGACCTTACCTCTTCTTTGAAGCGCCTCTTTGAGACCTCCACTTAGGGCACAAAAATTGGTCTTTGAAGAAAACCAGGACCTCTAGGATGTTTCTAATGAAGTAGAGAAGATAATAATTAAGGGTTTGGCCGAGATTTAAGCCTCAATGTGGTGTGACGAAGAGAGGGAGGAGGTGCCCTTTTATAAGGGAGTAGAGGGGAACCTTTGGAAAACAAAAAATATTATTTTATTATAAAGTCATATTCAGTTTTTAATAGCTCAAAAATTATTTGTTTCGAATCTAAGGTGGGGATGGGTCGAAATAATCTAATCCAATAGAATATGGACATTTTTTTGTTCCTATTTTAACCTTATCATTTATTTTTAACTTTAAGTGAAATAATTTCCTTTTTTCGTGTTTTTTTTTGTTTTCGTATATTATAGAGTTAATAAACTTACTATAAAAAGATAAACGAACCCGAAGTGGTTCATTATTAATATATATAACCTTATCTATGTCATGTGGCTGATCATTATATTTTTAGGAATAAAATAACAATTAATAATATAATATTTGTTTTATAAACTATTTTTTGTCAATTATGACACTATTTGGTTATTGATTTTTTTGAAAATCATAACAGAATTCTTAGTTCTAATAATGTAAATTAAATACAAAATAACATGTCATATTTACGTAGAAAATTAGTGAAATTCATAAAAAGTCTCAAAAAACATTTATTTGGGTATTAATAACATCAATTATGTCAATATTTCATATATACAATAATTAATGCATCATCTTTGTGTCTTAAATAAATTAAATAATTTAATGTCTAAAAATTATAAATAAAATACCATTATGTAGGAAATATTTGTATCTTTATAATGAATATTTATAGTCTAATTTATATTATTAATAACCCTATTTTTAAAATTATTTACTTATTAAACATTGATTTTAACTATTTTAACCCTTCTTTAAATAAATTAATATTAAATGTCCTAATCTAATCCATGTGGCCCTAAATGGTCATATTTTATTCTTATGGTTGTTTTAGGTAGAATTAAACTTATCCAATAGAATTATAACATGTGTTAGGGTAATAATAATATAATTTTTACCCTTAATTATCCTATTTACTTTTAACTGTGGTAAATAAAAGTAAAAAGATACTATTCACCAAAAATTATTTTCATATCATTGAACAACATTTAATTACTTGATATTAACCGTGTCTCATGGATTTTTGAAATTCAATTCACAAAATTGGTAAAATTTAATTTTAATTAAAAAAGTCAGTTTTTTAACTACCACTAAGTGGTTTCACTATTCATCGATAATTGACCTTTTTCAGAAAAATACCAAAAATTCAGCCTAAGCATTATTTGATATTCCGAATTCATTATTGATGTCTATTTTTCCAAATTCAAAACATTGAAGTGGAATTAATTAATTTTAAAATTATTTCTCGTTATCAAAACAAATAGCATGTTTTTAAGAAACAAGAACTATAAAAAGATTGATACTTATTTTTATGCAATTTCAATGTGAAATTAATTCCAATGACCAACATTGGATTAAATGGTAAAAATATATTCCAATTTCACTTTAAAACCAAATAAAAATATAATCTAACTATATAAATTATTGTGATTAAAAAACATGTTTTTAATTAAAATAAAGCGTGTTTTTTACTATTCATTAAAATAAGAATGTTATCAGAAAAATATCAATACATTATCCACATTAAATTTTTATATCCTGATTCCAAGGTAGAATTTTATTTTCTCAAATTTAACTTATAAACATGTCAAAAACTAGATTTAAAGTGGGTGTGCCATCAAAAGGTGGAAGAACAACATTTTTTAAAAAATACTTATTTTACCCGAAAAGTTTATTTTGTTCTCATACCATGTTCTAGAAAATATGTAAGATGAATAATAATGTTATAAAATTCAAAATGTAGTTAATAATATTCATAACAGCTAGTCCATAATAATATTATAACAATATATCATTTTTTAGTGAAACCAGATATTGCGTACAACACACGCTATCGAGGAAGGTCGTGATTGCGCGTAATGCAAGCCAAGTCCTGGTTGTGTGTTGTGCAAGACTCGTCCGTTGTTTCGTATAACAGAATCCAACCATATTTCATTTATACATTGAATATATATATATACACTCATGTTTTGTAGAATAACTACTATAAAAATTGTCTGTAACATGATCCAAGAATAGTGTTGTGTATACTAGAAGCTCATACGGTGTTGATTATAGCACCAGGCAGTCTTGTTGTATCTTACAAAACAAGAAATCAATGAAATAAAATAATATTTTTCATAAAATATTAGGGTGTTACATTGACGATGTGATAGAATTCTCCTGATGATGATGCCAAAAGCCTAGATGTTGTCATCATTCTGATTAATAACATCGATCACGGTGAGGCAGTGAGAATAATTGATGATATCGTGCCATCCACATTCCAAAGCGAGCATCAAACCAGCAAGGATGGTCATGTCCTCAGCACCTGCCGGTTCCCAGAATGCTTGATGTGATTCATATTTAGCAGCAAGAATCTTCCCCATATGATTTTGGGCTAGGATGCTGAGGGAAACAAGCCCATCCTTTGGAAGAGACGCATGAACATTAATCATGATGATCCCTTCTGTTGAGGGATTACAGTGGGTGGGATTGGAGGTGGGAACACCCGGCTAAGAAAATCTGTTGTGGCCTTTCCATCCTTCAATCCACGAAGTGGCCTGGTCAATCCAGAATTTGGTGGGTCTGTGAGCTTTATTAAAAACCGCATTGTTACACTGGACCCAAATAATCCAAGCCAAGGTGCAAAGTGAGCCTACATCCGCCGAAGAGAGAGAGGAGCACCAACGTGTCAGAAGATTGGGAATCAAATTTCCGAATATTTTTTGGGTAAATAGGTACTCTCATGTTAGACCCATAGGTTGAGGTGGGAATTCTCTCATGTTTATAGTCATAACTAGGAATATGATTAGAGATATAGGTGTCAATATGTATCTCATGTGAGTGAGAATCAAGATACACATAGTGCATAAAATTATGTTCAGTTTAACATCATGCGGTGAGGATGAATGTTTAGGGATGAGGTTGTGAATGGTATTTCCATGATGTCATAAAAAACCTGACATAAATGATGAAAAAAGAGATCAACAACATGCTATACATCCCTAAAAGGGGCTCAGGATAAGAGCCCAAAAAGAAGGCATGTTTTGTGGTACCTGTGGATGGAATTGATGATTAAATGCTTTGGAATTACTATATATCCAATAATAGTGGGAATAATACTGATGTTGTTATATAAGTACTGTACAACTTAACATCATGAGGCAAGGATGGTGTTTTGGTGAATATTAATCTCAGGAAGAAGGGTTGAATTTATTCTAATGTGGGAGGAAAATAATCCTATGTGTGGGCCCATATGTAGAGATTAGGACATCACTACATATCGCAAAAGAATGAAAATATTCTTTTACATGGTTATTGGGATGCAGGTGCGATAGAAGATAGACACCAGTGATCATGTTCCTCTCGTATAGTTTCTTGTCTTGTTAGGGACATCAATCTTTCCATTTAATGTTATGTGGAAGGGACTCATTTCATACCCTTTAACTCTTTGTAAATAGGATGATAGTGTGATTTTACTGAGGCTTCATGCCCAATTTTTTGTAGATAATTATTTACTGGAATTCATAAGATCATGTGAGCTCATGTTGGTGTGAGAAACAATGACGGCCAAGGGTCCCTTCCACTCTTTAGTTGTATAAAGGTTAGGATATGATTGTTTCATGTTGTGTCATGTATGGTATAAGATGGAGTATGAATTCATCCCTATAAATCTCATTGAAAATGAGAATCACACCATACGTAGTTCTTGAAGGACCATGTAGTTTAATGTCATGTTGTGAGGACGTGCATGCACTATTTATTAACATGTGTGAGGAATTCCATGTAGTTTAACATCATTTGAAAAGGAATCATAAGGGGAATAAAACATCATGTATTCCGTATTGTTGGAGGTTATGTCATTTATTTGTTGAGAAATATCGCATTGGTGTTTATTGTGACACACTGCATGTTCTTGGAGGCCAGAAAATAGGCTCCATTATGATAGACGTTAGATGTAATTTTAGATCACTCCCACAAGGTATCCAACTTTGGTGGATTCATTCCTGGTATTACAGGGGTTATTAGATCTAGGAATAATTCTCTATAGAAGAACGAATGGAGGTGACCCTTTTTATTGATGGCTCGTGTCATTTGGCTTCGGTGGACCTCATTGTTTTGTAGCATGCACAACCTATTCTCATATAGATTCTCCAACTCATCCATCCATTTCAATGCATATTTATTATCTAGAAGATACATGAAAATGGATATTCAGGGTGAGTGGAGGAAGACCTCTATGGGTATCACTAACTTGGTCTATTACACTAAGGATTATATTGCCTCTTGGGTAGCAGTATGCATGTTGGCATGGTAGGGCCATAAATAGTTGTCGTGTTTATGAGGTAAATAATTATAATCGTTAGTCACCATCTAATATATTATGTTTTATGGGGTCTTATTGAAGCTTATATCTATCATTTTATGGTACATGATATCTTCATGAGTTCTTGGAATTAATTTAATACTCCTTGTATAGATTCTTCAACTCCTCATTACATAATTTGGGGTTATTGTCTGTAAATATCATTGATGTGACTCCAAAACTGGTGTGGATAGGGGACATGAAGTGTAACGCCCCGACCACAGTTATACAGAGTCGGTGCATTATTACATAACAATGGCATGATCAAAAAATATCATGTATGGAAATACTGATTAGTTTAGTAGCCTTGGAAACAATAGATATATTTATAAATCTATCATTACATCGTAAAATGAAAACTACAACAACATCTTGTCTCCACACTCATATACCCACATACTATCCCTACAGGTCATTCATGATATTCTTTTTCACATCCTGGGAAAAATAAAACATATGAAGGGGTGAGCACAGATGCTAAGTAAGGATAACAATATAGCGGAAACTTTCATAAATAATCATAAACATTTAAGGTAGTGTATAACTAAAACAAAATCCATTTAAAATTGAACTTCAGCATAATATGGTAGAAATAAAATTATGTAATTCCATATAATTATTCACATGGATATTCTAATAGTCGAATAATCACAGGAAATATCAATAACCACTTTCATAATGAAGGAATTCATAATGACATACTATCATAAACACATAGTCAAGGCCTTGTACCAAGACTAAAAATAAGACTGTGTCAAGGCCTTGTGCCAAGACACTATTTTGTCTCATGATAACTACCGATTCATCTAGGAGCTAGAGTGGGATCCACCCATCACTTATTAAGTCCATTTCATTCCTCATATCAATAGTTTTAATCATAACATAAACATTCGTTTTAAAACTAGAATACGAAATGTTAGTACATTGTCCATAAACCATGAATGGTATAAAAATAACACATCCGTAGTCAAACATATCACAAAACCTTCAATATAATATGGATGTTTTGTATCGTAATAAATCAACTTTTATAATATTAAAATCCTTCAAAGGATGTTGACAGAGATGAAATCAAAACTATTTGGGAGAAATATCTCTTTTTTTGAAATCATTTAAAAGTCTCAAAATTATAAAATAAAACATTTAAATTGAAAATATTATTATAAGATGTTAAGGGAAGCATCGACAATTTTATAATGGCGGAAAATAGCCACACCCGCAATATAAGTTAAAAAAGGCATTTTACCTTAATTTTTTCGAAAAGGTTAAAAAGGACCTTGTTTGGAAAAGGACAGAAAGAATCCTTTATAAACATCTTATAAAACTTTAAAAATGGGTATAAATTACTTTAAAAAATAGTCAATAAAATTGTAAGAATGGTTTGTAATACATTTTTAAGAAAAATGAATGTGAATGATAAAGAGGTCCGAGTAGAAAATTACTTATAAACAACCTCCGATAATGAAGAGATTGTGAAATAAACCCTTACCTTGTACTTTTACTTGGTCGAGGGTAGGTTAAACTCCTGTATAAAAGTTAAATCATTGTTTTTAAATTATAAGTGATTCATGTACTTAAATATGATATCATATATGATCTTTTAATATTGCTTTGTTAATAATATCTTAGTATTATCGTTGTTTCGGGTGTTATCTTACTCATTTTCTTTTATATGTTTTGTTACATAAGTCGTGTTTTTTATGGATTGGTTGTATCATATTCATATCCAGAATGATATCAAGTCATTAAATTTTTTTAATCATCAAATTAGAATTGGACTTGAATGGATACTATGGGGAATGAATCTCATCGTGTTCGTCGAGATGGTAGTCCGTACGTACGCACGAGCGACAATATCATTCATTTGTTATTAAAATAATATATAATCGAATGGTATATCATATATATAGAATAATTATAATGTTATATTTATTATTCATTTCAATTACACATCATTATCATACCCATCCCAATAATAAATTTAGGAATAACAATTACACCACGATGTGGGGACGGTAAGTCGTACTTACACACGTATGGTGACATCTAATTAAAAAAATGTATAAAAAATGAATATGGTAGTACCATATTTATAATAACATCATAATATATAAAAGATGTTGGAGTTATTATTTTAGAATAAAAATAATAAAGAAAGAATAATTTGACGAAAAAATGAACCTGAAAGAGGGTGGTGAAAACATTACCTCTTCTCTGGATTCTTCCTTTTGATATGATATAAAGGGATCCTTAGGATGGTATTATGACTAATGTAAGGCCTATCGGTTGAATTTAGGGAAGATTAGAGGATTATTGGGTAGGGTTTGGCCGAACCAAAAGGCATTAAAGGTATGAATAATTTGTTTGATGTGGTGTCCTTTTATGAGTAGGAAGAGGGGCTCTTTAGAAAAAACATAAAGTATTAATTTATAATAAATTTATATTCATATTTTAATGACTTAAAAGTAGATTATTAAAATTCTAAGTTGGTTCATGGTTGAAATAATTTCATTAAATAGATTTTACATAGGTATGAGTCATTATATTAACCTTATCATTTATATTTTACTCTTAGTTATATAGTTTGACATTTACCATGTCACTATATATTTTTATATTATATGGTTAATAGACCTACTATATACTTTAAAAGACCCACAAGTGGTTCATTAATGATGCACCTATCATTATATATGATCTTTGGTTGAACTTTAGTTTTTTTGGAATACATTATCAATTAATAATATAATATTTGTTTTAAAAACACATTTATTTAAATTTTTGGAATATTTAATAATATATTTTTGTTAAAATCATACTATCTTTATTAATTCTAATAAAATTCATTTAAGAAATAATAACATGTCATATTAACCAATAAAATTATTGTATGGTATCAAAAAATTGAAAATAAATTTATTTTAACATTTATAATACTAATTATTTGAATCATTCATTAATAATAAAAATAATGCATCATTATTGTGTCATAAATAAATATAATTATTCAATGTCTAAAAATTATAAATAAAATACCATTATGTAGGAAATATTTTTATCCTTCTAATGAAAATATATAGTCGAAAAGATACCATATATAATAATATATAAAAAAATTTTGGCTAAAAGATATATGCTTGTGTCATTTGTGTATTTACTTTAACTTTATTAAATTAAAGTGTCATTATCACATACAAGTGGATCCATGGGGTACCAAAATCGACCCAAAGATGCCCATTTTTAGACATGTATCACAAAATATGGATAATACACATTTTATGGTAATTTATTATTATTATAATATTAATTTTTGGCCCTTATTTTCTGGATTTACCCTTTAACCATGGTAAATAAAATATTTACCGATATAATTATTTAAAATGTCTAAAAATAAAAGTTACCTATTTAAATAATTTGGACCTCTGGATTATAAATATGGAATATATTTTTATAAATTCAAAACACATAATTAGAATAAATTAATTCAAAATTAATTCATGTTGTTAAAACAAAAAGAGTGTTTTTAAGAGATAATAACTATCAAAAAATTGGCACATGCTTATGTCCAGTATAATTGTGAAATTATGTCCAATAACCATAATTTTATTAAATGGTAAAAATATAATCTAATTATACTCTAAAATCACTCAAAATAATAATTTATAACTATTAATTATTTCGATTAAAAAGTTGTTTTTAATTTTAACTAATCATCAAAATATGAAAGTTATCTGAAAAGTAACAAAAATTCACCCTAATCTAATTTCGATATTAGGAATCCAAAAATGAAGTCCATTTTAGAAGATAAAATTTATAAAATTTCAATAGGGGGTATTAATATTCATAATGGCTAGAATGGTTGGTTGTGGTGTGTGTTAGAACTCGAAGTTGCATACAACACATGCTAATGTATTATTCAAAGAGAAGTGTATTGTGGAAGATTGTGGTGTTACATTCTCTCCTCCTCCATATAATTTCTTCCTCAAAATTTATAGATACTACCGCATGAAAAGACTCATGTTTTTCTTCATCATAAGTTCCTTGGGTTCCCACGTTTCCTCTTCCATCTTATGGTTTCTCTATAGAACATTTACCAACTGAGTCGTCCGGTTACTCAGCACTTTTTCTCTCATATCACAAATCATGAAAATCTCTTTCCAGTAAGAAAGATCGGGTTTCAGTTCAAATTGCTCTTAGGTGAGTACATGCGTCGGGTCAGACACATATTTTCTCAACAGTGATACGTGGAACACATCGTGAACTTTGGAGAGACTTGGCGGTATTGCCAAACGGTAAGCTAATGTCCCAATTCGTTCTAGAATTTTGAAAGTTCCTATGTACTTGGGGATGAATTTAACCTTCTTACCTAATTTTATAACACCCTCCCATGGAGATACCTTCAAGAAAACATGATCTCATACCTGAAATTCCAAATCATTCCTTTTGTTATCGACATAGATCTTCTGCCATCTTTGAGCTGCTTTGATGTGGTTTTGGATTACCTTCTTCTTTTCCATCATTTCCTCCACCAGTTATGGGCCTACAAGTTTTCATTCATCAACATCATCCCAACAGGTTGGAGTGCGACATCTCTTTCCATATAACACTTCATATAGTGGCATCTAAATACTTCAATGAAAGCTATTGTTATAGGAAAATACCTCAAGAGGTAAATACTGATCCCACATACCCTTAATGTATTGTGAGAAAGATCTCAACATGTATTATAAGATTTTAATCATCCATTCTGATTGCCGATCAGTTTGGGGGTGGTAGGCAGAGCTCAAACGAAGTTCAGTATCCAGGGCTTTCTGACGACTTTTCCAGAATCTTGATGAATAATGGGGATCACGATCAGAAACAATCGATAGGGGTAATCCATGAAGTCTCACAACATCATTAATATACTGTCTTTCTAGATGTTCATGTGGTAAATCTTCCCTTATAGAATGAAAATTTGATGACTTGGTAAGTTGATCAACAATGACCTATATTTCATCATTCCTTCTAGGAGTCTTTGGTAGACCCATGAAAAATTCCATCGTAATATTAACCCATTTCGACTCCAGTATGGGAAGAGGATGCATGAATCCTCCAGGTTGTTGCCTTCTACCTTTCACTTGTTGACAAACCATACATCTTGACACGAAATTAGCAATCTCCCTCTTCATGTTTTCCGACCAAAAATTTTCCTTCATATCTATATACATTTTGATACACCCAGGGTTTATAGAGAAATTTGAACTATGAGCATCATCCAACCATTCCCTTTTTAGATCAGTTATATCGGGAACACAAAGCCTCTTCCCAAATTTCATAATTCCATCTTCACACACAAAGTCACCCAATATCCCATCATTCACACCATTAATATCCGTTTTAAACTCTTCATCATCATTCTGAGAACTTTTAGCCTTTATAATAATGATGGTTTGGAAACCATTTCAAAAAGTGTTGATGTTTCCCCTTCCATGGTTATTCCCATGTCCATCTTCACATGATCCATGAAAATAGGATCCCTTTCAATTCTAATTTTGATAAAAACTCCATGATCCTTTATACTAAAATCATATAATAACTTATTTTCATTCCCTGGGTGGTTGTGTATCATGAAATCATAATCCTTTAGTAGTTCAAGCCATCTCCTTTTCCTCATTTTGAGGTTCTTTCTATGAAAAAATATACTTCAAACTATTCTGATCAGTATAAATCTCACATTTTCACCATAGAGATACTTTCTCCAAAACATCAAATCAAATATTATAGCAGCGAACTCAAGATCATGATTAATATAATTTTTCTCATGAATTTGCAGTTGTCGTTATGCATAGGCAATAACTCTATCATTCTGCATAAGGACACAACCAATTCCTCTCTTCGATACATCACTATAAATAACGAACCCATCATTCATAGATGGTAGAGTCAATATAGGATTATTAACTAATATTCTTTTCAGTTCTTCAAAAAATTCTTCACACTCTTTTTTCGAATCAAATTTAACCCCTTTACGTGTGAGCTTTGTTAATGGGATAGCCAATCAGGGAAAGTTCTAGACGTAACATTGATAATGACTGACTAAGCCAATAAAAATGTGTACCTCAGTTATAATTTCTGGTTCTGGCCATTCTTGGATTTCTCTTGTCATAGAAGGATCAACAGAGATTCCATACATAGAGACAATATGGCCAAGGAAAGAGATCTCATGAAGCTAGAATTAACACTTGATAAACTTCCCATATAATTCATGACTTCTAAGAGTATTCAGGATAATGCTCAAGTGATTTTCATGATCTTCATAGATTTTGGATTATACCAAGATATCATCAATAAATACCACAAAAAATGATCGAGATATTACTTGAAAACTATATTCATTAGATCCATGAATACAGAGGGTGCATGAGTCAATCCAAAAGGAATTGTTGTAAACTCGTAATGCCCATACCTAGTTTGAAATGTTGTCTTCGGAATGTCTTCCTTATTCACACACAATTGATTGTATCCAGATCAAAGGTAAATCTTTAAAAATTATTGAGCTCCAGGTAGTTGGTCAAATAAATCATTAATGCAAGGTAAGGGATACTTGGTCATTATTGTTATAGAATTGATTTCCATGTAGTCAATACATAACCTCATAGAACCATCATTCTTCATAACAAAAATAATAGGGGATCCCCATAGAGAAACACTAGGGAGAATAAACCCCTTATTACTCAATTACTCTAGTTGATTATTTAGTTCATCTAATTCCACAGTGTCCATTCTATAAGGGGTCTTCGATATAGGCCTTGAACCAGGAATTAAATCAATGGAAAACTCAATTTCTCATTCTGGAGGATGTCCTGGTAAATCTTTTGGAATCACATCGAAATATTCTATCAAAATAGGTGCATCCTGTATTTGAACATTCCTATCCTCACCCATAGTCATTTCATTCTCTTCCTCCCCAATAATTGAATTTAGTTGAGCTATTGGGGGTGGATCTAGGTAAGAATTTGGTGGTGAGGATTCTACTCCAAAGATAAGGTTTTCCTTTTCATCATCATCAAAAATTGTAACCTTATTCTTCTTACAATATATCTTCACATCATAGTATGAAAGCCAATACATATCAAGGATTATATCAAAATCAATAATAGTTATGACGATGAGATCAGTAGATAAAGAACATGTGTATACTCTAATGGGAACTGACTCATAGAACATTGTTGCAATGATACCTTCCTTATGAGTTTTAACTGACAACTCCCTTGTTAAATAAAATTATTAATATCTAATTTTCCTAGAAAACTAGGAAGATATGAAACAACATGATGATCCAGAATCAAATAATGCATTATCTATACTTTAGGAAACCATGAAATTACCTTCCACCGCGCCTTTCGGAGCTTCTACCTCAGCAGTAGTGATAGCAGAAGCTCAGCCTTGATCTCTTTCCCTTTTTCTGAGGTAAGTTCCCCTGACACTTAGGACATCCATTTGCATAATGTCTCATATACCAACAATTGTAGCATTATTCATCGTTAGCTTATTTTTCCCCTTGAAATTTCGAGCTTGGTGGCCTTTTTCAACACACTTGTAATAGACTCACATTCCCGTCAAGTATGTACCGGGGTGTTTCTTCCCACATTTACAGCTGGATGGATAATCAACTTTTCCCTTGTTCCCTTTATTTCCATTTCCAGAGTGTTCATCAGATCTCTTCTTCTCATGCTTTACTTTAATGTTGTAGGACATAGATAATTTTTTTCTGTCTCCATAGCACACGAGAATATATTTTTGTTTGACAGGAAGGATTGGGAGAAAATTCTCAATAGAGAAAGGGATTTAACCCCTCAATGATATGATCAATAATACACCTTGGGTTATGTATATAATCTGCACCATACCATGATAACCTTGTATAGTTATCCTCATACTTTTCGACATTCTCATCCTCCTTTTGTCTCAGACTCAAAAATTTCCTTTCCATATCTGATTGACGGTCATGAGGAATGTATTTTTCTTAAAATAGAACTTTGGACTCCCTCCATTACATATTTGATACTTCATCATCATCCTTTGTGTTTTGAATCAATGACCACCACTTATCATCATCTTTATTGAGGTGGTAAACTACGATGATAATGTTTTTCATTTTACTACTCCTCAAGGCATGGAATATTTTCTTTAAGTAATTTATCAATTAATAGGCTACTAAAGGATTTGTAATCCCATTTAATTTTGGTGGTTGTTGCCTCATGAATCGATCTAACATTGATCCTAAACGATGTGGATCTGGGTGGTCCATGCAGGTAAGGTGATTATTCAAAACCTCAGTGAGTTGTCCCAGTATGGTTATTAGCTGATCAGCACCAGTTGCATCACCAGCTGCACTATAATTTTCTTGATCAAGAGGTCAATACCTACATGGAGTTTGTGCATTGATACAGTTTCCAATTCTTCTACTAGGTGTCATTTATAAACAATGGCATAAACTATATTAGTTTATGAATCGCTGCACATAAATCCAAACTTGTAAAACACTTAACATAAATTGAAATGTTTATGGATATAATCCATAATCATACTAATGTTTTCTTTGATGATTTATATACTCATAAACCATTCTTAATTGTTTGTATAGAAAATGAGAATTATCCTAAGCATATCCCCCAGGAGTGTCGTAACCAAGAGTGCAGCAAAGCCCATTGTCGAGCACCAGTTCCTATTCGAGTCTAGCTCAAAGCAGTGATTTCAGGTTTTACCCCTAGGTACATTTGTGCTAGAGCCTCCTCTACCTGCTCGTATCCAGACAACGATGTATTTCATGGAAAACTCAAAAAATACATACAATACCAACATTCTAGAATGCTCTTCTATACTAATCCTAAATGTCCATCTTAGGACTATGTTCTCTAATTAGAGTTTATCTAAATCTAGATTCCAAGGTTTGTACTAAACATCCTCTTATACCAACTGTAACCCCCTAACCCCAGTTACCCAAAGTCGGTTCATTTTTACATAACATTGGCATGATCACAAAATATCATGTCAAAAAAGACTGATTATTTTAGTAGCCTTGGAAACAATAGATATATTCATAAGTCTTACATTACATCATAAAATGAAAACTACAACAACATATTTTCTCCACACTCATATCCCCTCATTCTATCCCTGCAGGTCATTCAAAAATTACTTCTTCACATACTGGATGAAATAATAAATAGAAAGAGGTGAGCTCAAATGCCCAGTAAGGATAACAATATAGCGGATACCTTCATAAATAAGCACAAACATTTAAGGCAATGTATAACTAAAACAAAAGCATTTTAAAATTTAAATTAAGCATAATATGGAAAAAAATAAAATGAATTACTGTCATTTACATATTAAAATTGATATTGTACTAGTCAAATAATCACATGAAATATCAATAACCACTTTCATAATGAAGGAATGCATAATGAAGTCTATCATAACCTCATAGTCAAGCACTTGTGCCAAGAGTAAAAATAAGATTTTGTCAAGGCCTTATGCCAAGACACTATTTTGTCTCATGAGACCTACCGATGCATCAGGGATCTATAGTGGGCTCCATCCATCACTTATTATGTCCAATTCATTCCCCATATGAACAGGTTTAAACATATCATAAACATTCATATTAAAACTAGAATACGAAATGTCAAAACCTATTCCATAAACCATGAATGGTAGAAAAATAACACATCCATAGGAAAACAAATCACAAAAACTTCAATACCATAAGGATGTTTTGTATCATAATAAATCATCTTCAAATAATCATATAATACATCAAAGGATGTAGAAATAGGTGAAATCAGAACTATTTGAGAGAAATATATCTTTTTTGAAATCATTAAAAAGTCACATAATTATAAAAGAAAACATTTAAATTGAAAATATTCATATAATATTTTAAGGGATGCTTCGATGATTTAATAATGGTGGAAAATAGCCGCACCCTCCGTATAAGTTAAAAAAATACATTGGTACCTCAATTTTGTCGAAATGGTTAAAAAGGAACTTGTTTAGAAAAAGACAGAAAGATCACTTTATAAACATAATATAAAAAGTCATAAAAAGGGTATAAAGGACATTAAACAATAGTCTGTAACATATTATGAATTATATGAAATACATTTTTAAGAATCATTGATGTAATGATAAAGAGGTCCCAGTATATAATACCATATAATCAACCTCAGATATTGAAGAGATTGTAAAATAAACCCTTACCTTTTACTTTTCCATGGTCTATGGTAGGTTAACCTCCTTTATAATAGTTAAATAATTGTTATTAAATTATACAAGAATCATATACATAAATATGATATCATATATGATCTTTTAATTTTTCTTTTTTAATAATATCTTACTATTATCGTCGTTTGAGGTGTTAACTTTCTCGTATTATTTTATATGTTTTGTTACATAATCCATGTTTTTTATGGATTGGTTGTATCATATTCATATCCATAATTTTATCATGTCATTAAACCTTATTTTTAATCATGAAATTAGAAATAGACATTAATGGATACGATGGGGAAGGAATCTCATCGCGTTCTTGGAGACTGTAGTTTGTACGTACACACGAGCGACAATATAATTTTTTTGATATTAAAATAATATATAATTGTATGGTATATCATATATAAAGAATAATTATAATTTTATTTTTATTATTTAATTAAATTAACCATCATTATCATAACCATTCAAAAAATAATGTTTTGAATAACAATTACACCACTACGTGGAGACGGTAAGTCGTACATACACACGTATGGTGACATGTCATTCAATGGATGGATATAATTGTGAATATGGTTGTATGATATTTATAATATCATCAAAGTATATATATGATACTTGAGTTATTATTTTAGAATGGAAATAACAAAGAAAGAAGAAGTTGAAGAAGAAATGAACTCAAAAGAGGGTGGTGAAAACATTACCTCTTATTCAGGTTCTTTCTTTTTGATTTGATCAAAATGGTTACTTACGTTGGATTTATGACTAAAGGAAGGCCTCTAGGTTGAATTGAGGGAAATTTAAAGGATAATGGGTCAGGTTTTGCTGATTCAAAAGGATTTAAAGGTATGATGAATTGGTTAGAAGTGGTGTCCTTTTATAAGGGGGAGGAGGGGCTCTTAAAGAAATACTTAAAGTATTAATTTATAATAAATTCATATTCTGTTCCTAATGGCTATAATGTGGATTATTATAAGTATAAGATAAGGATGGGTCTAAATCCTTTCATCGAATATATTTTGGACAGATTGGTTCATTATATTAATCTTATCATTTATATTTAACTCTTAGTTAAATAGTTTGACATTTAACACGTCACTTTTTACTTTTAAATTATATGCTTAATTAACGTACTATATACTTCCAAGCGACCCCCAAGTGCTATATTTATGATACACATATCATTATATAATTCATTCGGATGATTCTTATATTTTTATGAATAGTATTACAATTAATAATATGTTATTTTTTTTAAAAACTCATTTATGTCAATTTTGACAATATTTAATAATTTATTTTTGATAAAGTATTAACAACTTTATTAATTCAAATAATATTCATTAAAGAAATACTGAAATGACATATTATCCAATAGAATTCGTGGATGGCATCAAAACTATCAAATTATATTTAATTTAACAATTATAATACAAATTATTTGTTTCCTTCATTATTAAAGAAAATACTGCATCATTATAGTGTCATAAATAAATTTAATTATTCAATGTCTAAGAATTAAAAATAAAATATCATTAAATAATAAATATTTTTAGATTTATAATTAATATTTATAGTCTAAAGTATAACATATATAACACTATATAATTTTTTTTGGCTAAATGATATATGCTAATGTCATTTTTGTATTTACATTAACTTTATTAATATAAAGTGTCATTATCACATAAAAGTGGATCCATGGGGTCCCAAAATAGACCCAAAGATGCCCATTGTTGTAAAAGTATCAACCAATTAGGATAATACACTTTCTAGGGTAAATTATTATTATAATAATATTATTTTGTTACCCTTATTTACCAGATTTGCCCTTTAACCATGGTAAATAAATTATTTACCGAATTAATTTTTCAAATGCCTAAAAATAAAAGATAACTATTTTAACAATTTGTACCTCTTGATTCTAAATATGGAACCCATTTTTCTATATTCAAAACACAGAAGTGGCAGAAATTAATTTAAAATTAATTCCCATTGTTAAAACAAAATTTTTGTTTTTAAGAGATAATAACTATAAAATGATTGGCACCTGCTTATTGCAGTTTAAATGTAAAATTATTCCCAATGACAAACATTGGATTAAATGGTAAACATATAATCTAATTATACTTTAAAATCAATAAAGTTAATAATTTATCACTATTAATAATTTCGATTAAAAAAGTTGTTTTTAATTTTCACTATTCACCAAAATATGAAAGTTATCTGAAACGTACCAAAAATTCACCCAAGCTAATTTTGACATTTTGAATCCAAAAATGAAATCCATTGTGAAATATAAAATGTATAAAATTTCAACAGGTGGTTATTACTATTCATAATGGCTACTTTGCTTGGTTGTGGTGTGTGTTAGAACTCGATGTTGCGTAAAACACACACTACTGTACTATTTAAAGAAAAACGTATCATGTAAGAATGGGGTGTTACATAAAGAAGAAGATGATATTATTAATTCTATCATCCATTAGGGGTATCACCTTGTCCCATTTAAAAAATAAATTGGTGGAAGTAAGGGTGTACTCAAAGTACATTGCAATTGGCGGGGGATATGGTCCCACAACATCCATTCCCCAAATGATGAATGTATATGAATATTTCGATGTATGCAGTAATTATGAGGGTAAATGGATGTTGTTTTCATTAATGATTCACTATTGAAAATTTCTAGTGAATTCCAAAGAGGCTTGAACCATGGTCTTCAAGTAATGCCCTATCCTTCTAATCTGGTGATAGAGCCTAGTTCCAGATTGGTGGGACGTGTATGAGCCTACATGAACCTCTCTCATGAAAGTGACTATTTATATATATTCTATGCACCTTATGGGAATTATGTTGAAAACCACACATTTATATTATTTTATGATAATTTGGACCATTGTTCTTGGTGAATTTTTTTCCCGATGCTGAATCTGTTCTTTTCCAGCACAAATTATTGGGAGACTTTGATCCCAAAAATACCTAGTTTTGGCCTATATCCATCATGAGAAGATCTCTGGTTTGTTGTACTCTGGGGTTGTGTAGACATAATTTATCAACTTCATATCACATACGACAATCAATGAGACCATTATTCGATGTGCTATTTTAAAGGTTGCATACACCAGATCTATGTCGTCCATGATGGTGGTTACATTATCCAGTGCATTGGAACGAGCAGTATGTTATCGTGGGATATAATTAAATGTTGGATCAAACGTGAATTCCACCATTAGTTCCATGACATATCCATTTAGGGTGGAAAATGATTCCTTCATGGTGGCATATTTTTTATTGAGATAATTTTTTATTTATTTAATTCCTTTTTCTGTTCAGGTACGATATGTATAGATCTAAATCTTATCACAACCCTGCGATGAATGATTGGTAAAAATAATCATTGTCCATGATTCCTTCAAACAGTGAGAAAGAGTATGGAAGAATTATTTTTTTAAGAGAAATATATAAGCCCTCTATCAACCTGATTGAGTTTCAGGTTTTCTATTCTAGTAATGATAGGGATCTGGTTATTGCCTTCCAAATAAATTTCCCACGTCTGGGGAGTGTCGTGGTGATAAAATACCTCTTGGTATGGGAGTTCAGTGTCCTCCGGTGTATTTTCTATAGCTGTATATATCACGAGGATATTAGCCAGATAATTTCATTTTATAGACTTTTAGGATATGAACATTATGTATTCCTGTTATATATTGACTGCACATTGTGCCATGAACCCATCCAACATATGGCATATGAGGATACACCATAGCTTGTCGATATATCAATATATGTGTACATTGTAGTGATGTAGGTAATGCCAGATATTTTCACTACGAAGATGAGCACAAGGTAGTTCTTTTGTAATGATTATTCTCACTACCTTCATCATTCTTATTTATTTGGGGGGAACATATTGATCATTCCATGGTATACACATATAAGATGAGTGTCCTCCCTTCCCCCAAATGCATCAAAAACTGATGTTGTAATAGATAAATATTGAGATTTTCGAATGCTCTTTGGCACTCATCATCCCATTTGTATGTTACCCAATTAATCATTATCCTCGTGAAGCGGAGGGATTTCCCAGATTGGTTAGCCATGAATCACATAATTTAGGATAGTTTTCCTTGGATTCCGATTATTTATTTCAATTTTGGGGGTGACATTTCTTGGATAACACTCGTATTATCTAGGTCTGCCTTGATACCATTATTGAATACCACATAACTGAGGAATTTAGCTGATGTTACCCCAAAATCACATGTTAGAGGATTCATTATTAGACTATAATGTCCAATTTGATGATGTTTTTATACAGATCCATGAAGTGATCACATCTCTCATAGGATTCGATGACCAATTAATCAACATAAACTTCAACTATCAATCCCAAGAATGTCTTAAATTTGTGATGCATGACATAGTAATATGTGGAGATGGAATTTTTGTATCGGAAGGGAACGAACTAGTAGTAGATGATCCCCTATATCTACCTGAAGGTTGTGGATTCTTCATACATGGGGGGAAATTTTGATCTGATTGTAACTCAAGTACCCAAACATAATGGAATGGAATAGAAATATCGTTATGGAATTGATCAAGAGTTATATGATTATAAATGGGAAATATTAATTCATGAAATGTCATTTATGGTCCATAAAATCAATGTAGACCAAAATCTACCCATTCTTTTTCATGACATGAACAATTTTGGAATGCCATTTTGAGAACTTCAGATTGCGTACAAAGTATGCTTTGAACAAATTGTCCACATCCACCACAAAAGTTTTATCATGTCAGTGGTTTGTTATATTAGTTTCCTTCATGAAGACTTGATTCTCTGTGGTTAGTCCAAGATATTATGTATCCACATCTGTATTCAATCAAAGAATTTCATTATTGTTATAGGAAAAACCATATCAGTGTTTCTTTAGGAATGCAAAATACATCTCCTGCTCAATTGGATGAATTATGGTGCTAAAAAAGTCAGGTTGTGGGTCTTTTTATATACCATGGATTATAAATAAAAGCTCATCTATGTTGGTGGAAAAACCTTCCTCAAATGATGGAGGGGTGTTTCAAATATTATTCTCATCATCATACGTTTTTGTGTGTGTAGGTGAAATTTTGGATTAAAATGACACATTAGGGGGCTCTACATCAATTCTAGGGAGAGGGAGATCATTAGGTGAAATATCACCATCAATTTTCAATCGAGTTATAGGAGAGAGATGCTAGATATTAATGTTGTTTAGAATAGTATATTCTGAGATCTCTAGGACTAGGTCTAATATTTCAACCTTGTTTATGGGGTGAAAATAATAATCCTCAAGAATACTCAATGGATTTATAGGGAAGGTGCCTAAAATGATTGTGGTGGATTCCTGTAACACATCATCTTCCACAAGAAACTTTCCACCCTTCCTATAGATGTCATAATAACAATATATGTCTCCAAATGACTTCAATGGGGCTTTGTCACCATGAAGAATTATGCTCTTGCAATTTATGGGGTACATAGATAATTAATGGAATGTAGATGTAACCATAATATAGATATGGATCCATGGTCTTCCATCCATGACATTATCTATGGTGCCTTGTTGGATAACAATGAACTCAACATCAGATGTGATCTCCCAAATTTTTTTCACTAACTTAATATTTAGATAGGACTATTCTCAGGGTTATCATATCCCTTGATGGGCATATTTGCACGGGATTAATCTCATTCACTATACCCAAAACATCTATGGGTTTGTGTTTTGATGTTATGGATCCCTAGATCCATTTCACTTCGGATATTCACGTTATTGTGTTTTCCTCAGACATACAAGTCTCTGATGTGTTCTACGATGGCCTCTTCAGGACCTTGATCAGGGAATGAGATTGAGAAATGAAATCCTAAGTACATGTTCTCCACATGATAGACCTCATTCGCAAAAAATTTTGTCTCAAATTCTTTTGGGATATGGATGCCTTCATCAATTTCCTCCCTTGGTTATCTCGAAAGGCGAAGTGCATCAATGGTTCATAGCTTTATTGGGATGAAAACTAGCTATTTCAAAAATTCATAATTATTAAAAAATGGTTAATGCTTTGATATATGGGTCATTTTTGGGGCGTGAGACTCATGAATTGGAGCATCCAAGTTAGATAGAATTGGATCCTTTGTATAGGTTTAGGAAAACAAATTACAATGGTGAATGCCACACCGGCCATCCCAGCTTCATGGAATGATTAGGTCAAATGCCTATTAAGAGGTATTGTAATGAAATTTGGATCTGGAGACTATTAGATGATTCTAAGGCACTTCTCTACATTTTTTGAACCTACATGAGATCATTCCCATGGGTATCAATTACATATGTGTCTTCTATGGGGATATTTTTTAGATACTAACTCCACCCATATTTTTGATATACTACGTATACATGGCATCAAAACATGATTCCCCTTGTTTCCGTATTTTATGCGGGGAAAATATATATGGGGTTGTACATATCATTAGATTAGGGGTATTTCGATAATATTTTTTTAAAAAAATTAATATCATCTCTTTTATTGATGGGAATTCCATTTGGAGGGGCGGTACCCACGTCACAAATGATAAGGAGAAAATCTAAAAAACATAGTGTCTTCTTTGAATGAGAATATGAACCTTCCTATTCTGTTTTTCTTTCTACATTAGGTGATCATGACCACCCTTGGGACGTACATCATACTTTTTATTTCTCGGTGGTGAGGTTATTGAGAGTTTTCAAAATAGTTTCCTTATAGTTCTAGGATCTCAATCAAATTTTTCATAATCCATCATGTGGTTAAACTTTTTTCCATGACTGGTAGGAATTATACTTTATCCTTGGTTTTCCACTGATTATGAAATGGTTATGCATGCCAATTTTTATGGATAATTGTCTAATGTAACATGTCTATAGTCAAAAATGTCTTAATTTACATCCTAAAAACGAAATAGTTGTGGATATTATGACCCATCCTACTATGGAAAGGGATGTAATCATAACGATTGGTTGAGGATAACATAATCAGTCTTCCTGGGATGTAGCAGCATTAGTTGGTTTTGGTACATGGATACCAATAAGTAACTTGGGACATGATAATTTTAGAAGGATTACACCTTGTTCAACCATTCTATAAATCCTAGGCAGTCCTGCTTTCTCGGTCATTTTGGCATAGGGTGTTTTTGTGGCTGTCATCAGTCAGAAGAAGGTTCTGGCCTATTTGGAGCTTTCCAAAGTACTTAGACTATTGTGGGATTGACATTGATAGACGAAACATCAACACTTACTATGTTTTTTCATTTGTTGTTGGTGTGAGATGAGAAAAGGATCAAGTTCGTTGAATTACTACTTCAAGATGTTTTTATTGTTATAGTGAACTCTTTGTATCCAGAGGGATCATCCATGAAGACTATGTGTGTCTGCCTCTAATCCCTGACATTTTCAAAATAGAATTGAAAAAATTGTTAATGCGATAGAAGGATACATGGTGAAAATTTTAAACCATTCCACCAAGCTATGAATTCAGACACCCATTCATTCTCACGCTTCTTGTACTTCATATTCCCTACAATCCTCATTTTCTTCTAATGTTGAGAAAAATTAGTAATGTAACTATTGAAGAAGTACAACCTATACCGTAATAGCTCAATCAGGTAGACTACTATACCAGATGGTTGGACCTATAAATGTATGTACGATACATCTTATCTTGTTCTCCACCTACAGATCCAGAGGTCCCATCATCACCATGAATCGAGGCATGAAGTGTGTGATATAATGCTCCTTATAACCTACATTATTTACAGTGGAAATGTAGTATTAATGATTTTGGTTGGAGGTTATATATTTCATTCCCCTTAGGTTTATGTATTGTTTTTAGGCTTCACTACTATGTATCTTCATTTTATGGATGCCATCATAGTCTCTAGGGATTCAATGGTAGTGAGAAATTATGGAGGCAATGTTGTTCAAGCCGCCTCCAATCCATAGGGAGAAGATTGTGTCTATAAGGTGGTCTCTCATTCATCACCTATTGAAACTCTATTTATATTATTACTGAAAAGTTACCCTATCAAGGGAGAGGTTATTGTCACTGTGGGGGGAAGTCCCGATAAAATCATGAATCCACATTTATATGGATCAGTTTTCTATACCTAGAGCTAATTTGATATTCAGACACTTCTCTGGTTAGAGGATCAACCATTGGAAGGAGAATATTTTCCTCTAGCTAGAGATGATACTGAATGGTAATATTTATCCTTAGTATCTTCTCATTGAGTTGTCAGAGAGCTCATATTTCACTATCGTATTGCGATAATTTCTCTTCCATAGATGAAAAAATATGTGTTTAAATCCTTTATCTTCACCTTTATTGATATTTTGTCGAGGAGGTGAAAGCTCATTATTTGGTGGTTATAAATTTTAGAACATTATTGGATTCCGAGTGAGATCAACCACATTTAGTGCATCCAAAACAACCTAATGTTGGGTTATGTCATCTCTATTGCAAACCTCTATATCTAAATCTTGATCCATGTCTTCCATGTTAAAATTGAGAGTGTTCATACATGTATACTGAGAAATGGTGGTAGTACCATTTCATTCCACATAGAAATCTGTTTATAAAATGCTTTCATTAGGGTTGTTATTCAAACCCATGGACTTGTTGGGATGTTTTACACTTCCGAGACCAATGGGGACAATTTTCTTTAACAGTATGCTTCATTAATCTTGGTTTATGATTAGTGACATTGGGGGGATTTTATGTCAGTCTTACTGAATTACCTCAATCCAAATAAGGTTTGTATTACAGTGGGTGGATCTACTGGGATTCCAATCGTCAATCTCTTCCCACAATACTAAAGAACAATTATTTCCTATTTATTACATATGATTGCAACAATCCCACATCCCTATGGGCTACGTTATATTTAGGGTTATATGTAAACATAGAGAATTATCTGTTCCTATCCCATTGCGATTGAGGTGATTTGGACCCTTGGTAATGTATCCCATCCATTTTGTGGGGATAATGAATATGGATATAGTGATTGAGATATAAGTTCTCCTAATATTATGTGTTTGGGTATTTCTATTACCGCGGAAAGCACAACACTAATTTTATTAGGAACTGATGACCTGATCAATTGAGGAAGTGGAAAATGTTCTCATGGTCCAAATGGATGAGTTGGTTCCTGGATGGACACTAAGGAAGACGATACTACAATCTCCATAATACAATGTAGTTGTGCTTCCATGAGAGCTGGGAGGGGTGGTTTCCCATGATATAGATCATTCCATGCAGGTAGTTGTCCATGATATCACATCATTGATCTACGTGTTAATAACATCTGTCAATTATTAGGATGGGCCTAGTTTGAAGTCCTGTTGGATATAATCTCTCCCTGTCAATGATGTCTTGGAATAGTTAGAGTGGGGGAATTCAATTTCAGATACCAACTAGCCCTAATCAATTACATGTCCCCAGCCCTCGCCGGAGGATATAACATTAAAAGATTATGTGTCATTGGGAATCTTCCATTCCAGAGGATCAGTGAAGTTTTACGCTATGTACTATCCCCATCATCATACTCAAATGATTGACATTTCATTGGATATCAGCTGTCGAATTGTCATGATGAAATTATGGAAAGTGTGTTGAAACATTACACTATGATTTTATAGTTTTGGAGCCTGGTCCATTGATATATAATCTAGGATCAGATGGAAATAGAATACCTCTATGGTTGGAAGGTGACACTCTGATCCTTGATAAGGGTGATGTTGATCCTTCAATCACTAATGATTATCCCCTATATTATGGTGTATAGATGGAATGAATACATTTTATATATTTTCATGGACACCGAACCAGATTGTAGAAGGGGTCATAACATTATTGGGAGGTTTTTTACGATAACACTCTCTATATTTCAATTTCAGCACCTTCTTCATTAGAATTACACACCACCATCCAGTCAGACCATAGAAGGTGACTCCGATGGTCGCCTTTTGGGGGCAGTGGAGTGCTACAAGATATATATGGGGAACTATATATATTTTTCTATAGTGTTTTTATAACCTCTATATATGAAGGCACTGGTGTTTGATACACCTCACTATATAGAGTTTTATCGACAAAAGGTCGACTTCGAATACCATTGGAGATTTTTTCGTGTGGATAATAACCACGGTGGATGACAGTAGTAGAGTTTGTGTGACCCATATCCATATTATCATGGTAAGGACTGTCGTAGTGTTGAAAATATCATTC
Organism: Viscum album; assembly: GCA_963277665.1. Classification (NCBI taxonomy): domain Eukaryota; kingdom Viridiplantae; phylum Streptophyta; class Magnoliopsida; order Santalales; family Viscaceae; genus Viscum; species Viscum album. The sequence continues at coordinate 783,301,511 of OY728153.1, forward strand.
GTCCATTAGTATAGAAGAGTCGATGTATAGTTGTAGCATTGAAAGTGTGTTTAGAACAACCTTAGGGACACTAGCACTGAAATGATTATAATTATGAGTCATGTTCTGCATCATGGTCATAATATTTTGAAATTCCTGTTGTGGTTGAATAGGGATATTTTCATGATGTACGTCATTTTTGGAAAAAAATTTATTACTACTTGGTGTTATGGGGATATGAACCCACCGATGAGGGGCAATTAGAATATGTTGAAAAATATTCCTCATTTTCCTTAGAGAAATCAGCCAGTATTGAGGCGTGTTACACTGTCAAATGGTTAGCCTCAGTCATGATAGGTTTATGAGCCCTATCATGATCCTTTGGGATTTTCCACAGGTCTTCATTTGGGAGAGTACGAGCCTTCAACAAGGTGTATTCTGCTCTCACCTTCTTGGACTTTGTTAGATCAGTAATATATGCATATTCTGAATATGAATTCTTTTTATGATTATGCTTAAAAACCTTCATAATGGGATATTGAATTTGATCATTCTACATTATTGTATTAAAATTATGATTCCACTATTATTTTTTGGGAGAATAATAATTATTATCTATTCTTATGTAATCCTCTAAATAATGATGAGCCAATTCAATGGAATGAATATGAGCCTTTCCCAAGACATATGCCACTCTCACCTAGTTATCCTCATCCACAACTAGTTAATGGGCATGATCCTTGGATTCATGATTTTTTCATTGGACTTCATTAATAGTAATGTTCTCCTTTCCAAAAGCATGTGCCCCAATCACATGGCTATACTTGTGGTAAATGAATGATTAGCTCGGTCTGATGCATAACCCTTAATATGGATATGATGATAATCCTCGCGTGTGAGAGCATTAATTTTTTGCATGCTCCGATACAACCACTTCATCATGATGATAAGAGTTCTAATTCATAATTTTTGTAGGGATTGGATTATTCATTTGTCCCTTCATCTTAAATAGAGATAGATTATGATGATTGAGTTATTCCGCTGTTGATAAAATGTATTTCAAATTAGAGAAGTGTCTGTAAGGATATAAGAACGAACATTTTCCACCTCCATAATCCATTGAATGTTAAATTATTTTGAAATGGGGATGTTCACAGACTTTTCTCCATCATGTTCTATAAGGATATGTCAATTAGATTCATGAACAAGGGTATGAGTATGATCCTTCACCTTGTTTTTTGTGGGAATACGCCCATATACTTTTTTTCAGAGATGAGGCATATAAGCCTACTAGATTTTCCCATCCATATTATGATTGTAGGCGTTGTCACTAGGAGTGGGTATTTTATCCCTTTCTAGGGTATTCATCATCTTTCTTATCTAATGAGTCTTCCTTGGTGGATTCCATTGATGGGCATCCATGGTGGATATCTGTCAGGATTAATCCTCAAAATGTTGATAATGGTTACCAGTATTATGATATTGGGGACAACAGTTAGCAGGTGACCTCCATGATTGTTCTTGAACAGTAAGGGAACCCTAACCGGCCTCTTGATCCACCTTCATCAGGAACACAAGGTGGAATTTTTTACACTCCCTATGTAGGATACTAATGTGACTGGTCACGGTCCTGTGGGCCAACAGTTTAGCAGAAACCCTCATTAATAGATGCAGACTCATCGGCTACAACACTTGTAGAATCATAGGAGTATATTCAATGTTGGGACGGTACCCTATCATTGGTACTCTCGAATCAACATTCTTGCTACATTCTGCTTTAGTCATTTGTTTGATGAGACCATTTGACAACACGTGGTTGTCATGGTGGCAGATGATGTACAAGAATGTGTTCTAGAAAATGACAAAACTATATTGGATAGGGAGTCTGTAATCATGAATAAAAACATTAAAAAGGACATCAATTAGTATTTTATCATAGTCATTACAATTCTTATTCAGATATGCAAGACGAACATAATTTACCTAAATTCCTTTTCTGGTCATTCTGTAAGAGTGGAATTGTCAACACAAGGATGAACGTACTGGAATCCCACGTTATAATGGTATTTTTTAAATTTTTGTATATGATTTACAAATAAATGTGTCTTAAGAAGCTCACATCGGGCTTATTAGTGTCATTTTCGTATATGTGAAAAGCAACATTGATCAACATATTATAACCCGATTTCATGTTATTAGTGGGATTCACATCAGATTGATCTCTGTTGAATGTATATTAAGGAAAACAGAATGATCTTATAGATTATAACCTGATAATTGTTTTGATTCCTACATTCTATAATGGTTCGTCATTTACTTTATTGTGGTTTTTTTGGTGTTGAATGGGTTTCTCTTGTTATATTTACATTTTCACATTTCTCTAAAACCCCAAATGGTTCGCCCATTAGTATCTGGGTAGAGAAATGATTTCAATGGCTGATGGTCATTGGGGATTTCAGGCCCAGTGACTCTTATGGAATAACATTGGACAAGTGGATTGGAGGTCATGATCATCACACCATTTTTGGGGAATTGTTTCATACTACAGTACTCTCTTATTGATTTAAGTCATTTTCATGAATCTCTTCCGAATACTGATGAGGGATAGGTTACCCTAGTAAAACCAAAATTGGTTAACTCACATTAATTTTTGATAGACTTGGATCTCTTTTTTTAATCCATATATATGTATTTGAGAGGTTTCCTAATGTCTAGTAATGAAAAGTCACATATATACAACAACCATATGACCAAGTGTTTTAGGACATGCCTCATTTTATGAACTCAGTTAATATTATGAGGATGGTATTGAGCCATTATGAGGTGTTATATATCTATTTATTTTTACAAAAACCAAAACCCTTGTCATTCGGTTGATCCATGTAGTTTTACTTCATATTCTAATAACTAATATTCGAGTTTTAAAAAACTAAATATTCAAGCTTTATTCTAGAATATACATTTCAATTGTCTCAGTTATCGAAGGAATAAGAGTCATAATAGATATGTTTATTTTGTATCTTAAACACTATGGTTTTCATGGTGAATGTGTATTTGATGCATAATGCGGTGTTTATTGCATCCCACTAATCCCACATGATCCATTCCCATTGTGAGAAATAAATGAGATTGTGTGATCATCCTCAAGTTGTATGAATATGGGACATGTGTATTTTGTATGTCCATAGAGTGATTGATATAGGGCTCGAGCCATTATGGATATTTCATACCTACCAATTTTCTATAGGAATTATAGTCCTCATAGTTCTCTATTCGATATTGGGTCATACAAAATCAGTCTTCCCTGGTGAATATGTGTTTTTTTCTAATGAAGTTTCTATTGAATCTATCTAACCCCATGTGATACATGATGATTCAGAGAAACAGTGGGGTTTTATGATCAGCCTCATTGAATTTGGATATGTGATATATGTATTTTGGAACTCATTGGAGTGTTTAATATGGAGCTCAGTCCTTTAAGGAGTCATCCAATGTATCCTAGTTAAGGAAGGAATTAGATTCTTCATAGTTCTATTAGAGATATAAGGGCTCACAAAATGGATTCCCTAGGGAATGAGTTTTTTATGAATAATGAGGTACTTTATACATTCCCTTAATCTCAAGTTATCTATGCTCATTGTTTGAAACAAGGGGGAGTGAATGATCCACCCATGAAATATGGATATGAGATCTGCGTGTTGGGGTAGTCCATAGGGAATTTTCTTTGGAGCTCAGGACATTAAGAAGGAATAATATGTATACCAATTATAGATAGAATTATTATCCTCATAGTTCTCTATGAAATTTTGGGGATACATAATGAGTGTGCCCTAGTGAATAGGTGTTTAATGCCTATTGGTGTGTTTGTTGTATCCCCCTATAACAACATGATACATGATCATTGTGAGAAACATGGGGGAGTTCTTGATATGCTTCATGGAAAATGTATATGATACATGTGTATTTGGGTAGTCCATGGATTGTTTGATATGGAGCTTAGTCCATTATGGATGCATCATACTTATCCCTGTTATGGTGGAAATTAGTGTCCTCATTGTTCTTTTTGGAGAAGATGTGGCTTTCACACTGAGGTTTCCCTAGGGAATAAAATCTCATATCTAGAATGTGACACATGATCCTATTAGCATAACCTAGTTTCCATCACATGACCTGTATCAAAACATGTAGAGGGTACTGCGAGAGTCTTGGTAGCATGATCCGAGGGGTGTCGTGTATACTGGTTGACAACTCGGGGAGACATCGTTGGACCAGTCTGACATCTCTATATAGTGTCAAATTATCTTATTGTAATACCCTAGTAGTCATCATGGGACATGATCAATACATGTGTAGGCTTTCATGAGATTCATGGTAGCATGATCCAAGGGGTGTCACGTACTTGGATGATACCTCATGAGGAAATCTCGGGACCATGCTGACATGTCTAGAGGGTGTCTGATGAAGCTCCCATTTTCAAAAACTTTTTACTATAAATAATTTTATATAATCCATACATTGTTTAATTTTTAGGGAAATTTTCTCATTTTTAGGTTTTAGTTGTAATTTGAGCTTAAATGAAAAATGTGGATAAATTTGGAATTTTGACTCAATTTTATTATAGGGGTATTTTGGGAATACCATTTATATTATTATTCTGAATTATGTGATTTTTTTAAAAAACTATATTTATTGTAAAAAAATTTCTCTATAGGAAAAAGTATGATAGGAGCATATAGATTCCCAAAAAATATATTTTAATATTGGAATGTTGTCGGATGGACAGTGTGGAACACACAGAAGTAACAAAAGAATAACTCATTTACAACTCCTCTAAATACATGTATTCTATTAAGAAATTAAATAGGATTCAATAAGTCATGTGATAAATGACTTTTACGTCTATATATACTCATTATGGAATTCTTTGAATGGCCAAAACATATTGAAGATGAAATACCTCACCAAGAACAAATAGTTCCATTGAGAAATTAATTCATAACATCTGAAGAACATGTAAAAAAATACATCACATTTTTTAGGAAATATGAGAAATCAAGATGGGAAAATCATTTAGAAAGGGTCATATGTGTGAAGAGACAATTTGGAAGGTCATAACAGCATGGGATGTTGGAGAATTGGAATACTGATACTAAAATTGATAGATAACATGGATCTGATTAAATTATCCATCATTCATACATCTTGAGGTCAATAAATATAAAATATTTAAGATGAATTTATGATATATTATGGAATAACATTCATGAATTAAACAATAAAAAATACTTCCAATTTTTTTGGAATACTTGTGGAAAAATTTGGAGTATTTTTTGAGAGAAAATTTGTTCCCCCTCTCTCGCTATAAACATGTATTCTCACCCCTTATAAACGCATTGGCACATATATGTGTAAATATTCTAATGATTTTTAGATTCATTTAATTGTAAAATAATATTAAATTTTAATATATTTTTCCCTTATTCATCACATTCTAATTTTTTAATCTTAGGGTTTTCAACCCCATTCTTCTCTACTACGGTCTCTTAAACTCATGATCATGAGTTACTATCCTGATGAACATCTTGGGAGATGAATCCAGTGTCGAAAAAAATTAAATTCTCAAGAAATATTATTGTTTCAAATTTTATTAGAGTTAGGTCAAGGGGGATATTATTGTGTAAAGTGCCTTTGTGAGTCCACATGTCACCCAATACTTAACTTTCCCATCTATATCATTTTCCCATGATCGAGGAGGATGAAGTGTGGTATCTTGGGGACCATTAAGTATACTATATATTAGAAAACATATATAGAATAGGATATTAATGTATATAATTAAGTGATTTTTTTTAATTAAAATTGAAACTGATAATGGGACGACGAAGGTTCAATATGGGTAATTCTCTCAGGAATATATCATTTCATTCAAACATCATTCTATTTGTATACAATTTTTTTCATTGAATTTGTATGCTAAATATTATTATTGAATTATTATCTATGAAAATCCATTTTATTAATTTAATTTCATAGATATAAAAAAATATAATAAAAATTGAATTAGAAATTGATATTGATTAAATATAACAACTCCTCATGAGAAGAAACTATGTCTTCCCCTGGGCTTCATTTAGATATATATAATTTTGAGAGTGAACAAAACAATGCTTCATCAAATTGATGTTTTTTCTAGGGAGATAAATGGTCTCCACTCAATATTTTAATTCATATTTTTAAATAAATATTCATTTCATTAATGAAAATGAAAAAATAAAAATCTGAAAAAAATAATATAAAAAATCTCTTTGTTCATGATGTATTTTAGTACATATTATTATTCATGGATAATACACTATTAGGTGCTGAAAAAGTCTTTTAATGTTCTATATGATCAACTTCAAAGGATTAGTGATAATCTAAATACATAGTGAGCCAAATAGAATTTATTGATGAATATATACACACATCCTGAGAGAAACCCGAACCTGAACCAAAATGGGTGGTGGAAGAGATTTCCATAATCATTTTTTATATTAAAAAACCCATGTCTGATGAGAAGGATCTGGTAAAAGAATTACCTATTTCAATAGGCACTCAACCATTACTTGATGTGGCCCCAAAATAACACAATCAAGGTAATGCACATAGGACAGATCAACATTTTTTGGAAGAATCATTGAATATCTTTCCTGAAGATAACATAAACCATTATCATTCCATTATTGATAATGAAACATTAGAAACATTCTATCTATCTGTTTCATAGAACGATAATATAGAAGATGCTCCTACTGAGATTGAATTTCCAATGGTCAATTCTGAATAGTCCAATTACCATTCAAAATTACTTGATACAGAATATTTCATTTTTAATTTTCATTTTTTAATCGTATTCAAGATGAATTGTTTTCTTATTTCTCTTTCTGTTAAATTTATGATACAACACAAATGGATGATTCCTTGGATGTTTAATAAGATACAAAAAATGTGGTGGTGATTGATGATGAGTAGTTGGAAAAGAATGTGGTGGTGAGGAAAACTCCTCAACAACAATTTTCATACAATATAATGGAGGACACGTCATACATCAATAGAGATCACCCCTATATTATACTCCCTCCAATATCTGACATAAAATTATATCTTTCTTATTTCATGAGCATTGGGAATTTTCTTATATTCTATGAGATTTTCCACTATCAGTAGTTACTCATGTACATTTGGAAAACTCACATGTGGTGGTTCATCTTAAAGAATCCACACCCACAATCAGATTAGGGATAATCCATTGCAACTGTCTGACTAGGGGATGTGATATTTTAGCACACACATGGGGTTTCAAACCATGTTCTATCTTCTTGTTTAATTAACTTTTTTTTCTGATGATTTATTTTATTTCTAGATTTATAGGTCTGTTGGATGTATCTAACTTCTTAACTCAATTAATCCACTTCATTTCTAATATCATGTTTTATCTTTCATTCCCATGTATTTTCTAAATTTATATTTATATTTTGTTTAATTGAAATAAGGGGATGTTGAATTTATTTGTAGGGGAGTGTTAAACTCTTTAGTTATTAATGTATACTTTTCATATTTTATCATATTATTTGGATTTTTAAGCTTTAATAAATATTCTTATCCCTTTTCTGAAATAAATTGATTTTGAAATAGTTGAAATGATTTTTGGATGAATAGATTTTAAATGATGGTTGATGTGAATTTTCTTCACATAAATTATATTTCAATGCATTTTTATGTCTTATATTGATTTTTGAAATCCAATCCCATAAAACATGCGAAAGATATTTTCTTAGACTTGTGAGGAATTCTATAGAAATTTTACATATTATTTTTAATTCCCACACTTTCTCGAGAGAAACTTGAATTCATGTGTCAGAGCCAGAATTTTTGTTTTTTATTTTTGTAGATTTGGATTTCATGAAATTTTTTTATATGGTTAAGGCACTACATTGGATAAGAACATATTTCCCTATGAACTATTTTTTACATTTTTCCTTGGTAGAATTGTAGATTCCAGAGAAAAGACTTATTGGTTTAAGAAACATTTCAAGGTGATTCTTCATTACCTGCCAACACTTTTTGTATTTTTTGCATAGATATTTAAGGTTTGAGTGTGTTATAAGGGCCTTTAGTGTATGTGAATTTTTATTATATCATTTATGGGTGGTGTGAGGTGTGTGTTAATAATTTGGGAAGTGGATAATATGAGAATTAGGAATGGATCACAATTTCACAGTGCCTTATATGTATAATCCATTTCTCCTTCAAAAAAACGAATAAATGGAGTTGAGTTTGAATTTATTATTTTAAATTATTTTATGAATCATGAAACCCTAATAATGAAAGGGATATAAATGTAATTGATTTATTTTTTTTAAATTTTCATATCATCCTACATGACATGAAATTTATAAAACAAACAAAATGAAGATATGCCTTTCTAGAGTATTGCAAAAAAAGAACATGCATGATATCATTCATTGTAATTACAACATGGATCATGTAACTTGTCAGAAAAGGGGTAGTGTTTTTTTAATATTTTCAAGGGGGATTTAGAGTGGATTTTCTAGTGTTTTAACTTGAATTTATTATTCATTATACATAAGAGTCCATCCCCCTCTTTCTGGCATGAAACATTATCATTCATTTTACCACCAACCATAAGCCACAAAATCATTTGAACCATTAATTGAAGCAATCACGATTGAACTCAATTTCATGTTTCACGTTCTCCAGAAATGAAAATTTTCACAAGCCTATAGTGATACATGAGTTTACCATGTATGATTATAACTCTAGATTCAATTTCTCAGGAGTGAAGAGTGATATAAAATTCAATGTGTGGAAGGTTGGGATTGGGTTATGGATTAATTTATGAGTAATAAAAAATTTGAATAATTGGAATGAAAATGATATATAATTATTTTTTAATAGTTTATATAAGATGGAATTCTATTTTGGATAATATCATCGATATTTTCTCATTGTTGATTGTTCTGTGGATTTTGATATGGATGTAAGTTCATTTCCCAAGAGTGCAATGATTAAATGTGGAGAGTGATGAAGTGAAAATTTTCATGAGTTTCATATTTTAAATGTTGTTTATAATCCCACCATAGTGTTATTTTATGAGTAATTATCATGTATTTAGGTTTTAATAGTAATTTGAGCTTAAATGTGAAAACTAGTTAAATTTGAAATTTTGACATATTTTCATCGTAAAGCTATTTTGGGTATAAAAATTGTATTATTATTCCAAATTTTTCGATTATTTTTTAAATCAGTGATTTATTTTCTAAAACATTGCATTTATAAAGAAAGGATTATTAGAGCATTTAGAGCCCTGAAAATATAATTTAATTTGTGAAATTTTTCGTGTAGACAGTGTGGACACTAGAGATGTTACAAAATCCTAACACAGTTCCCACACCTAGAAATACATTTCTTCTAGTAGAAAATGAATTAGGATTAAACATGGAATATGATTGATGATATTCAAGTCAAAATATTCAAATTAATTCATTCTATGAACAACCAAAAAATGTGGATGATGAAACAACTGACAAGGAAGAAACCCTTCCATTGAGAAATTAAATCATAAAATCCGAAGGACGTGTAAAATTTTTCAAATAATATGTGTATATACACTAAATAAAGTGTGTAAAAACTTTTATTATGAACCAAACATGTGAACATATAGGTTGAAATGTCATATTGGCTTGATAAGATGAATAATTAGAATTTCCATTGTAAAATGGATATATTAAATGGCTCTGATGATATCATCTATTACTCTTCATTATGGTGGTAAATAAATAAAAATTCTAAATTTTATTTGAAAGGGTATTGTTTAAAAACATTCATGAAAAAAACAATTTCAAATTTGGGAAATTAATTTGTAATACATGTGGAATAATTTGGAGTAGATATTTGGAACAAATTAATTCATCCTATTTCAATATAAATATATATCCCCACACCTTATCAATGAATTGGTACTTCTCTAAGTCCGTTATCTATTGTTTTTAGTATATTTCCATTGTAATGTTATTATAAAATTTTAATATATTCTTCTCTTCTTAATCTCATTCTCACTTATAATCATTTGTTTTTTAACCAAATTATTCACTATTGTGATTCCTTATAGTAGTGATCATTAGTAAATAACTTGAGGAAAATATTAGGGGATTAGTTAAAAGATGAACTCAAGTCATTTCAAATTAAATTATAATATATTTTATTTTATTATAGTCAATTCAATGGGGATTTTAGTGGGTATGGTGATGTTTTGTCTCTATATGCCACATGAGACTTAACATTCTTTTCTATAACATTTTCCCTCGATCGAGGTGGTAGATGTGTGGTCTCTCAATGATAGTTTTGTGTACTATATATTAACAAAAATATATAGAATATTATATTCACTCTTACGATGGAGTGTGTTTATTAATTAAATTTGAAAATAATAATGACATAATGAAGGATTAATCTGGGTTATTCTACCTGAAATGTCTCGTTTCAATCATACTAAATACTATTTGTATCCATTTTGTATTCATTTAAATTTTAAGATAAATTTTATTATTAAATTATCATATATCAAAAATAAATTTCATTTGGTTTTATTTCATAAATAAATTATATGTATAATATTATGTGAATTAAAATTAGCGAGAAAATATCTACAACAACTCCCCAAGAGAACAACCTATGTCAGCCCATGTACTTATTTTAATATAAATATTCTTGAGGGTGTTCACTATAACTCTTTATCAGTGTCATGTACCATGGTGGAAACCTCAAGGAGACATCATGGGACAAGATCAACTTCTAACAAGGGTACACCATGAGAGCTGGATTATAATGTCTACATGTGTCGACGAGACACAACTGACATGATCAGGCACCATTATATGAGTCCTGAGGTGAATCTTGAAAATATCACTAGTCTAGGGTAATGAAAATTGAGTATTCATAGGATCTATGTGTTTTCTTTGAATGGTCTTGAAAACATGTACAAAAATGTCCAGGGCATTCTTTATATTCCAGATGACATGACAAAGTGATCTTGTGAGGTTTGTGTGGAGCAACGTCATTCTATCAAGTATTCATGTTTGACACATCAAATGAATGCAGAGGTTCATGATCGTGTATTCCACATTGAATCCTGGTTTTTCCCTTATGTTGTGAGTTCCTTGGATTGGTACAGTTTTAGTTTCGTTGGTTCTCGTTGGAACTTGAGGACATGTGATATGGCCATTCCATGTATCACCCGAATTACGTCACGTGTTATTTTATTGATCTTGTACAAGTATTTATTCATTCCACATGACATCTCTAGAATTCCACCTATGTATTACCTACAGTAACGTTCATCCATTTCTTGATCAGATGTGTGCAAAATCTGGAAGTCTAAGCACTAACGTGCATAATAATAGTATGGATCAAAACATCTAGTTTTCTATAAACCAACCAACGAACCAACGAACCAACCCACCAAACCCTTTTTTCTACGATGGAGTGGAGAATTTATATTTGTATCTATCAGTGTACTCCCTAGTTTTCAAGGGAGTAAGGAATGTGTCCAGGCTTGATTCGACATGGGGATTGCAGTTACGTGGTTTCACGAGTCTCTATGATGGACTGCATCATGGGCACCCCCTGATTTTCAACCGTTGTAAGTCTATATGTCCATTATCTAATTACTAAATACTGGTGAGAACATGAACATAGACGGTATTCCTTGTCTTCATGTCGACATGGCGACAAGCATTTGAGAAATCCAAATAACTATTAAAAGGAATCCATGAGTCCTTTGATGGAATGTCTCCAGGTCTTGCAGTGCCACACCGAGGGTGCGATGGGTTCTTGGAAAGCACATGGGTGACCATGAACCTTACTTGACTTCTCTATTCTCGTGTCATTAATTTAATCTAATAATGGTTGGGAGTCACTTGATATTGTAGATATGGTACTGTGGGTACTTCCTCTATTTGTTGGAGATGTGACTCATTACCAGTATTGGTTTTATGGAGCATGGGTATTTTTTTGATCCGTCGTCCAGAAAAAGGGAATCTACGAGGAGAGGATGACAATTCACTGAGGTGTCGTGGTGATTACTGTGACTTTAGGTGTGTTCCTCATGTCTTCCAGTGATTGAAAACCCCAATTTATTACCCTATTTCTATCTCCTTTGTTTTATTTAACAATATGATAGGTTCATTCTGTATTTCAATATCATTGTATTTGTTTTATGCCTGATTTTTGGGTGCTTCTTCTCTTGACCAATATGGGACTTATGGGGATCATGTGAGCATGTAGGGTACATGTCTATATAAAAATCATTAGTGTGACATAGATTTTTATGGATGCATGTGCATGCATTTGAGTAGAGATACTGAAAAACTAGAGGAACATCACGAGGCATAATAGTCATGATGTCAAAGTCTCATAGTGTCTCACAGATAACATCATGGAATGAGTCGCATATCCTTCAGTTACCACTGTCACAACTCACCTCTTCATGTTTGATAGCCTTTTTTATGTAATAATATAATAGAGGAATATGATTTTTTTGTAATATATGTTATATTTACTCTATTTTCGTATGGTGTCTCGCATGACCAATGTAGATCATATGTTAGTTTGAAAGTTTTGTGGATGAAATAATTATTCTCTCCTTAGATCATCGTTGAAAAATTTGGAGGTTTCCATGTGGTGTGGTTGATGAGCCGATGTGCTATCATGTGACACACCAGACAGGTCGTGGTGCATCACATGTCTTTAGGGGTGCGCCATGTTCCCTTCAGTGACTATGAACCCCTCTCACTTCCTCATAGTTATCTCCTTAATTCGTTGTGATGAAGACTCAAGGGGTTTAAAATATTTTTTTTTATATTACCTTTTGATTTTATTTGGACCAATTATGATTTCTTATTTGATATATGTGACCATCGGGGAACATTTCTATCAAATATTACTTTATTTTATTTTCTAAGAATTATGGATTGGTTTTTCGGTGCGTTCTAATTATAAATTATGCCTCCTTGAGGATGCTTATCCCACTATCACGATTCATCTATAGGGGAACATGTGTCTTCATTAAGTTGGGATATGAGAAACTTTCCAAGGGTTAGACTCATTCTCTTGTGACTAAGTATGACCTTTCAATGGTCATGATTTCATGAGTATTTTACCGTCATCTTATTTCTATCTATAATGGGAAAAATAATTTCCATGTTCACATGATTAATCTTTTCTGGTTTTGATGATACATATTTTTTGGGCATCAATAACCTTTTTCGTTTTCTACTTTTTCTTCTTCTTCATTATTTTAAACACATTTCTCTTATACATTGATGTATTCATCTATCTGAAACAATATAATATCATCCACTACAACTTCAGGTGGTGTCGATTTTTCTCCAAATTTCAATTTCATCTTTCACCTGTCATATACAGAGGGAGTGATGGTAATTTCATTATATTATTTCACAAATCCTTTAATTTTCTTATCAATGTTCAAATTATTATACTTTCTCTTCATCAGTTTATTTGTATTCTTAATTTTTTTCTAAATTTCATCATACCAAATCTTTTTAGCATGGGATTTTTCATAATAGAGTCCAAATTGAAGGTCACCTTGTTTTCATTATTCTTGTACATTTTCCCACATGGTAGTTGTTTGTGTGATACAAACAATTTTAATCTTCAGATTTATAACAAAAGAAGACTTTGATTTCATTTAAGTTTCAGGAATAATTAGTATATATTATTTTTGTATTCCATGGATTTCTCAAACTTTTTCATTAGGTGATTTAGTTTGTAAGTATATAATAAAATTTTTATTAACCTGTATCAAAATGAATTTTCATTCTTCGAATAGTTTCATAACCTATCCAAATAACCCTTAAATTTATCGGAACTGACTAAAGATGAGTTTTGGAAAACATTAATAATTCAATAATGATCTTATTAAAGATGGAAAAAACATAATTAAATGGCATTTTATTTCACCAGGCCTAATATTAGTTTTTGGATTTAATATAAAACTGATAAAGTTAAAATTCCTCATTCTAACAATATAATAAAGAGTAAAAACATCAAAATATTTTAGTGTTTCTCTATCAAAAATTCCTGGAAATAAAAAACCTAACCTTCTAATTGTAATAAGTCTATTATCATCTAATATTATTTTATTATTCCATTTATCATCAGGAATATCATATAGATAATGTTCATCCCATTCTATAATGAATGATACCTTCTCTATTGACAATTTATGAGATAAAAAAATGAATCTCTCTCTAATGGAAGATTTAATTATAATGTTATTTTCTTGTATTAAATAATTATCACACTATCATAGATATGAATTGATACCTTTATGTTTTGTTCATCAACTGTCAAATATTTTAATAACTAAAATAATTCTTCCCCAATGATCGGATCTTGATTATTTGGTTATTCAACACAAACTGATTCACATTGTTGGAAATTTGTAATAAACATTTATCATTTCTATAATTCCCAACATAACTTTCATAAAATAATTTAATTATTGTTACATGTATACTCTTATGACCAAATAAAATTAAAAAATTTGATATCAATGAATTTTCATGAAGATCAATATTACTAATATCAATGATCCTTCCACTATCATAGTCTCTAAAGTAACTCTTCCACCTTTCATTAAAATATCCCTTTCAAATATGTATTTGTTACATTTCATTTTTAGGGAACATACACAATCCATGTACTATATTTTTTTATTGGAACTTATATTTTATTAATGAAAATAAAATAATTGTTTATTTTCAATCAAAACATTATTATATATATAAATGTTAGAAAGTAAAATATTTGAATCCCACCTATTTTTAAAAGATGTGGTTTGTGTAATCCTAATGATTCAGTTTTATTTAATGAAATTTTTTATTCAAATGACCTTTAAATTGAAGCATTGTAAAAAATGGAGGGTTTCTTAGAATAGAATAATATTTTTTAAAGAAGGGTTAGAATTATTTTATCCCATTACTGAAGAATTTCCTTATGAATGAATATGTTTATCAATTTTATCAAAAATTTATTTACCAGTGGAAAGGTCTTTCAAAGTTTTATTCAAAGAAATGATTTTATAATTTTTTTAAAACCAAATTCTTATCCAAATTAGTTCATGATTCATAAATGAGTTCTGAATCATGATTATTTTTATCAGAATTAGCTTTATCATGCAATTTTTTAATTATAATTATTTTCAAAACATTTTATATAATGATTTTGGGAATGATATGATACTTTTTTTGTAAATACAGGGATACTAGGAATTTCATCTAATGATTCATTTTATTACAATTTTAATTATCTTTTATCTTAGAAAGTATAGAGACATATTCAAATGAAGGTAATGTACTATCTTCTCTAGATGAAGTATCATCATCAGAATAAATATAACCATTATCATCATCATAAGATGAATTTAATGATATATTAGTTAATGATTCAACATTGGGCACACTAACATGAAAGAGTGATTTTAATAGGATTTCTAGAAAGAAGACCAAGATTCTCTTGGTCGAAAGTTTCATTTTCAAATGATTCATGTAAGTAATCTCTTCCACTAGCTCTATAAGAGTAATTACCCATTAAGGAATTCTTTTCTTTTGAAATATAGTTCTTTTTTATGATTCATTTTGTAATTTCATTCTTTTATATATTTCCTTGTCAGCTTTGGGAAATTAGTTCTAATGAGTACCACTTTCTGAAATTTATAACATGTAACATAATTATGATAATTATCTTTTATTCTTTTCATATGTCTATATTTGTAGTTTCTCCTTTCCACAAAATTTATCTACCTTCGAGAAATATTTTCCAATTTATTATCTGAATGTTATGATTCACATTAATTTGAATGAAACCCATCATTATTTTCCATTGTAGACTTAAAAATAATCTTAGGGGTCTTGTAATTTATTTGATTTGTATTATTATTAAAAGAAACTCCAACATTATTTTTCATGGATTTTCCTGTATCTTATTTCATTCTCAAAAATAGTTCCAAAATAGTCACCAAGATTTACACTTGTAACCATTCTTGATACATAAATATTAGTTGTTATTTCTTCCCACTAAATTATCATGATGTCTATGATCATATTAAGGATGGTTTCATCATATAGTCCATTATATCCCATGTACTGTAGACTGTTTACTATTTTTATAAATCATTAGTGTATCTTACA
The DNA here is from genome assembly GCA_963277665.1 of Viscum album. Taxonomy (NCBI): domain Eukaryota; kingdom Viridiplantae; phylum Streptophyta; class Magnoliopsida; order Santalales; family Viscaceae; genus Viscum; species Viscum album. The sequence continues at coordinate 783,317,761 of OY728153.1, forward strand.
AATAGGTTCTCCATAAGAAACTAAAAATCATGATAGTATTCTCATTTCATGAATCTTCTTGTCACAACATTTTGAGATTTACCAAAATGAGTAATCTACAGTTTCCTACAAATACTATATAATTGTTAACAATATGAAATTTGGGGATATATATATAGTCATTGAATACAGAAACGTATTTCATTCCTTATAATTTATTTCTTATTCATTCTTTTATTTATTTGTAAAAATTCTTACATCCTTTTCATGTTTCTTATATTGACTTTTAATCATAACAACGTTTTCCTAGTAGAATAGATAAGAAAGGATATCATCCTTTCTCTCTATTATTTTTAGTCATTTCCATTGAAAATAAGTGGTCTTGTATGATTATAACTGTTAATTGATCTGACATTTAATCCTTCCATCATTAAGATAGAAAAAAATTTCATTTTCTGATAGTACACGTAAGTGTAATATATATTTATAAACAACTAGTTGATAATAAAATTAAATAACAAAAAAAATTATTTTAATATATATATTTGAAGTGTAAAACTGCTCTAATACTAATTTTTTGGTCTTAATTTATATTAATATAGAACAATCCAAGAGGGGTGATTGTATAATTAATAACATTCATCATTAGTCCTTTAAAAGAATTTATATTAATACAATTTAAACTAATTACATTTACAAAACATTTTAATGTATTTTGAATAATTAATTTGAATACCCAAAGATATGGTAATACATGAATCATAATCAGGTAGATAGTTATTTCGTATTCCATATGAAAATCATAATCACTACAAAAAATAGAGTAAGCATTTAAATTATTGTAATCATAGTAGTAATGATTGGAAAAGTAAAACAAAATAAAAATTCTATCATTAACTGTATAGAATAATAAATTTTAATTGAAATGATCATAATCAAATAATACTAATCAGAGTATTAATAATGTATCTTAATCATATTGGTTGTGATAAAAAAGAATAGAATTGAGATATGAATAAATACTACTAATTTCTTTCTCTTACAATGGTTCATAAATGCATAATAATACAATTATTTTAACCCAAAGAGAAGGGTATACAATAAAAATGAATAAAGGTAACTTGATGTATAATTTAAAGAATTAATTTCATACCCACACTAGGGTACACACTCTATAAGATAATTGGATTATTTTTCAATCCCTGTACGCCCTCAATTAATAAATTAATTAACTCCTCTGTCTTCCTAGCCTCAGAATCCATCAATTCACAAATGATTGTCACATATTTCTTTATATCTCTTGAATCCATCTATTGTAATAACCAAAAATCAGTATCACACTAGAAAAAACAACCACTCTTGAATATTATACATATATAGAATTATAATATCATAAATTCATTTCAAATTCATTCGCATGAAGGATATATCTAACATAACTTTTAGGGGATGTTTTGAATTTTTCAAAATGTTATGAGCTCATCCAAAGAAACATTTATTTAAAAGAATTATTCCAACTATCTTATTTGGCCTCTAATGGTGGGATTTATTTCTAAAATCTCAGAGGTATAGGGAATCCTAACACTCAAATGGACATCTTGTAACTAAAAAAATGAAATTTTTTATCATTCAAATCAAAATATAACCCACAAAATCATTTTTGATTAAAAGGGATTCTTTTTTATACAAAACTATTTTATAGTTATGAAAATTTTTGTTTCAAAAAATATTTATCTTCTGATAAAATAGAAAACTGAACAATTAATATATACAATGATTTATGTTAAGATGTTGAGTATGATTTTTCTAGTCATTACATTACTCCTTGATGAGTATAATGGAAATCATAATCGGTATGACTATTATAAGTAGTATCTGGTGAGTATGGTATAAATCGTATTCTACTTCATTAGGATGATCTTGGAAATATTAAAAAAAGTATTTCATAGTGTGTATTATATTTAACCTACACGGAATGAAAAATATAATGATAGACATATAAAATTAAAATTCATAAAATAAAGACAATAAAAAATATGAATTCATTTGAAAAGTATGTTATTGATTTCCAAAAAAAAGAATAGAAAATTTAAAATATTAATTTTGACTCAGCAATATTTACCTCATGTATTAAATTTTGAACATGTTCGAATCATTTTATATTTTAGAGTAACATTAAATATCAATATAAAGGGAACTCAAAAAAAGGAAATTGACACACGAAAAAATAAAAAAATGATATATTATTAAAAAATATTGATAAGATGTTATAAGGGGATCATATATGATACTTTGAATATTAATATTCATATTATTAAGGTAATAACATGATCAAAACTATTATTCATCTGGACATAGGGTATTCATCCAAAAAAAATTGAAATGAATGAGATTTATTATAAATATATAATCCGTTGGGATTTATTTGTTATGAGGCACCAATTAACTTTAATGTGTCTTATATACTACCCATTTGACATGTCGTATCATTAATTTTTCAATATAAATTATATTTAATATTTAATTTGATTAATTTCATAAATTTTACTTGGAATTATATGTTACTAAGTGGAAAATAATTACATAACTCCATTTATTTTCATTAGTTTATTTTACATCCTAATTATCGTTAATATTATAAGATTTTGTTACTTTTCATTAAATTATATTATATTTCCACTTCATTATGTTAATTTTCATCATGTACTTATAATCACTTTATTAGTTAATTGTAAATAAAACATAAAGATTATATTAAAGGATTATTTTTAAATCCACATTCTAGAAGAGATTTCTTATTATTCAATTTTATTTGAAATAATTTATATGATTATTTTATAATAATTCAAATCTATTTTCATGACATATTAATATTAATTTTATTTTATATTGATATTGATATTTTAGAAACATTTTTATCTAAATTATTTACTAATCGATAAATATTTTAAATAATCTTACATTATGTAAAAACAATGATCATTTATAATTTTCAAAATATGTGAGTGGAATCTCATTAATGATTCAAAAAAAAGGAAAATTTTAAACCATTTTATACAAAAAATTTAAATTTTTTTTACTTTTTTTGCACGAAAGGAAATAACCATTGTTTCTAACGCTATCACTGAGGAGCGCATCCGTTTGTAGAGGACTTGAAATTTTGTTTCCCCACATTCTCACTATATAATGTTGGGAGATTTCTGTCACATACTATTGGATGTGTTATAATTGGTCGAAAAGAGATGATGGGATGTTTGCCTCTCCTTCCATGGATTCATCCTCAGAACTCATTACCTAGTTTGGGTCTCCCAAAATGATAATGTTGTCTTTTAGTGATACTCGTCCACAATTAAATATCTTCATGGATTTCAGTGATTTAAACTTCTTCTGTTAGGAAATTCCAAGGGGTCAAGCTAGGGAAGAATCCTTCAATCGGGGGAGTAGTTTCGTTGAACATCGGAGGCATGTATGGATGCAAAAACTTTAAAGTTTTCAGGTTTCTTCCCTATATGAATGGGATTGTAAAGGGCATGAAATCTTAAGGAACCCAACATCGAGTGTAGGGAATTATATTCCATAGGCATGCCCCTAAAGTTTTCTTCAGCTTCCTATGTTTAACCTAGGGAATGGAGTGAGCTTTACTTCTATTTGAGATGGATTAGACTGATCGGAAAATGAATGAGAGTGTATCAAATGGTCACATCCCCATAGGGGAGTGACTATGTTGTTTAATGGATTATTGTACCATAACATCAAATGAAGGCGAATGATAATATTACTGTGTCCCAGTTAAGGGGATTCTAGGGTTTACCGTTACCTGGGATTGATCCTCATAATGGTTTCCTATATACCATGTATAGAGAAAATGGATCAAAACCAACATAGATTGAATTTGTGATGAATGGGGGTGTATGTAGAGAAAAACGATCTAGAGAATAATGGGGATTATGCATGGATATACACCCATTCCAAGAGGGACACTCTTGGTGAGATGGTTAGGGATTTTGTGGGGCTTACTCATGGTTAGAGGCATAAAGAAATAGTGTGATCCCACCAGGATGTGGCAGCCCGGGTAAGAATCTGGATGGGTGATGTATAGTTGAGAGAATTGGATAGAGAGTGAGATAAGACCGATGTATATATGAGAGTAATTATGGAATTTAACATTAGAGAGGCTTCCAACATATCCTCATGAATGGGAATCAATGAACACATAGTTCAGTCGGGTGATGGGACACCTGAGGTGGCGCCTCATGAAAATGGATGCATAGATGAGATCTAGAGGAAAAAGTATAACCTCTAGGTTGGGGCATGACCTTCCTGAGATAGAAAGGCTTATGACAGAGAGTCCAGGATGGGGAAATGTTATATCATCTTGAACCTCAGGGAGGCATTCTATGTATCCCCATGGTATGGAATCAAAGTCCACATATTTCGGGACGAGGCATGAAATTGGGGTGTACAAACTGGGTAACGACATGACCAAATATGGGGGCATTCATGTGGTTAGAGGCCTAAGGGTTTCTCTGGAACTCAGGAGGAGGACTAATGAGTTGGATCCCAACAAAGGGGAATACAATTAATTACCATTTATTGGGATAAAACCACAGGGAGGATTCTTATATACCCTTTCGTTGAGAAGGGGATCAAAAACCACATAGTTAGTATTGTTACGGTTAACAAAATACGAGAAGAGAATGTGGAATACAATTTAACATCATGCAAGAAGGTGTTGAACCAACAGGAAGTGGTAAGGACCAAGGAGTGTTGGGCTAGGACATAAGGGAGTCTTCCTATGCACATTTCTAGGAAAGGGCCAAGGATTAATGTCTACTTAGTTCGTAATGGGGGAACAAGGCATACACACTAAGGTGGCCATTAGAGGATGTCAGTCAATGCTTACTCTAAGCCCATGAAATTTACACTCAGTTTGAGAAACAAGTAGAATCAAAGACCTGGAAACCATGTCGTGAAATTTTCATATATAATGAATGAGTCTAGGATTACGCACAGTTGGTGGAAGAAATAGGAAATAGAGAATTACACATGTTTAGAAGTGCAAAGAGTTAATATGGGATTACCCTTAGTTAGCATCCAAGGGAGATGGAGATTGATATTTAGTCCAAAATTGAAGCCTGATGGTGATAAATCCCAAAGGCAGAGGGACAACGTAACAAATGACCATGTTCCCATCTCTTGTCTAGTCATTGTGCACCAACGAAAAATGGAGGAGAAAGGATTACACCTCCTACAAGAAAGGATATTGGACTACAACAAGACGGTTTCACATCCCCATAGAGACATTCCACTCCAACAATGAGGATCTCATTCCATTTGGGGAAGATCTCACTCCCATAGAGACCACTGGGTGTGGAAAATGCCCGAGATGGGTCAACACATCTATATTACCTTGGGAAAGGATATAGTTTAATGTCATTTTCTAAGGATGATGGTTCATGGCAGTTTAACATCATGTAGCTCCGAGGATGAGGATTCACTCCTCACCCAAATGACTTACATAACTGATACCCATCCACAGTTGGAGAAGGGAAGGAATCAGCAAATCCTTGGTCATGCAGTGTTATGGAGCGATCTATTGAGTGTCACATGTTAGCATGATTATGCGATGATGAAATTTCTATTAGAGTGCTTATGAGAAGAAATATGTGGCTATGAAATTCATTATAAAGCACTACCCAAGGGACCACGAAATCACTTTATATAGACCTAGACGGTAGAATGGGAAATGTTTGTGCATAATAGGGGTGTCGTGCATAAGAGGTGCTAGAATATGGTTCCCTGAAGTGAGGATGAAACATGGATAACTTGAGGTGGTGGATCACACAAGATGCTAGGTTTCACACTTTATGACAAAATTTCCTTCAAAACGAGTAGATGCGTTCAAGATGGTTCAATTTTGTGCAAAATAGGTAAATTCATTCTAGATTGTTACACTACAAGGGGATACATGCAGGTGAGAGGAATCAATTACAAAAAATGCCTTAGAGTAAAAGGTAGTGGGAGATGATCATGCCCAAGTGGGCCCTACCAAAGGAGGACCCCTTGGAGACCTTTCAGAAAAGATATAATACGGTGAGGTCATGGTGTTTTTTCAGACGATTGTGGAAGTGCAGTCTTTCGCACGTCAGAGAAACATTTATTCTTCTATAACCATTATAAAAGGGAAGGTTATATGCTTTAATTTATAGATGAAAACTTCCACATCAGTGCACAAGAGGTGTGGCACACAAGAGGTCGTTAGACGTCACATTGGGTGTGAAATGGTGTGCCCACCTATGTGAAATTTATGTGGAAATTTTTCATCAATTTCACCCATGAATTGTTAGGTTTTAGGAGTTTCACTATGGGAACCTCACATTGACGTCCCATTTGGTGCTCAAGGGTCTTTGTTCATAATAGAAACTTACAAAGACGAAATTCATTCCTTACACCATTTCCTTGGTAAGTTTTCAGAGGGTATCAGCGAAAACATCCCCTTAACATCTCATTGGGTGTGTGAGGATTTTTAGACCTAAGGGTAACAAGTGAACGCATCATTATTCCTTCGGGCCATTTTCTTCATGATTTTACAATGAGCCCGCATGTAACCCTTTATTTGATGTCGCATTGGCCATGAAAGGTTTTGCGTATATATAGGCATCTTTCACGCATCACTGCATTCTTTCACACAACCCCATCGAGTGTTGTGAAATTTTCAATGGATTCCGAAAATGCATTTTGATTCATTAATAGGGAATGTGCATGGCCTTATACAAAATTTTCCATCAAAAAATGCTCTCCCCAAAGAATTAGTGCTGATGGGGGACCTAATGGTCAAATTCTATGGGTGATGTCGAAAAGCAGATGAGCTCACTACTAGTTCTCACAAAAATGGAACATTCTCTTGAAAACCACATTTGTATGTGCGAAAGGGAAAGTCCACGACTATAAATTAAATGAGGCCCCCTTGGACCCCACTTTGACATTTCTGTATTACATCTGCTATTTCTCTTGCAATCAAAACAGTCCCATATCTAGGTGAATGTTCTCTCATATGATATTGAGTATTGCGTACAGTCCCAGACTCTTACATGCCATTATCTGTTTTTGCACACACCATGTTTGGAATTATTCTTTAACACTACAGGAACAATTGCACTCCAATTTAACTTTCATTCATGAAAACCCCTTTTAATTGTGAAAACTAAGCAGAAATGGCTACTCAAAAACTTGACATTGAGGGGAAGGTTTCCTCAGCTGCAAGGAAGACTCACATGATCACGAACCCTCAAATCCTTCACCTGAGAAGGGTAATGTTTGTTAAACCAATTCTCTGTGGAATTCTGACACATTCTTTAAGGGATTATGCCTTTAAGTGATAGTTTTTTGATATATAACATCACCATTTTGGAAGAGGTACTGATACCATGCTTTGAAACCGATACATTGTGGTCATGGGTAACACATGAGGATATACTTATAGAGTTCAAAATAATGAACAATGGTCTTACCACCCTAGAAAAAATGAAAAAAAATCATTAACATCCAAGATCCAAATATTTTGACTATTGTAAGAAGTGATCTGGTTCCTGAGGAATTTTCAGCTCATTATACAAGCACTTTCAGAAGAAGTATTAACGATGAGACAAAGGGATGGAAAAAAGGGGACATCAGGTCTTGTAACAATTTCATTCGTCAATGTGAATTTTCATTCTAGATATTCTAGAAATGCGAGGTGTTTTTGGAAGAGTTTTGGTTCACTGGGCCTTTTGAAGCTATTTGGACATCGTATTTTCTCTTATAAAGTTTGCAGGACCACGTACCAGAGGTTTTCAGCCTTTGGTCACTTGATGCCCTACCATTCCAAATCCACCAAAGGGATGTATTAATTAGTCAATAGGCCAGGAATTTCATTTGTGGAATCTCCATACAGCGGTACCAATATGGTGAATTCATCCAAACAGAGAACATATAGGGGAATAGGACAGATAGCCCTATTATGACATGGTATCTAAAAGAGCTGAATAAGGAGATATTGAAAACAAAATACATCATGAAATACTTATGATATCTTAGATGGTATATTCTATTTCTGAGAAAGAACATGGTTGTGAAAATTCCAGGCTGGGGGAAGCAGTTCCCGAACACATCACTGGGTGAATGCAGAATCAGATTGGATGGTCCTATAGGCAGGAGAGTACCGATCCTATTGCTTTTACAATAAAACTTTCGGGACCTAAATGTATGATATGATGGGTTCCTTGCTGTATTAATTAGGGGGTGGCTTCTTCCACTATGGTATACGAGGATGGGGGTTTTCCCTGGAATGCTAGTGATGACCGGGATAATAGCAGTGAAGAACCTGGTTAATCTAGGGGTGCCAGTACTGGCTAGATGATACAACATTTTATGATGCATCTCGAGGGGAAGTATGCTCAGAAGGACATGTGTGGCCTTCTAGATAGTTCATGGTGGGTCACATCTCACAGTGGGGGTATGACTTCCTAAATTTTATTGCCCATCTAGTGACTGTATGAGGCCATCCATCTTGAAATCTTCTAGAATCTGACAACATACACTTAGAGGGGATGGGATCAAAATTAAGATCAGAAGCCATAATAATTTTTACACTCGTCGATTCTCAAACTCAGTTTCATAGATGGTATATGATGGGTGGGGTGAATTATAGTAGAGGTAATACATATAAATAATCAAGGGTCGTGTGCTTGTAGCAAGGATTGATGGAATAATCTTTTGCGTGCCATATGTGCCGAACATGTTTGCGAAGATGGTTGGGTGTATGAAGCATATGTTGATGAATGTATACATAAAGTTTTTAAAAGAACTACATCCTTGCATTTTTCTCAAGCTGTGACTAATGTTAAAAACTACAGGCTTTGGTGAAGTTGTATCCATCTATCTTACCAATGTTAATGTGGTCCTATCAACAGAGTATGCAGACGATTGGAAAAAAAACTATCCCCAATGCGATTATACAAAAATGAATCAAGAAAATAAAATTTCATAGTGTGGATCACGCAGATAAATGATGTATATGAGGTTCTTCTATGGTGTTGAGACAAATAACATTCTATATAGTTATAATTGCAAAGGCGGGAACATCATCGACAAGAGAATCATAAGGCAAGAATGTGCCTTAGCCTTCTAAGGGGGTTTTGGACTGCGAGCAGTGTCGCGTGACAGCTAGGGAACTTTTGGGGAAGTAGACCATGCACATCATAATGCATATATCAAGAACTATTTTCTTGTATCTAACTTATTCTTAGAGGATGATGCGACAATCTATGTCCACTGTAGATTTGTAGTGGAGAATGGCGTGTGTTGGGATCACCTTTCCAGATATAGGACACATCCAGAATTCATACCCATGATCCATGATTATGTACATATGCCTCAGATAGTGATATCAAGAGATGAATCTCCTGGTGAATGTTATACATGGATATAACCATGAACCAAAATTTTTACCCATCTGAGGAGGAGGATGAAGAGGAAGAAGTATAAGATAAAGGGTAAGTGGAAGAGGAAGAAAAAGAAGATCCAGAAGAAGTGGGTGAAGGTGAGAAAGAGTATGAAGGTCTCAGAGGTGAGGGAATCTTAGACACAATTTCTCACCAATGAATCCCATGTGAGAGTGGCGAAATCAAAGGCTCTGCCGCAAATCTATCAGAACAACTCAAGGTTTGTTTTTTATCTCTCTACTACACTAGTCTTTACCTTTTAACAATTAGAACCTACTGAACAAACAATATCCTTTTTAGAAACACATTAATGGTGGTATCATAACATACTTCTCATAATGGGATGAAGATATACCCACAAATATGAGAGAACATCCTCATGATCGGGCATTCAGATTCGAGAAAGGTGCGAATCCAACTGTGGTAGGAGTGGTCTACAGTTAACAAAATGGAAGTGATGAAATAAAATCCTTTGAATTTCTCTCCATTTCTTCCATTCATAAGGATCTATTTTCAGTGATCGAGCTAATAAGTACAGATGGATCTCTTGTGGTGGAGGCTCCCACCATGACACGTGCACTAGATAATTTCAATCATGGATCTCCTAAGTCTTTACATTCATTGGATCTCATATTATCATGATAAAATCAGCTGAAAATGATATTGAATGCAAACTCACTAATTTAAAGGATAGAGTCTTGAATAACTGTTGAGTTTGGAACATTTTCAAGAGCCCTACGAGGGATTACATTATCTCTTATAGAGCCTATTATTTATGATGGACTTTCCCTATTACTTGGTGAGTCATATGTTACAATACATTGTGATAATACCTCCTTGGTAGAGCTCAAGGCTAGTGAGTGTGAGGTAGATGAAGATTAGATAATTCCAGGAGACAACAAAACCAATGAACTCCAAAATACCTTTCCACATTACGGGCCTATCGATCCCGAGGAGACAGATGACTCTGACCCAGATGTGGCCAAGGAGAGTCATATAAAAAGTCGAAAGATGTGGAAGTGCATCAAATTATTTCTTAGTTAGTCACAAGTGTAATGGATTAGTCTAATGGGGTCACATCCCACCTAGATACATTTTCATTGTGTTAGAAAGATTTATTCTCATAGTATTCAAATATTGATATGCGATTATATAGATGAAAAAAATAAGGGAGGGTAGCCAATGCTCTTATATTTCCCAGGGCTAAATGGTGTCAGAGAATACCCAAAATTATCTTAAGGTTGAGAAAGAAGTATGATGATGTTAAGGCCATGGAAAAGGAAAAGTTGAATATATGGAAAGCCTTTATAAGAATATTGAACACTTGAGGGGCTCGATGGTGGAATCCTTAGAGAAGGTAGTGCAGAAAAGTATCCAAATGATTGATCTCCAAGATGAGAAGGCAGGAGTACAGGCCAGAGATAATGAGTTATAATCTGTAGCTTCTAATGAATAGAGGGATATCAGGGGGTGGGAGGAATCCCTTAAGGCAACGATCCAGATGATGGTAGCATTAGGGAAATCCATCAAAGGCATTGATCCCTAAGGGCCCTCTTTTTGCCAAACTCATAAACCTATATCCCTTTGTTATAATTTCAAACTACACGAATGGACTAATTATTTATGTACTTTTTATTTTAATGAATTTAGACCATAACAATGATGTAATTAGAAATCCATCCATAGGATCATGTGGTTTATGCCTGTTATGAGAAATATGAGAAGACTACACAATAGTTCACTTTGTGTATGAGAGCGTTGGATGAACATCAAAACCATGTGGTCGGGAAGACCACCCAGTGTTTTTGAAATGGTAAGGGGAGCATTTACCGGAAAATATGGTCCTCAAACCTTCAAATTTATTCTTTAACAATGTGCTCTAGTGGATGACCAGGATGATGTCTTGTGCATTGTAATTAATACAAAAAGAAGGATGTGGAATGTGTGAATCATGATTCCCAAAATCTAGACTACTATAGGAGTAGAATGAAAATGGATGATGACTATTATCTATGTTCGAAAAATTGTATACCTATTTTTTCATGAAGTGGGGAATAATATGAGGGCTGACTGCTAAACATGTTCAAAACACGGGGCCACACTCAATATGTCATCCATAGTCTTCCTAAACACCAGACCAGGACAGTAGGCTAGCCATAGTACGAGCATTTGTAATGTTAGGAGGTTCCTTTAGGAATGAATAAGGATAGAGATCCAAATGAAGGGGATATAAATATTATATGTTTGGATGATGGGTTGTTCAAATGGAGTCTAATACTCTTGAAATTAAGCAATTCCGATGAAACTGATTAGGTGGGTGCATCAGTATGATCGAGGATTACAATTATTTCCTAAATGTTTCTATCTAGAGAGGAACTAGATTTCCTTTTAGTTTTCCGTTATTCCAATAAGGATGATGTAATAAATAGTCGTACGTCATATGACCAAGACGTTGCACAATGTTTTATGGTCATAATGCATAGACCGAGGACAAAAATTTAAATCCATGTTGCACAAACTGTAGGCTCCAAGTCTAATAACATTGAGACAGGACCATAACTAGGGATGGGGGATATAATAGTTAAGGATGATGGCATGGGCCTGAAGCGAAATTCTTTGGTGTCACTACGTATCACACAAGGATGAAAATAATGCCAGACATAGTTCTTGAGGACCCATGTAGTTTATCTTAATACATTAAGACATAGAGTGGAAGAAGAGACCCCAAATGGGGGAGAATGTGGTGCTACTGTTATAGACCCGGTGTGAATTAGAACCAAGGTATTCTATGCCACACTATGTAATTTCATGAGAAATCATAGGTCAAGATACCATAGATGGTAAAGATTTTTATTGGACCAAGATAATGTTTCTCGACATTCTTATGAATCCCATGATGATGGGAATCAAACCACATATAGTTCTGCATACGACATAGTAATGTACTAATTCCGAGGGAAATACTATCATGCAGGTCTGGCTCATGTAGAAAAATAAGGGGAATTTAATGGATGTTGTTTGTTCATTTGGGTGGACATGTGTTTTTTTTGTGAAGAAAAAATCCTTCGACAGAGAATCCAGACATCGTTTGTTGGAATCAATCCACATGTTAACCTTGACTAACGGAATGGTGGAGTACTGATACTAAACATGATGTCCCCATGGGTGAGGACACCATAATGCGGTGATGTATTTTTTCGTGCGGCCGTGATAATAATGTTAGTGTTTAGGTTCATATGGTATGACCAACCCACACATTTTAATGTTGAGAAGAAAATATACAATATTTTTTAGTCATGTGGTCATGACATAATAGTTTACATTCAGATTTCATAGATGCATACAAAAGAATGTGGTTTTAGATGGAATGTTCAACGTGTGATAAAGCATACCCGACGTGAATGTGGACAAGTTTCACACCACACCAGACACAATTCCAAAGGAGAAACCCCACATCGAGGGGCTAAGAAATATCAAAGAATAGTGGGCTTGACCTGAAGACGAAATTTCATGGTGTTCCTATGTATCCCATGAGAATAAAGGGTGGAAAATATATTCGAAACACATGGAACTAAACGAACGGGGAATTTTATGTAGATCCTCAAATGGCACAACATAGTGGATTCATTATGTAAATGCGCAAACACACACTAAGGGATAACACCAAGAGTATCTATACTTCACATTGACATGATGGACTGGAAAAGGATGTGAATCACCTGACCAATATTTAAAAGATTAATGGGTGTGGTGTAATGACAGAGGATGTATTTAATGTGTTTGGAACACAACATCCATATTGTGTGACCTAAAATGGGAATGAAAAATGAGTTTCAATCACTGAACATATTCAAAATGTGAAAAATGATTCAAAATTTCATCTAAAATTATTGAGGGAAGTGTTAAAAAATGGTAGAAATGAATTTAGGCATGAATTCATGTCATTTGGGGGTTATTTCGAATTTGACAGTTTATGAAAGCCCAAATAAATGGAAACAAGAACTGTGGATTTGGATAAAAGATTTTCTATGTAGATTCCATCACTGTAGGTCCTAATCTAGAGTTCTGTTAGGCACATTGATGTATTTCCAAAGAAGGTTGAGAGGGACCAATTTGAGATATGATGACTCGAGAAGATGAGACGAATAAAATGGGGATATAATTTTTTAATGAGAGAGAGAGAGTTATGTGGTGTGTCTATTTTAAACTCAATGTGAATGAGGATATAAGATGATACCACACCACACATCCCCTCTCAGTGGAATCAGCGCAGCGTCCATAAAGATGATGAGGATTCGATGAAATTATGTAGGACCTAAAGACATAATGCTTGAGAATTACTACGTATCCAATAAAAAAGGGAATCAATCCATTCATAGTTATGAAGCAGCGTGCAGTTTAAGGTCATTCAATAATGATGAAGATAGGATGTGGCCCCTTGATGAAGAAGGTGTGTCGTTGGAAAATTACACAATGTGAATGAATGTGTAAACCCATATGCCACACAATTCATAATTCACGGAGAAAAATTAGACTAAGAGACCAAGAGAAAGGATATATAAACTAGGGATGGACATGGAGATGAAACTAATGGGTTTTATTACATATCACTTGAGGATGTGAATCAATACAAATGTAGTTATCGAGATGTAGGGCATTTTAACATAATGTGACAAGGACGTGGTAGATCTTAGTTTATGGTCATAGATCATAGACTATCGATTCCCATTTTATTATTATGTGTGATGTACATATGGGTGGAACAGGTGAATCATTGTGTTTGCCTTGTCGTAGACCACATAATAGGAATAATGATTGAGGATAAATGCTGACCATGTTTACAACATAGTTTCCCTATTATAAATTAGAATGGGAATAAAAAATTAGCTTCGACAACTAACCATATTCACAAAAAAATAATTGTATAATATTTTCGACCAAAATCATCAAGGTCATTGGCCTAAGATGGTAGGAGATAATTTTGGCCTACAATCCATGATGTTGGGTTGTCCTTTTGGAAGTGAATGATGATAAAAAAACAATTGATGTGATGCATAATCTTTGGGGCTACTTGTTCAGTTTAACATATTGTCGCAATTATGATAATGTCAGAGGAACATCTCAAGGAGGATATATTTGATGTGGAAAATATATCTTTGCATGAACATGGACATAGATTCCATAACACACTACAAAATCCCATGTGAGAACATAGGGAAGGGGCCTGAAAGGTCGAGGGACTGGAGGATGGTTCAGAGATGGAACTTCCTGGCATGTTTTCAGTTTCTACTTAAGTGGGACGAGTGGAAAATAGTCTTACATCCTTCAGATCATATGGATCATGTAGTTTAACATTGTGTGGTGAGGATGTGTACCCATACAATTTAATGTCTTTTGTAATGGATGAAATAGGTGGAGATCTCCAAGTAGTTGGATAGATGAAAAAATCATTATAAACCATACTTGAATTAAGGAAAATAAAGAATAAACCATACCATGAATTTTTAGAGGCATCCAGGTCTAGGGGCCATACCTAAGGGGAGATATTGATGTTTGGGGTTGGTCTTACAGAAGACATATTATGGAGTACCTATGTATCCTACAGGGGAAGGAATCAATCCACACATAGTTTCGAAACCGACATGTAGTTTAACGTCGCGTGGTTAGGACATGGGAGCACAGAATAATGGCAGGGTCACATGGTGTGATCATCATAAAACTAGAATAAATGGGGCCCATCAAAGTGCCGAATACACTATCTGCAATCCCTCAAGAGAACAATACCCAGTGTGGTAGTTGAAGAGAATAATTTTTGGTATGTACTGTAATATTACGTATCCAATCATTTCTACATATACCATAAGGATGGGAATCACACAATATATAGTTCTTGAGATGTTGTGTAGTTAAACTTCAAGCGGTGAGGACATGGGGAGATCTTAGTTTAAGGTCATACATCCCATAATAGATATCAATTTATCATCATGATGGATGGTTCTTGGGTAATTTTACATCCTTCATCCAAGACAGATCACACATTTTAACATCATTCAGTGAATATGACATAGTTCAAAGTCATGTGGGACTAGGGCTTTCTCAGGAAAAGTATTTCTTGAGGAATTTGGCATCGGTGGGAGGGGTGACATGCTCACCATCCATGGTATCCATGTAGTATTCTTTATTGGGGTATAAATTTTAAATGATGTATGGTCCTTCCCAATTGGGATCCAACTTCGGTGGATTCCTACTAAGTATCATCATCATTCTTGGGTCCAACACCATGTCACATTTTAATATTTATCAGAGGAGAACATTCTTGTTGAAATCTCTGGTTATCTTGTTCTGATGCCTCTCCAGACTGTGTAGGGAACAAAGACAGTTCTCATCAATAAAATATAGTTCAGTCATACATAACTCGCGTACATTATCTAGTGTCTTCTGATCGGGGACAGTTGTATGTAATGATGTAACTGAATCTCAATGGGCATGACTACCACTGTTCTGTACACTAGGGAATATGGGGTCCCCATAGTAGAATTGCGAGTCATAGTATGATAATCCTAGAGTTTTTTTGGGATTTTATTTGGCCAATTTGTCTTATTATATCCAAATCTCATCTGATAAATATTAGAGAGGGGTCTAATTGAACACCTCAATCATCCAATTTTCATGAACATGATTACAGGATGTATAGTTAAAAATAATGTTGTACATGGAATACAGCTTATATAGTTAGGATTATCAGAATTGGATGTCATTATAGGTGATGATAAGGTGAAGGACACCTAATTAGTAGATGATATTAGAACACAGAAATTCAATGATGGAATGGTCCATGAGAGGAACTGCTTCTTCCCACAAGGATAGAAAATCCACAGAGGGAAATATGAACCTGAACTGGCGAGATGTCACCAGTGGATAGAGCCCCACAACATCTAGTCCTAAGAAAGCAATTGAAAAAGTGTACTTGGTACCGTAGAATGGTTCTAATGACTGGTGCATTGAAATATCTTGGATGTTTCATTCATTTAACCTCTTGGAAAACATTATACAATAACAGACCATGACTGTCCTAAAATACCCAAATCTATGGATACAGTGATAGAGTTTCAGCCATATCTGATGAGCCCTATAGTAACCAGTATAAACCACCTTTATGACCAGATAAATATCACATCCCTGAATGTAATAGAGGAAAATACCATCAATCCCAAACCTGTATAAGACCTTGTAAAGACTAGGACAACGATAGAGAGTGAAGTGCAGTGCGTGCCGTTAGATTCTATCACACTTGGGTTAGTCTGGTGAGAGATTACCATGATATAGGAACACAATCATCAGGGTCTAATAGTTAGGATTCCAATACAACACTGCGGTAGGGGGTCCTCAGGGTCCCGACGTAGAGGCATCACCGGTAATGTGACTAACTTGCCGGATATCATTGTCATCCAAAGTAACTGGATTGGTGAATCTAATATTCTACATGGATAATCAAATAAAACTTATCAAGCACTACAAGAGAGGTGGTCATGCTATCCAAGGCATCATCTTGACCGCTCTCAGACAGAGGGACATGAGTATCTTCTAGTTTTGATGGGAACTGGGCCATCAACTAGATGGTACATTGTAAAAGTGTCATCTAATTTAGTTTCCTGATGACTTAGTCACCATTGATCTTCATGATGACTATTTCAAGGTCCCCATTCACATGTAGGTAGTGAATGTGAATCTAGAGGGCCATCTCAAGAATAGTAATGAGAGCCTGGTACTCTGACACATTGTTGGTACAACCTTCAAACTTCATGAATGAATATAGTAGAATGGCTTTCCCTGTCATAATGAAGGCAATACTGAACCTAATGTATTTATTCTGGGTCATTGATACTTCTATCGGTATTGCATTGGGAAGCACCATCAATGTGCATTTTCGAAAACAGAAAGAATTGATCTTTTGTGAAAATTTCCTTATCGGGAAAGTCATGATTCATAGGCTTATCCATGGGAGATAGAAGGGATGTAATTAAATTTTACAATGCTTATACTTTGACATCCTTATTGGTGACAAATTTTATGTCGATCTACTGAAGGATCTTGGACCACTGAGCTGGATAGCCTATCAACACGGGACAATAGATTATGTACTTCAGTGGATCAACATGGGACACCAGCTGTATGTCATGGAGTTTCATGTAATGTAACAATTTCTACACAATGAACACTAGTGAAAGGAATCTCTACTTAATTTATGTATACATTCTCTAATTTACAAGGAGTATGTGGTTAAAAAAGTATAAAACATTCTTGGTACAGATATTTTTTAATGAGAAGTGCATTGAGAGATCATTCTAGAGCAGTCACATAAATGACCAATAGCTTTCCAAAAATAGGTGGCATCAGAATAGGATTCTATAATAGATACTGGTTTATTTCCACAAAAGCAGCATGACATTCCTTATACCACTTATAATCGACACATTTTATCATGAGATGCAAAAAGGGCATAAACATGCCATCCATATTTGTGATGAATTGGTGTATTTATGATATGTGTACTTGAAAACCATGAAGCTCTGAAATGTTTTTCAGGTGAGGAATCTGAATAATGGCATTGATCTTGTCCCAATTGATCTTGAGTCCTTTTTATCTAATAGTGAAGTTTTTAAATTTTGTAGAGGTAACCCTTAGGGCGCTCTTCAAGGGTTTCATCGTCAAATGGCGGGATTGGAGGAAGTCGTACACATTATATAGATCATTGATATTTCCCTTGAGATGGTGATATTTTTCAACCTGATCTTCTACGTAGAATTCTCCAAATGTCCCAATGATCGACATAAATATGTGATGCATGAAATACTGATAGAGTTCTCCTACATTTTTTAGACCGAAGGGCATTACATTGTAGCAGAAAGTACATTTGGTTCCTCATAAGCTATAAACTATACATCCTATGGGGATATTAGAATTTAGTTATACCAGAAATGACCAACCATTATGATGAGAGCCTAGAACCCAATAGTGTAGTCAATCAACAGTTCTTCTACATGAAGGGGGAATTCATCTTTTGAAAAATGCTAGTTGGGATCCCAGAAGTGGATGAAGACTCCAATATGTACATTATTATTCTAAATGGGGAAATTTTTTTCTAAAAATATGGGGTACTGGACCTCCTTAACATTTTCGGCTCTGATGAGCTTATCAACCTCATCCTCTACTATGGCACGGTGAGAAGGGTGCATTTTTTGGGTGGTTTTTTGAACACATGATGACATTCTGGAAGACCAAGGAGGTGGATGATGACCTGGGGATTTATTCATTGAATCTCATCATAAATCCAAGAAAATACATCATGATTCTATTTTAGGAAGTCTCATATCGTAGTAGTTCTTCAACAGGAATAGAGGCAACGATCAAGGTTGGCTTCAGTTCCGTCTCATTATAGTCGTTCACCTGTACTAATTCATCGAACATGGTGGAAACATCCTCTTTTGAATAGGGAGGGGCATCCTTTAAATCAAATTATTCATTCAATAATGATTTATTCTCATGGGTTGGTGATTCTTCCATGTCCATTGATACTTATGGGACACTGGAGATAGTTGGAGCGGCTGGGGACAGCACATCGTGGTGCTTCTATACTGCCAAAACCATAGCAAAAAAAGATGTCGACCCGATCCCATCAGTCCATTGACCTGATCTCATCAGTCCATCGACCCATGGGGCCATTCATGATGATATAAAAGCAATATTGGTGCATTTTCTTGAGGCATTTTGTCCCATCTCGACAAAACAGTCAAGTAAGTTGTATTGTGATTTCCATGGGGAATACATCTCGATACCTTATGGGAGTAGGGGGTCCTTGGAACACCGAAGCCAGATTTTTATAGGAATATGAGGTTATTTTATGGCATCCCATATACCTGAGAATGTTTATTCCCCACATTATAGAAAAAAATAATTTTCCAATGTCTAGGGCCATGGCATCCAATCAATGGATCGGGAAAATGTATGCCTCATCCAGGTCTCCCAATGGGTTGGTTACAGCCATAGCATGTTCATCCTCATTAGCCTGAATCTAGATTTCCTTAATCTTGTAATAGTTGAAATCCACATAGTGGGATCCAAATAAGGAAAATGGGGAAACATAATCTTAGAGTACAACTAATCGACCAATATGGTAGAACATAAGGAATTTGTGATAAGATGAAGGGACTTGAACGAGCAGGTGGAGCCATGGCCTACCCATCAAAGCATTGTTGGCAGTTCCTGGTGAGACAACCTTGAACTCAGTGCTTTCAACCAGGCCACCTAACCAGGTCATTAAGAAGATTGTGAAAACTGGTGTCTGCTTCATCCTATCATAAGCTAAAAATTTTAGGTCAGAGGGACACATATAATCTCTAGACAGCCCCGTCATAAAGAGAGTATGGGTCTGGAAAATATAAATTCCTGAGGCTGTGTTGACAATGCAACCGAGATCCTACACACTATTGAAATGGCCAGTGATGTATAGTCGGTTGATCTTCCCTTATATTTGGAGAACATAAATCTTTTCTATAGAAATAGATAATGTCCTATTATCCAGCATGCTCTACACTGTCTGCATAGAATCCTTATGTGGCTGGTACCAATTTCAGAAACTCGAGGGTGATTCTTAAATCATCAGTATTGGATCTATGCATATCTATTGACAGACGAAGACAATTAAAGATAATGATACTTGTAGGTATGTTTGCAATATTCTAATGGATATCACACATCTTTTCCATGAGTGATCATTTTCCGATAGGACTTCATTCTTTGGAAGAAGTTATGACATGCCCTTCAAGAGGAACTGACAGGAGACTGGTGCTGGGAATGTCATGCTGATCATTAGTCAAATTTTTTGAAGAAACTACTGTAATGGTCAAGATTAATATGGATTATTAGAAATAGAATGTGGCTGATCGTAGCACAATCATGGTGCCTTTCCCTAATCGAGCAACACATATGTCAGTGATGGAGGATCTAGAGAAATAAGATGAGAGAGATTAGCATGGTGAGAACAATTCTTGGTCTATTATCTAGTTTTGGTGGAATGACGAACTTTCCTAGAAATATTGATCAATTTATTCCAACATCTCACATAACCACATATATGTTGACATTAGCGATGGTTGGGATCATTGGGAGGATCTTTCCGGCGCTCATCGTCATCAGGAATCATGTTGATGCTTACCAGCTCAACGTTTTTAACCAAAGACAACCATCGACCATCAGATGATTATTCCCCCATCC
Organism: Viscum album; assembly: GCA_963277665.1. Taxonomy (NCBI): domain Eukaryota; kingdom Viridiplantae; phylum Streptophyta; class Magnoliopsida; order Santalales; family Viscaceae; genus Viscum; species Viscum album. The sequence goes on from OY728153.1 coordinate 783,338,496, forward strand.
TTTGGAAGATTCCAGTGTCATTAACAAACTCCAACGACATGAAATCACTGAGAGTACACGAGGATGTTATCATCAATGAGGGACTCTACATTCCCTTACATCGATGATGCATTCCCTTTATAGGAGGAGGAAGGCTGACATATTGATGTGGAAGTAGTTTTTTCATTTGACTCAGTGTCTTCTGGAGGATCAAGTCTATTTAGAAGTCCAGGGATAATACCATGCGCACAGGAAAATACTTTACAATACAACTAGTCATCATATTATTGATAACTACGTCTAGGAACCTACTTTCACTCACATTTGATGTCATAGTCACTATCAGGGTATATGAATAAACATGCCTCCTATTCTAGGGCCATACCTAACATGATACTGTTTTTATCAAACTTGGGTTGAAGCCAATATTTAAAAAAATATCACTACTTGAGGGTGTTCCCCATTAATAGGTTATTTGGTGATTAAATGGGGTGATCTGTGAGATATGAATCTTTAGGTCTCATGAATTATAGAAACAATAGAATTACATATTCTAAGGAACATAGGAAATAATGAGGTACATGCAAATCATTAAATGAGTTGGTCTAGTTCCTTCAATCTTGAAAGGGGGATCTAGGATCTTGGCCCTGACGAGGGGCTGGAAAAGCTTGTTGAGGAGGAAAAACCTAGTTATCTATCCTAGGTGGTGGAGTCACAATACGCTGTGTGCCTAAAAACTCTGAGGTCAGTGTTGTTGTACTAGGGGCTTCACATGAGGTGGGGGGCCTCTGTGAGGCTATGGAGGAGGCTCCACAAGTAATAACTCAAGCATCGTAGGGCCCTCAATTTTTTCAATTGTGGGGGGCCTGGCCTTAGTGGCCCATATCTTGAGGACTATGGGAGGCAACATAGAGGCTTTCTTGGCATGCTTCACGGCTTCCTCTAGAAACTTCTATTTTTTAAAAAAAACTCTAAAATCCCTAAGGGTAATTCTGGGTGATCCAATAGAGGAAAAAATCAATTTTTATATTCCACACACCCATTGTTAGTAGTTTTTCCTGAGTTAGTGGCATATCAAGGGTGTTGGTGTGGCCATTCCCCTTGGCGATAAAAGCCAGTGACATTTTAATCAAGCCACTGTTTTCACTTGAAGAGGACTATAAAAATCTTCTTCTGAGTGGTAGAGTTGAACTCTTAAAGAAACTGCCTCTGAAGATCCACCCAACTGGATAATGACCCAATGAGTAGCTAGTTTTACTAGACAAATGAATTCCCATTCAATATTTTCATGGAAAACCAATGTTTGGCAGCCTCCTGCTATGCGGAAGATCCCAACATGGGTCCAAACCTTGAGATGAAGTGGTCTAGATGCTGCAGCAGATCTCTCATCCCATTTTGTAGGGAAAAGGCTAGATTTTTAAAACCAGGTTGTTCTGCAATATCATCCATCCATGTCGAATACAGATTTCAATATAGATGGATTTCCACCTATCGAGTTTCCAAATCCTCACCTTGGGCATTGAGCACGATCATTATATCACCTGGGTGGGTATTCCTGTAGTGAATAGGATCTGTGACCACTAGTGCATTTCTAGGTTCCTAAACATGATAATAAGAACAAATGTATCATGGTATGGCTGGTGGGATGACCTACAGAGTGGTTGGGGAGCCTAGTTAAGGACCTTAAGAGGGTTATCATGCAATTTAGGTGGATTTGATGAGGTGTCTCGTTCCCTCATTTCTTAAACATTGGAATGTACCTTATCAACATGGGCAAGATTGTCATCACTCAGAAGTAATTATCTAGATTTAGGGTGTACCGCCCATAATTCCCCGGTCATGTATTACCATAGTCTAGTCTCCATTCCACTGTACATTATGCAAGAACGTCATCAACCATATTTTTATTCTCTGTGAGCTGTTGATGCAATGTCGCCATTTTGGGATCATCTTCTATATTTTTTACCAATCCATATGGGTCAGAGGGTTTGATGAATCCATGACTCACTTATCAATTATTGGGATTCTGACTCGGGGAAAAATAATCAGTATGTATAGGAAAACCCATTAAATTTATCTACTAGAGAGTAATCCTTCCCAATAGATCAAATATGTGTGATAGTCCCTCGAGGGTGATTTTCTCTTCAAGGAGATCTAGCTCTTTTTCTCTCTCTAAGAGGTCATCCATGCTAACTATGGATGTACCTGAGGGAATATCCCAATGAATCATTGAAATATGTGATGAAATCATATATAACAGAAATTAAGGTCCACATTTTGACCCTAACCATGGATATGAACGTGTTGGGATGACTCCTTGGTAATTCAGAAGAGCACATTAATGCTCTGGACACATCATTCTTGGAGGGTCCGATGGTGATCAGGCGATTATGGAAAATGGGCCACATGGAGTGCAATCAAGTCGACCATATGAAATTTCATTCCAATATCTTCAAATCTTTTTTTGCCTCTTAAGGTATTCAACCCACCAATAATAGAGAAAGAAGTGTGTCACCTATAGGGTTTGGTGAAAGCATGAAACCTCCTACCGGTTAAGAGATTCTGGTGCATAGAATTTCACAGTTGCAATGGGCCAGAACATTACTGGGAAATGATCCACTGCAAGGATTTCCCACAAGTTCCTAGTCTCATACTTAAGATCTAGCCCTTGGTGACCCCATTAATCAACTCAGGGTGGTTGTGGGACTAGTAACGACATAGAAGCGGGCTATTGAGATATTAGTCTTGCTGATGGAGGATACATAGAACATGTTCACAATCTGTCACATCATGGGTTTCCTTCCGAATAATGAAACGATGGATACACCACATCCTTGTAAGACATATAAGCAGCCAAAGAATCCCATGCAGGGGCTGCTATAACTGATGGTGATCCATTCCATTGTTTGTATTCTATTTGTCCCTAGAATAAATCTCTTTCTTATATGGTTGAGGTGGAGAAAGATATTGTTGACGATATTGAGGATTCAATGGACATGCCTTGAAAAGAGGCCAAATATTTCTCTTACGGGATGTATTTTCAATGGGAGTAAAGAATCTGGTGGATCCCACATTCCCGAATAATGATTATTATAAGTCTTGTTCCTACCTCAACCATTGGCACAACAGATCTGGGTAAGGGTTTTATTACAAAATAGCACTCCACCTCAGAGCGTAAAAAAAGACTGCTTTAATCGTAGTCTAAAACATATCATTATTCTTCCTTTGGCAGAAGATACATGCCATCTAACACTAGAATTTTGCTTTAGTACAAGGTATGTATTTGACAAGAGAATGACCATGGGCCAAAATGATGCTAGCATAGAGATTACATCTGACTTGGTGAGCAATTACTTGAGGTGCACCCATAAAAATGTTAAAGGGAACCTCTGGAGGGCATCTGTATCTGTTGATTGGTGCATGGGGAGAATCTTCGCTGGGCATGTTGGAGCAGGTTGATCATCTTATGTAGATGGTGAGAACATGGTTATTATAACCATGTTTATTTCCCATTGAAGTGACGGTATGAGGGGGGCCTTCATACTAGTCAAACTAAACAAGGGTATGACGTCCATGTTGAGAAAAAATGAAGTGGGGAAAACCTCCACTTATCTGATTTAGAGGAAGACGATGACCTTTTTTGGTCGTTTTACGGTCATGTGAAAGACCCCCACACCGTTGTTTAACCAGAGAAGGAGGAACATCACATCGCTGATCTTCAACATGAGAAGCGACTCCATACCTGGGATCACAGGATCAGAAGAATCCTCTATAATGGATGTAAGTGTGGCATGGAGGTCCTTCACTCCAACTGATGGTGGTGTTGGATGACCTCCACAATGTTCTTTGGGGTGGGTAGGACCATTTCTCTCATTGGGGGTGGCATGAGAGGACCTCAGTGTTGGATTTCATAGTCAATGTTCAACCCATGAAGAGTAATAATTGTGCCAGAAACCATAAGAGTTGTTCCAACCAGCCCGTGGGATGGTTGGGGCCTCAATTTGGTGCGGAATCAAAAGTATAACTATTTAGAATAAATGGGGCATCAGGGATATGCGTCACTAGTGGCACGCACCACTTTTTCCATTGATGATGACACACCCTAGTGGGCATCCTCCTTAGCTTGCACCCGATGTTGGAATCTGGTTAACCAGACTATGGCCGGTGGTACTGTTGAATAACTCACATGCTTCTCAGCCTATACAGACGAGGTGTGTTGTTGACATGGGCTAAATGGAGACATCCTTGGTGGTCACTAGGATAGGATCAACGCTGGGCTGACACAGAATTCCTTCACCACATTGGCATAAGGGTGCATGTCATGAATGAATTCCAAGGAGAGGCTCCCAAAACAGTTTTCTTTTCAAATAGAGAGCAGTGGATCCCTACATTTTCCGTGGTGGGGGAGATGAGGTGAAGATTCCAAGAGGTCATGTCGGGACATATCCTTACTTAGGATAATCCATTCTTTATCATATGATCGGACTATGTCATTAATCACCATCTGATGAATGAGTTTAGATGGTGAGATGGGGCATGGGTTCCAAACATCCATGGATGTGGAGGTAGTATCCAAAGATATGGGGCCACATATGTTAACCACATTAGTGTTTCCCCGACCCCTTAATTGGTGGGTAGGGGGTGATCAGTTTCCTATCATCGAAGCTTCGGTCTTGCAAAATAGGTATATTTAACCATTAGTTATAAAAGATGAAAAGTGACATCCAATTCCCTAGTTACATTACATATTCCACTAGTGGTAAGAAGGATCCACATATACAATGCCACATATTAGGACTTCCTACATTAAACTACCCCAATATCTGGTGAGAATTATCTCAGACCCACTGTTTTTTTGGAGGGACCTTGGGTCCGATGGTTGGATCCGTTGAAAGACTTATCCACTAATGTATCGAAAGATTTTAATCTCCACATTGATGAGTAGAACAACATGTCAGGTTCACCATTTTGGTTTCTAACATTATTTTCCAGGGTCCACATCCATCCATGGAGGACAAGCTGCGTTGCTTCCCCACATACCTGCATTCCAAAGGTGGAAACATCCGTCATATATTCAGGGACGTTTGATAGTTGATTGAAATTGGATGACGCAATGGATTCACATCCTTATGTGAATTCCACCTAAAAAATCAATACATAGTCCAGGTATCCATTGATGGTTAATACGTTATTCGTGAAAAACATCCTTAGTATCTTGACACCATGGACACCAGTTGATTACACTGCTTCTATCAAGACATTCGAAGGGGTCATATTTGGGAATAAACCTTCAATTCTGGGAGTAGATACATTTATCATCACTAGCAGGTCTTTATGATGAAACATTGATGCGTTAGGGTTTCTTCCCCTTATGATACAGATTCTCAGGGGATCAGAACCCTAAGGCATCCCACGTTGAGTGTGGGGAATCATATTCCATAGGCTTTTCCCTTAGGTTTTACTCATCTTTCAGTGTTTGACACAAGGTATGATGTGATTTTAATGTCTAGAAGAGATGTATTAGAATGAATAAAACACTAATGCGAGTGGATGAAATGGCTTCATCCCCCAAGAGGGAGCACCTAACGGGTTTTCTAGATGATTGGATCAGAACCTCAAATGAAGAAGAATAAGAATATTCTTGGGTCCTTATTAAGGGGACATATTGATTAACCATAAACTCAAATAGAAGCTCTGATAAGTATCTTATATAATCTATATAGACAACTGCGTTCAAAACCTACATTACTAGAATGTGTGATTAATTTAGGTGTACTAAAAGAACAAAAACCCTGAGCCATTTTATGGCTTATTCATAGATTGCATCCCATCACAAGAGGGACACTCGGGGATGGATGGTTATGGATTGTGTGGGGATTACTCACAGATATAGGAACAAAGAAATAGTTTAATCTCATCTGGATGTGGCAGACCGGGTAAGAATCTCGATGGGTGATGGATAGTTGAACGAAGTGGATGGGGAGTGAGATGGGACCACTATAGATATGATAGTGATATTGTGATTGAACCTTATAGAAGCTTCCTATGTATCCATGTGGATGTGAATTAGAGTATACGTAGTTCGTTGGGGAGATGGAACAACTAAGGAGGCGGAACATTAAAATGGAAACATAGATGAGACCCAATGGAAGTAGAACCTCCATGTTTGGGCTTGACCATTACAAGACACAATATCTTAAGAGGGAGACCAAGATGTGATATGAGTGATAGACATGAACCATAGGGCGGATTCTAACAAATACTCATGTTAGGGAATCAATGTGGACAAAGTTTATGATATGGCATAGAATTAGGGTGTACACAACAGATAGTGCCCAATGACATACAAGGCTTACATGTGGTTAGAGGCCAAAGGGATAGTTTGGTGCCCTCGGGAAGACCAGATAGTTTGATCCCAAAAGTGGAATAAAAATGCTTACAAAAAATTAGGATTGAACCACAAGGATACTTTATACAAAACATATCGATGAGACGTGGATAAAAACCCACATTGTTTATATAGGTATATTTTTGTGTCATACAGGTAGAGAGGGGAGCATTTAGATTAACATCATGAATGAAAGAGCTAAACCATAATTAAGTGGTCAATACTGATGGGTGATTCCATCGAACCTCATAGAGGCTTAATACGTAACTTACTTGTAAAGGGGGAAGGTTAATTTCCCACGTAGTTCATAAGGGGGGTATGAGGATTTCCTACTAAGGCGACCCAGAGAGGATTCCATGGTCGGTTCTTACACTAAGCCCAGGTGAGTCATGCTCGGTGTGAGAAACAAGAGGCAGTAAATACCTGACGTCCACAATACGAAACGTGTGTATGCATGGAAGGAAGAGAGAAATATTGTTGGTTGGTGGCCCAAAGTGAAACCGGGGCTAACGCTTTGTTTGAGGTCCAAGGAGGTTACAAGGTATTATTCTTGGTTATCAACATAGAGAGATAGAGATTGGGACTTACACTATGATGGAGTCCCAGTGATGATAAAGCCCAAAGGGAGAGGGATGGTGTAATAAATGTCTATGTTCGCATCTATCCTCCAGTCCTTGTGCATCGAAGAAGAATAAAGGAGAAATGATTCCACCTCTTGCATGAAAGGCTTGGGGCATACACCATGTTGGATTCCCTTCCCTACTGAGAGATTCCACTCTAAATAAGAGGATCTCATTCCATGTGATGAAGATATCACTCCCATGGAGACCACTGGGAGTGGAAAATGTCCTAGATGGGGCACCCCATGTATATTGAATTTGGTGAGGATACATTTTCATGTCATGTGTTGAGGGAGATGGTTCTTGGTATTTTAATAACCTATAGATCAGATGATGAGGACTCACACATCACCCTTAAGACATACATAACAGATACACATGAACCCTTGGGGATTGAAAGGCTTCAAAAATTCCATGTTGAGGCGGTGTTATGATGTGATCCAATGAGGGGATCACATAAGTGTGGCTTTGGAAAAAATAAATATCCATTAGTGTGCCTATGTGGAGAAGAATGAGGCTAAGAAACACAATATTAAACATAGACCAAGGGATCTTGAAATCTCTTCGTAAAAAGTTGGAGGTTCGTATGGGTAAAAAATTCACACGACATGGGTGTCACACATAACAGGTGCTCTGACATGGTGCCTTATGGCAAGAAGACACATGGAGCCCATGAGGAGGGTGAGTGAAAAAGATGAGACGATGCATGCAACATTTGGAAATTTCTAGAAAAATGCATAGATATGGGAATGATTGTGAAATTGAACACAAAAAGGGTAGATGGGTAGAAGATTGTTATGATACAATATAAAACTTGTGCACAATAAAAATCTCTTCAGAAAATATTCATTAGAATAAAAGGAAATTGGCTAGGATCCACCCAAGGGGGCCCACATGAAGGGGGACCCCTAGGAGACCGATCGTGCAAAATCCAATACATTGAGGTCAAGGTGTTTTCCATGCGGTCGTAGAAGTGTTTTCCATCACGTGACAGAGCCATTCGTTTTCTTCTATATCTATACATGAAGGGAGGAGGTTATGATTCTATTTATAGATGAAAACAAAGTTGGTGGTGTGCAAGAGACTCAACATGCAAGAGGTGAGGTGTGCATGATGCTATTTGACGTCACATTGTGTGCGTAAGGTTTTACGCTCCTACGGGGAACATTTGTGCACAACATTCTTCATTTACACCAGTTACTTTATTCGCTCTCAGTGGGTCACTACAGGAAACCACCATTTATGATCCATTGGGTGCACAAGGGTTTCCGCACCTAAGGGAAAATTTTGAAATTTTTTTCCCTTTCTACCACTGCCTTAGCAGGTTTGAGGAGGGTCATCGTGGAAACCTCTCTTTGACGTCATGTTGGGATCACAAGGTTTTTCCACTCGAAGGGAAACTCGCACGCACAACATTCTTCCTACTCTCCATTTCCTTGAAAGGTTTGTAGTGGGTCACCCCTGAAACATCCCATTAACATCGTATTGGGTGCCCAAGGTTTTGTCCACATATGGGAATCTTGCATGCAACCCTATATTCTTTTGCACAACACCCTAAGGCATATAATAATTGACTGTGGATTCCCAAAATGCGTTTGGTTTCGAAAAAATGCCATGTTCATGGCCCTATCTGAAATTATATGTCAACATCCATTTTCACGAATGTAATTTCATTTAATCATAATTATCAAAGTTACATTGATATATTTAATTATTTTTTTTATTTTTAATTATAAAACCAATGTTTGATTTTTTTAAACAAAGAATGATTTTTTTTCGTAATGAATGTTTTTAATGATATTTTTATACTGTATCTATTAATAATTGTAAAAATCCATTATTTTATCCCAATTGGAATACATATTTATAAAATAATTATTATTCATTTTGATGGTTTCTATTAATTCATTCTATTAAAGGTTTTGTAAATTTATTTCCTTGATTCCTTTTTACAGTCAATATTATTCCATTGTAGTGTTGGTGATCCAAAAATAATTAGAAATTTAATTTCACCAAAATATATATATTATTTATCTTCAATATGTTTATTTCAACAGATGTATCACATTTATAAATAATGTTTTTATCATGGAATGTTATATATTAGACTACAAAAATATTGATAAATTTTTTATCACATATTCAGCACGAGTATTTTCTTATTAATGATGCCGAAAATAGATGAGTGATCACTTAGTACATTAATCATCCCCTGGAGAAAAACATGTAATGTGCTTCTCCCCATTTTCACATAAACTCTCACCACTAATTTTTTATCCTATTTAGTTCCTTCCCTAACACCATTATTTCTCTTGACCTATATAAATCAATATCTTTATCAAACAAGGTGACTTTGACACCTCATATCTGAGTGAGGTTATTCAAGATATTGACATAATGGATAGTACCATCTTTACGATTAGAAACCAAAATAATAAATTTCAATAATATTCACATTAATAATATTATTTTATGATAATGTATATTTAGTAGTTAATTAAATATATTATTCAAATCATGGAGCATTTTTTCACTGGATGTGATGGATTGTGTCGATATTATTTATTCATTAGTTGCATTGGTCGTTCTCATGAAACTAATCAGTTATGATTTCATTGAACATGATTTCACATGTATTTTAATAAATATTTCAGAAGGAATTAATGGTAAGGGTTTCATATGCCTTAGACATGATGTCAAATAATTAAACAATCCCTTCATTTAGAAATCAGTTATTATTATACATGAGAATTTATCTACGTTATTATATATATATATATTCATTGTCATTCCATTGATTAAATTTCATTTATTTCCTATTATATATATTACCCTATTTATTATTCCATATCCAATTATTTGAATTGATGTTATGCATGGTTACTTACATTGATTTTTTATTATAACTTATCTAGAAATTTAAATGGCATGTTTGCCCATTTATTTTCATCAAAATATGGATTAATATTATTGGTACATGATTCCTTACACTATATTTATCCCTTAATGTTAATTTAATCTAACCCATATTTATTATCCCTTCCTATAGAATCTAGGAATAATATTTTGTTTGATATGGAGGGTTATTCCTGATGGAACAATGGTTTTCACTTGAAAAACAGTATATGGTAATTTTTGTATTAAATTGTAATTCAAAATCAGTGTGTGTATATAGTTTAACAATACTATTAATATTATCAATATTTTTGGATTCAATTACTCATATATTATAAAATTTAATGGTAGTAAAAACTAGTTCCATTATAATGGGGTTTGGTCGTGACACTATTGATCCAAATGTACTACCCTCAGAGAGGTGTTCCATTTAATGATGGATTCTTATATGATTTTTTAGTAATAAAATACATCCATGCGAGAAATGTTTTCATTGAATCCAAATGTTGTTTAAAATACAAAATACGATATATTTGGATATGTTGAAAGATTCTAACAACAAATACAACATGAATGAATGAGTATACCATAGCCATATAATCTTAATCCCATTAAATATCTTAGTAAATGATCTAATTCAAATCACCAAAATTTCAGGATAAACTCCCTAAAATAAATAAAATACTGATATAATGAAGGGAGAAAATTGTTTTCCTAGTACACGATCATTAAATATATTTTTAGGCTAAATATATGCCTTGTCACATACTCATCATCTTGGTTATTCTATGTGTATCTCCCAACTAACCCGAGTTTTGTCTCATATGAGAATCTAAAAATTCATTACAATGAAATCCAATTTCCTTTTTCATGATCACTCGCACATAAAAACATTTTCCCTACACTCTATGTTACACCATCTATACATATCATACCCTAAAATGGTGAGATAATAAAAATTATTCATAACCAAATGTGTTTCCCCAAAACCATTCACCCTCATTAGTGACCATGATCTAAAATCTAATTTCATTATACATGACTTATACAATGGTCATTATTACTAAAAATATTATAAATCTATTCATACATCTATATATGTTTACATAAATTTTGCATCATTTGTAATAATTTTTTAATGAAACAATTAAAAACCTCGACAATATACTTTTAAAGTAAATTCATTGACTAAGACACTCTACCAAATCATTATTTCCCTTCATTAAAATATGCAAATGATTATATTATCAGCCATGGAATTTATTTGGGACTATTAATAAAATATATTTTTTTCAGTAGAATCGAATTCATTGGTTTACCAAAAAAGTAATGCACCCTTAGTAGTCACCACCCTCATCATGCACGTGACATACCCCACGAATATTGATGATAATATAATGTTATGGAACCACCACACATATTATTCAATTATCATATTCATAACATCTATTAATCATTTATATACAATGCTCATCATTATAAAACATAAAATTATATGGGTAATATGACATTGATCTAATAATGTCACACCATCAATGTTTTCAACACCTCTTCAAAAGAATAAAATAATTATGGATGATTTCATAATAACCAATATAATGGTCAAATAGTCTTCCATTATTGAATATTTTTTGACCCTCATTAATTTATATCATTAACTATATTTTAAATATTGGCCCATAACATGAAATTTATTATTTCTCAGTCATGTGGCTATTTTGAATAAAACCCCAATCTAATTTGGTGTGTAATTTTGTAGTAATTAAATAGTTTTAATTAAAAACTCATTTCAATATAACTATGTTAATTAATTTTGATCTATATTATATGTATTTTTTGGAATCTATAAATTCAAATATGTATGAATAATATTCATAAAATAGGAAAAATATTCTAATTTAGTTAAACAATTATTTTCATCATTACATGGAACATTATCATTCCTAGTCATTATTTAAATAACCTTGAACATGGGTAAATATCATCTTCAAACAATTGTGAATACGATTCTCAATTGGTGGAATCAATGTTATATAAAAAAGATTATGATCATATTATATTCATTTAAACTAAAAACTCTTAGATACATGTCTATTTATGTCTCCCAAAATCAACACTATAATCGAATCATTCAATCTCAAATATCTGTTGAATATTCAGGTGAAATATGTATTAAATATTCTAAATTAGAAAGGGTAATTATCATGTTTTAAATCAGTCCTATTGAAAGGAACATATAGAATATGTTGTTTAACTAGGTTATTATTGATTTTCTTCTTTTAGGAATTGTTAATCATGTTAACCTTTGAATGCTTTCATCTGTTTAAATAGTATTTTTATTGAGGTTCTTAATCATGGAACACGATTAGTTTTGATACCGAGGACATGTACATAATAAAATTTGTTCACATTTACATGGAAAATATCTAATATAAATCTATATCAACATTTATGCATGAGAGATCATTATTTGAAGGAACCCATATTATCTTCAAAATTATGAACTCTTTGTTCATCATCCTTTTTCAAATATTTCCCCTAACATTTCATGATCAGAATCAAGAATCTTCTTGAATAATGCGTAATTCATAAATATCCTTTATCATCTTGGCTTGTATATGAATTTATTCTTTATTTAATCCTAATAGATAATATAAAACATATTTAGGTTTTCATATTTGACATGTCTCATTTATTTTCAAGAATATATAAAGTATCATTTTCTATAAATATGTTTACATTCATTTATCCATCACATTTATGTCAATTATTCATCCACAGATCAATATTAACATTTCAAAGTCATCAAAATTGTAATTGGGCTTAACATTCAGGTTCTTTGATCAAGGAAAATTATTCCAATGTCGTTATTCTAATTGATCATTGGTTGATCACCCTATGTCAGATTCAAAATAATCAAATTATCTCTTATTTTTTTATATTTGTGGTCTATACCTATTGACCATAATGAAGAATATTATTATTTAATAATTTGGAAATTGATGGATTTACAAGGAATTATGAGAAATATTTTTGAATTAGCCATTGGTGTGATAGAATAGATGATATATTAATGATATCAATCCACACAGAATCCCATCATAGAAGCTCAGAAATTGAAGTATGCATGGAAGAGGGAATAAAAAAGGGAGATCTGACATATATCATCAATGTGATGCACTAATGGTGGATTCATGGATGGAAATACATGAAATTGTTAATTTGGTGCTTTTGTTCTGGATATAATCGAGTAGATTGGTGTATAGGAACTGACAATAGGCCATGAAATATGTGTTGAGAAACTGATTTCACCGAGTTCAAATTTTGGGTAGACATAAAAAATTTACCATTGATTATTTTTTAGATTTCTTGTCATATGTAATATTTATTAATTCTATAAAATTTCATATAGGATCAATTACTCAATGAATAAAATCATTCACCTTATCAAATTTCAAAAAACAAATGCACACAAATAATTGTTTTGAAAAATATTTCACATTGATAGTAGTTTTATATAATATATATTTAATAGAAATATAATATTAAATCAAAAATTAAAACACAAAATAATTTTAATAAAATTAACCAACTCAATAAATTGTAAAAAACAATTTAAATAATTGTAAAAATAAAAATACATAATATTCATTTTTTAATTCAAAATATGAAAACCACATCTAAAATTTCATAGAATAAAATTTCAACAACTGAGGCACAAATTTTAAGAATAATTAATGTTCAAAATTTATTTTTTAATATAATAAATTTACATTTTTATATATTTTCACTAGAAACATAAATTTCAAAAAAAAATCAATTAATTTAAATTTTATCCACAGATTAAAAAGTATTATATATTTCTAGGATATTAGTATTGTAAATCATTAAATGAAAAATATATTCAATGAAAAAATTTTCTAAATCATCTAAATATATTCCACATAAACAATAATGGGAAATATTTTAATAATTTAACAATGAATGATATTATACACATTCCATATCGAAATAGTAGTGGTTAAACCTTCAAAAACAGATTTATATAAGTATAATTGTATGGATTATATGTATATTAGAGAATATCTATTAATGTATGATTTTTTGAAGAAATTTAAAAATTTAATGGAAGGAAAAATATGAAATTATAAATATTATTAATGTGTATATTTTTATGGACCATTATTCAATATATAAATATTTTTCATTCAACGATGTTTTTATTATATAGTATATATATATAATTTATAAATGAGCTTATAAAATATATGAATTTATAAAATGATGAAAATATATTAATGAAATCATATCTAATGTAAGGATCCCTGATTCTAGTAGGGATACCAATAGAAATATAAGGTTAAATAGCACAATTTAGTTTTATATCAAGGTAAAATTTTTGGAGGTGTAATCAACAAAGACACACCAAAAAATAAATATTACTATGATACTAGTAAAATTGGAGATTAATGATAACTGTAAATATAAAATGATGTGTTAAAAAAATGGAAATTATATTTTATTTCTAACTGATTAAAATGTAGTGTAATATAGAAATCCATTAATGATTCATAGAGGTTTCTTAACAAATATGTTTAAATAATATGATACACATGATTGGAATCAAATATTTTGATATGTGTTCTGTTTTAAATAGAAATAAAGTACAATTCAATTAAGTTTAGATGTTAATAAAATGGTAATGTTGTTAGATTTCTTGAAAGGTGTACTAGAGGATGTGGTTTATATTGAATAATGATATGTTTTTATATACAATGATGATGGTTCTAATGTTTATAAATAATGTAAATTTTTTCCTTAAAAATTTACCTTATTCATTGTATTTAAATATGGTATATATAATAAGTGGAATTCAATTAATGAATTATAACGTCGCTGATAGTCTCATTTTTAATATATATGACACATTTTCATTTATTACTAATTTTTGGATGTTAAATTTCTTTTACAAAATAGAATGAAGACATATATTGGTAATTATATTAAAAAATTAGTGAACACAAAAATTTAACATGAATTGTATCATTAAATACATTTTATTTTTCATTTCAAAAAACATAGTACGTTTTATCTTTTATAATTAATAATATCATTCTTCTGTTCTAAAGAATTTGTTCACAATGGAAGAAATAATAGAATAATCTACCTGAATATCACATCGAGTTTGTTTTCCATCGATTATGAAGAATGATGTTTTCATTAAAATTATTTCTAGTGGATAATTTTTTTATAGTATATGTGAAAGAGTATATAAAATATATTTTCCAAAATTATACATTTTTTTGTTTTATAAATCAGTACTATGGAATCTTGTATTCTTTCCAGAAAATAATATTCCCTTACATAAATGAAAAATATATTATAGATTATTTCATAATAATAAAAATTAATTTTGATCATTATAAATTAAAATACTTATTTGTTATGAAAAACATGAAATAAAAAATAGAACTCCTTAGGGTGTGTATGTTATTAAATGACTATTTGTTTTTTGAAAACCTATGATGAATAATTCAGTAACAATGTGCATTACCAATGATGAATATAAGTATAATAAATATAAATATTGTTTATTTAGGTGAGTATTAATCGATAGTGATTTTTATACTTTGATATTATTGTTTTATAACCATTAAAAAGTTATATAAAATAAAATTTACATAATTATAAAATTTCCAACTATATTAAGTGAATATATATATTCGATAAAGGTGGTTCATAAAAAATGTTAGCTGTTAATGGAGGTGGTGAAAAATTTATAATATGAACATCATTTTAATTTTTATAATACAGTGATGAGGGTAATTGAAAATAAATTTTCTAAATATAATTATACTGTATTTTAATTAAATTAGTAATTATTTGATGTTGTACATAAAGCTGATTAAAAGCTATAAGAATGAATAATTTGAATGATGTTGATGGAAAATATTTCCTCTTGAATATTGATTCCTAACGTACACTATATTGAACATTCATATTTTCATTTTCTTTTTGAAATCCATATAAGGATGTGTTGATAGTTATTAGTAGAGTTTTTTTTTATGTTTTTTGGAAACTAAATGGAATGGATAGTGTGGGAAAATTTTTTGTGTAACACCCCGGGATTTTATAGTACCGTATTTCTTCAAAATATCCAATATCATGCACTACACGCCACAGTGAGTTCTAGCACACCACAACTTACCAAATTAGCTGTTCAAAAGTGGATGTGAATAGTAATAACTAAATTTTGATCTTTATATAATCATAATATTTTTAAAAACCATATTATGAGATTATTAGACAAAATGTAAGAACAAATACATTTTTTCATATAAAAGAAGTATTTTAAAAAAATTAAATTTCACCATCTTTTAGTGGTGAAACCTTTTTAAATAAAATATTTGAAACTTTTACATATTCAATTTGAAAAAATAAACATCTTCTTTAGAATCGGGACAAACGAGTTTAGATTCAATAAATTTGTGGTGTATTTCCAATAACTTTCATAATTGGGCGAATAGTGAAAAATACTATATTTTTTAAAAACAACTTTTTTAATGAAAATAATTTATATTATTAAGTTATACATTTTAATGGTTTGGAAGTATAAATAGATTTTATTTTTACAATTTAATCTGATGTTGTTCCTTAAAAGTAATTTCAATTTGAAATTGGACATAAACAAGTGTCAATCATTTTATAGTTATTATTTTTTAAAAATACGCTCTTTGGTTTTGACAATGTGAATTAATTTTAAATTAATAAAATCGATTTTTATGTTTTGAATTTGGTAAAATAGACTTAATTTTTGAATTCTGAATATCGAAATTAGTTTAGCGTCAATTTTTTGTATGATTCAAAAAACATTCAATTTTTTATGAATAGTGAAAAACACTACGTTATTGGTTAAAACCGACTTTTCAGTTAAATAATTATTTAATTTAATTTAAACATATATTAGGGAAAAATGGATACATTATACCTATATATGTTTTATGTAATTCATTGCAGTCATTTCATAATAAGTTTAGATATATAATTTTTTTGAAATTTTACCGTCTTTTACCCAACTCCTTGGAGCATTTGAAAAATTAATAAAGCATAATTTTACAACATTAGTGAATTTAATTTCAGAAATCTGAGAGACACGGTTGATATTAGTAAGTAAAATGTGGCTCAATAATGTAAAAATAAATTTTGGTGAATAGTAACTTTTGACTTTTATTTTCCATGGTTAAAAGTAAATTTGTTAATTATGGGTAAAAACGATATTATCATTACCTTAACACATGCCCTAATTCTATTGGATATGTTAAATTAGACCAAAAAAAACTTAGAAATAAAATATTATCCTTTTGGTCCACTAGAATTAGATTAGGACAATTATTATTATTTAATTCATAGAAGAGTTAAAAGTGTTAAATTTAAGTTTTCATAACTAAATCATTTTTAATATAGGGGTATACATAAGATAAATTCTAAAATAAATTTTTATTAGATAGCTAAAAAAATTCCTACATAATTTTATTTTATTTATCATTTTTTAGACATTAAATAATAAAATATATTTATGATACATTGTTGATGGATTAATTGCTGTATTAATGAACGATTAAAATAATTGATAATATAAATACCCAATTAAATTTATTTTGAGACTTTTGATGCATTAAATTAATTTTATAGGATAATATGACCTTTTAGGGTTGATTAATTAATTTTTTTCTAAGTAAGCATGCTGTTATATATTTTACAAAAAAACAAATACCTAATAATGTCATAATTGACATAAAATGTTTTTTTAAATCAAATACTATATTTTTGGTTGATATAATAATCCTAAAAATCTTTGGATTGAACAAAAGTCTTAAATAATATTATATATGTCCTTAATGAACCACTTTAGGTTCTCTTAAAAGTTTATAGTATGTTTATTAACCATATAGTGTAAGAATACAAGAAGTCACGGTAAAAGTTAAACTACATAACTAAGAGTTAAATCTAAATGATATGTTTAAAATGGTAAAATAAACGTGTATAAAACCTATTGGTTTAGTGTTTTTCGACCCATACCCACATTAAACTTTAAATTATTCATTTTTTATCCATTATAATCCAGCAATGATTTTATTATAAAATAATATTTCAAACTCTTCCTAAAGTGACCCTCACCTCTCTTATAAAAGGGAACATCTCCATCACCTACTTTCACACCTCCAAATCCATTTGGATCAACCAAAACCTTATCAAATATCATCCTATAATTCCTAACTTCATCCTAGAGGCCATAATTTGGTTCTAAATCCAACCTATGTAGCCTTTTTGATCAAATCAAAAGGAAGAACTGATAAAGAGTTAAATATTTCATCACATCTTTCATGTTCTTTTCATCTTCCACTTCCTCATTCTCTGTTGTATCCATTCTAAAATAATAAATCCTCTATATCCTATATACTATGATTTTATTATATAAATGGTTCAACCATATTCATTATTCTATCCATCCTATAAATGACACAGTCACCATATGTGCACACATACGGATTACCGTCTCATTTATTGGTGTAGTTTGTTATTCAAACACATCATTATTTGGATCGGTATAATACTGATTATAACTAAGGTAAATAATAAATATAACATGTTATCAATTATTTATATATGATATACCATATAGTTGAATACTATTTTACAATAAATATAATGATATTATCACTCGTGCGTACGTACGGATTGCCGTCTCCACGACGTTATAAGATCCATTTCCACGTTCACCATTCAACGATGATTATAAAATATATATAATTAATATTTATGTAATATAAGAAATAATAATTCTACTGGAGAGATATATATATATTTACCTACATATGTCTTATTCACTTAGTTCCGTTCAATATGATATGAAAACAGAAACATCATTTTTGTGTACGTACGGACTACCATCTCCATAAATAATATTTTCTATTTCATATAAATGCCTATTATATATATTTATATTCTAAATATATATGATGTATAATTCAATTTTTATATTATTCATGTATTTAAATATTTATCTAAGGGAAACAATCAAGAGTAACATGTTAAAACATGTACAATAAAGAAAGCGAATATTACCGGAAATGTTAATTTAACATGGAAATTATTATTAAATGGGTATTATTAAGTCATATATGAATAATATATGATAAAATAAATATATATATGGTTCTGGTATAATTTAATAACATAATATTATCATCATATAAGAGGATAAACGTACACTCGGCTAATGAAAGGTGCAAGGTAAGGGATAATTTCACAATCTCTTTATTATTCGAGGTTGTTTTTACGTAAGTATCTACTAAGACATATTTATTATCCATGTACAGGTTTCATGAAAGAGTTTTCAAAGTGATTATTTTAAGGGACTTTTTTATTAAAACATCATTTTAAATGATTTAAATATTTATTCTTCTAAATCATTCTCATAAATGTCCATGTATTCAAAATGGGTTTTAAGGATTTATATATATAGAAATGAATGTTTTTAAAATGTTAATTCCATTAAAAAGAATTAAATTTGTATGGGACACTTTTATTCAAAATATATTTTAAATTACTCCAACTAAAAATTTGTGACTTTTAAATAAATTTAAAAAAGTGATATTTCTTGGAAAATGTTTTACATGTCATTTTCATCTATGTAAGAATCCTTTAATGGATATTATTTTTGATATAGGTTGATTTATTATAATACAATCTTCCATATTATGTTGAAAGAGTTATGATATGGTTGACTATGGATGTTCTATTTTATGCGATTCATGGTTTATGGTTAATTTACTGATATTTCATATGCTAGTTTTAATACGAATTTTTATGTTATGTTTTTACTTTTTCACATTAGGAATGAAGTGGACATAGTAAGTTACAGGTGGAGCCCGCTATAGCTCCATGATGCATCGGTAGGTCTCATGAAACAAAATAGTGTCTTGGCACAAGGAATTGAAAGAAATTTTATTTTTAATCCTGGAACAAGTCCTTGATTATGTGGTAATGATGTCCAGAATTAGTCATTCCCTCATTATGAAATTAGTTATTTCATGTGATTATTCAACTAGTGGAATATCCATGTGCTTGTTTATATAATGATGTTTTATTTAAAAAGGCTGTTGTTTTTATAACACATCTTCCCATAAAATTTTATAGCTTTTAATAAATTATTTACCCTTATTGAGCATCTGAGCTGACCCATTTCTTATGTTTTATTTTCCTAGGATCCCAAGAAGTGTGTTATGTTTAAGATGTATGGTTATGATAATGAAACAATGGAGTTCGCAAAGGAATATTTTTTTGTTGTATGTTAGAAAGTGTAATGTAACATTCATGTATATAATCTATTTTCCAAAACTGCTAAAATGATCAGTCTTTTGGGAATTGATTCCTTTTAATAATTCTAATGTATTAAAATAATGCCCCAACTCTGGGAATCTAGGATAAGGGTGTTACATTTTGTATTAGAGGAAGTTTAGAAATAACTCTAGAAACTAGATTTATATAATCTCTGATTAGATAACATTACCCTAAAATAGACATTGAGGATTAGTATAAAATAAATTTCTAGAATTTTTGTAATGTAGTGATTTTTTGAGTTTTTCAAGATAATAAATCCTTATCTGGATACGAGGAGGTAGACGCGTCTCTGGAACAGATGTACCCATGGGTAAAACCAGAAAACACCACATTGATCTTAACTCAAATGGGAACTGGTGTGTGACAATGGGCCTTGCTGCACTCTTGTTTATGACACACCCGAGGGATATGCATAATATAATTCACATTTTCATTACAATCCATTATAATGTATTTAAGAGTAAATACCTCCTTAAATAAATCATTTTTATGATTATGAATTATATCCATAAAATGTTCAATTTATGATAGGTATTTTAGAACTTTAGAATTATGAATTGCGATTCATAAACTGGCCTATTGTATTCCATTGTTTTGAAATGACATCTAGTAGAAGGAATGAGAAATCCAACAATACGTATGATCCAAAAAGTAAAAAGGGTCTTATCTTTCCTTCTTTTAAGTCAACATTTAGAAGTTAAATAGTCTCCCACGAATTCTCAACATATGAATAAATAGTATCATGTGTTAATTTGATAGGTAAATATTTCTCTAAGTCTTATGGCTTTGAAGGGAAGCAAGAGAAGAAAAAGATGGTAGAGAGAAAGATGGATAAATGGAAGAGGGGAATGAACGATTTTGCAATATGTGATAATTGTGGAAATAATCACCTTGATAAATCCTTGAAGGGAATGAGAGTTTGTTATAAGGACACCAAGTACGTGATTACAAGGGTAAGAAAAAATTTTCAAATGTAAACTGTGTCATCTGTTGGGCATTGAGACACTACACGAATCAAATTTCGAGTCATTAGAGTATACCAAAAATGATGCTATTAGATAATAACCAAGTTATGATACTACCAAAGATGAATAAGAATTAATTGTGTTCTTATGTTGTTGTTAAAATATTATGTCATTTTAGTGATATATCGATGATATACTAGTTATATTAATTATGTAAATAAATAAGGATCATAAAACAGTACGATTTCATTGAGGATTTATGATTATATGGTATTATGATGAGTGAATCAACAAAAAGTTATAATTTTTGGATAATAAATGGTTGGAGGAAGGATAAACCTTAATATGGTCCTAATACTGAGGTAGTAATTTTGAGATAGTGGATTTGGTTAAATTATATTGGATATTCTTGACAGTCATGGAACTAATTGATTGTTTGTTTATTTAATAATTGTTGGAAAATTAAAAAAAATTATATAAGGAATATGTCATGTATTATATAAAGGATAAGGGAGCATGAATGTACCCAATATGGTTTTATGGTAGTTTAGGTTGATACAATGTTTTAAAATAATTCACGATGATGGTGTTTACATGTTATTACATGGATAATGATCTTCATTGTGATTAACTTGATTATAAATTTTGGATGATGAGTTTGGATAGAAGTATTTTGGATAAATCTAAAGGTTGGGATGGATTAAGTTTGAAATTGGATAATATTGTTAAGGTTATTTTTGGATTGTTATAAAAAGGAAAACTCGCAGACTGGGTGACAATTCGTCACGTCGGACAATGCTACAAGAATCAAACTCACAACAATAGTGCGATTGGGATTTATCACCTACTACTGGACTACATTAAGTCCCTGGATTGTAAAATCTATTTTTTAATGGGTCAGATAGGTGAATAATAAATTTATTCATTTTGTAACCCTTTACGATTTGGATATATAGAATATTTTTTTTTGAAATCATTTGATGTGAAAGTTGAGTTTGTGGTAGTAATTAGTTGAAATATGAAACTCTACATGTCAAATATATATATATATATATATATAAATTCCCTCTTATTCTATGGTTAAATTAATTCTTAAACATTTGGGAAGATATCTTAAAACCAAAAATGTGTTATCCTAATACCTTATGATTTGTTGAACCGATGGTATTTTAAATAATCATAGATTGATGGATTTGAGGCCCTAAATTTTACACATGTTTGTGATTTATGACCTCAATCACTCCTCTAAAAATATTTTTGTTTTTACTCCAATTATGTGTCTATAATTTCGACAAATTTTCTCCTAATAGAGATCATAATTGGGTGGTGAACCATTCATTTCCCTTTTCCCCTTATTAAGACCGAATTTTATTAAACCAATTTCCGATGTGGATTTTCCCACAAAGGTATTTTCCATTTTAAACCTTTAATATGAGAAAAAAAAATTCAAATTGGGAGGATCTAATTTATTGAAGGAGGAATGAATGTAACTCCTCAAGATTTCATAGTACATTATTTCTTCAAAATATCCAATAACTTTCACTACAGGCGACAATGAGTTCTAGCGCTCCACGACTTACCAAACTAGTCGTTCAAAAGTGGTTATGAATAATATTAATTGAATTTTAAACTTTATATAATCCTTATAATTTTATAAACCATATAATGAGGTTCGTAGACATAATGTAAGAACAAATTCATTTTTTCAAATAAATAAAGTATTTTTAACAAAATGCTATTTTACCACCTTTTAATGGAGAAGCCTTTTTAATTCCAATATTTGAAACTTTTATATATTCAATTTGAAAAAATAAAATTCTTCTTTAGAATATGGACATAATAGTTTAATTTTAATAATTTTTTGGTGTTTTTATGATAACATTCATATTTGGTCGGATTGTAAAAAATACTATATTTTTACTGAAACATTTTTTTTTATCAAAATAATTTATAGTTTTAATTATACATTTTAATGGTATGGTAGTATAAATATATTATACTTTTTCAGTTTAATCCAATTATGGTAATTCTATGTAATTTCAGTTTGAAATTGGATATAAACAAGTGTCAATCTTTTGATAGTTATTATTTCTTAAAAATATGATCTTTAGATTTGACAACATGAATTAATATTAAATTAATAAATGAAAATTATATGATTTTAATTTGGTAAAATAGACATCATTTTTTAATTCATAATATCAAAATTATCTTAGGGTGAATTTTTGGAATGATTCTAAAAATTTTCAATTTGTTATAAATAGTGAAAAACCATGTGTTAGTAGTTAAAACCGACTTTTCATTTAAATATTTATTTATATCATATAAATTTATAGTAGGTAAAATGGATACATAATACCGATATATGATCAACTTAGTTCATTGGAGTTATTTTATAATATTTTTTGATATATTAAAATTTTATTGATATTTTACTGTCTTTTACCCACCTCATAGGAGCATTTTTAAATTTGCATAAAACATAATTTTACCACATCTGCGAATTGAATTTAAAAAATCCAAGAGACACAGTTGATATCAGTATGTAAAATTTGGTTCAATATGATAATTGTTTTTGGGAATAGTATCGTTTAACTTTTATTTACCACAGTTAAAAGTAAATAGGGTAATTAACGATAATAATGATAATATTATTACCCTGACACATGTATAATTCTATTGGATAAGTGTAATTCGTCCAAAAGAACCTTATGAATAAAATATAATCCTTTTGGTCTAGTAGGATTAGATTAGGACATTTATTATTATTTAATTCAAAGAAGAGTTAAAAGTGTTAAATTCATGTTGTCATAACTAAAACATTTTTAATATAGTTTTATAAATAAGATAAATTCAACTATAAATATTTATTAGAAATATCTTAATATTTCCTATATAATTTTATTTTATTTATTAATTTTTAGACATGAAATAATTTAATTTATTGATGACACAATGTTGAGGCAGTAATTACTGTATTAATGAATGATTTAAATAATTGATATTATAAATCCCCAAATAAATGTAATTTGATACATTTTAGGAATTAAACTAATTTTATAGGTTAATATGACATTAAAGGGTTGATTAAATCAATTTTTTCCGAAGTAGTCATGCTGTTATGTTTTTTACAAAAAAAACAACTACCGAATAATGTCAAAATTGACTTAAAATGGGTTTTAAAACTAATACAATATTATCAGTTGATATAATTGTCCTAAACATTTATGGTTTGGAAAAATGTCTTAAATAATATTATATATGTCAAACTTGATCCAATTTAGGTTTATTTTAATGTTTAGTGTAAGTTTATTAACCATATAGTGTAAGAATACAAGAAGACACGGTAAAAGTAAAACTATTTAACTAAGTGTTAAATCTAAAAGATATGGATAAAATGGTAAACTAAACTTGTCTAAAACCTATTGGATAAAATTTATTAGACCAATATCCACTATAAAATTTAAATAATAAAATTTTGAGCCATTATAAACTAATAATTATTTTATTATAAAATAATACTTCTAACTTTTCCTAAAGTGACCTTAACATATCTTATAAAAGGGAACATCCCCTTCTCTTAATTTCACACCTCTAAAGCCATTTTTCTTGGCCCAAACCTACGAAAATACCCTCAGAACATTCCCCCTTCATCCTAGAGGCCTTCCATTGGTATGGAGGCCATCCTATGTAGCCATTTTGATCAAATCAAAAGGATGAACCAAAAAATATGTAAATATTTCATCACATTTTTCATGTTCTTTTCTTCTTCCACTTACTCATTAATGGTTGTTACCATTATAAAACAATAAATCCAGTATCATAAATATACTATTATGTTATTATAGAAATGGTAAAACCATATTCATTATTCTATCCATCATTTAAATGACAAAGTCACCTTATGTGCGTACGTATGGATTACCGTCTCCAGGTCGTGGTGTAGATTGTTATTCAAAAAATAATTATTTGTATGGATATAATAATGAGTATAACTGATGTAAATAATAATTATAACATGTTACTTATTCTTTATATATGATATAACATGTAGTAACATATGACTTTTCAATCAATATAATGATATCATCGCTCATGCGTACATACGGATTACCATCTCCACGATGTGATAAGATTCATTTCCATGATCACCATTTGACGATAATTATAAAATATATATCATTAATAAGTATTTAATTTATGAAATAATAATTATACATGAGATATATATATATATATATATATGTACTTACATATATCTTATTCACTTAGTTCTGTTCAATACGATATGAAATCAGAAACATTGTTTATGCATACGTAAGGACGACCGTCTCCATAAATGGTGTTTTCTATTTCATATATATGTCTGTTAAACATATTTATATTATAAATATATATGATATATAAATCATTTTTTATATTCGGGAAGTATTTCAATCTTGATCTATGTGATACAATCACGATTAACACGTTAAAACACGTACGATAAAGAAATCGATTATTACCCGAAATGTTTAACTGACAGTGAAATTATCATTTAATGGGTGGTATAATGTCATAAATGAATCATATATGCTAAAATAAATATTAATATGGTTCTTTTATAATTTAATAATATACTATGGTCTTCATACATGAGGTTAATCATACCCTCGACTAATGGAAAGTTCAAGGTATGGGTTAATTTCAGAATCTCTTTATTATTCGAGGTAGTTTTTATATAAGTATCTACTAGGACATATTTATTATCCATGTTCATGTTATATGAAAGGGTATTCAAAGGTATTATTTTAAGGTACTTTTTTACTAAAACATCATTTTAAATGTTTTAAATATTTATTCTTCTAAATCATTCACATTAATGTCCATGTTTTCAAAATGGGTTTTAAGGATTTATCTATATAGACATAAATGTTTTTAAAATGTTAATTACTTCCAAATGGTTCAAAGTGGTTTGGGACACTATTATTAAAAAATAACTTTTAAAATACTCTCTTTATTAATGTGTTAATTTTAAATTATTTTAAAAAATGTATATTTATCTCATAATGTTTTACACATCATTGTCAACTATGTCAGCATCCTTTAAATGATATTATTTTTAATTGAGGTTGATTTATTATAATAAAATCATCAATATTATATCTAATGATTTATGATATGTTTTACTGTGGATCTTATATTTTTATACCCTTCATGGTTTATGGTTAATTTATTCACATTTCGTATGTTAGTTTTAATACAAATGATTATGTTATGTTTTAACTTTTTCATGTGGAATGTAGTAGACTAAGTAAGTGATGGGCAGAGCCTGCTATAGCTCCTCAATTCATCGGTATGTATCGTGACACAAACTAGTGTCTTGGCACAAGGCCTTGACAAAATTTTTATTTGTATTATTGGCACAAGGCCTTGATTATGTTGTAATGATGTCCAGAGATAGACATTCCCTTTCTATGAAATTAGATATTAAATGTGATTATTCGACTAGTAGAATATCCATGTGCTTGTTTAAATGGTGATGTTTGATTTATTTTTTCCATATTATGTTCAATATTATGATTAAAAAGGATGTTTTTTTATTACACATCTATCCATAAATTTTTATAGCTTCCACTAAATTATTTACCCGTACTGATCATCTGAGCTAACCCCTTTCTTATGATCTATTTTTGCTGGATCCCAAGAAGTGTTTTATGTTTGAGATGCAGAGTTAAGCTATAGGAAAATTTCATTCTCAAATGATTATTTTGTTGTTTTATGTTTGAATTTGTAATGTAATGTTCATGTATGTAATCTATATTCAAGACTGCTAAACTGATCGGTCTTTCGGGACATGATTCGATGTAATCATTCCAATGTATGAAAATAATGACCTGACTCTGGGAATCTCGGATAGGGGAGTAAAATGGAGGATATGGGTGGTCTTTATATATTGATGATTTGGGTTTCCATTTAATATAATGTTCATATATTTATTTTTTTTATAGAAGACTAGTCATGTTTATTAATGTATCTAGATATATATATATATATTAATGAGATCATTTGGTCATTTGGAATGGCCACTTTCAATCATTGAAGACACATTTATGCATTTACTTTTCTTATATTTCAAATTTCCATATTATACCAAATTTTAGAATAGAACAATCTTTTGGTAAATGACAATACATTATGACCCATTACCTTAAAAAATTATATTAGAGATGTATTAATTTTTTTATGAAGATATGTTGAGTATATAAAATATTTTACATGATAAAAAAATATTGTTATATGAACTAATTGATGTGGAGTCTTGGGTTTTTCAATATGGGATAGTGGTTGCGATGTAGAGTGGATGATAGTGGTGTAATTTTTTGATAGAAGGTTTTGATCATACATACACGTTTAGTATATATATAACATGTATATGTTTCCTATATCATTGATCCACGTATGAGGAGTATTTTTTCTTCAATTTACAGAATGTATATTCTTTTTCATAGGGATACAACATATGAATTTTCATTGATATAGTGTAATGTGTTGTGGATGATCCTTTGTGCATTGTGGTATTCCCTTGGGGGTTCAGATATTTAGATTTTAGATAATCATGTTTCTCACCCATGGATCTTACCAGCACCACTATGGTATGGTCTATCTACATGAACCATGGTCTCTTGGGTTTTTATCAATTCTTATATACATATGTGTGGGAAACAGCATGGTCATATGATTTCAAAGTTTTTTATAAAATCTATAATCCCCTCTACAGTGTTCAATATTTAATATTTCCTACAATTTCAAGGGCAATGCATGTCAGTCCTATTGAGGTCAGTCAGAACATATTTATCCAAATTCATCTCTCACATTGGGATATCGATCCGTTGTGATTTTAAGTGGATATCCTTATTTCATTAACCGAGATTCCCCATTTAATTCATCAGGATTATGTAGCATTCAAAGTATTTTTTGTTTTTTGTTTTTATTTGGTAAATGAATCTAGTGGGAAATAGTTCTCTTAGGATTATTATTTTACAATCGTTATGTCATAATGTGGTTTTATTCCTCTTTTTATAACTGTAATCGATATTTCAAAATGCTTCATTTGAGTAAGGAAATATTTTTACGCCATTTTTTATACATTTATAATGTATCATGATTTTATATATCTTTAGGTAGATAATATTTTTTGAACTATCATATATAATAAACATTTTCAATAGAAACTGGTTTGAAAGAAGATGGAATTTAATATTTAAGGATTTGTTATTTTATTTATTATATTTAAATTTTCTTGATTCATTTATAAAAAAACAATATTGTTAGGAACCTTATTTATTTATAAATTTATATGTTTTATGATCCTTTATTGAGTGGGTGTTTGATATTATATCAATAAGTGATAAAAATTTACACTATACTAATAATAAATTTTATTAACATGAACATTCTGGTATTTTTGATAATTCTTATTAAATAACAAAGTTAATGTGATAAAAATCCTATTGTTTAAATATAAAATAATATATAAGAATATGTGATATGGGATTATTATTATTGGTGGTGATATTTCATTGTGATTTTTTGATTGGATGGGTTTACTTGTTTATATGCAATGTGGTTGTTGTGGTGACAAGGCCTTTGTGGATATAAAATGGTGGAAATCTGGGGTATTTTTGAATGAATAAGGATATGTTTTAGTGTTGTTATGTGATTTTCAAGTTTCTCATATAGTAATGGATATAATTATTAATGAGAAAATTACAATGGTGTGTGTGTAAATATCTAATTAATTCTTGAAATAATATGAGATGTTTGGTTTAAGTGGTTTTTAATGTGATATTTATTTTATAGATAATGGAATCATTTTGTAATGTCAAAAAATATAACATTTCTAAAAATTAAAATAAATGTTGAATTTTTCATATAGTTAAACTATATAGTATTATGAATTTTTAGGTGCCTATGAATGAGGTTTATGTTTTGAGTATTGGTGGTGATGTTGTGATTTTTCAGGATTTCTTATTATGGATGCATTGTTTGAGTTTTTGTGTCAATATATATATATATATATATATTATTTTAAATGTATTTTCATTAGGCACCCCATCATGATGAAGAAGCATGTACTAAAAACCAAATGATTTAGTGGATTTGTTTCTAACACCACCATGTTGTGAACTGAAAGCAAGCTACTACTTCTTCCCACCTCACTCTTCTAGGAGGGTTTGATATGCATGGTCTATGTTGTATAGGTGTAAAACCCTAACTAGATCTGCTCTATATATGAGACAATGTGGTGGTTATAATGGGTTCAATTTTTTATTTGAGGAGGTTATGTATTTCATGTACTATGTTTTCCAAAATACCTTCTAAATTAGTAATGACAGTGGATATGATTTTATAGTGAATAAATATTCAGTCAATTTTGTTGTGATATCCCACATTACATTGATTGATATGTGATCTGATGAATTATTTTTCCTCATTTAATATGTTATTTTGTAGACAATTAATTTTTGAGTGAGTTATTTTCTAATGTCCCATGTTTATTTGGGAATATTTAATATATGAAAGATATTAATGAAAAAAGATGTATGTTCATGGGGTGAGAGGTATGAAATATATTGAAATTAGTATAGGGTGGAATTTTATCATGATTAATATCATTATCGTATTATACATGATATATTATTGGGTTACGTTGAAATAGTATAGATTAGATTTTTCAGTTGATGTTTAAATGTTTATATTGTTATTCCCTTAGATAAATGTTTTATTATTGATATATTTCAATATTGTTATGAGTGACAGGAGTATAATCATTATAAGAAAACATTAACACTGAAACTATGTAAATATACACTTCTATTCTAGTTTCATAGGAAATAAGTGTACAATATTGGAAATTACTAGCTTGCACAATATATTTTTTTTTCACTACCAAAGTATTTTCTTTTGTTTATTTATTTCATGACTCTTGTATATTAACAATTCAATTATCCATTATGGGGTGTCTATCTATTTCCATTAATATTATTTCATGGAGTCTTTATGTGGATTTATTTCTATCTACCAATCCAATAATAAAAATTATAATTCCATCCACCTGTGAAATTTTATATGCCTGATGTTTATCTACATCCGGGGCCTTGTTGAATGCACGACCCAGGGGTTATAGTAGATTATCATTTATTGTAGTGCATGGATGGCCTCCATTAGAGATAGGAGGTACAATTATAGTGGTATATGAGTTTTTTGGTTTATGTAATACAAGGAATACAGATTTAGGTATTGTGGGTGTTCATGGGCTTATAGATAAATGGTTACAATTGACCTTGGTATGAGATATAAACCAAGGAATATTTGTTTGATCATTCGATTTTAGGCTCCCCATTATCGAGATGAAGTACAATGATCCCACCAAATATAAATGTGATGTGACACAACTTGAATTTTAGATAAATAAGGGGAGGTAAATGAATCACAATTTCCTATGTTATTATTTGGATGTGGTGAATTTATGAAAGTTAAAACTAATATATTTAATATTAATGGAATTCCATATTATTAGTATTACAAAAAATTTAATATACTTCCTTTATGTGTCATGGACTTCATCCACATTTAATTCAGCTTCATGTGGTTCAATTAGATGACTTAGCTGACTATTGCATAGTTGATCTAGTAACAAATGATGGTATACGGTAGAGTAATTTGTTTTCAAACATGTGGAAGGAATTAGAAAATTCTTATAACAATGAGTCTGATCATTTGATCAAGATTAGGTTTGAATATATCGAAACTTCATTCAGTTTGATCTATTTCCTGAATGAGTAGTACATTCCATTGGATTTTAGTGCGATACATGGAGCTTCACATTTTTTGTGGATGTTTGGTATTAGTGAAATCAAGGAGGAATATGTTTCATGGGACTACATCATGAATGTGTTTCATTTGTATTTACAATCAACATAAATGATGTATGTCATTATGAAGGGTATAATATCTCTTTAGTAGGGATGTATGTTTATGAATTGTCAGGCGATCATTTTTGAGGATATTTTTCATTTTCCCCTCATCATTTTTCTAAATGAGAGTCTCATGCATGGCGTATTAGGGAAGAACTATTTTCATCAATATAAATTGAAATTAATCCATTAATATTTGAACAAAATGTTGTTTTATATGATGGTGGAGGTGAATACATTCATACAATCATGAGGATTATTTATTGGCAGACCATAGTATGATCCTCATCATTATTGACCTCATCCTAATCATAGAAATTGCGGTAGCCATTAGTACTCAGGTATAGGAGTGTGGAATTAGTAGTTGAATATAGTTGAGGTTATATTACCAAAGTGGATACATATCATTATAGTTATGATCATATTTTTGTAAAACCATTTTTAATTTTTTGATAAAAGGTATTGACATAAATTTTTTACAACCAATATAGTTTATTTTGTAATCTATATGTAGAGAAGGTTCTTATCAATCTATTTTATATGACTCCACTCAAATTACAGACTATTTTATTTATGTGTGTCAAGGGTGATGATGGATTTTATTGAAGTATCAACTCTATAGAGAACACAACATTCACTATATAAAGATGTTCAATATCA
Organism: Viscum album; assembly: GCA_963277665.1. NCBI lineage: Eukaryota > Viridiplantae > Streptophyta > Magnoliopsida > Santalales > Viscaceae > Viscum > Viscum album. The sequence continues at coordinate 783,370,366 of OY728153.1, forward strand.
TCCATAGAACCGAAAATATTTATTCCATGTGGGATGTTATCAAATATATTTGAATGAAGGTTGTATTATATGATGTCTATACTTCTTATATATATATATATATTTCTTGATAGAATGGTCTATTGTAATTTGAGATGTATGTGTAGATGAAAATTCTTTTAATGATTTCTTAGTTTTCTATGAAATCAGTGGAATTCTGTATTTGTGATGTTTTAAGGGATGTTGGAGATTTTTCGGTGTTTTTTCCTAAGACCACTAGATACTACACCCTCAATCAGATATCATGTTTTGAAAAAATATATAGATGAGTTCATTGATTTTTATTCATCATTATCTAATGAAACCTTAGATATATAATAATTTTAAGAATAATATTGAGATCTAATGTATATATACTTAATCCATCCAAGTGTCCCATATTGGGGTTCACTAGTATTATTCACCATGAATTATTATTGTTGTATGAGGATTTGTATAGACTATCATGGGTTAAATAAGATGGTGATGAATAATAATTATCCTTTTTTAAGAATTGATGATCTCTTTGACCAATTATGTGTGATAAAAGAGGAATAAATAAAAGATAACAATAGAAACATCAATGAAAACATCTTGTTCATGGTTATTTCAGTTTATGTCATGAAAAAAATCCATTTTAAGGGGTATAATGAACTCAAAGGTTTAGTAGTTCCAAAAAAATTGGTAGTCATGTTCATAGATGTCATCGACATATGGTCAATTCATATGTTAAAGTATGATGATAATATAATTGTTGACTCTCATTACATTTTATGATACTAGTTCTATAGAATTATTTACATGTGCTTGTTTTTCAGATGGGAGGTGAATTTCCCTAGGATTGTGGTGTCCAAATAGGTTTTGGACCTATAAAATATTTGGGTAGTGGTTTCTTAGGTAACACCCATGAATGTGGATGTGTATTTCAGGTTCCATATTACAGTGAGATATTACGAGATGTAAGTATTTAATTTCATCAAAATTATGACAAAAGGATAGATTTTAATTAATTAATAATGATTTTCTAATTATCGATTATTTTTATGTAGTTTTTTACAAAATAGGGTGTGACATGATTAGTGTTATGGTGATCCTGTTACAATTGGAGGAATTATTGTTAAATTTGATCTGTAATGGTTCCCATATGAGACTGGGAAGAATCATAATGAAGTATAGGATATTGATAATTTATTGGTATAAGATTTTATGACCTCACAAGTATAATATTTCCCCATGAACTGAAATTGTAATATTTGTTGATGAATTTGTTAGGAAAGTAAATCATTGAGAAATAATCTATGAAATTCACTTATTAGAAGATCATAAGGTATGTATTTTAAATATGTAAAATGAATCGATGGAAATATAGGTTTGTGGAGTTTTGTTAGGAAAATAAAATTGTTACCATATTATCCACAAAAATTTGAATTTAGATTTTTATTAATTGATTATATTGTTATATAATGATGTTCTATTACAGTTTATTGATTCTTATAGTGTGATGAAGGAGTTTGATAAGATGTAGTTTCATGCATGATTAGTTGATAGTGATGATATTATTTTTAATATGATGATGATATATTAATTTAATAATCGTGTGGATGAGTCTCATTGGGGATAATTATGGGTGTTTGTTTGGTGTGATCATGTTACCCATGGTGATACACTATAGGGGTGGTTAGGTGGTTATTATAATGAAATTTTATTTCATTGGATGTTATCATTGAAGGTAGAGTTTCACAATGGAGTCTATTGTGAGTTTCATATAAAAAACTTTGTGTTACAACTAAGAGTTTCAAAAATAATCAATGCCATGGTGATGTATTTTTTTGTATATTTACATAAGAGTGTGTAAATCAACTTCTGGTATTATTGTATTAAAACAATGAGAAAACAATTTCTTGTTGATTATTGAATAATATTTATGTATCAATATTAATAGAGGATAACATATGATTGGGATTCAGAAACATGATATCACGATATCAAGTAGGTTATGATGTGATATAGTTAATAATGGATTAATTGATTAATGAATCTCATGTCATATAGAAAAACGGATCCCACGTTATATATTTTTTGGAAAACATGAATCTGGATGAGGATATGGGGCAACATGGAGTTCTAATTTCCATTTTTATCATATTGGAATTCTAGAATCATCTAATAAGTTTTGAAAGGATTGTGGAATGTTTTTGGAGCATTGTTACACCTAAACAGAACCTTCCACCCTAATATGAATCTGAATACAATGTTTAAATACATATGGTCGATGCTTTATTATATGCATGAATCATGGAAATAAAATATTCCTAGGTTAAGAACCTTTACATTTCTATAATTATTTATAAAATTAAATTTAACTAAAAAATATGCCTAGTCTTATTTAAATAATTTTAATTTGGGTCATCTCATTATCCGTTGTTCTAGTCTGAAGATGGGGAGTATTCAATTTATAGGCTTGATATGGTGAATACAATGTCATATATGGTTTCTCTTTATTCATGTGAGGATGAACATGGATCATGATTTGAATTAATCATATGCGGAAAATGACATGTGCCCCATTATGTTCTGGTTTTTCAATAATATGTATTAAATGGTTTCTTCAAGGAATGTGAAGTAGAGTCATATAATGGGGAATAAGTTTTCCACCTTGATTTTTGGGATGATTAACTACTTAGTTCATCTTAGAGATGTGTAATACCTATTAAAAATCACCCCAACCTAAAAAATATCCATCACAATGTCTACATTTCATATATCAGTCTTTACGATTGCAATGAAACCAATTTCATTAACTAGGGAGAGTATCATTTAATTGATGACATTACACACATGTAAAGGTAAAAAAAATATCATGGGAATTTGAGAGACGTATATGTTTCTATGAACCATTAATTTTAATACATTGATTTGTAGGATCTATGAATTGGAAGATAGTAAAATGGAGCAAGATTGAATAATATTTTCTCATTACGTATAGTGGATTTGAGTTTTTTCTTTCATTTTTTCCTTTGTGATATAATATTTTAATCCAATTAGTTTTTTTTGAAATGGGTGTTTTTCATTCATATGATGTCTGTGAAATAATTTAGCATATAATGAAGGGGAAAATTTTTTAATCATGTTTTGTGACACAATTAATCACAGTAAAAATAATCTTTAAATCCATTTCACTTAAAAAGTAAATATTAATTATATAGAAGGCGTAATTAATAAATTTTCCTATCTTGGACCATGTTTTGTTATTGTTGTAGAGGATATTGTATTGGATAAGGTATAAATTTATATGAGAGTGAGTATTTTAATGTATGAAATTATTGGCATGTAGTTATTGTAAAATGTAGGGATATGGTTGTGTGTGTTATTTTGTCCATGTTTTGTCATTAATGGGTGTGTTCATTTGGTGGATGTGTTTTGGTAGTAAAATGATCCTTGAAATTTATATCATGGGACATATATTTATACAACATTACATTTATAATTTTTGGTTTTTTATTTACTCACAAGGTTGTGAATAGTCTGATAGGTGTCTGAAGTGTTGGTATACACCATTCGTCTCACAAAATTATTGGAATTCTGCTGGTAGAGTTGTCTAAAGGAGGCTCTGATAAGTTGTGGAGTAAGTGACATTGTTTATCTGATCAATTCTTATAAGTGAATCTCTATGGAATTTAGTATTGGGTTGTATCATAGAGGTGAGCATGTGCGTTTTAAATAGTCTATCTAGCGATAAGGTCTTAGATGATGAGTTTTGATGCCTCTTCCGTTTTTTATGGTTACATCATGGAGACAGTAGGTACTATGTAGAGTCAATGCATATGACTTTCTGTTCATCCATTTTATAATGGATACAAAATATAGAAACTCTACACAAAAGGTCATCTCATCATGAAAATCTTATATGTAATTAAGGATCCATCATACACAATGGTATTTTAATTATCTTTAGATCTATGGAATAAAAGTCCCAATGTTTCTTGAAATCATGTCTAACTAGCCCCAATTGGAGGACTTCTCTTACATTACAGTATGGTATTGTAAATTTTCAATTTTTAATTTGCATAGATATATGGATCGTATTTTTTTCTTATGTATTACTAACTATGTATAAAATCTACATGCCTCTTCAAACCCATCATTCTTTTGGAATTCCTCCATTTTCACAGGGGAAAATCCCCCCCATTATATAACTTTAAAATCATTTCCATTAGATTTCAATCCTACACTTGGGATATTTATCCTTGGTTGATTTGCATGAGACATCCTCTTTCAATATCTCTATTTTATCCTTCATATTTATATATAGATATTTTCCATCGAAGTATTTGTTTTATTATTTTTTAATAGAATAATGGGGGATGGTGTTTTAAAGGATTATCATGTCCTCCCCAATTAATTGTTTTCATAATTGGTTGGATTCCTCTTATTCAAACAATAAGAAGTTTTATATAAATATATATTGAGGTACAACATCCTTCATCTCTGTTATTGCTGTATATGCATGGACATCGCGATTCTATAATCTCAAAGGATATAATATGTACCATATTATTAATGATAAAAATATTTTCAATTATAAATTTTTGAGAAATTGACTGAATCACATTTTATTATCATTGATGTTAATGATATTTAGTCTATACATGTTCCATTCCATTCTCAAAATCATGACTATTGGGAGATTAGTTTCTGATATAATTAAAAATTTTATGGAATCATTCCAAATATATTAATTGATATAATTTTGAATATATATATAGTAAATTTCCTTGAAATGATAAATATGTTTCATTTATAAATTAGGATGTATTTAATTTGATGTAAATTAAAATAAATCTGATGATTATCTCATTGTTAGAAATTTAATAATATGTATAAATATGTGATGTGTAATGGTGAAACAAGGTGGTAGTGTGTGGTTGTAGTGTGTGGAGTGTGACTGATGAGATTGAGTGTGGAATGGGATTATATAGATGATGTGGTGGTTTTGGATGTCTAATATTGGTAGTGTGGGTCTTTATTTCATGTTGAAGGATTAGTTGTAGGTTATTGAGGTGTTGATATAGTTTACTGAGTTGTAATGAAATTTAATTTCAATAATGTAACTAAAATAGCATGGGTTGAAATAGGTAATGAATTTATCGAATAATATTTAATTTTTGGTCATGGACGTTTTTTAATGTCAAATAAATGAGAAAATATAATGGAATGAGTTTGTAATATTGATAATGAATTTTCCAATAACAATAAAAGAAATGATAAATGAGGATCCAAACATATGTATTTCATTTATGGTGTTATGGGTTTAGTAGTGGATGTGAATTTTGTTTATTTTTTCAGTTTTGGTGGTGATGTTGTTTCATGTTTGATATTATTGTATTGAACCCATAGGATGGGTTGTTATTATATATATATTTATGTAATTTGTATGATTCATGTAATTTCTATATGCACCCCACCAGTTTTAAGAACCTTATGAATGTGTCTAAATATATTAGAGGTGTTTTTTAAAATATCCTTGTAGTGAGAATGTATAACTGTTCATAGAAAATAAAATACTCTTTCTTCTAGGAATGTTTTATATATGTGGGTTCTGATGGTTTGAAGTCAAATGTTATATAGTTTATTTTTGATACGATGGTTATGTTGATATAGTGAGGGTCCTACATGGCAGAATAATGAAATGAGGTAAATGTCTATAATGTCTATGATACACATACACTCGGGTTATGAATATATATTTATCATGATATTAAATGGTTCGTTGAGAGTGTTGGGATGTGAGATACACTTTTCCTTCAACTTAGATGTTATGTGTTGTCATGAGTTTCTTCAGGTGAGATGTGATGTGATGTCCTGTTATCTATGTTTATATTAAGATGTCTTTTCCTTGGATTCCATAGGGGATATGTGTGATATAGAAGAGATGTGTGTTCATAGATATATGTTATTCGGTGCAACCGTTAATAATCAATAGGAATGTATTGTCAGGTTCCCTTTTTTACATTGATTATTTTATATTATTATAATTGAATTGTTATTTGGTGACTATGAAATAGTGTGGATAGGATTTGTTAGTTGTTCTGATTATATTTTATTGGATTTTCTCAATTCTAATTGGTGATCTATTATTATCATTTCAGATGTCCATGTGAGACAAGGATTGTGATACTATATAGAATAATTTTTTTCCAACCGTATTTATATAATAAATATGTTTCAGGATTAGAAATATAAAATTGAAAAAATGCAGACATTACTATATCATTCGTTGGGGTTAATGTTTTTTCATAATCATAGTCGTATAATTGGGATATTTATTTGCATATTGGTTTATTTTTTCAATTTACTATTTTTGTTTGTGACGGTTTGGGTTACATACTTTTATGTTTTGTCACAAAGTGTTTTTTTGTTTAAATTATTTCCTATATTCTTTAATAATATATTATAATTACTCCCATATATGATATAATAATCAATATCTATAGTCACAATCATAGAGACTATTAAGGGTAGGGAATACAATTTATTATCCTTATTCATTAATTATCATCACAGTATATTTTACTATATAATGAGGTGGTCACAAAATAATCAATAAAATTTATAAAAATATAAAAAACTTCACACTTCCAATTTTATGGTTTCAATAATTTATAATTGAAATAGTTTTTTTAGAAAATATTGTTCCATTGAATATATATTGGATGAATAATTAAATTCATTATGCAATGGAAAAATAAAAATTTTAATATTATGATTATTCTTCTATTACATTTAAAAATGAATTATAACAATATAATATTATATTACCATTCTAACAAAAAATGATATTATTTAATGTAAAAAAAATTTCAAATGATATTTATTTTGTATAATTATACTTATCTAAAAAATAATAACAAAACATAAACATTTTATGAAATAAAAAAATGACTAGTTTATCATTTTTAAAACAATTATTTACATGTACCATTATAAAAATATTTCATATAAATAATTTTCTAATACATATATTTATATGTATATAATTTTAAATTTATCGAATTTAATATATTATTTTATTATTTAGGATACAATTCAAAATAGCGATATTACAATTTCAATAGTCATTTTATTATTCCAAAAAAAATGATTTATAATGTCTTATTAGTTCTCTACATTCTCAAAAAAAATTATTAATTCATCCATTATTATTTCAAATAATTTATATCTAATTGGAATATTTATTTCATTTTGTAAATGAATATTCCGTTTACATTAATAAATTTCAATTCTATGGTGTTTTTCATGAGTGATGTTTTTACGGGGGTTGAGTATATATAAATTTTAACGTTTCATTCCTAAAATTATTTTCTTATTTAAATACATTAAAATATTATTTCCACTCATATTATAAAAATGTAATTTTCCTATTAAAATAATATCATTTTGTTGGATTCATCTCGAGGCTTGTGCGATTTATGTAATAAAAATTTACTAACTATGAAATTTTTATATAATAACATGGGAAATTACACTGATAAAATTTTTGGTCATTATATTCTTCTACCATTGAATAATATCATCCACAATATTTTCTTTTTCATGGATAGGTGAAAACATTTTTGGGAAATTCATCATCAAATTTTACTATGGATATCAAATCATCTCCTAGAAAATTTGTTTCTCCAATAGTAATATGAATATGTTATTACTATTATGGTGTAAAATGATTTCTCTATATTCAATGATTTTTACTAGATTTTTCTCATCAAATAGATAATGCTTTCATTGTAACACCACATTAATGATTTCTTATGAGTGATATGATATTTACATTATAATGATAGATATAATTAAATGTTCATGTATATGAGATAAAATTGGTGTCAATAAATATTGATAGGCCACATCTATGACGTAATCATGAATCATAATGGAACAATATAAATGATGTAATCACTCACTCTATACATTCAAACTATTTTTGTATATTTACCTATAGTTAGACATATCACATTAGATCTCACCAATGTATTAAATTCCTACTCACCATATAAAATTACACCATTCCTGTTCATAAATATATATTGATTATATTCTTATAAACATATCATTACTATATTTTTAACACAATAATAAAATTTATTCCACTATGTTATTATGCAGCCTAGTGTATTTGGTTGAAAAATTAATTAAACAATTGAATTTTTATTGAAGTACAACATCACTATTTTAATCTCTATAATGAGATCTAAAATCACTACGAGATCTAAAACTATATTGGTTTACCTAGGGGAATACCTAAATAAGGAATGTGATAGAAAGCATAGTTAGGGGATAAACATGATATTTATGAAAAACACAAGACTCAAATGGAATAACATGATATCATATAAGGAAATTATCATGTCTATATTTATGTAATATAATCATAATTAATATATATAAAAAATTTTGTCGAATCATATGAAATTAGAAATATAAAAACTAATAAAAATTATAATTCTAGTATAACTAACAAAAAAACATGATGCATAGACCCCCATTACATATTCCGCTTACATACCAATTCCATAGACATTTTCACAAGTAAAAAAACTAGTCCATATATTGGAGTACTATCTAGGGCCACCTAGTATAACATGTTTTTAATATGCCTTCAATGTATAGAAATCAAATGTATGAAATAAGAATAAAAACCCTATACAATTCAAATAGGCCACAAAATAATATCATTTATACTAAATTGTAATTTCAGAAAGAATTACATAATATGTCAGATTAAATCATCCTTGAAATTTTTTATATTAATAAATAACCAAATTTTTTTAAATTATATTCTAATGAATTTGATTACATAAAAAGAAGTAGAGTATAAATATTGTACATATTACTTTTAAAGATATTTTTTTTGGAAAGGGTAAATATTTATTATTGATCGTAAGGGAATAATAATTAACATTGAAAAGGGGGAAAATTATTGTCTATATTAAATTGAGATATATTAGAACCCATTAATGTTTTGGATTATTTCATGTTGTTTTATATGAAAATGTGTATGAAACATATATGTTCACATTAATGTGCTCTGTTTAAAAATAATAGAGATGTGACATTTAAAAATATTATATACTCCTAAAGGATTTTTTAATTAAATTGGTTATATAAATATTGCATATATAAATAAATAATAATAAAAATTAAAAACATATCGATAATGTAAGGTATATATAGAGAAGTACTATCCCAATAACAATTGCGTAGTTTCAAAATATCTCATACAATATTCATAGAACCATTCTACAAATTCACATTACACCGTGAAAATAATATTATATTGATTAATAAAAAAACAAAAAAATATATTTTTATTTTATTTACCATAAATATATTATTTTCATTTACTACAACTTCAATGATATGTGATGTTTCGTTTTAACACTCTGAGAGTTGTTATTAGTCCACTTTTAGAAAACATGTGTATAACATTCAAATTTTATATTGAATTCTACCATAATAATGTTTATAGAAAGGATATAATATTGTTTTTATACATTCATAACATTAATTATACACAACAATACTAAAAAACCCTCCAGATTTGGATAATAATTTTAATGATATTTTACTAGTTTCGTTGGAAGGTTTTCAATCTACGAGGAACTTATTACAATCCCATTAATATATATCAAATATAAAAATTTGAAATTTTGAAAGGAAAGATAATATATGTTTCTGATAATAAGAACAATGTAAACTAAATTTTATCATTATAGAGAGAAGACTGATAGGAATTAAGTATGTTGTTCCTGGTGGCAGTGATCCCAACAAAATCTGGACATCATTATCATACTTTTTATGTTATTGTGATGGGTAGTGTATATTATGTTAAATGAATATAATAATAATATATTAATTAAATTATATTCATAATGTAATAGTCGATGAGCGATGTTAGGAGATGGTTGAATAATTGATGATTTTAAAACATATTTTTTAGAATATTACTTATTTAATGTTGCTTTAGAAATAAAACATAAGAAACAATTCAAATAGAGATTTTTATAAGAATAAAAGATCTAAAGACATGAGGAGCGACTTTTGAAGATTTTTTGTGAGCTCAAATGTATATAATTTTGAGGGAGAATATCTCTTATGGGTGACATTTATAATTTGATTATTGTGTATTTTTTGAATATTATTTTGTATAATTAATTATATAGGATATGAAAAACTAATTGAGAAGAATATGATAAATATAATAATTAATTTCTGAATTTATAAAAGATCCAATGGTTAGTTAAATTTATAATGAATAATTTATACATGTATGTTTGTTTGAATATTTTTAGTACATTATTTCATTTCACAAATGAGATAAAATTAAACTATTTTTTTAAAATAAACAAAATATCATAATACCATTTTTGTTACATGTAAATTCATAATAGGTAATACAATTTATTAAAAGAATTTAAAATATATGATAAATATAATTTTTAAATAAATAACATATTTATATACACAATACAAATTATAACAATGTGATCATTTTTATAATCATTGGAATCATTACTTATAGCCTCATATATTTATATTAACAAATTAGAAATATTAATATTATTTAAAAAATTTATTTATGAAAATTCCATTTTTTAGATTATTATATTGTCCCCACAATGAAAACTACATCTTAAATCTTTAAAAAATTGAAAATTCAGATTACAACAATTTAAGATCATTTTTTTACTTTTATCGTGAAATAAATATAACCTATTTCTAGTTTATAAAATATAAAAATATTAGTTTTCATTTTTTAAAGCTGAGGATTCAATTCTAATGGCCAGGTAATTATTCATAATGTTCATATTACTATCTTGATAGTGATATTACTCATTAAAAAATTATATTTTCAATTTTAATGTTTGTTCTCATTAAGAAATATATTAAATTAAATTAATTAATTATTCATTATCTATATTTTACCTCATAGTTATATAGATTAAATTTTCATTTTGAATATTTCATTACATTTAATTTGTTTTATTTATAAAATGTAGTAATTAGTGGTATTATTTAATGGGAATAATAATATCAATGATTTCATATTATAGTTATCATATTATCTATTTTATCTTAAATTTAATATATAAAAATATCATTGTAATATATATTCTCATATTTTTAGTTTTTATCTAATATTAGAATTTTTTTTCACTCAATCATATATGGTGAGTACATTTTTTTAGACTATATTAATAAACACTACACAATTATACAATTAGAATAGTGATTCCATTAATTAAATTATATCCCAATGTAGAGTTATTGACCCCATAGTGTATTGAAAAATTACATTGTACCATGAAATGAGATAAATAAATTTAATATTGTGGTGTTTATTATTGAATTAAATTATAATTCATAGATATCAAATTTTTTAATATCATCGCAGAAAATATAGTGATGTGGTATACATAATGATTTCCTTGAGACATATATTATTCCACGAGATTTTATATTTATATATATATTTCTACCAATAGAAAATACATTATAAAAAAAGTTATATATGAAATGATTTGGAGGAAAATAATAGATATGGATGCCAATATCTTCACTATGGTGTAGTGTATATGATTATTTGACGTATCATTGATTCCAATAAAAATTATATTTTTATATTCTATGATTAAAAAACATTTATAAAAGCATAAATTTATCCAACATATATGTTACATCCCTGCCTTAATTAGGTATGGACCGTTTTTACTTTATTGTAGTCTAATTCATTAAGTGACCCTGGGTGTGCACCTGCGCACTTCGTTGCGGGTCCCAGGTAGCTTTTTATTTAATTTAAATAGTTCCACAAATTTCATGAAAAATCTCACATCACGCATTGACGCAGTGATCGAGATTAAAATAAGTAATTAAGGATTGTAAAAGACTAATAAGATATTTAATGAATATTTGAAATAATGAAATAATGGATAATAATAAATTCTAAAATAAAATAAAGAAGGGGTTATAGGAAACAAGAAAATAATTAAAATGGGAGATTCTCATTTTTATTTATTATTATTATTTTCCTTTCCATTATTTTTTTTATCGTTTTCAATTATTATTTTTTTCTTTGTATTTTATTTTTCTCTAATTTTTAATTTCATTACATTTTCTTTCTTTTCCCTCTTTTCATTTTTCCACTTATTTCTCCATCTCCCACTCATCACCTCGCACACCTAAATCGTATCACACCAACCGGCAACCCTTTTAGATGACCACTGATCCTCGATCCAACATTTGATTCTTTCACCATTAGGTGTGTAGTAAACCATAGGGAAGGGCTAATGGTGTGTAAGTGGAATCGTTTGATTCCATTGGGTATTCTGCACGCAGTTCGATACAAAAGATTCTTACCCTCTTCGGGGGGGTTTTTAAAATCCTTCGTTTTCATCCATTTTAGGTCAAATAAAAGTCTACCACAGATCACAAAGTCATCTACAATACATGTTTGGGTGACTACTCACTTTCCCTTCGTTTCAATGAGATTTAAAAAAACGAAGTGTTGTGCCATTAGTCAGTGCCTACCAACATTGTGTAGTGTTACCAATTTTAATTACATTAATGATTATGTTTAATTTTTTCTGCCATAATAATGTTAAATTAGTTTGTTTGAATGGTTTCAACAAGATCAGACAACCCTTTGGGTGTGCTGACCTTGTCTGCATACTTTTATGTTAGTCAAGTTATTAATTTAAGTAGTTGCAGGTATTGCACAACCCCTTTTTATTGTTTTCCAATTAAATGAATAGTCATGAGAATTATTGAAAAAATTTTGGACATCCTTTTGGGTGTGCTGACATGATCATTGTATTCTGCCATTAGCAGAGTTAATTGTTTGATCAATTGCATGTGTTGCGAAGCAACTTTTTATTCTAATTAAATTAAATAAATACTTGTTGGATCATTGGAACTTGTTTTGATGAATTTTTCTTTATTTAAAATGCATTATAAACTGAGGTTGATATGATATTTATATTTCCTTTCATTTTGTTGTCTTATACTTTTAAATTTATTCCTTCTGATGCACGTGTGTATCTGGTTGGTTTTCAACCATCGACTTTACATGATGATTATTTCATATCTCCTATTGTGAAATTATTTTTATATGTAGGACTGTGAAAGGAGGAATTTCCTTCATTAAGGGCCATGCTTAGATCCTTTGTTCTTGATTTGTTACATATACGTGTTGGGGGCGGTGTCGTTGGCTTTACCAGATCACGAATTCCCCATACATTCTTATAATTTTGAATGTTTTCGATTTGAAAAGGTCCCATCTTAACAGATCCATTGGAAATGTGGCTAGGACAACCTTAGATGACACTCAACCCCTTTTTGTGAGATTGGGACAAACTCAAGGTAAATCAATGCCTCGGTCGATACATGATATTTTGACAGGGTTCCTTGAACATGCTCAGTGGCATATGATAAATTGATGGATGTTCCATAGCGATACCATCAGGATGGGCTTGGACTCCAACTATCAACATGAACCTTCAATAATGATTCACTTAAGGTTTATGTTATTTCTAATTGAGTCTATAGATAAATGAGATATTTTTCGTATATGTGGATGTGTTCCTGGTTGACACTGGACTTGAACCCCAAATTAATGCACAAGCTAGGGGTATACTTTTTCCAATTTTTACCATACTATATGTGTTTAATATATATATTTAAATAAGTGTGTTCGTGCATTTTTGCTAACAATAACCGTTTTAGACTACCAGCTTAGGCTGAAGTAGGTGATTAGGCACGGGTGCCGTTTTGGACCCGAGTCGACATCTTTATTTTATTTCACTGCAATTAATTTATTTGAAATTGTTTTTTAATGACACATTTCATTTATATTTTTTCAGTAAATGGAATGTTTTAGACTCCATTGTTGTCGAACTACTGGGATTTTATCTCACACCATGCTCGGGCGTCGTCTACCCCCGAGTGGATTACATGAACGCTATTATTGACGTGGGGAAGCATGCTGCTTTTGATCCTTGACTGTTTATTACTACTTAGGATGGAGACTGGGGCAGAGGACCGGGCCTTGTTCGTGATGCAGTTTCTGCTTGTGTCTTTTCTTTTAGTTGACTGCGTGTTTTGGTTCTATTTTTCATACTTTCAGTTTAGACTCATATCATGGTATGTCACTATTTTGTGAGTTTCCACACATGGTTTTTATTATTTAGTTGTAATATTTACATTTCTTCTGGTAATTTTAATTTACTCACATGCTACTACTACTTATTATTTGATGTTCTATACTTCCATTGTGGTATTATATATTACCTATGAGATCATATTCTCACCCATAGACTCATAAAGTTCCCACTGTGCTATTCGACTACCTCTGCCATTTGAGGAGTCGTGCTTGAGGTTATGTGACGCACAAGTCCAACCACTGTCTTAGAGGAGAGATGGGTTGGTATGCTACAAAGTGGTATCAAGGGTGGTTTTTCCTTTTTTATTACTGTTTGGGTTGGAAAAGAGACTTGGATATAATAATTTGGGATGTACTATATACTTGGATGTAGCTAACCCATATAAAGGGAAAACATAAATTCCTCCGTTGGGATTATAGTTATTGATTATGCCATTTACTGTTGATATTATTTCACCATGGGTTACATAGTTGTATTGAATTATAATTATGCTGGTATTATTTAAAAAATGTGTTTACCATCACAGGTCGATTATACGAGGGAAAAACATCCCATGAATTATGATACACACTATAGGATTTAAATTCCATGCATATTCCAATGTCATATCTACTTTCATCATGCATTATCCCAATGCATGTGTCTGCTATTACACCTAGTGGTAAAATTTTGAATTGTTGGCGATTGAATATAATGTTTTGTTAGCCTATTATATGATAGAATGTATAAACATGGGAGTGGGTTGTAGAACTGTTTAGTATTCATTTTTATTAGTCTCTTCTATATCGAAACACATCTCTTGAGGCGACAAGTCTGTTGTTTAGTGCTCAGAGGAAGGCTATGTACCTAACTTGTTTTTCAGCATACACGTTTTCTCACCTTATTTTCTCCTTGTCTTAGGATGTGTTTGGATATCGTATAAAAATTCTCTAGTGACGTCTTCATGATGTGTCTCGGGAGAGTGGAAATGAGAGCGTTCCATATATGGTTGGTGTTGAACCACATGTGGTTCCTCTTGTAGGGAATCCTATGGCACTACCTCATGTCGATCTTCCAAGGGACCCTAAATATCAGTTCAAGGATAGTCTCCTTAGGTTTATGTAGTAGGTTTAGAATATTCCCATACCTTCCCCATCTTTGGAAGACCTTACGTGAGACATTCTGCAGTAGCACCCTCCCACCTCCTCAGGGAGTGGCAGCCCTCATGCTACAGAATCATGGATAGAAGTTTTACTGTATATCTTAGACCACCTTGAGACACCTATAGAGCGAAGTGTCAATCTTGCAGTCTACATTCTTCATGACACCGCCAAATGATGGTGGGATGTTGTTTCTCAGGCCGAGCATGCGAGTTACATGGCGTGGGCCGATTTACAAGTATCCCTTTACAATCACTTTTTCCCTAGACTGTGAGAGATGATCTTACACGGGAGTTCCTAAATCTTTACCAGGGCTCTATGATAGTGTTATAGTATTCTACCCATTTTACAGAATGTCAACATTTTTACCCATCTATGACTAGTGACGTGCAGACTATTGCGAGTTGTTTTGAAGATTAACATGAGTATACTATTCACTAATAGGCGAACATATTTCATTTTACCACTGTTACAGAGATTGTGAATCAGACTTTTATCTTAGAGAGAAATTTTTGGGAAGCTAATCTAGTTATCCAGGGCAGTACAGTTCTGAGACATGGTGATGGCTCTTCTAGAAACAGGAAACATTGTTTTGAAAGTTCATGAGTGGGAAATACTAGCCAAATAGCAAGTTTGGAAGATCTGTCACATGTTATTAGTGCGGCAAGGATGGTCACAAGAAGACATAGTGGACAAAAGATTTCATGGAGTGTCGAGCTTCTGACAGGATGGGTCACCTTCAACATTTCTGTAGTTCCTTCTCTTCATCATCCAATAGATGAGGATCCCCACCTTCACATCCACATGGCATGGGATCTATGACACCACAGTGGGATGGAAGTTATTTCTCTACTGGTCAATCGTGCCAAAGAAATGTTGGCGTTCATGGTAAAGGGAATCATGTTCCAGATTATCAGCATTAGCAACGTGGACCTGCTCAGGCCAACCAGGCAGCATATCAGGGTCGTGGCTGATGTCCCATGTATGCAGTGCAATCAGCACCATAGGATCATGGTGCATTTTACATCTATAGATAGAGGAACTATTTTAGAAGCCTCTACCTTAGTTGTAGCTTGTTTCGATACTGGCATATCACACTCCTTTATATCAGAATCTATTGTTGAAAGTCTTTGTTTTCCAATTGAGTAACACTACCGCATCATGTCTCTCGACACTCCACATAGGGTCTGGACATAGGGAATACACCAAAGCCAAGAGTTCCCCCTTGATATAGTCGAGTACCATTTTGTTTGGAAGTTTTATATCCATGACATTGCTGGCATCAAAGTCATTCTTGTGATGAACTGGATTTATCCTTATAGTGACCATGTTGATTTATATCACTGTCATGTTTCTTTTACATTCCCTGAGGGTGACACAAATCATCACAATGGAGAATGGGATCTGCAGGCAAACCAAGCTAATCCAAAATACACAAGGTTGGGCAGAGTGACAGCTCAGTTGGCACGTCTCTTCTTTAGCGATATGGGAACACAACTAGTTTAATTCCATCCATTGGTGGATATTTTTAGGGACATATTATCGGATGATTTCTCTGACTTAACTCATATGAGATACATGGGGTTTACTATCGAGCTCATGCTATGTGCGGCACCATTGTATATTCCTTCCTATAGGATTGAACCAACAGAGCTATAAAAACTCAATAAGAAGCTTGAAAACCATAAGGCTAAGGGTTTTATCAGACCAAGTGCATCATTGTGGGGTTCACCTTCCCTTTTTTCTAATAATTCATATAGTACCCTAAGGTTAGGCATGATTTATCATTGACTAAACAAGATCATGGTAAATAATCGATATCCATTTCCTAATATAGATGATCTATTTGAGTAGCATCGGGGAGAAACAATTTTCTCCAAGATTTATCTGAGGTTGGGATATCACCAGCTGCGTGTGTGACCATCTGACATACTACGTACAACATTCCAAAGCAGGTATGGCTTGAATGAGTATCTAGTTTTTCCTTTCGGCCTCCTGAATTGGCCGACAATATCCATGGCCCTGATGAAGCAGGTTTTTCATCCGTATCTTGAATTTTTTGTGGTAGTCTTTATGGATGACATCTTAGTGTATTCACATTCTAGACACAACCATGAAACCCATCTTGAGATCGTGCTGAGTACCCTAAGAGTGAGGCATCAATACGCTATGCTCAGTAATATACACTTCTGGATTGATATGGTACACTTCTTGGGTAATATTATATTTTACTCAGGGGTATCAGTTGAACGAGAAACGGTGAGTGTATTGGTTTCATGGAAGCATCCCAAGAGTTTCTTCCACATCCTCATTTTCTTGGGGCTTTCTTCCTATTACAGGTGATTCATCCAGGATTTCTATCGCTTAGAAGTGCCTCTAACTACATTGACTAAGAAAGGTGTAAAGTTCATCTGGTCAAAATCATGTGAAAATTACTTTCAGGAATTAAAAGGATGTATATCCTCAGCACCAATCGTGATTCTTTCTGACCCTAGTAAGAGATATACAGTTGATTGTGATCCTTCGGGAATTAGACTAGGTGTAGTTTTGAAGCATGGTTATCGAGTCGTGGAATATGGAACCCTCCAGCTTAGACATCACAAGAAGAACTATTCTACACACGAACTTAAGTTGGTAACTATGGTTCATGATCTACATTGTTGGAGACACTATTTATTGGGTGAGATATTAGGTGTTTACAAAGATCATAAAACTTCAAATCTATCTCCACTCAATGAGACATGAACATAATGCAACAGATGTTGGTCGAATACTTGATGGCATTCGATGTTAATTTTCTTATACCCCTGGTAAGGGTAATACTGTGGCGGATTCATTGTGCTAAAAGACACAGACACATGACGTACTGGTAGCCAGTAGTGATTGGAAGATGATAGACTTGTTTTTAGAGATGCATCTGGAGGTTGAGAAGATGAGTGGACAACCAGTTCTAGTAGCTCTTGTAGTGAATTACTCTCTTCTAGAGCAAGTGCACAGGAAACAGTTGATTGACCCTGAGGGTATCATTTTTGGGGAAAGAGTTACAGGAGATAACCCACCCCATGTTTGGGTAATTGATGGCAGTGAAACTCTCTTTTTTTGTGGCTGTGTATGGGTACCTTCAGGTATATGGGAAGAGATGATGAAGGAATATCACACCTCAGTTTGGGAAGTTCTTCTTGGGCTAGCCATGACGTATAGAGACATGTGGCAATATTATTTGTGGAAAAGTATGAAAAATATGTTATCAGGATTCTTCACTCGGTGCTCCACCTTCTAACAGGTGAAGGTAGAGCACCAACGACTTGCTGGAATCCTACATCCTCAATCCATTCCTAAATAGAAATGGAATGAAATCACCATAGATTTCATTACAGTCTTGACAAGATCTCCTCTAGGAAGTGAGGTAGCATGGGTGGTTATCGATAGGTTGTAAAAAGTTTCAAACATCTTTCCTATCCAAGAGAACTTTATGACTGATATGTTGGAATGCTGTATATCCGAGAAATTGTGCATCTTCATACTGTACCTTGTTCTATTGTCTCGGATTGGGATGCTAGATTTACTTCATGGTTCTGGAAAGGGTTGAAAAATGCACTGGTCTAACAGTTACTTATGAGTACTGCATATCGCACCCAGACCTTTGGGTAATACGAGATAGTTATACGGGTGTTAGAGGATATGTTACGGGTGTGTATCCATGATTTTGGAGGTTCTTGGGATAGGCATTTACCTCTTGTTGAGTTTACCTATAATAACAGCTTCTGGTAAAAAATCCAAATGGATCCGTCTGAGGATATCTATGGTATACCGTGTCATTTGCCTTTATGTAGGCTCGAAGCAGGTGAGGCCACTCTATTGGTTCGTCATCTCATTCCAGAGTATTTTGAGCTAGTTCATCTGATTTAGAAGAATATGACTAGAACTCAGTCTAGGAAAAATTCTTATACCGATCGTCGTCGCAGACCATTGGAGTTCGAGGTGGGACATTGAGTCTTTCTGTATGTTTCTCTGAGGTTGGGTCCCATGAACATCAGGAGGTAGGTGATGTTATAAACGAGATACATCGGGCCATTAGAGATAGTGGAGAGAGTGGAGAAGGTATCCTATTTGTTACGGCTACCTCATAAGAACTATGTCGTGAACAGTGTTTTCTATGTATCTCATCATTGAAAAAATCATCCAGTCCTGTATCATTGTTTTGAACCTGATGATATCAAGCTTCACGCTAATGCATCCTTTGTGGAGCATCTGATCCGTAACATTGACCATAACATGAAATTCCTCAGAGGAAAGTCGGTCCACCTGGTTCGGATGTTGTGGCAACACGAATTCTTTCAGGATTAGACATGGAAGTGAGAGACAGATGTATTTTCACAGTGGCTAGAACTTTTATTTGGTGAAGTTCCATTACCCTAGGAAGAGAAACATGAGGATGAGTTATCTTTCTGAGGGGAGGTTGTAACATCACGATTTTAATTAGGTATAGACCATTTTTACGTTATAATAGTGTAATTAATTAGGTGACATGTGGCACGTTCCTACGCACCACACTGCTAGTCCTGGGCATCTTTTTATTTATTTTAAATAATTACAGGAGATTCATGAAAAATGTCATGTCCTGATTTGGCATGGTATTCAGGTTTCAAATAATTAATTATGGATTGGAAAAGAGTAATATTATATTTAAAAATCAATTTAATAAATGAAAGAAAGGATAAAAATAAATTCAGAAATAAAATAAATAGGGGTTTACAAGAAAAATGAAAATAATTAAAATGAGGGATTCCCGTTTTTAATTATTATTATTATTTTAATTCCCATTATTTGGTTTTATTTTTTCTTTTTCTATGATTTCATTTTTCCCTTAATTTTTATTTTTTTCTTATTTTTCATTTCTATTATTTTTCTTATATCCCTCTTTTCCGTTTTTTCCTCTCCTCTCTCCCACTCCCATTCATCACGTCGCACCCCTCAATCCCATCTCACCAACCAGCATCCCCTTCGTATGATGTAGGATTCCTTCTTCGTGAGGCGATCAGTTAACCTCAGGGAATTTCTAACATTTCTCTAGTGGAATCGTTCGATCCCGTTGAGTATTATGTGCTCATTTCGTTACAGAATATTTTACCATATTTTGGGGGTTTTCAAAATTCCTTCATTTTCATCCATTTTAGGTCAAGACATTGTCTATCGCGGATCATAAGTTCATCTACGACTATAAAGTAAGGTTCCTACTCGCATTCCCTCCGTTTCGTTGTGACTTATAAAAACACATTGTTGTGCTATTAGTCAGCGCCTACCGACTTTGTTAAATTTTACCAATTTTAATTACATTAATGGTTTTGTTTAATTTTTGTTTCCTTAATCATATTAAATTAATTTGATTGAATGGTTTCAGCAAGATCGGACACCCCTTTCATTGTGCCGATATAGTCAGAGTGTTTTTTCGTTTGTCAGGTTATTAAATTTAATTAGTTGGGTGTATTGAGCAACCCCTTTTTATTGTTATTAAATTAAATTAATAGTTCATGGAATTATTTCAACAATTTTGGACACCCATTTGGGAATTCAGACATGATTGGTGTATTCTTTCATTAGCAGAGTTTATTTTTTCATTAATTTCATGTGTTGCGCAGAAAATATTTATTGTAAATAAATTTATAAAAATAGTTGGTTGAACATGAACTTCAATTGTTGGATCATTGGAACTTTTTATTCTAAACTGTTTATTATTTAAATATGCATTATGCACTGTGGATGATATGATATTTATATTTCCTTGAAAGTCATTTTTTCATATTGTTAAATTTATATCTTGTGATGCATGGGTCTATATGGTTAGTTTTCAACTTGTGACTTTACATGCTGATTATGTCATATTTTCTACTGTGAAAACATTAATTAATTCATGGTGGGGGAAGGAGTCGGGTCCCGTATTAAGTGCCACTCTTAGATCCTCTGTTCCTCATGGGTTACCTATATGTGTCAGGGGACAGTGGTGTTGGCTTTGCCGGACAAAGCCTTGACCAGACAGTCTAATACTTTTGAGTGATACTGGTTCAAAAAGGAACTATTGGGACGGATCTGTTGGAAATGTGGCTGAGCGAGACATGGATGACACTCAAACCTATTTTACACGACCGAGAGTAACTTAGTGTAACGCCATGCCTCATGCGATAATTAGTCAGACAAAAGATTTCTTTCGACGAGCTCGATGGCATTGGGTAAATTGACAGATGTTCTGAAGACATAACATTGGGATGGGATCAGACTCCAACTCTCAATATGAACATTTAATAACGATGAACATAATGTTTATGTTATTTCTGATCGAGTCTATTGAGAATTGAGATATTTCCCATGATATGTGTAAGTGTGCCCATTTGACACTGGACTTGAACCCAATGTTAAATCACAAAATTGGGGTAAACATTTTCATGGTTATAACTTTATTTCTGAGTTATATATATATATATGTGTGTGTGTGTGTGTGTGTCTGTGATCATTCATGAATTTATGCTAATAGGTACCCTTTCAGACTACCATCATAGGCTGAAGCTGGTGACCAGGCATGAGAGACGTTTTAGAACCAAGAAGATATATTTATTTCTTTGCACTGCTATTAATTTATTTGAAATGGTTATATAATGTCACACTTCATTTTTATTCTTGCATTAAATGGAATGGATTAGACACTATGGGTGTCGGCCTACTATTATTTTATCTCACACCCTACCCGGTAGTCATCGAAACCAGAGTAGATTACATGCTCACAGGTATTGGAAAGGGTAAGCATGCTGCTTCTGATGCTTGACTAATCATTAATGCTTAGGATAGTTATTGGGGTAGGGGACCATGCCATTATCACAATGTAGTTTATAATTGTGTCTTTTCATTTAGTTTGTTGTGTGTTTGAGTTCTGATTTCGGAACTTTATGTTTAGACTCATATCATGGCATGACACTCAATCTTGAGTTTCCTCAATTTTTTTTATTATTCAGTTGGATTATTTTAATTTCTTTTGCTACAGTTTATTTATTAACATGATTCATCTCCTAATTATTTGTTGTTTTTTAATTCCATTTTGATTTTTTCTGTTAACTATGAGTACATAGTCTCCCCATGGATAGAAAAATGGCCCTCACTTCTAGTAAGCAGCCTATGGCATTCAGGGAGATGCACATGAAGTTATGTAACCAACCAGTCTAGCCACTGTCTTAAAGGTGAGCATGTTCGGGACATTACAATATAATAATAAAAATATATTGGTTGTGATTAATGAGATTAATAGAAAGTGATCATAATTCATGTGTAATTTCTCAGGGGATGAAAATATTAATTAATCGGTGGACTATAATCCTTTTTTTTATATAGATTAGTGAATGATAAATATTTTCCATTTTATAATATCCTTTATAATATTTTTGTAACATTTCAAATAGGATTAAACCGTAATTCACTAATGATAAACTACATAATTAGAATATATTCTACAAAAAATGATATCCATTATATCATTTCTGTTCCTTATCTATAAACAGTTCATTTAGAAATTGAATAATTCATGATTGTATAGAGTAAACAGATATGAAAATATTTATTAAATTATTTTTGTTTTAGTAGAAAGTGATTCTTACACCTAAAAATGTGGTTTTCTCACAACTAATCTAATATGGAATATTTTATTTCATCAAAATTGATTTAATATTTTAGATAAATTGGTAATTTTACTATAAAAGTTTAACTATATTCACTGATTTCACTAATAACTATATCTAACCACAACCTCATAGAAAAAAATATCCTCCCAAATATAAAAGGATAATTGTTCCATTAATTTAATTATAATCCTATAATTCCATAAAACAAACATATCAGTGAATTATGAAATTTAATTCTTCAATATACTCCATTATTTTATTTAATCCTCCAGAGGATTGAATGAAATATGAATCTAATTCCACATTTCAACAATTAATTCATAATAATTTAATCCTAAATAAAAAATTAATACATAATAAAATTTATATTTCATCATAATATTATTATTTATTTTCATATATAAGTTATTTACTAAAATATTATTTTTTTGGACATAAAATAGACGAAGAGAACGCTCTTATTTATAATGGTATTACATTATATCACACTTCTTTAACAACATTTTCATAATCTTTTATAAAATATACCATATCTATATTCATTTACTATAATTTTCATATCAATTATACTCGTTATGAATTATTTCCTTATAAAAATACCATCCTTAAATAAAATTTAATTTACAAAAATTACTCATTATATCATTCTCATAATTTTATTGAAAATAATAATAATAACCAAACTAATTTTTCTAATAAATTATTATTCCCTAATTCGATTGATCAATATTTAAAAGAGTAAAATTATAATTTATATCCCAGATTTCCATATATCTATTTAATAAATAATAGTAATTTCCCTTAGTTCTGTTATTTTATTTATTATATAATAGATAAATGATAAAGACTTATTTCTTATTTCTCATTTTTTATTTATATAAATAAAAATAATAAATATGAATTTCAGTGGACACAATTAATGATACCTCAAGAATTATAATTAGTGAAAAACATCATAAATGATTGGAATTTACTAATTTTACTACAAAAATAAAAATGAAATTCATAAAAAAATTTGAAAATAATAATAATTTTTAATATGTCCACCCACATATAAATAATATGAATGAATATAATAAGGAAAATATCAAATAACTAAATTTTTTCATAATTATTATAATAATAAATAAAATATTATAGGAAATTTATTCAATAAATCCTTGAATTTAAACATGTGACAATATAAAGGAAACAATTTATATATTTCATCCTATTAAAAAATATTATCTCAAAATTTATTCAACTTAATTTTAAAAAAGACAGGTCATTTTAGAAACATGCATGGATAATTTTTATTATTTTCAAATATTCTCATCAATAAAATATATATTTTATATAATTTCACAATATAATTAATGAATATATATTCAGAGTAATATTATGGAAAAATATTCTAGAGAAATCATAATATATATATATATTTATTTATTTTGACCAGATACCGATTTTCTATACAATAGGAATTATCACAATGTAATTATTATTTATTTTAATGAAACATGTTACTCCATGAGGTTTTATGGAATTTAACAGTTATATGAATCCCATACGATGGAATAATTTATATAATTAATATAAGAAAATTTTAAAAACACAAAAACATTGATTCAACAATGAATATTTCTCCATAAAAATTGCCATTTAATATTCTACTATATGTTCATCATTAAACTAATTCCTCAACTAATAATAATAAATAAATAAATACCTGAAATTATATTATTTAATTAAAAAAATCGTATCTTTATATTTATAAAATCTTCAACAGAAATAATTCAAAGAATTTTTTTAACCATATTTATTTTTACTATTGATTTTATTATTTTCCGTAAAAAATATTTTACTCTTTATTTTAAAACCATATCTCATATACTATAAATGAAACCAACCCAATATAATAATGATAAACAACATAGAACAATATTCCAAAAAAATATATCAATTTCTATATTAAAAAACACAGGTGATATATTACTACCTTATAGGCTTCTACATCAAGATGGATGTAGTAACAAAATATCACACTAGAAAAAAATTATAAAATTTAAAACATTCATGAAAAATATTTTATTAAATCATGGAATATTACATCCTCTATTCATATAGAAATAGTGAACGTCCAAATATATATAAGAAACCGTTCTCAATGAAAATATGAAATATTTTTCAACCCCACATGAGGGAACTATACAAAAAAACTATATACATTTTATAGAAACAAATTATTGTTGGAGGAAATGCCCATCATAAAGCTAAACAGATTAAAATCCATGTGCTATAAAATAATTTTTTTTGAATAACTAAAATGCACCCTATAATCCCGTAGTCAATATCACTACAACTATTTTAAAGCACCATATAACTGTTATGGTCCACCCACACATATCGTGTGTAATTATAAAATATGTTCCATTCATTATTTGTCACCAACACACCATAATAATACCATCGTGAACATAAGAAAAATTATTATAATAGTGAACCAATTTTAAGGATAAATACCTAACAAAGATTTTCGTAGGACATCACCGATGAATTCAAAATTATATCCCAAATACTACAATTGGAAAACAACACTGAAATGAATCATATGGGGTGGAAAGGATGGATGAATATGATACATGTATTGAGTATCCAAATTTCCAAATATTGAAATAATGATTTCAATATCACCACTAAACCATAATATTAAAAATACTATATAGTTAATGAATATATATAAAACATCAAATCCTTAAATGAAAAGTAATTGGAAGATTAGAAATTCAACCGGTACCAACTCTCATTAGAAAATACATTAGAAGAAAATAACACAACATATAACAGATTAAAACACATTTCCAATGAATTCCATTACCAATAGAAGATATTAACTAATTAAGCCACATGGTGTGACTCAAATAAACCATATAATGTTTATCCCATACATACAAAAACCGTCATGTGAACTACTACATCAGTTCAGAGTAGGGTTTGTTGGGTGAGATATTATATATTGGTCAGAAAGGTAAAAAATAGACATCTTTAGAGATCCATGGTCATCATATGATAACTAAATAATTTGAATCCAAAACCACATAAATATCAAACAATAAAAATCACTTCATCACTATGAATTAAAACCAAATAAAGCTCCTTTAAGGAATAAAAATATGGTGTTTCAAAAATATGTGTCATTTAATGAAATGCTATAGGGATAAAATTATTCAATAATAGGATTGATGTTCCAAAAAGCAATGACATAGAAAAATTAAATAAGTGTTTAATTGGATCAACCATAAAAAATTAGGTAAAATACAATGTGTGGTTAAAATAATAATTATGATAATATGGTGACACTAAACTATTTAGGAGGAGGTTGTCATTGAGGGAAGACAGCCAATAACCCATCATGTTGAAAGGTGGAATAGTCATGAAGATTCCATTGGAGAACATAGAATCCTTGAATGGATTATAATCACATATGACACTTCAAAATAATGAGTTTAACACAAGTCTATCCAAATTCATAAATTGTAATAATTTAAATATTTTCCAAATCCATTTCAGTTTTTTATAATATTTTAAGTTATAAATATAATAAATATTTTAATGAGTTATTATCAAAATCATATTAATGAAACAATTCATTTTCAAAAAATATCATATCAATACACTTACTCTTTAAAATTCATATGAAATAAATTTATATACAAAAAAATTATCAATCATGGGATTGTCATAAAAAAATGCAACAAAAAAATATTTATTTTCAAAATATTTTCATCCTTATCCTCACATAGTATAATTTTTTTTTGGAATATATAAGAATAGGAATATAAAATTAATCTAATATTCATAAATTTATTTCAGATAAATTATGTAATTGAAATTTTTGATAATAAAAAACCATTACAATTTGATATATGTAATTAGTTTTAAGAAATTTTATTTTCATACTATCTTTCCATATATAATTTTTATAATAATAAGTTTTATTTTTGATTGAGGATAAGAATGTATCATTTGAATATTTATATTATTTAAAAAAAACTATAGCCATAAACCATATAAATGTTGAAAGTAATAATACATTGTATTTTATTATTATTTATTTTACTTGATTATCTTAAATATATATCATGTATTATAATTTATTTTTTAAAATTAATTAAATCCACTATATTATAACCATATAAGTTTTATTTTAATTTTTTAGAAGTAACATTACTAGCATGTCAAATTTGATAAAAAATATGAAAATAAAATATATAATAATTTATATTAATTAAATATTTATATATGCTATAAGAGTATATTATCATAAATTAACGTATTATAAATTTCTCAATAATGTTTTATAAATGAAAATATATTCAACAAATATGTTATTCAATTTATTTTTTATTTTTTATCACCACCTATATTATTTTTTCATAAAACATATTTGTTATATTAGTGTATAATCTATATCTATGAAAATTAGACATTTCATTATACTAACACAACATTGGGTTTACTATAGTCTAGTTCAAAATTTCAAAAAATTTATAATTACACATCAAATATATATAATAATGATATATGGTAATCATAGTATAATTTTTAATTGAAATTATTTAATAAGCTATATTAACAACAATATAAATAAATTTACCATTAGATATTATAATATCAATTGATATATATATATATATATATAATGTTAAACATGATTAATAGTGAAAAATTTACATATAGATACTTTGTATACACATGTATATAAGAAGATAATTAATTTTCAATAAAAAATAATTATCATGAATATTGAAGTGAAAAAAGACTACTTATATCAATTATGTATAATATAAATTTATTATATGTTTCTAAATGAACATATTCATTCTTAAATATACAATATTATATTTTTTAATAGGGTTCAATTCCATTGTCTTAGAATCATGAAATAAGTATCCATGATCTATATAATTAAATTTATTTAATCCCACAATTGTTTTGGTAAAAACAATGTCTATTTTAATGATTATTATGATTCCACATCCTCATGTGTTGCAAAATGACATTGTTTATTATCGAATCATTACATCAGAAGGATGTTAAATAAATCTAAAAAACATAAGAGGGAATAATTTTTGTTTATTTTTATGTATTCTTATTTTAAAAACGGAACATCTAGTCCAAATAATTTTGATATCAAGAACTACAGTCTCTATAATATTTATAGTGAATTGTGTATCACGATTCTATGTAATTATATTTTTTAACATGATTAGATTACTCAGGATTAGAAATTAATATTTCAACAATTTTGAACTAAAAATTGGTTGATCATTATATTTTATTTCTATTCATTCTAATAAATTTAAAAAATATCTGGTTTTTTTTTAAATTAATAAAAACATTTAATAGAAAAAAAGAATTAAAATTTTGATTTTTATAACTATGAAATCCTTAAAATTACAACACATAAAAACTAAAAAATTATACAGGTAAAATTATATATTTCAACTCCATTAATGTTAAAAATCACAAAAATAATATATTAAATCATTTTCATGATAATATAAATATTTAAATTTTATTTTCTAATGTTAACAAATTTTTTACTAAAATAATATTTTTTCAAATTAATGATCAATTTTTATATAAAAATAATTCACTAACAATATTATAGGTAACCCAAATTTTTATCCCGAAAGTATCAATATATGAAACATAGAGGATCTTTAGCATAGAAATAATAACAGTGTTTAATGGTGTATTAATAGAAATAATTAGACAATCATACCAGTCCAAATTGAAATAATGTTACATTAAATAGAAAAATCCTTGAGATTAAATTCTCTTTAATTGTTATCATTAATTTTATTACAAAATTTATTCCAATATTATCACCCTTATACATGTTTACTATGATAAATTACAACAGTGATCCTATAATAATTTCATGAGAAATAAAAATATATCATTCAAAAAAAATTAATATATTAAAAAAAAATTGGTATACAAAAACTCCAATGAATAATTAGGTTGAATATAAAAATGTTTATCAATATTCTATATGCATAATTTTTTCCACAATAATATGATTATACATATATTAATTTATATGATATTAAAAAACCATCTTAGTTGTGTAATAATTTTGCAGCCTCTCTATATGGTTAACCAAACTTTGACGACACAAATTTGAATACCATAAGTCCCTAAGAATAATAAAATAATTTCTAGAGGATTGAATCTAGTATTAATGATTATATTATACCATTTTAGAATTATTTTCCCTTTTATGATTCATAAAATTATATATCCAGGGATATAAAAAACTAGTGTAGTAGTCGGTAATATAAAATCTAAAAAAATGTTATTTTAAATATTGACATTGAAAATTTATTAAAATATTTTAGCATAGATAAGTAAATTTATCAAAAAAAATTATTACTAAGAATATTTTATTTGATAATAAATTATTCAACACATTTTATAATCAATCTTGTTCTTTTATAAATAACAAAATATTCAAAGAAATCACTTGAAAACTCATATGATTTACCGTGTCTTGATATAGGCTATGTTTCCAATAAATCTGCTCATTATATTCTTAAATGCCTAATAATTCAATGATTATCAATTAATTATATAGCATAATATCATTTATATCCATCAAAATATACATTGTATTACATAGTGAAAACCATGTCATAATCTATTCAGGCATCAAATCTGACAAAACAACGTGGTGTTAAATTTCTTCCCATATTTATACAACTAGTTTGTTATATTAAAAATTCCATATAAGTATTTATTTTAATCAATATTTTTAGTAATTATTTCAAATGAATGATCTTTAAAAAAATTACTAACCATCCATTAAATCTATATATTGACTTTTGGATTTCCCTTCAAAACCAATCATGTTACATTTATTTTTAATTTTAATAATATTATTTTCAAAATTACAATATTTAACAAAATTATGTGATGAAAAAAATATAATCATTATTAAATAAAAAATAAATTTTCAAATGTCATAGAAATTATGGAACATATATTATAATTCATTATTTTATTAAAATTTTGACATATTTTGTAACATATCATTTTTACATGGCAATTGACATAGTATTATTATTTCCATTATTATATAAAATAATTAAAAATAAAATGATCATTTTAATTAATGTAATTATATTAGTTTTTAATTGAGTAAAATTATCATGACTGGTGAAATATTATATTGACATTGATAAAACTTTTATTGCGTGTAATATCACCCCAGAAACTATTTATTATAGAAATGTGACTAAATGGTTTTATGATATACATGTTGAATTATTGATTTGTATTTAAAAAAAGGGGAACAACCATATGATATCAAGGAACAAATTGTGACGATTTTTTACAAATGCACAATATCAAATATCTACCCATTTAATGATTCTAGAAAAAATTTATAATGATCTATTTTATAAGATATATATACCTAAAAAATAGAATAATTATGTTTTATATTTATAAATTTTAACAAGTTATTCAATAAAAAATTATATTTACATTCAATTAGTAAATATTCTCTATTAAATACACTATTGTTTTAGTGGATTCATTAATTTATCTCTTATCTATTTCGAATCCATATTTACTCAATAATTATTTATTCCACCACCCACAAAAATTACAATGACAAACGTTTTTCTCATAACATTAATATATTTCATGTCACTACCCTGGTTAATGTACCATTAATAATCTAAATTAATTATATGTGATTGTTGAAATAATATATTGAATCCTAATAACACAGCATAACCATTTATCATTGATCATCTATATCAATCCCACTCCATTATGTCATTATATACTTTTTTACATCAACATTTAATTCATCCAACATCTAAAATAATGTTAAAAATATCATAAAATATTAACCCCTTAATGATTTTGAATAACTCATATATTTAAACATGATTTAAGAAACTTTAATACTAGTTTTCAATAAAATATTAACACCATGAAACATTTTATTTTAAAAAACATTAAATATAATGCATATTAATCTTCTAAATTAATTAGAGATAAATTTAAAAAAAATATTCAAATGAAATTAAATCAAATTTTTAATAATTCTTTATTCATAATAAAAAACAATATTATTTTTAAAGGCCATAAAAAAACAAATTAGCAACAATTACTATGTCTCATAATTTTATCTAATATTCTATGAACCCATTAAAACAATGAACAATAATTTCTTTTACAATTTCTTCATAGTATTTAAATTCATGATGTCCAATAAATTTATATTTCTATAAGCACATTAAATTAATTCCATAGATTTTTACATTGGAAAAATATTGTACAAAAGTTTAAATATAATCATTACAACATTTAGATATAATTTATTATTTCGAACACCATCGCAATCAAAATAGTATCATTAATATAACATAAAAACACATATAAAATAAAAATATTAATATAAAAACACACCTATAAAGTAATATTATTATTATTATTAACACACACCTATAAAATATCAATAATATATTAAAACACACCTATAAAATATCAGTAATATATTAATAAAAATAATATAAAATAATTAAATTATTATTTTTGAAATAATACCAATAAAACGGATGAATAAAAAGTAGTAATATATTAGTAATATTATTATTAATCATAGATATAAAATATGTAAATAATATTGATCACTATTATCTCTATATAAATAGTATCTATAAAACAAACCTATAAAATATATTTAATATAATAATAATAATAATAATAATAAATTATTAATGACATTAGTTTTTTTAAATAATCTAGAAATAATTGGTTATATATTTTTCATTATATTGAAATATTCAATAAATAAACAATTAATAGTGTTACAATGTGTCTAATTATAAATAATGTTCTAGTGTCATCCATTCTAGGATAAATTATAAGTGATGTGTTTTTAATTCGTCATTCTTTTTTGCTATAATATCATATATAATCAGACTCCTTCATTTTGTGTGTTTATGTTATCTTAATTAATAGGAAACTTATGAGATGTGAAGAAACAATTCTATCAAATTTGATGTTAGATTTTCACAATTAAAAATTCATATGTAATCATTTTTATTTTCTTGACCATACCAATACCATAATATCCACATGAATCACAATCACATATTAAACATAGTAGGTTTTTTCCTAGATCTCATTTTACCAGATAATTACTAATGTTTTTTCTACCACAAAAGAGAAATTTTTTTCAAAAATGATCATACATGTTTCAATATTATTTTGTATTTTGAGGTAGGCATTACCCTTATTCATATGATAATTCCCTCATAATATTTAAAAAAAATGCATACACATGTTTACAATAATGATTAGATGTGACTGAAATTTTCATTTCAACATGACACAATTATGGTGATGAATCATAGACCACTATGTTCTTTCAGTTCATGTACATTAACAATAACACCACAAATCATTCTCTTCATCTTCCATAATGTTCATAATAATAATTACATTAATAAAACAATTTCTTCATTCAGTCTGACACTTCGATAAAACTCAAATTGATTTCTCCACTAAATCATAAATAAATCATACCAATTTATATTATTTTAAATTCTAGAATTAGTTTTATAAATTTGAAATTCATATTTTATTTTCATATTTATTAAATATAGTATCTTACCAAATATATTGAATTATTCTCTAAATAACCCCGATTATTATTCTTTTTAAGTCTAGATGAAGTCATGTTGTGGTTCTCTACCTCATGTTCTATATCCTTATTCATTTAATCACTATATTCTTTTTCTTTTGGGATATTCAATCAAAAAGCGAGGAAATAATTTATTTTAATTTAGTTTTTCATTGAATGTAAATTAGATCATCCAATGTAGTGATTCAATATTGGAAATTACCATGCCACTATAAATCCTTAAATTGTTAATGGATTTTATCATGGAATTAATAAATCCTTCTATATGTTACCCATTTCACTAAAAATATGAATCCAAAATTTCCATTAAAATATTTAAGGATTACATTAATGTTTAAGGATAAATAAATTTATTTTTCCTAAATTCTTCTTATCTTCTTGAAATATTTTATCTAAAATTTCTATTTAATTACATAAAACCATATCTTATAAAAATTCTACTAAATTATTATAGAAATAAAAAATTTGACAAAGTCAACGAAACTTAAAGATCCTGAGAATAAATATTTAATAAATGAGAAATAAACATAATGATTTTTATATATATAAAAAATTATATTATATAATTCCTTTGCCTATGAAATACCATTAAGTACAATATAAATAATATAGAAAATTATCATTTTTTAGGATATATCATTAGATACTAATTGACTAACAATTATATATTGAATGAAATATCTAAATTTTCTATCACAAACCCTAAATTATGGGAATATATTTTTATGAAATATTCTTATGTATAAATCTCTTGTAACATTTATTCTATATTCTAGGAAACAAAAATCTAATTTATATATAAGAATAAAAATAATTTGAAGAAGAATATGGAGGATTTCGTCTCTACATAACATTAAATATAAATAACACCCAAAACACACAAATAACCTATCTTATGAAAAAATTGGAACACATTAAATCACACAATAATAATAGAATATAATTCACCCCCTGGAATAGATTTTATTTTATTTTTGAATGAATATTATTTATGTATTATATTAAAAATTTTACATAATAAAAATATTTACATATTCTTACATAAATCATATCCCCATTACAGTCAAACCAATAATATGATATTTTTATTTATATTTTCATCTAAATGACATCCTGATTCATGGGTTAAACATTATCTCAA
The DNA here is from genome assembly GCA_963277665.1 of Viscum album. NCBI lineage: Eukaryota > Viridiplantae > Streptophyta > Magnoliopsida > Santalales > Viscaceae > Viscum > Viscum album. The sequence continues at coordinate 783,404,247 of OY728153.1, forward strand.
TAACTCGATTTGTAAAATTTATCCTCCCCAGAACGTGTTTTGAATGACAAAAGAAAAAACAAAATTAAACATATCAACGATGGAAATAAAAAAATTATATTATTATTAAATTCCAACTTAAGAGACCATAATTTATGAAATAATAATCATGAATAACATTAAAAATATATAAGAATAGTTCTTTACAACTAATTTTACAAATACATGATAACACATGATAATTAAAATTTCATTCATCCATGAAATACATTCCATCAAACACCATATAAAAATTATATATGTAAATTATTATAAGGAATGTAATAAAAATTAACATGATGTCTTCAGCAGATACACTTTCTTATAAATCCCTCAAAATATATTCTCGATAAAAAAAATAATATTTCTCTTACTATGTTAATCAACTATATTTGTAGTATACCCAAACATAATACTCTCTCAATTTTTAAAAACATTATTCAATAAGAACAATGAGATATTTCTGTTTCCTTTGCATACATATTTGTGAAATAAAAAAATTAAATGTTATATAGGTAATATAAAATTATACTATTGTCTTTTAATAGTGAAGGGCGATAATTCATATTCATAATCCAAAAAAATTCCTTGACAATCCATTGGATATAAAAAAAAATTTATTGTCTTCCACAAAAGATCCTACTACTCGCTTCGAATTCCCAAAATCACGAAAACATCAAAAAATTTACATGCACATGGTTGTTTCTTAAATATTCTCACCATTTATTCATATTTAAAACATTGAAGATTTTTTTATAAAATAGAATCATCTATAACGTAATTCATTTCGGACATAGTTTTATTAGGATCACATTTTCATGAATTTTTTTATTTATTATTTTTGACCCATTTTATTCTAAAAATACCATTATTTAATCATTTAATAATAGTTATTCCTCATTATGAATATTTGTTTTCACTTTTCACTAAAATGAAACAAGTTTGATGATATTCACAAAAATCTAATCAAATATATCACTATTTTGAAATCAATTATATTTTTTAATTCATAATTAGTACATTATCACCTTAATTGTATATTTTATATATAATTAAATAATTAATTATCAACCAATTAATTAATTATGTGTTCCTGAATTTATTTATATAGCAACCATTAAATTTTTAACCATCTCCTATAGTTTTAATGAACCTCTATTATTAAATGGGACTAATAAATTAAATGATTTTATATATTACATTAATATTTTCAAATAAATTATCACATCGGATACTAAACCACTATTCAATATCCTCATATATTTCATTTTTTCATTTTAATATGAAGAATCTAACATTCAAATCTTATCCATCACATTCACTTCATATTTAAATTATTATTTAGTAATATAATTCATTCTCAAATGTGAATGTAAAAGGGTAAAAATGTTATGAAAAGTTACAATACTCATCATATCATGAAAATATATCATATTCAATTTGGTTATTGTTCCCAAAAGAATATCATAATTATTTATATATTTAAAACATTATTCAATGGGTATGTTGGATCATGATCAATCATCCTCACCAATAACAGAAATACATGTACTAGTATTTTTAATTATACCACTATCATCATCCTATGTTCTCTGTTCCACCAAAACCCAAAAAATCATTGATAACCCATTAAATGATTTGAAAATATATTAATTTCTATATATTGACACTAATATTTTTTTAATTTTTTTAAAATAATTAAGGGAATTTATTATTGAAGAAAAATTATTGTATAAAATAAAAAATTGACACTATAAATTAAAAATATTTCATAAACAATTATTTTCTTTTTATTAGAAGTTATTTTAATCTATACATTTCATTAATAATAAACATATTTTCACGAATCATATTATTTCTCTGTTAATTTTTTCTTTTTACGATTGGGTGTGAATGAGGCATTTCTTCAACACACCTTTATTCATTTTCAAATATATATACCAATCATTTTTATCCAACATGACTCTGATATTTCTATTATACACTTTATTCATTCACAAGATCCTTTTTCCAGTCATTCCAACTGCAGTGGTATAGTTCATAAAACTATTTTTTTGTTCACCTATTAAAAAATAGATAAATTAATTAATAAATTTATGTTAGTTAATCTTCGGGTTCATATTCATTAACTAATATGAATTTACAAGTCAATATTTACAATCATTATTTCTTTAAGAAACCAAAATTATCTATTAATTTATTAGTACAAAAAACTAGTCATTTTTATATGATATATTTAAAAAATCAAGGATAATTTATATTTAATAATCTACCGTTTATAACCATTTTTCAGTTTTCATAATTATTAGAGACCCACTGAGTTCCTTCAATTTATTTAATTAAATTTATATCATTTCCTCACATTCATTAGTGTGATTCTTTTAAAATGTATATTATTATTTATTTAACTTTTCAATTCATATTCATTATCTATATTCACATGGTGTTTTATGAAAATATGTTCCTCACTAAATTCATTTTTTATATAGTCGGGTAATGTGTCAATCTTCATAAATATTGACATATTCTTATCAATCACTTTGTAATAAGACATTAATGATTTCAAAATGGTGGATAATTGACGATTATTATTCTCTTCAACAAAATATCAATATTTTTTCATCTTTCGATAACTCTTCTAATAGGCAAAAAATACATCTTTTTTAGAAAATTTGAAATCTATTCTGCTGAATAATGAACTTTTTTTAAATAATGATAAAATTTTAATAATGGAAAGCACATCAGGCATAGATAGATTTATCATATAGTATTTACAGGAAAATTAAGAACCCCACCAAGACCTATACATGAATCAAGATGTAAATTTAATTAAATAAATATAAGGGTAACAACTTCATTCTTGATATACGATATAAGGTCCATTAAAAGTATTTCATAAATCATTAGAATATTTAAAATCCATCAACCATTAATATCATCAAAAAAATAAATATGTTTTTTGAAAAAATATTTTTCACTTTGATTATAGATAAAATATATTGTTTTCCCTCTATAAAAGATATTTTACTTTTTCTTAAACTACCTCAATAAGTTGTCACGACCCATCCTCGGGGGCCATGTCGTGACTACCAGAAGCCCGCCTTCTATAGTCCAGGGGCTGGCGACTAGCACAAAAGGTGAAAATCTGGATAAAAAGGGAAGACATTACCTTTATAAAAGTAACAAACACCACAGAGTATAAGAAGAAGAATCACTGAGTACAAAAGAATGTGATGAAAGGTAAATGGGCCAGAATACAAACCCAACTGAAAAGTAAAGCTACAACTGAATGAAAGTACAATAGCAGGAAGGTGTCGAGATGCTCCTAGATCGTCTGCCAGGTTCCTACCTGAAGGGTAGGTACAGATGGCCACCTCCGCTCTCCACGTCCGTCTGTCCCTGCTGTGTACCGTCTCGTCATGAAGTCCACCTCCGACATTGACTCGTCCTGAGGTCCACCTCCAAGTACAGTCCCGCTCCTCATGCCTCATCCACGATTAGCGTTGTCCATCATCTACAACCAACACAACGTAGTGCGTGCGAAGCCCGGGCATGGGTGAGTATATGATACTCAGTAGGGACACAGAGACTCCCAAAAGTCTCCCTAAATCCACAAAGGATAAACCACAATGAAAAGATACTATCACGATGTATCATCCAACACTACTTACGTATATGCCAATACATATACCTAAGTCATCAATCCAGTTCAGCTCCAACTCACGAGTTCTTGTACAACCCAGTCCACTCAGTGAAGTATAACTTAATCCACAAAAGAAAGTACGATCCAATCCACATAAGAAAGAAAAACGTTATCCACATAAGAAAACATGATCCAATCCATACAAGATATCAAGTCAATCACATTGAAGATAATTATAGAAAGTCATGACTCAGCTCAAACTAGGATTTTAATCATGATTTCGAAATAATTGATTCTGGGGAACTCATCCTCTATCGAGTACAGTGGGCATGCCGCTACAACCATGATCTTCTAAATAACATTGGAATGCGGTAGTAATCCACCTGTAGAGTAATGTGGGCCTACTGCTACAACCAAGTGCTTCCCACAATGGGTCTGCCGCTACAACCAAGCGATCCCCCTCATAGCCTACAGAGGTACTCCTACTGTTGAGTATCGCAGGTCTTCCGCAACAACCAAGCGCTCCTCTTCCGTGTATCGTTCGCTAAAACCAAGTGATCCCCACTGGGCTATCTGAAACACTCTGAGTCGATCGATCAACAGTCGTCAAGTCTCATCCAGCTCTAGGGTTCCCACACACAACATGCTCGTTCCAGGAGGGTCTGCTCCATGAGCGAAAATGTCGACACATCAATAGTCACGTAGACCAGAGTTAATGTATCACAATGTTCTGTAATATCAATAGGAACACAACGTGATAGACAGCGCGTCAATCGGATGCCCGGTCTGAGAGTTATTGACTTTTTCGTCACAGGGCCTGGTTGGTTTTTAAGTCAAAACCAACCCAAACATTCTCCAACTACGTCCAAACCTCGAGCGGAGTAATCCAAAAGGACCGTCTCACTAAGATAAAACCAATAAAGTCGACGTCACATCAATTGGACGTCCGGAGCTCAAGTTATAAGCATTTCCGCACCGAGGGCCCGGTTGGATTCGTGTTTGAACCATCCCATCCATACCAAAATTTTTCCAAAACCCGGAGTGTAATATACCAAAATGATCAGCTCGATCCAAGGATCGCATCGCAACTGACAGTGCGTCGATCGGAGGTTTGTTTCCTATGTTATGGGATGTTGAACAAATCATTCCGTTTTTAGGGGGTTTTGGGCATGGACCGACCCGGCCCATGACCCCCTGGGGCTGCCCAAACTGGGTCGACCAGACCCGAGTTCGTGTCTGGCCCACTTGGGCACAACCCGGCCTAGTGGGCATCCCAGCCCAGTTCGGCTGGGCACCCCAGCCCAGCGCGAGCGGCCCGGCTCGGCTAGGTGCTCGGTCCTTGACCGAGCAGCACAAGGGGGGGGGGGATGCCCCCAAGGATTGATGAAAACGCCCCCCACCCCCCCCCCCCCACGTGGAAGGGGGCCACCACGTCTGCTGCCAGGGGATTCGACCCCCGGCCTCCCGAACAGCCGGCCCGGTTGTTCGGCCTGTGCTGCCACCGCAGGACCCTTCTGCCCCGCCCCTCGGTGCGACAGTGTCGCACCTCTTCGTCACGGCCCTCTCCGGCTGTGGTTCCCTCATTCCCTCACGGTGTGACGACACCAGATTTCATTCGTTCCAAACCACATAATATTCAACTACAAAATGGGTAGGAGGTTCTTCCATGTTCGTGCGGTCTGACCTCCTCCCGTTATCCTGATAACATGCAGCAAAATTTTTAATTTTGAATGAAAAAATAAACACAGAATTAAATTCAAACCCCTATCTCAATGAAATCATCAAACGAGGACCGTCGTAGGAAATTGATGTCGCGGAAGATGGCGTCGCAGAATGAGGCTCCGTAAACATCGTTGGTGCTTGCGTGATGAAGGATGCATCGTCCCCCTTTCTTTGACGCGGGAATAGGATCAAAGGTGGGTGCATCGTCATTCTCTAGAAAACGTGTCACTCACCGGCTGCAGAGAGGAGAGGAGACAGCATCGCGGTCTCCCCTTGCGGTGATGGAGTTCTTCGTCATACACTCGGCTTTCATTGTGAAGGAGATGATGTTCTTCAACCTTAGAGTATTCTCTCCCCATAATCTCAACACACAACCTACCACCCCAAAATAAAATAAGGAAGGCTTATTTTATTAATACACGCCATGCATTTTCAGAACATTAAAATTCAAACTCAAAATTTAATTAATTGAATGGCATTCAAGAAACAATTTAATTGTGAGAGTCGACATGTCAAAAAGAGGGGTGGTGGGTGTGTTACACATTTATGGGGGGTTGCCAAAATAAAAATAGGGGGGTTTAGCGAATTTTAAGGGGTGTGGCTCATGTGAGCCCCACCTCACAAATATCCTACCAAGTGGTTAGGATGTAATGGGTCCCACTCAACTCCCATGATTAGACTATAACTAATTAGATTAGAAATAAAATTATGGAACAAATATATTTCACTCTATAGTTAACCCAATTATTTAACAACACCACCCGAGGAAACACAACTCCAGAAAGGGACTTCTTAAACAATTACCGGAATTTCAGTTTCAACGGTCACATCGGATTTCGATTCTGAAAAACGGTTCAAAAGTTAGAAAAACATGCTTGTTCGTTCACTGAACGTACCCGAGCTAAAATTCTGAAATTGATTCCAGGTACACCAGGCCTCGAAATTAGGTGCTGTAAAAAACTGCGTACTCGTAGAATCCCAAAGAAAATTAAAAAAAATTCCCTTGAAATTTACGAGTCTTTTCATTACTTCCACCTCAGAGATTTACGTCCCTGTAAAGATACATCAAAAACTAGGGAAACAAAGGGGGTACTGCACATGCATCTGAACCTCCCGCTCCCATGTTCTCTCCTGGAGGTTCCTGTGCTACCATCTTATGCAAAATAGAGGAATCGACCATCCACGTAGGACCCTCTCCTGTCGATCCACGATCTCCACTAGGACCTCCACAAAAGTCACCTCGTCATCGATGTTCATCTACCCATGGTCGATGATATGCATCGGGTCGTGCACGTATCTTCTCAACTGAGATACATGGAAAACATTGTGCACCCGGTGGAACTGAGGTGGTAAATCCATGTGATAAGCCAGCTTTCCTACCCTATTAAGGACCTAGAAGGGTCCGTTGAACCTCTTAAATAATTTGCTACCCGGGAAAAATCTCTGTAAACCACGTCGAGGTGAGAACCGTAAGAAAACGTGGTCTCCATCCTCGAACTCTAGTGGTCTCCACCTCCGTACGGCATAAGGCTTTTTTCGGCTCTGAGCTGTCCTCATCCGCTCCTGGATGACCTGAACCTTCTCTAGACCTACAATAGATGCTATGATTTCTTCCTTGCCGATAAAAGAAATCCAGTCTCATCCCCTACATGAACCACGTTCTTTGCCTAATACTGTCAATCTTGACATGAATGATATTAATCCATTCCATGGATGATGTCGTAAGGCCTCGACGCTACTACCAAGAGATCCAACTGTTACTCTTGCCTCCAATGGTTGAGTCACACTGTCGGAATCTCAAAAGTGAGGATCATGTCAACAGTTTTAATAGGAACCTCTTAGTACACAAAAAGAGAGGATGGAAACATCACAAGGAAAAGTGTCTTTTATCATTGCAGCTCAAGTACAGAGACACACAACAATGACAACAAGGAAACTAGAAGCACCAAGATCAAAGTTCCCATGCCAGGAACTAGTCATGCTCTTCTCCACCACCTTCTGGAGCCCTATAGTCATATGCTTCAGCTGTGTGAACATGAGCTCTCCCATGTCCATCTGTTCCCTGTGGTCGGGGTGGACCTCCTGGTGGTGGTGTTGGAAACACCTCGAAGCATCGTCCACCTCTAGCTGCACCTCCAGCTCCCCTGCCTCGGTCTCCTTCTCCTTGCGTTTTGCCCCGATCGAACCTATGCCTCTTTATGGGAGGTCCTTAGTTTATCTGCTGGCCATCTGTATAGCGGGTCGGACAGTCACGTGCCATGTGACATACCACGCTGCAGGAGTATCACTGTCTGCTCCTGGTAAGTCGTTCTCCACCCTGGGTGCCTCACACACGTGATCCTATGTCATGCGGTCGACCACCTGTAGGTCTGATCCTCTTGGTCCTCAGCGTCATCTGTATACTTCCCGCTGCAGATGACTCTGCCGCATGCCAGCTAGTGGTGGGTCCTGCTACTGGAGACTGCTCAGCAAAGAAAATCTCCACTAATAGGGTTTTCTCTAACACCGCTGTCTACTTCGGGATGCTATGAGAAACAACTGAAGCTCTAATCACTCTCCTGAGCCCCTCCTCGATGGTTCAGGCCCTGAAGAATGGGTCTCGTACAATATCTGTGGAGTAACACGAGAGATCGGTGAACCTCGATGAACACTGCACCACCATCATGATACCCTGCTGAAGATGAAGTAGCTCTAGTATGCGCACCGCTCGAAGGGTGGCTGGTACAAACTCTACAAGGAACATGGTCTCGAAGTCTGTCCACATAAGCGATGCCTGGTTGTGCACCTGGAGCATCAGGCTCCACCATCTGCCTGCTGATGCATGAAAGAGGCTGGAAGGAAAGATCAACATGAAGTCTACTGGTGTCCCTACCAATCTAAAAACTCGAACAACAACATCCAGCCAATCCTCAGCTGCCTGAGGGTCTGTCTTCCTATATAACATGGGTGGTCTCTAATGCTGAAACTCGTGCAGTGCCCTAAGGTGACGTCCACTCTCAACGGCTGGAGCTAGTGGCATCGGTGGATCGATGGGTAGAGGTACCACCGGTGCCTCCACTGTAATGGGGCCCTGCACCGATTCCTCATCGCTCGGTGGGTGGTCATCTCACACAATGCTCTGAACCCTAGCTGACTACCGTCATGGGGCCATCCTGAAAAGGAAAAAGTGTTCCACGGTCAAAACAGTACCTCGTGAGCTGACACAAAGTAATCAAAAATAATCATTTGAAACAGACATGCAATCAATGTATTCGTGCACTATGTCAGAAATCAGAAGTCAGGGTCCGGGTGTATGGATACGTCAGCCGCCGCACCAACACTGGACTCCCTAGACTGATAACCACAATCAATACCCTTAACACTCTTTCTTTACATAGAAGAAAGATCAGTGTCATGAGTTCTACGGTAGGACCAAACTCCTATGATACCATTTTTTCACGGCCCGTCCTCGGGGCCCGTGCCGTGACTACCCCCATGCCCACCTTCTATAGGCCAAGGGCTGGTGACTAGCACCAATGGTGTAGATACTGATAAAAAGGGAAGTCATTGACTTTATAAAAGTAATAAATACCAAAAAGTATAAGTAGAAGCAACACTAAGTACAAATGAATGTGCGGAAAGGTAAATGGGACAAAATAAAAACCCAACTGAAAAGAAAAGCTGCAACTGAACGAAAGTACAACAACTAGAAGGTGTCAAGGTGCTCCTAGATCGTCCTCTCGGTACCTACATGAAGGGTAGGTACAGATGGCCACCTCAGCTCTCCACGTCTGTCTGTCCCCTCCGGGTACTGTCTCATCATGAAGTCCACCTCTCGTAATGACTCGTCGTGTGGTCCACCTCAAGGTACAGTCCCGCTCCTCAAGCCTCATCCACGATCAGTGTTGTCCGTAATCTTCAACCAAAACAATGTAGTGCGGGAAAAGCCCGTGAAGGGGTGAGTATACGATACTCAGTAACAATAATTTAGATTTTAATTGAAACATGCCATCAGAAAAATGTTCACATTTTGTTCACCATTAAAATGTCTGTATAATAATTTTTAGTTGAATTAAAAGGACCACGTCGTCAAAATTATTTATTCATAGTGAAAAGTGTCCTACATTGATAAATTATGGATAAAGTTTAATCCATTATTAATCATAATGTTAGATAATTATGATGAATTTTCTATAAAAGTTTCAGACATATGATATTCCAAACACATATATTTAATTACTCTAAGATGAATAGATATCTGATGAATTTTAATTATAAATATAGAATATTATATTAAATGAAAATTATGTCTCAATGGTGAATAATCAACACGAATAATATTATTTTTTAAGATAAATAATCACCCCATGGTTTTGATTTTTCAAAAGAAATTATTGAAAAAAAATTGTTGGAAAAAGAGAATAATGTAATAATGTTATTTAATTTTAAAATAATAATATTGATATCATGTATATTATATTTTTGATAGGTGTAATATTTATATGGATTTAGATGTTTTAATTGGAATTAATTATTCATTCATTTTGACACACCATGATAAGGGGAACCATTTTTTATTGGGTTTCCAAAATGAATATTTTACATAATAAATATATTTTTATTCATAACTAGGATATTAAACTATTTAATTTTGATTCATCTAGTAGATTTCTCATCATTAGGATTTTTATTATCCCATTTGAGTAATAAACATTATGGAAATTAATTTTTCACTATTCATAATTGAACTATATAATTTTATTTTTTGAGATATATGATAAACATAGTGATTTGGGTTTATCCTAGGTAATAATACACACATATAATTGGATAACATAATTTTGGGTAAATAAAAGAAAATTATATTTTAATTTATAGTAATATATTCCAAAATTACGTAGGGATTAAAAGGTATGTCTTATTTACTAATGTATCTATGATAAGAGAATTATACATGGTTATGTATCATAGGATAATATAAATTAATCAATGCAATGTTAAGGATTCAGTATTATTAATTCAAATATATTAAAAAAATGCAATTTAAATCCTTAGTTCTTCTTATGACAAGACAAATAGAATTGTATATTAACATTACATATGTATGGATGATTTGAAAGACTTTATGGAAATGGGCTGAATATATTTTAAATAATATTTAAAAAGTTGATATTTTGTATGGTAATTATATTTTTTATCATTACCTAACAATATATCCCAATAGAAATGATGAAAACCCAAAAAAATAATATCATTCTATGAGATTAAATTCCCTAATCATAATAATTATTTGATAAATTAAATGGAAATATTTAATAACCTAGTGTGATGGTGGATAATGAATCTCAATAAATATTTTCATTGTCAATATACTAGTGAAATTGGGATTGTGAGGTATTGTTAATGGGATTAATTTTTTTGGTTTTTATACATTACTATGTATCATATTATAAACAGAAGCCATAATATAGTTATGGATATATTATGTTTATTTTGATACATGCTTCTCATTTATTGGAATGAATAAATTTATTTATTAGGGTTTATAGATATTGGAGTATACATGAGTTGAATTAGTACAACCAAAATATGGGAATTATTATTATTATTAGGATTCACATTAATGGAATAATATCACATAAAGATAACTATAGAGACCCAAGCTTGATGTACATGTACATTACATTACTTTTTCGGAATACTTAATACATAACAAAAATAGACACACAAGGACCGTAATAGATTAGTATCATTGGAAACACATAATATAATCTTCTAAGCGTAGTGAAATATTTTCAACATCTCCCATAAAGATCTTCCCCATTTGTTTTATTACCTAAAACCATTCTTTAAATCCTGGGTAAAAATAAATCATATAAATGGTGAGCTCAAATTCTCAGTTAGGGTAATCATGGAGAATATAAAACAAATAATAAACATTTGAACTAAAAAACATGATTTGAATGTTTAAACATGAAAATCTTAAGCAATGACATAAAACAGGGAAGTATGTAAGGCATAGATCATAAAGAAACAGTAATCATGATAAAATTGCATTGTAATAAAACATGTTATTGTGGCAACCATTAAGCACATGTTATGATTTCCATAGTAGCCAATGCATTGCTGCCAAGACCATCGTAGTGGACAAAGTCCATTTCTGAATCGAGTTCACTCCTCGTTCCAGTCCTGTATCACTAAACCAGATTAACTTTCTATTCCATCCATGTCTATCTAATGAGATATAAATCTTTACCCAATGAATTGGAGGGAGATATAGGTCCCACCCATCTCATAATGAAATCATTCTTACGTGTGCCATAACATAAACATAAATCATTCATCATAACCCAAAGAATCGAATTGGTTTCATAAACGTCATGCCATCATAACATAATACATACAAAAAATGGATATCATTTCATCATAAGAAAAGTGAAAACTTGTAAATCATAGAGAAATTATAAATGAAACACACACATATGAAATAATTCCATCTTATATAGAAAATTGATTTGATAAAAATCTTGAAATGAATTCCTGAAGAAAATATCCTTTCTTCCTCAAAATCATTTTCTTTTCACAAAATTCCATTTATTTTTAAAAGAAAAGGATTTTGTTGAAAATAGTCATTAAATATTATATAGTAACCATCTTAAAAATAGGGCATTATGAAACCGTAAAAATCTGTTCATTCCATATAAGTTAAAAAAACATTCACCTCGTACTTTTGTCGGAAGAGTCAAAAAAGTTCCTCGAATGGTAATAAAAGAAATATTCCATCCATAACACAATGTAAATGTCAAAGAGGGGTAAATATGACTTTAAACATACATGGAATAATAATAAAAAATTTATGAAAAACATATTTATGGACATGGATGAAGAAAATATAACCTCAGTAAATATTTACGAATAAACAATCTCAGATAAGAATTACATTGGAAAAATTATCCCTTACCTTAGGTCTGATATGCTTCGAACGTATCAAAAAATCATGTATAATGATTTAAATAATGTCATTGTCTTATTAAATAATCATATTCATTGTTATGATATCATATAATGTTCACTTATGACATTATATAACCCGTTCATTTGAAAGTTCCATGTTAAAATAGCATTTTGGTTAAAATCGTTTAATTTATCGAATGTGTTTGGGCTTGTTGTTATTGATATTATTATTAATAATATATGGATTTAATTACTTCCATAATGTAAATAATGATTTATATATCATATATATATATATTCTGTATATATATATATAATAGTTTTATAAATTAAATGAAATACACCGTTCATGGAGATGGTAGGCCGTACATACGCATGAATGCTGTTTCTATTTCCTTATTGAATTAAATAGAATTAAGTAAATTAAACATATATGTACATAAATACAGTATCATTATTATGTAATATATATCGTGATTATTTATTATATATACTTTATAATCATACTTGAATGGTTAATCATGTAAAATGAATATTATCGCGTTCGTGGAGACGGTAGTCCGTACGTACGCACGAGCGATGATATCATTCCCATGATCGTGGAATTGTATTGAAGGGAATGTATAATATTTCAGAATAAATATAACTTTACAGTAATCATATATAGTTATTTATTTGCACCTTTATACACATCCAAGTAAGGTGGTGATGGAAAACATATTACACCACGGCGTGGAGACAGTATTCCGTACGTACGCACGCACGGTGATTTCGTTTCCGTAAAATGGATAAAAGATGAAATTGGGTTGTTTCATATTTATAATAACATATAAGTATATGATTGATACTTACGTTATTAATTTATGATGAATGAACTAATAATAACAAGTAGAAGATGAAATAAATTGGGAAGAATCGGTAATGGATATTACCTCTTCTTTGACGCTCCTTTTCTTAACCTCCCCTTAAGGCACTAGGGTTGGACTTTTGATGAGGCCAGATCCTCTATAATGTTTCTAGGGAATATGATAAGGGAAATTTTCACGTTTTGGCCGAGCTTCAAGGATCAAAAGGGTGTGAAGAGAAGAGGGAAGGGGTGCCCTTTTTATAAAGGAGGAGAGGGGCACTTTAGAAAAAACATAAAATATTATTTTATAATAAAGTCATATTAGGTTTATAATAGCTCAAAAATGATTTATTATGAATATAATGTGTGGAGGGGTCTAATTCCTCTCATAAAATATGTTTTAGAAAAGTTTAGGTTACTACATTTAGCGTATCATAACGATTTAACTCTAAGTTAAATAATTTCACTTTTACCGTGTCTTCTTGTTTTCTTACACTACATGGTTAATAAACATACTATAACCAGCCAAAAGAACCACAAGTGGTTAATTATTAATATAAATAACCTTATCTATGCCATTTGGCCGATCCTTAGTTTTTTTAGGAATATAATAACAATTAATAATATAATATTCGTTTTAAAAACTATTTTATGTCAATTTTGACACTATTTGTTAATTGATTTTTGTAAAAATCATAACAACATGATTAGTTATGAAAACGTTAATTTAATCAATAATAACATGTCATGTTAACCTCTAAAATTAGTGTAATTCATAAAAAGTCTAAAATTACATTTATTTGGGTATTTATAACATCTATTGTGTTAATATTTCATTAATAAGGTAATTACTGCATCATCATTATGTCATAATTAATTTAAATTATTTAATGTCTAAAAATTCTAAATAAAATACCATTATGTAGGAAATATTTTAACCATTCTAATTAATATTTATAGTCGAATACATATTATGTATAACCCTATATTAAAAATTATTTAGTTATTAAACCATGATTTTAACTATTTTAACTATTCTTTAAATAATATAATAATAAGTGTCCTAATGTAATCCATGTGGACCTAATGGGTAATATTTAATTCATAAGGATGTTTTTGGTCGAATTACACTTATCCAATAGAATTAGGACATGTGTTAAGGTAATAATAATATCATTTTTACAATTAATTACACTATTTACTTTTAACTGTGGAAAATAAAAGTAAAAAAGATATTATTCACAAAAAATTATTTTTATCTTAATGAACCACATTTTTAATCCTTGATATTAATTTTGTCTCTCGGATATTATAAATTCCACTCACAATAGTGGTAAAATTTTCGTTTATGTAAAATTTCAAATTCTCCTAGGAGGTGGGTAAAAGACTGTGAAAAGTTCAATAAAATTTTTATATATCTAAAATTATTATAAAATGAATCCAATGAATTACATTGAACATATATAAGTATTATGTATCAATTTTGAACTAATATAAATTTAAATAAATAAATAATTATTTATATAAAATGTCGATTTTAAAATAGTAACCTAGTGTTTTCACTATTCCTCAAAAATTGAATGTTTTCAGAAAAATAAAAAAAAAATTACCGTAGGATAATTTTGATATTCCGAATCCAAAAATGAAGTCCATTTCAAAAGGTAAAATTTACTAAATTTCAAAAATTGGGTATTACTATTCATAACGTCTAGTTTATATAACATATCGTTGTTTAGTGAAACTCGGTATTGCGTACAGCACATGCTATCGTGGAAAGTGGCGATTGTGTGGAATGCAAGCCAAGTCAGGGATGCATGTAGTGAATGCTCCTTTTTGTGTAGTATAATACATAAGAAATCAATGAAATTAAAAATAATATTTTTCATAAAATCTCGGGGTGTTACATTCTACCCCCCTTAAAATGAATTTCGCCCTCAAAATTCATCGGGGTTATAAATGGTTTACTACTCAAAAGTTTATTTAATTGAAACCCACATCGTAAAAAGGAATACCAGAACTTATCTTTGAAAACTAATGTATGAAACTTAACGGTTACCCAACTTAACTAATCACTGGGTTTCCACATAAAATTACATTGGTGAAAATATGGATATTGAAGAGAAATCTAACCATCATGTTCTGATGGAGTGTGATAGAGAACATGGCTTTGAAAAAGGCAACAATCACAAAGCCATAAATTTCTGATGATCTATGTTTCCATCGGATTCATTGGATATAAGGGCACTAGGAACACATTTTTGGTTTTCAAGATCATTTCCTTAAAGTTGAAGAATTTTAATTAAAAGAAATACTTACTTATTTCAGTATAATCTCACCGTAGTTCGTGCCATGAACAATTTCCATGACATATCTTTAAGAAATGAAGTTGAATTTTTCATTCATGAGGTGTTAGAAAATCATGTTATAGAATGATGGGTCATTCTATATGTCTCACACAAAAGGTTAGAAAAAGTTATGAAAAATACATAAGTATATATATAGAGAGATTATTCATATATGGTTCCAAAATGGGATTAAACATCTTCTATCATCCTGTATAATAAAATTAAACTAGTTTCTACTAACTAGGGACTTCCAGTAGGCCATTGGTTGGCGATAAAGGCCTGTCGCACTTCAGTTGTGGGTTCGATTCCTACAACCTTGTCTGACGTGATGGGTTGTCACTCGTCCTGCAGGTTGTCCTTTTTGTACAACTGCATTATTATAATAGCCCATCAATAATATCGAAAATATTATATCCTTAAAAAATAGTAACTTATTTCCAATATAATCCATTCCAATCTTTAGGATCATCTAAAATACTTCTGTCGAAGCACATAGTATAAAGATAAAAATTACTAGAAATGTCATCTTCTGAGCATTTTAATACCATCATTTATCCCCCATATATCATACGATATATCTTGTTGGTAAAATTACAAACATGTGAATACCTTAATCATGAATTCTCTTGAAACATAAATTACCATAGAACCTTAGTGAAAACATGAATGCTATAAAAAAATTAACTCTTTCCACATACCAAAATCCGAAAAAAATCTATATACTCGATCCATGATATCACATTGTCCTTACATCAGTCATGATCTCAATAATACAATCAAACATCTCAATATCTTTTTATCCCTTCATTATGCACATATCATCTACTTTACAAAAATATTACAATCACTTTTCATGGTTACCGGTAACATATAATTATTGAAAATAAGTTTATTGATATTCCAAAATTCCATGATACCATAAATGAGATTCCATGATACTATTTTGAAATAAAATTACCTAAAAACTTAATCAATCCACATAATAATTGTCATACTCAAAATCAAAAATAGTGATCGCATGTGACTTCCCTTTAACCTATGCCTTAAGAGGTTTCTCACATTGATCATCATTAACCCTTGGATTAGGGCATTGATTAGCATAATGCCTCATTTCCTTACACTTGAAGCACTGAAGTGTTGGTGGAGAGTTCTCTTTAGTATTTTCTATATTCACATCATTGGAAACCTTTTTACCATTACTTTGGCACTCAGCTTCTTGATGACCTTATTTTCCACACTTGATACATTTTCTATTACCTTTTAGACAATCTCCACCATGCTCCATTCCACACATTGAGCATAAAGAAACATTCACCTTCTTTTCACCATTGTTCTCAGGTTTTTCCTTGAACTCCATCTTTCATATCTTGTCAAAACGACGAGATGGATATGTTACACCAGCATTCAGTTCTACCTTGATAGCACAATGCACAATTTATTCATGGCTACTGAAGTCTCTTATAGCTAATTCCCTTCGAAGACTTGGTTTTAATCCACTAAAAAATAAATCAACATTACTTTCAGGTTGGATGATAAAACCAGATGCATACTTTTCACATCTTGTAAAATTCGCTTTTTAAATACCAAGAGATTCATCATCCTTCTTCTTAAGCTCATGGAACTCCTTTTCCATCATTTATCGAAGAATAAGAGGGAAGTACTTACTGAAAAAAAAAGTTCTTGAACTGGTCTAATTCCATGGATTCAATTTCATCTTGGGGCCTTGTATTCTGAATTAGATTCCACTACTAGTCTAGTTCACCTTCTAAACGGAAAACAGCTAGAATGACCTTATCATGTTCCAAACAGCGAAGTATGGAATATATCTTTTCAATTGTACTGATCCATTTTTCCGCAACAAGTGGATCAAAATACCCATTTTAAAAGTTGGACGTTGCCTCATGAATGGCTCAATAGAATATTGTTCCCTTTTCTGATCATTTGGAAATCCAGAATGATCCATAGCTTGTGTAAGTATAGCAATAAGATTTTGTAGTCTATCTACATCACGTTTAGTTGTTCAGGAGGACAATATTTGCATTTTCCATTACATTGATCAACACGGTTCCTTCTGGTTCCATCCATCGTCTAAAACCCAAAAAGAATAGTGTGAGAGGAAAAAATCATTCTAGGGAAAAAACATAATAATGGGGGATTACATTCAATATATAACATCTTAGGGTTAATTATACAATTGCTACCACAATTCTAGGACTATAAACAATACTTATACTTAACCTTACAGACATCCCTAGACATACCTTATAAATATCTTTAGGGATCTAAATAATGTTTTCTCATCCTACTTTCCAATGGTTAACTAAACCTTTCCTCTGATACCAACTGTAGAGACCCAAAATATACATACATGTAGATTACATTACTTTTTTGGAATACTTAATACATAAAAAAACAGACACAGAAGAACCCGTAATAGTTTAGTGTCTTTGGAAACTCGGAATATAATCTTCTAATCATGGTGAATAATCATCAACATCTCCTATAAAGATCTTTCCCTTTTGTTTTCTTACCTAAAACCATTATTTAAATCATGGGGAAAAGAAAACATATAATGGGTGACCTCAAATACTCAGTAAGGGTAAGAATGGAGAAAATAATACAAATCATATACATTTGAACTAAAAAAATTATCATAATGTTGAAACATCAAAATAATGAGCAATGACATAAAACAAGGCTGTACGTAAGTCATAGATCATAAATAAACATTAATCATGATAAAATAGCATGGGAATAAAACATGTAATTGTGGAAACCATTAATAACATGTTATTATTTTCATAGTAGCTAAGTTGTTGCTGCCAATACAATCTTAGTGGACAATGAACCTTTCTGAATTGAGTTCACTCCTCGTTCCAATCCTGTATCACTAAACCGGATTAAAATTGAGTTCCACCCATGTATGTCTCATGAGATATAAATATTTACCCAATGAAATTTAGGGAGATATAGGTCCCACCCATCTCATAATGAAATCATTCAGACATGATCCACAACATAAACATAAATCATTCATCATAACCCAAGGAATAAAATGGGTTTCATAAACATCATACCATCATAACATAATCCATACATAAAAATGGATATCATTTAACCATAATAAAAGTGAAACAATGTAAATTATAGAGAAATTATACTTGAAACATACATATATGAAATAATTCCATCTTATATGGAAAATGGTTTTGATAAAACACTCGAAATGAATTCTTGTGGAAAATATCATTTCTTTTTCATAATCATTTTCTTTTCACAAAATGCCATTCAATTTTAAATGTAAAGGATTTTCTGTAAAATAGACATCAAATATTGTAGAGTAAGCTTCATGAAAATAAGTCATTATGAAACCGTACATATTCATTCATGTTGTATAAGTGAAAAAAAAATTTCCTCGTACTTTTGTCGGAAATGTAAAAAAAGTTCCTCGTATTGTAAAAAAAAGAAATATTCCATCCATAACACAATGTAAAACTCAAAGTGGGGTAAAAATGACTTTAAACATACATGTAATAATATTAAACACTTTATATAAAACATTTCTATGGACATGGATGAAAAATATAATGCTAGTAAATACTTACATATAAACAATCTCGGATAATAATGAGATTGGAATAATTATCCCTTACCTAAAGTCTGATATGAATTCTATGTATCCAATCCTCATGTATAATGATTTAAATAATTACATTTAATTATTATAGAATCATAGTAATTGTTATTATATCATATATGGATCACTTATGACTTTATATTACCCGTTCTTTTGTAAGTTCTATGTTAAAGCAGTATTTTGGGTAAAATAGTTTTATTTATCAAACATGTTTGGACTTGTTGTTCATGATATTATTATTACTTATATCTTTATTTACATACTTCTAAAATGTAAATAATTATTTATATATAACATATATATTCTGTATATATATATATATTAGATATATAAAGGAAATTAAATACACCGTTCATGGAAATGGTAGGTCATACATACGCATGAATGCTCTTTTCGTTTCCTTATTGAATTAAATGGAATTAAGTAAATGAAAAATATATGTACATAAATCCAGTAACATTATTATGTAAAATTGTTCATTATTATTTATTATATATACTTTATAATCATACGTTAATTGTTAATCATGGAAAATTAATCTCATCGCATTCGTGGAGACGGCAGTCCGTACGTACGCACGAGTGATGATATCATTCCCATGACCGTGGAATTTTATTGAAGTGTATATATACTATATTAGAATAATTATCACATTACAATAATCATATATAGTTATTTATTTACACCATTATACCCATCCATGTAAGGTGGTGGTGGAAAATAGATTACACCACGGCGTGGAGACGGTATTCCGTACGTACGCATGCGCGGTGATTTCGTTTCTGTAGGATGAATAGAAGATGATATTGGGTTTTTCATATTTATAATAACATATCAGTATATGAGTGATACTGATGTTATTAATATATGATGAAAAAAATTAAGAAGAAAAAGTTGAGGATGAAATAAATTGGAAAGAATCTGTAAAGGATATTACATCTTCTTTGACGCGCCTCTTCTTATCCTCCTCTTAAGGCACTAGGGTTGGACTTTTGAGGAGGCAATAACCTCTATAATGTTTCTAGGGAAGATGATAAGGGAAATTTGTAGGGTCTTTCTGAGCTTCAAGGATCAAAAGGGTGTGAAGAGAAGAGAGAAAGGGGTTCCCTTTTTATAAGGGAGGAGCGGGGCAGTTTAGGAAAAACTTCAAATATTAATTTATAATAAAGTCATATTCGGTTTATAATAGCTAAAAATTGATTTATTTAGAATCTAATGTGGGTAGGGGTCTATATCCTCTCATCCAATTTGTTTTATAAAAGATTATGATTCTGGTTTAACCTTATCATTTAGATTTATCTCAAAGTAAAAAAATTTAACTTTTACCGCGTCTTCTTGTTTTCTTAAACTATTGGTTAATAGACATACTATAACAAGACAAAAGAACCCCAAGTGGTTAATTATTAAAATATATAACCTTATATATGTAATTTCACCGAACCTCAGATTTTTAGGAATAGAATAACAATTAATAATATAATATTTGTTTTAAAAACTATTTTATGTCAATTTTTACACTATTTGGTACTTGATTTATGTGAAAATAATAAAAACATGATTAGTTCAAAAAATTAATTTATGAAATAATAACATGTCATTTTAACCTATAAAATTAGTTAATTCATAAAAATTCTAAAACTACATTTATTTGGGTATATATAACATCAATTGTGTTAATATTTCATTAATAAGTTAATTAATGCATTATCTTTGTGTCATAAATAAATTAAAATATTTAATGTATAAAAATTATAAATAAAATACCATTATGTATGAAATATTTTTAGCTTTATAATTAATATTTATAGTTGAATTTATCTAATGTATAACCCTATATTAAAAATGTTTTAGTTATTAAACATTGATTTTAACTATTGTTACTATTCTTTAAATAAAATAATAATAAGCCTTCTAATCTTATCCAAGGGGACCAAAAGGGTAATATTTTATTAATATGGGTTTTTTGGTTGAATTACACTTATCAAATATAATTTGGACATGTGTTATGGTAATAATAATATCATTTTTACCCTTAATTACCCTATTAACATTTAACCGTGGTAAATAAAAGTAAAAAGTTACTATTCACCAAAAATTATTTTTATCTTATTGAACCAAATATTAATTCTTTATATCAAGCATGTATCTTGGATATCCGAAATTCCACTCACAAAAGTGGTAAAATTATGTTTTATGTAAATTTTTAAATTTTCCTAGGAGGTGGGAAAAAAACGGTGTCAAGTCCAATTAAATTTTTATATTTCTAAAATTATTATAAAATGATTTAATTGATTTACATTGAACATATATAGGTATTATGTATCAATTTTCACCTAAAATAAATTTAAATAAAAAATAATTATTTAATTAAAAAGTTGGTTTTTAAACAGAAACCCATTGTTTTCACTATTCATCAAAAATTGATCGTTTTCAGAAAAATACCAATAATTGACCCTAGGATAATTTTGATATTCTGAATCCAAAAATGGAATCCATTTTGAATGATAAAAGTTATAAAATTTAAAAAATTGGGTATTAATAATCATAACAGCTAGTTTATATAACATATCGTTGTTTAGTGAAACTCGGTATTGAGTACAACACATGCTATCGTGGAAGGTCACAATTGTGTGTAATGCAAGACAAGTCAGGGATGCATTTATTGAAGCCTTTTTTTGGTGTAGCGTACAACACAATACATCAATGAAATTAGAAAGGAATATTTTTCATAAAATCTCGGGGTGTTTCATTCTACCCACCTTAAAATGAATTTCACCCTCAAAATTAGTCGGGGTTATAAATGGTTTACTACTCGAAACATTCTTTAATTGGAACCCACATCATAAAAAGGAATACCAAAACATATATTTAAAAACTAAATTATTAAACGAAATGGTTACCCAAATTAACTAATCACTATGATTCCACATAGAAGAACATAGGTGAAAATATGGATATAGAAGAGAAATCTAACCATCATGTTCTAATGGAGAGTGGTAGAGAACATGGATATGAAAAAAACAATAATCAAAAAGCCAGAAATTTGTAATGATCTAAGGTACCATCTGATTCATCGTATATAAGGGCACAAGGACATCATTTTTGGTATTCAAGAACATTTCCCTAAAGTTGAAGAATTTGAAATAGAAGAAATACTTACCTTATTTTGGTATAATCTTAACGTTTTTCGTGCGTTGAACAATTTCCACTTCATCTCATAATGAAATGAAGTTGAATTTCTCATTCGTGAGGTGTTAGAAAATCATGTGATAGAATGATGGGTCATTCTATATGTCTCACACAAAATGTAAGAAAATGTTATAAAAAATACATAACGGAATCTATAGTGAGATTAATCATATATGATTCCAAAATTGAATTATACTTCATCGATTATCCTTCATAATAAAATAAAGCTACTATCTACTAACTGGGGACATCATGCAGGCCAGTGGTAGGAGATAAAGGCATGTCACACTTCAGTTGTGTGTTCGATTCCTACAACCTTGTCCGACACGATGGGTTGTCGCACGTCCTGCAAGTTGTCCTTTTTCTAAAAGTGCATTATTATAACATCCCATCAATAATATCGAAAAAAGTTTTATCCTTAAACAATATTAACTTATTTTCAACATATTTCATTCCAATCTTTTGGATTATCTAAAATACTTCTGTCCAAGATCATTGTATAAAGAAATCAATTATTAGAAATGCCATTTTCCGAGCATGTGAATACCATCATTTATCCCATATATATCATACGATATATCTTTTTGGTCAAATAACAAACTTGTGAATACCTTAATCATTTATTCTCTTGAAACAGAAATTACCATAGAGCCTTAGTGAAAACATGAATGCAATCAAACGAAAGCTCTTTCCACATACCAAAATCCCAAAAATTTTATATACTCGAACCATGATATCACATTGTCCTTACATCAGTCATGAGCTCAATAATACTATCAAACATTTCATTATCTCTTTATCCCTTTATTATGCTCATATCATCTACTTTCCGAAAATATTACAATCACTTATCATGGTTACTGTTACCATATAATTGTTGAAAACCAATACATAGATATTTGAGAATTCCACGATACCATAAATGAGATTCCATGATACTATTTTGAAATCCCATTACATAAACACTTAATTATTTCACAAAATCGATTTCATACTCAACGTCACAAATAGTGATAAGATGTCACTTCACTTTATCCTTTTCCTTAAGAGGTTTCTCTCGTTGATCTTCATTAACCCTTGTATTAGGTAATTGATTAGCATAATGCCCCATTTCCTTGCACTTGAAGCATTGAAGTGTTAGTGGAGCGTTCTCTATAGTATTTTCTCTATTCACGTCATTAGAAACCTTTTTCCCATTACTTCAGCACTCAACTTCTTGATAACCTTCTTTTACACACTTGATACATATTCTAGTACCTTTTAGACAATCTCCACCATGATTATTTCCACACATTGAGTATAAAGAAACATTTACCTTCTTTTCACCATTGTTCTATGGTTTTTCCTTGAACTCCATCTTTAATTTCTTTTCAAACCCATGAGATGGATATGTTACACCAACATCCAGTTCTTCCTTGATAGAAGAACACACAATTTATTCGTAGCTACTGTAGTCTCTTATAGAGAATTCCCTTTGAAGTCTTGGTTTTAGGCCACTGAAAAATCGATCCACTTTTCTTTCAGGTTGGATGATAAAACTAGATTCATACTTTGAAAGTCTTGTAAAATTCGCTTCGTATATACCAACAGATTCATCATCATTCTGCTTAATCTCAAGGAACTCCTTTTCCATATTTCTTCGAAGAATACGATGGAAGTACTTGATGAAAAACACGTTCTTGAACTCGTCCCATTCCATGGATTCAATATCATCTTGGGGCCTTGTATTCTTAAATTGAGTCCACAACTTGTATGCTTCACCTTCTAAACAGTAAAAAACATGAATGACTCTATCATGTTCTGAATAGAGTATTATGGAAAATATCTTTTCAATGGTACTGATCCATTGTTCCTCAATAAGTGGATCAGAAGACCCAATAAAAGAAGTTCGATGTTGCCTCATGAAAGAATCAATATAATATTGTTCCCTTCTCTGATCATTTGGAAATCCATAATGATCCATAGCCTGTGTATGTATAGCAATAAGATTTTTCCATCCATCTCACATCACATTTTTTGTTCCGGAGGACAATAGTTGCATTTTCCATTACATTGATCAACACGGTTCCTTCGTGTTCCAGCCATCATCTGAAACCCAAAAAGAATAGTGTGAGAGGAAAAAATCATGCGAGGGAAAACAACATAATAAAGTGGTATTACCTTCAATATATAAAATCATAGGGTTAATTCTTCGATTTATACTATAATTGTAGGACTATAACCTATACTTATACTTAACCTTACGGACATCCCTAAACATACCTTATAAATATCTCTAGGGATCTCAATAAAGTTTTCACATCCTAGTTTCCAAATGGTAACTAATCCTTTCAGATTATACCAACTATAAAGACCCATGATTTACGTACATGTACATTACATTACATTTTTGGAATACTTAATACATAAAAAAATAGACACACAAGGACATTAATAGTTTAGTTTCTTTGGAAACTCGGAATATAATCTTCTAATCATAGTGAAAGATCTTCAACATCTCCCATAAATATCTTCCCCTTTTGTTTTCTTACTTAAAACCTTTCTTTAAATCCTGGGAAAAAAACAGATAAATGGTGATCTCAAATGCTCAGTAAGGGTAATAATGGAGAAAATATAACAAATCATATACATTTGAACTAAAAAACATAATCATAATGTTTAAACATCAAAATCCTGAGCAATTACATAAAACATGGCAGTACCTAAGGCATAGATCATAAAGAAATATTTATCATAATAAAATAGAATGTTAATAAAACATGTAATTGTGTCAACCGTTATGAATATGTTATGATTTCCATTGTATCCAAGGCATTGCTGCCAAGAACATTTTAGTGGGAAAAGTTCCTTTCTCAATCAAGTTCACTCCTCGTTCCAGTCCTTTATCACTGAACCAGATTAAATTTTGGTTCCAGCCATGTTGATCTCATGAGATATAAATATTTCCCAATCAATTGGAAAGAGATATAGGTCCCACCCATCACATAATTAAATCATTCTTACATGTGCCACAACATAAAAATAAATCATTCATTATAACCCAAAGAATAAAATGGGTTTCATAAACATCATCCCATCATAACATAATCCATACAAATAAATGGAAATCATTTCATCATATAGAAAGTGAAACCATGAAAATCATAGAGAAATTATACTTGAAACATACACATATGAAATAATGACATCTTATATAGAAAATGGTTATGATAAAACACTTGAAATGAATTCTTGAGGCAAATATCCTTTCTTCTTCAAAATCATTTTATTTTCACAAAATTCCATGCAATTTTAAAAGAAAAGTATTTTGTTGAAAATAGTCATTAAATCTTGTAGAGTAAGATTCATGAAAATAAGGTGTTATGAAACCGTAAAAATCAGTTCATGCCGTATATGTTAAAAAAACATTCTCTTCGTACTTTTTTCGGAAAAGTCAAAAAAGTTCCTCGTATGGTAAACGGAAGAAATATTCCTCCCATAACACAATTTAAAAGTCAATGAGGGGTAAAAATGACATTAATCATACATAGAATATTATTAAACACTTTATAAAAAACAATTTTATGGACATGGATGAATAATATAACCCCAGTAAATAATTACAAATAAACAATCTCAGATAAGAATTAGATTGGAATAATTATCCCTTACCTTAGGTCTGATATGCTTCGTATGTATCCGAACCTCCATTATAATGATTTAAATAATTTCATTGACTTATTACCGAATCATATTCATTGTTATGATATCATATATGGTTCACTTATGACTTTATATTACCCATTATTTTGTAAGTTTGATATTAAAGTAGTGTTTTGGGTAAAATTATTTTATTTATCAAACGTTTTTGGACTTGTTGTTCATGATATTATTATTATTTATATCATGATTTAATTACATCAAGAATGTAAATAATGATTTATATATCCATAAAAATTCAGTATATATATATATAATATATATATATAAATGATA
This sequence comes from Viscum album, assembly GCA_963277665.1. Taxonomy (NCBI): domain Eukaryota; kingdom Viridiplantae; phylum Streptophyta; class Magnoliopsida; order Santalales; family Viscaceae; genus Viscum; species Viscum album. The sequence continues at coordinate 783,430,556 of OY728153.1, forward strand.
TTAAATACATCGTTCAAGGAGACGGTAGGTCGTACTTACACATGAACTCTGTTTTCGTTTCCTTATTGAATTAAATGGAATTAAGTAAATGATGCATATATGTACATAAACCCAGTGTCATTATTATGTAATATATTTCCTGATTATATATTATATATACATTATAATGATACTTGAATGGTTGATCATGGAAAATGAATCTTATCGCGTTCGTGGAGATGATTGTCCGTACATACACACGAGAGATGATATCATTCCCATGATCATGACATTGTATTAAAGTGTATGTATAATATTTCAGAATAAATATCACTTTTAAATAATTATATATAATTATTTATTTAAACCATTATACCCATCCATGTACGGTGGGGGTGGAAAACATATTACACCACGCCGTGGAGACGGTATTCTGTACGTACACACGCACGGTGATTTCGTTTCTGTTGGATAGATAGAAGATGAAATTGGGTTGTTTAAAATTTATAATAACATATCAGTATATGAGTGATACTTATGTTATTAATTTATGATGAAACAAATAAATAAGAATAACTAGAGTAAGAAATAAATTGTAAAGAATCGGTAAAGGATATTATCTCTTCTTTGACGCGGCTCTTCTTAACCTCCACTTTAGGCACTAGAGATGGTCTTTTGAGGAGGCCAGAACCTATATAATGTTTCTAGGGAAGCTTTGAAGGGAAATGGGCAGGGTTTGGCCTAGATTAAAGGAATAAAAGGGTGTGAAAAGAAGAGGTAAGGGGTGCCCTTTTTATAATGGAGGAGAGGGGCACTTTAGAAAAAACTTAAACTAATATTTTATAATAAAGTCATATTCGGTTTATAATAGTTAAAAATTAATTTATATCGAATCTAAAGTGAGTATGGGTCTAAATATTCTCAATAAATAGTTTTTATACAAGTTTATGCTACTATTTTAACCTTATCATTTAGATTTAACTCTGAGTTAAATAATTTAGCTTTTACCGTGTCTTCTTGTTTTTTTACACTATATGGTTAATAAAATTACTAAAAAAATCAAAAAGAACCCCAAGTGGTTCATTATTAATAAATATAACCTTATCATTGTCATTTTTCCAATCCTTAGATTTTTAAGAATATAATAACAATTAATAAAATAGTATTTTTTTTAAAAACAATTTTATGTGAATTTTTTACACTATTTGGTAATTGATTTATGTAAAAATCATAACAACACGATTAGTTCGAAAAAAGTTAATTGAATCAATAATAACATGTAATATGAACCTAAAAATTTAGTGTAATTCATAAAATGTCTAAAATTACATTTATTTGGGTATTTATAACATCAATTGTGTTAATAATTTATTAATAAGGTAATTACTAGATCATCATTATGTCATAAATAAATTAAATTATTTAATTTATAAAAATTATAAATAAAATACCATTATGTAGGAAATATGTTCATATTTTTAATGAATATTTATAGTCGTATTTATCTTATGTATAACCCTATATTAAAAATGTTTAAGTTATTAATCTTTGATTTTAAATATTTTAACTATTTTAAAAAAATAATAATAATTAGTGTCATAATCTAATCCCAGTGGACCTAAAGGGTAATATTTTATTCCTAAGGTTGTTTTTGGTCATATTAATCTTATCCAATAGAATTAGGATATGTGTTAGTGTAATAATAACATCAGTTTTACCAATAATTACCATATTTACTTTTAACTGTGGTAAATAAAAGTAAGAAGTTACTATTCACAGGAAAAAAAATTTATCATATTGAACCACATTTTACTCCTTTATATTGACCATGTCTCTCGGATTTTTTAAATTCCACTCACATAAGTTGTAAAATTATGTTTTATGTAAATTTTCAAATTCTTCTAGGAGATGGGTAAAATACGGTGAAATGTTCAATAAAATTTTTATATATCTAAAATTAATATAAAATGACTCCAGTGAATTACATTGAACATATATTTGTATTATGTATAAATTTTGGGATAAAATAAATTTAAATAAAAAACAAATTTATTTAAATAAAAGGTCGTTTTTGAAATAGTAACCCAATGTTTTCCCAATTCATGAAAAATTGAACGTTTTCAGAGAAATAACAAAACATCCACATAGGCTATTTTCGATATTTCGAATCCAAAAATGAAGTCCATTTCGAAAGATAAAATTTAAAAAATTTCAAAAAATGGGTATTACTATTCATAACGTCTAGTCTATTTAACATATCTTTATTTAGTGAAACTCAGTATTGCGTATAACACATGCTATTGTAGAAGGTCATGATTGCGTGTAATGCAAGCCAAGTTAGTGATGCGTGTAGTGAAATCTCCTTTTGGTGTAGCGTACAACACAAGACATCAATGAAATTAAAAATAATAGTTTTCATAAAATCTTAGGGAGTTACAATAACCATTATAAAATGTATCATGTCTATACATGATGGATCCTTGATTTATGAATTTTAGAATCATGGATCATGGAAAATGAATCAAATTCGAATTATCTAATAGTTAAACCTATAAAAATACATTTTTTTTCATACAGATTGTATGTTGACTCAATGACATTGAGCATTCTGGTTATGAATCCCTAATCATTGATATTATACTACAACTATTACAATATCAACATAGATTGTTAATTTTATCATATTAAATGTAAACCAATATATGAAATGTTTCATAAATGAGATTTTATATTCATAGGTTAAAAATATTTAGGTTAAAAATATTCTTTACCTTGACTGTATTTGAATCTCCATATGAAATTTAGATTAATGATTGTTTATATTGTAATATATGAATGTATAGGGGATTTATAAGTTATTGGTATATGAGAATTGGATGTCCATTAGTAATTGTATGACCACTTGAACACATTAATAAATATTGAACCTATAGTTATGGGGTAACATTCATTTTAGATACAAATAATTACTAAATGTTTACATTGTGTATCGTATGAAATTATGTTGTTCCCCCCTAACATAATATCATTTAATACAATTAAATAGTCATATTTCAAATTTTTATCAAAAGGTTAACCAGAAAGATATACTCATGGTTTCTAGGATCCTAAAAGAATTTTTTTAACCCAAGTATTTCTATATATAGAAGGAGAATCTCATCAATGAATTTTTCCATCACCAATAATTGAATTACAAACAATTATTTCTTGTTTTTGTAACTAAAAAAATAAATGATATGATGTTTCATAACAAAGAAAAGGTTTATATTGAATTCATTAAGAAGCCTATTTCTTATTCCATAATATACCAGACACATTATTAAGGGGATATGATATAGAAATTAATTTCATGACTTAATGATAATTTAAATGGATGTTATTTCTCAATGTGATTATGTTTTCTTATCATGAAAGATGATATAACCATGGAACTATTCAATATCATATTCCATGATTTATAAGCTACTATTATATATTGTTGGTAAAATAATGTGACTAGTTAGTATCACTATTTATTTTAAATGAAATGTTGTTGGTCTTGAAAATAATGTGCCTCTTTTTTATTTGTGTTTGAAAATTTTCCACTGGAAAAAATAAAATCTATTACCAAGAAAAGATTTAAATTTTTCCTACGAAACCAACTATTGGTTTTTGAAAATAGAAAACAACATATAATAATTATTTTATACATAATGTTTCCATATATAATGAATTTTAATAGAATAGATAGAATAAAATTAAATTTTCATTAGGATATAATTTATATATATGGAATATGAAAATTATTTCTATATCTAATATATGTATTTTAAGGTTATTCAAGTATGAGAATTGGGTGATTAGGAATATATTCATTCAATATTTACTAACATTTTGAAATTTATACCATTGAATAATAGTTATGAAATTATGAATTTTATATATAAGATTTATTGAATTAAATTATCTAAATTATGCACCTAACGCTATTTTTAACGTCAAATTGGATGATATTTGAATTTATTTAATATTTGTACATATTGAAATGGTATATTAGACAACGTAAAATTACCTATAACTATATCCATGTTCATTTACTCACAGACCAATGCATAGAACTTGATCAATATATAATGTAATTTTAATGAGAATTTATTTAATCATGTGTGTTGTTGAGCTTCTGGACCATTTATAAATTGGTTGTATATAAACACTAGGGTGATGATATGGAATTAAAGGGTTGGAAATTTTGGACTTATCCTATGATATGAGAGGATGTAATCAATATTCAATTAATAGAAATAAAAAAAATTACTAATAAATTATTTTAAAAAAGTATCATACCAATACATATCATTATATATAAATACACTATGTCAATGAGGCGATCATTCATTTGGTGGGATTTTTCATTGTGTTGATATTTATCGTTTTTCATTTAATGGGAATATGATCATCATAATGTATATTATATTATATGGAAACAAGTTATAGAAAGTAATAAAAATTTATTACCTTTATCAAACTAATGGATTTTTAGAAGTAACATGATGTGAAATTGAATAATCATTCGCACAAACAGAGTGAAAAAGATATAGGAATGAAATATACTGTCGAGAAATATTAGTTTGTTTATAAAAATTAGTAATTAATTCCTCATTATTTCGTCAGGTGAATTTATATGTTTATGAAATGGTGTTCCCTCAGTATACGTTACCCATTACCTTCATCTGATTTTACAATAAAATGAGTTATATGATGTAATATCATTATAAAAATAGGGCACAATAAAACAATTTTTTATGAAAATCACCATACAATTTATAGGGTCATATAAAATAGGTATAGTGACATTATCATGAAAATAATGCTCAATGATTATTTTTACCCTATTAAATTAATCATTGATCCATATTGGCTTCTTTGATCCAGAATTGTGCAATTTTTACTTCAGTTGTGATGGCCTAAAATTTAATGGGTGGGGGTGGCCTATGGATATGGAAACCACATTTACCATTTAATATGTACTATATTTATGATCGGTCATTGCTATAATATTCAATTGGTATTCTGAATCATATTATTCGTTCTGATTATGTCTATAAACAATTTCGTTGTGCTCCTCTGTGTGAGTGGAATTCATTATTTATATATCTTTTTTGACATGATTTTAACAGTAAAATATGATGAGGTTCTAGATTTGTATAAAGTGATAAATTATAAATAATTTAACCCTATAATAAAAATAAATATATAATTTGGATAATATATATTAATAACATGGTTATATTTTTCATAATGACTACCTATAGAGATGTTGTTTAATGTGAATATTAAACCAACCATTGGGGAGAGGGGATTCCCTATGATATTATCTTATTATAACAACCACTAAATGTGAATTATTAATTACATTAAAACATATAAAAAATTATATTTCCATAAATAAAATAAATATTTTAAATTTTTCGATTTAAATAATGGTGAATAAAATTTAATTATGAAAACACATTCCATCTTCAACCAATGAACATTTTTCACCTATTCAAATATAATTGTAATAATTAAAAATTCATAAAATTTTTAAGATACTTTAAAAAAAATTATAGTAATTTATATTAAATATCATTCAATATTTACTTATGGAAAAAAATATAAGATATTTTTTTCATAATTGATCTTTAAGGTTAATCATAGGTGATATCAATCAATGATCAGAAGATAGAAATATATAACCATATTTGAATGAGAATATAATAATGAAAAATAAATATAATATAGATAATTCAAATACAATATAACAGTTAAGATGATAATAAAAATAGAACTATTACATAAGGGATTAAAATCACCAAATTATTATATAATTGAATAAGTGTAATTAACAAAATTCAAGCCATTATATGAAAGTGTCAAGGATCATTAAAAAACAAATCATAGTGGAAAAGTTGCCATGGGGGATTGGGTTGACTACTATTTCCAAGTAAATTAGTATCCATATCCTTTTGGGGATTTATGGTCACTCCAAATTATCATATATAAAATCTCATGAGATTTAAAAAATTAATGAATGAATCTGAGGGTTATATAATTTTGGCTCACCTATCACATTACAAAGCCTAGATATTTTATGATGTCATTAACCATACATTGTTTTTCTTGAGATTTATATGTTAATAAAATAACCGGGGTTATATATAAAACCACGACCACACGAAACATACTGAAAAACATAAAATTAGAATATATATGTGTTCCACATGAGAAATATAATATACTTATAATAAATATTTATGGTAAAATGCATTAGAAATAAATGGCCTTAAAAATCTTGTCTCAACACGTAATATAACGATACATCGTAAGGATCATAATGATAAGAAGTAATTAAATAATTTTGGATGCTAATATATAAAAAAAATAAGATATAAAAAGATATATAAAATCTTGTATTTTTGAGAAATATCAGAGTAATTTTATATTGAATATGCACCACATATGTGATTCTTTACTAAATTAAAATGATTATATATGGAAGGAATTAAGTTGTATTTTTACATTAGAATATAATTTTAATATGATTAATTTACATATAATAATTTATATTTTAAATTGTTTTCTCATTTAGAATACCATATAATGTTGGTCACAATTATACAAAATTATAATATTCCCTTATTTTATTTCCCAAATACCATTATTGAAATTAGCCATTATATTAATGATTAGGAAAATTTATATTTAAAATGATTATCTATAAATTATTATGTTAACATGATATTTTATATAACTTGGTTTCTAATTTCATGTAAAATAATGGACGAAATTGGAAACTATGGAAAATTAGGGGATAACATCATAAAAGTGGGTGGGAATTATTATCGGCAATGATATATATTTCAAAAATAGATTCATGAAGGAAATGATTTGAATGAAAAAAAATTTTATAACCAAATTTATGAACCATTATATAGTAATAAAATATTTGAAATTAAACAAGAATTATCATAGTAAAAAAAAATATTTATTTTCCAAGAACGAATTGTTTCCCATAAAGAAACATACAAGAGTTTACATTTTGAGATGAATAACATTGGTGAATTAAAATTTAATAACAAAATGGATATAATAAAATATAATAGAATAAGGATTCTAAATTATCAAATGGTGGTAGATAATCCATTGTAATTAATAAATACTTTGTAATATGAAATATGTTAGAAGGAGTGATAATTAAGATAACAAACCATTACCTTGTTATCAATTTAGATATATAATGCACCAAATTTATTAGATAATAAAATTAAATTTATTGTATATTATTATAGGAATCTTATTCTTACAAATTATATTTAAAATATTATAATCATTAACATAATCTTTTTACTTATTATTTATCTTTTACATATGATTTAATGCTAATTGAATTGCTCTCAACCTATATTGGTAATTTTAGAAATCGAATATGATATACTAATAATAAGATAAATACATTAAATAACATATCTAGAACGTTAAAATTATTACATTATTTTTATAATATAATAAATTTTTTATTTTTATTACCATATTACTTCATCTGTTCATTTTCTAGGATTATTAATTCTGGTGATCAACCTAACCCAACCATTATCAAATTATTTCTCAGTGGGTAACAATGGTTAAGGATGCTTATATAATAACTGTATAATTAGAATAATTATATTGTAAGTATTTTTTAATTTGTAGAATGTGATTTCATTTTATTGGATAAGTAACTAAAATCAAAGAAAAAATCGTTTGCATTATATCATATAGGGGTTTTCCACACAATATATGTATAAAGGTCAAATTATTATTAATATATTGATATGAAAAAATTATGATTTTTCCATTGATATAATAAAAGAAGTTAAAAAGTTATACATATATCATTATATTAAGATTATTAACGAATAATTATATGACATTGGTTATAAAATGTAAGGATTACATAATACTCACATGGGTTTAATAAATTTTCACATGAATAATTCCTTTTAAATAAATGAAATAAGATTAAAAAATGAGGCAATATGATATTGAACCTAATATAAGATTTTATGAAGATGAATATTGATTATTATTAATAAATAATTTTATGATTAAATAGTCATATGAATAGGTGGAAATGTATCACTTTTATCAGTGAAGAACAAATAAATATTTGGAATACCACTGATAAGTCAATGAAATTGTTACCATATTCAAGGGAAAATGTGTTATAATGTCAAACAAATTGGTCTGATATAGGATGATATGTCCAAAAATGGAATCATCACACATGATCAAAAAATGTATTATTTTTTTACCAATAGTTTTATAATTTTTTTAATTTTCCTTATTTCAAATTTATAAAAAATTTAAGTTATTGTTTATAAAAAAATTATGGTTACTCTAGTTAAAAAATATTGATTTTTTAAATCCTAATATGTTCTTATTTTATTTTCATTCAATTTACAAATAAGACAATAAAATAAATTAAATCATTTAACAAATATTACTCTTTTTCCTTATGCTAAAAATGTTTTTTTACAATTATCTATTCATATTAATATTTATTATTTATGACTAAATTTATGGGTGTTAGAATAATAATATATTGGTTTAACATATATAATTTTATAAATTATAATAATTTAATTATTTTCCCATTTAGATAAATAATATATAATTTTATTGAAACAATGCTGTGAGAAAAGAGTTTTACCATTATCTGAGTTTTAAAATTTTATCATACAAAACAAAATTTATTGTGTACAAATGAAATTAATATAAATATATATTATTGAAATATTTATATAATATATAAAACTGATTTTTCTAGATTGTATTAATATAAGTGTCCTAAAATACTTTTAAATATAAGGTCATAAAAATGTTTATTGTTCGTATGCTTGTATTGGTGATACAAAAAAACATAATCATTGTTATAATTAATTTAGTATCAAAATTATATAAATTTTAATAACCCTAATATAGTAAAAAAAATATAAAGTGATAGGGTTTATAAAATTATAGTAATATCATCTAAATTAATCAATATATAGTTTTAGTGATATTTGTTTTTTTAGTATTCTCGTTCAAATTCTATTGTCTTTGTGAATCCCAAAAATCCACCCTAAGGTTCTATAATCATAATTTATTTTAAAAAAAATTCATTATATAAATATAAATATTAGATATATTTAAATTATAAATTTACATAGGAATTAAAATAAATAATGAATTTATGGAAAGGTGATATTTTATTTTCATTTAAATTCAACATACTATATATGTAACATACTTGTGATAAATAAATCATTAAATGAATATTACATGTTTATTTCATTAATATTTGTATTTTAATACCCCAAAATATCATCAACTATATTCTAATAATATTTTATTATTTATTTGCAGTTAATGGTGAGGATTCCGCTTTCATAAATCTAATGGTAATTTTTTAGGAAATAAATTTCCCTCAAATATTATTTCACTCATAAAATACTTTTCTGAGGTTTCCTTATATCAAGCCTTGAAAAATAACATAGATAATTTTGCAATATCCCATGATCTCATAAACTGTAACTATGAGGGATTAATTAACTAGTTGATGCCATTTTATTCCATCATAGTTTTATAATTTGGTTTTATCCAGTCATACAAGCTAATATAAATTATATATTATATCATTTAATCATTATTTTAACATAACTATTTTTATTTTATTTTATTCTATCTGAATGAAAAATAATATTAATATAATATCAATTTATGGAAAATACCCATGGAAATAAATGGTCATTATATTATCCTCCTAATCAAAAATTAATTAAATCATCACAAAATAAAAATTCATATGAAGAGTGTGATGTAAATTGGAAACTCAAAATTGTTTTAGTTGATCATGTTTTTATTTAATTTTTTAATTTATATTTATATTTAAACAGGTGGATATGATCACTTAATAAAAAATATATAATAAATTCCGAATAGAATCATAATAAATGATGAAAATATATATCCTCAAGAAGCATCTCTAACAAACCATGATAATGATCCTTATACGATGGTTAAAATAATTATAACACAATACATTTTTATTTAAATTTCAATTTATTATTTATTAAAAAAAATTATACACACAATTCTATTGAGAGAATATCCTTCTACGTATATATATTTTATAGCATAGGTTCTTTATTATTCCCACATTATTCTGATTTATTATAAATAATTTATTATGTTAGCCACATGATTGGGTCATTAGTTAATAGACAATAAACATTTCTTAAAAAAATTTAATAAATATTCCAAGATTCCTATTTACGTAAAAAAATTCTGAATTATGTATTTTATGTACATAAATTTATATTTTACTAGTTCCTATTAGTAATATTTAATAAATTTTTCATCATATATCAATGGTAAATAATTATATATTATTACATTCATTACCTATGTAATATGTACTTTAATGGGTCAATAAAAATTTAATTCAATGGTGTGTCAGTTACATATATTAGTTTTTTATTGTTATTCTTATTTCATAATAGAAGGAGTGTCATAGTCAAAAGGGTTATCACTCCTTCTCCAATTCTGATCGGTTGATCGTTGAGGTAATTAAATTATCGTTCTTTGTACCCCTTATTTCTTCTAGGTATATACCATAATACAACCTAGATGGAATAATATGAGTTATGATGAATTAGTCTTATAAAATCATTATCAAAAACAATTGAAGGGAAATATGACAATAGATTTCCTACTTTATTATATTATCACCATAAGTAATAGTTCATTTAGTTTGATCCATATATATATATATATATTTTTTCCTTCAACTTAATTCATAATTTTACAAACTATAAATTACTTTTACATTTAATATACTTATTGACCTAATCCCATTACATGAATCAGGTTTAAATCATTCAGATTAAATTTAAAAAAAATGATTAACCCAAGCATATCAATGATGATATTATAGAAAAGTTTGTATTATTATCCAACTAATTATGAATGTGGTGATGATTTATTAAACTCCAAAGTCAGTTCTTATAGGTTTAAAAACACATGGAGTATCGATTTGACAACATCATTGTCACGTCCCATCCTCGGGACCCGTGCCATGACTACCCGAAGCCCGCCATCCATTGGCCAGTGGATGGTGACTAGTACCAAAGACGTAATCCCTATAAAAAGGGAAAGCATTTCCTTTAAACATGTAACACACACAGTCCGAACACAAGCATTAGATGCAACAAGTACTAAAAATAGAAAAGTAAAAATGTGATGAATGTATATGGGCTAGTATAAAAACCAAACTAAAAAACAAGTACGAGTATATGTAAAAAGGGAAAAAACTCATGGATCATCCTCCCTGAAATCCTGCGTGAACGTTAGGTACAAAACTCGAACAACACATCCATGTGGTATATCCCGTCTAGTCCAGATCCGAGTAGTCTCTCGTCTTCCACCCTCAGCCTCGATCACTATCGTCCGTTGTCTATACAAAACAGAACAAGATGTAGGTAAATCGTGTTCATTGGTGATTATAACAATACTCAGTAGGGGACCCCGAGACCCCAGAAGGTCTCCCAGCATCCACAAATGATAAACCATAGTAGAAAGATATAATCATGAGGTATCAACCAACACTACTTATGTATATTCCCAAACATATACCTATGTTACCATTCATAGTCCTGCTCTAAAACAAAACCCAGTCCACAAAGGAAATAAATTCATTCACATAGATGATAATGATAGAAAAGCCAGACTTAGCTCACACAGGTACACATCATTCGTAGCACGATATATATGATCAGATATAGTCATTGATTCATCTATGTTGTCGGACCCACACAATATATAGGACCAGCTAAACTATCAGACCCACAGAGGATACGGGACCAATTATTCTTCATCTTAGCAGTCATACCCACATAGGATACTCGACCAGCTTTGCTGTCGGACCCACACATGATACAGGACCAGCTATACCGTCGGACCCACAAAGGATTCTGGTATAGTAGTCATCTCAGTCGAACCCACAGATGATTATGGTACAGTAGTCATCACTGTCAAACACATGGATGATTTTGTCATCTTAGTCATCGAAGTCAAACCCATGGAGGATTGTGGATCAGTAGTCGTCACTGTATAACCAACATAGGATTCCAGTATAATAGTCATCGCAGCCAGCTCTAGGGTTCCCACACACAACACGCTCAATTCTGGGAGGGTCCGCTCCTCGAGCCAAGTATCAATATGTCATCTAATTACTGAGTTTATATAACCCATAGTTCCATTTTTTCTTAATAATCCCAACGTGATAGATGGTGCATCAATCGTACGCCCGGTCTGAGAGTTATTTGCCTTTCTGTTCTGTGGGCCCGGTTTGATTTACGATCATTCCAAACCCAGCTATTTTCCAAAGTTGACCAAAACTCACTTAGAGTATCACAAAAGGACTGCCTTGTCGTGTGAGTCCTAGTGTCACAGATGGCGTGTCGATCAACCATGCGGTCTTGAAGTTATTCGTATTTAAGCGAAGTCGAGCCAGGCCCGTCAAACCCAGTGGGCTGGCGGGCGGCCCGACCCGGCTCGGCAGTTCCGACCCAGCATGGGGGTCGGCTCAGCTCGATGGTGCGCGGCTCACCTAAGGGACCTGGCCCGGCGGGTCAATCCCGACTGGGGGTTGGCCCGGCCCGGTGGGGCGTGGCCCACCTGCGGACCCGACCCGCATTGCGGGCCGGTCAAGTTCTCCCGGCATAACCAAGAGGAACCACCTCTTCCTATCTGTTCGGCCTTAGTCATCATGTTCTACCCGTCGCACATCGCTTGCGGACACGGGCCACAGTTCATCTCATGCGGAACCTACAGGCCCCGTGGCTTTGTAGCCCAGATGGTATGCGGTCGGCCGGTTCGCCCAGCAGAGTGGCCCACGGATGCGGGCCGCGGTCTACAACCACAAGGCGCCTACGGGCGCTGCAATTCTCCATCCTGGACGGCATGTGGCCGGTTAGTTCATTCAGCCATGTGGCATGTATTTGCAGGTTGTGTTCATCCTCCACGGGGCACCATCAGGTGTCGTGGTCATCCAGCGGGTCGGCCGGACGACCGACCGATCATCCCACATCCAGGCTCCACAGCGGCCAGCTTTTCCGGTTTCCTCCGCACCTCCTCCGCGGTGCGACGGTGCTGCGGACCTGCCACCCTCAGCACGGAACGATGGTGATGCGCCACCTCCACCTCCAATGTCAAGCAACATAAACCAACGGAGGGATTCTGATCCGTGTTTGTACGGTCCGCACCCTTCATGTTAAATGATAACAATTGTCCACCTTCAATAAAAGTAAACATCGAAGAACATGGATATAATTTAAAGTAATAAAATCCCCCTGACTGGATTCAATGTTCATTCATTGTTGATGGAATCGATTCATTGACATCAGGGTGCATCCGAGGAGGAAGCGTTGTTGTTGGAAACATTCTTCATATATGGCGTCTACTTATTTAACATGGATGGAGGTCGTTAGAGATGTTCATCGTGTTCTTCAGGGAATGAATTCTATCTCCCTAATTCTCCAAAACTCCACCAAGGTAATATGTGCCAACAAACATAATATAAAATAATACCACTTATTAAAATGATGGCATAATGAATTCAAAGTGATTTATATTCATTAAGTCACACCCATTAATTTAAAAGGTTTGCTGGCTCGTTAAATCGGAGGGAGGAGATGCAATGTCTCCAAATTCAATAAAGAGAGTTTCATCCTTCTTAATTTGGGGTTCAAGGAGTTAAAGTTGAGTTGAAGGTTTATATTCTTGTGTGGGCCCCACCACATAATATCCTCCCATGGGAGGTTATGTTGGATTGGGTCCCACCTCCATCATCCCTTTGTGGAAATTAACCACCACCTAAACAAATATTAGGTCACACATAATTTTTATTTAATTTATTAATAATCCCCAAAAATTAACTTACTCTCCTAAAACAACACAACTACGGTGAAAGGTCTCTTTTAGAAAATACCAGAACTGTGAGTTCATCAGTGTCCTCGGATTTCGATTCCGATCACATGTTAAAAATATATAAAACCTCATATGTACGTTCACTGAACATACCTGAACAAAAAATCAGAAATTGATTCCGGTCACAGCAGGCCTCGGAATGAAGCATCCTCAGAAACTGTGGACCTGTAAAATTCAAATGTATTTAAGAAAAAAATGTCTTGTAATTTCCAGGTTTTTAAATTCTCCCCGCCTCAGGTACTTATGTCCTCATAAGCTATATCATATACTAAGGGAACAAATGGGGGTACTGAGCACGCATCTAATCCTCCCGGTACCATGTTCTCTTCTAGAGGTTCACGTGCTACCAGCGTACGTGGACTAGCGAATCGACCATCCACGCATGACCTTATCCTATCGATCCTCAATCTCTACTGGATCCTTTGTGATTTTCTCCTCGTCAATGATGTCCAGCTCCCCAAGGTTGATGATGTCGGATGGGTCATGCACTTTTCTTATCCGCTGAGATACATGGAAGACATCTTGTACCTGGTGAAACTGAGGTTGAAGGTTCAGGCGGTAAGCCCCCTCGCCTACCCAAATGAGAACATAAAAACAACCCATGAATTGGGGAGATTACTTCCCACATTGGCCAAATATCTATAGACCTCGTCGAGGTGATACCCGTAGGAAGACATGATCCCTATCCTCGAACTTCAGTGGTCTCCATCTACAATCAGCATAAGACTTCTGCCTGCTCCGTACAGTCTTCATACGCTCCTGGATGATCTACACCTTCTCTGTCATAACCTGTACCATCTCTTGTAACACCCAAATGGTTTCAAAATAAATATTGAAGGTAATTTTATAATCTAACCATTAAACACCACTTTTCCTCTTCTATGTTTTGAATTTCGAAAAATGGTCATCTATAGTTGTGTTCAGTAAGTCATTTGGAGTCTGATAGAACAAACTTGATTTTTGGTGAACAATAACATACACTTATAAATAGTAATATGAATAGTAATATGACCCTTGAATAGTTAATAATGATATTATTTTATTTTCTTATGGAAATATGATAATGGGATCTTAATTAATTATTCAATGTCACATTAAACTAACTGCACTTCAATATTGTAATCTTTCGAATTAACTATTAAATTTTTTAAAAATTAAATTAATAATATTTATAAAATTAATTCTGGAAAATGGATTTCACATTTGAAATATACAGTTAAAAAATGATAGGGGTAAGTTTTTGAGATTTTTCTAAAATTCTTGAATTGTTGAAGAACACTAAAATATGGTAAAATACAGTATATTAAATTTATCAGTTAAATACACTATTTATGACATCATAAGTGATGTAATGTCACGAACCGAATCTGGTCACTGACAAAACCAGCACCAAACCCTGCCTGTGACATGACCCGAAGGGCATTCCCTATCCCCATGGGCTGGAACAAGTGCCCGGGTATCGTTTAGTTTTATTTGGGAACGATTTACCCGAATATGAATGCATAAAACATTAAAAACAATCAATAAAACGAATCTGAAAAATTTATACCAAACGATGCTTACACAAAAACATAACTGAATAAATTGGTTTAGAGTCAATAAAATATGTCTATAAATAAATTAAAACGTTATCAAAACAACCACCAAGACTCCACATGACAAGGGGTCATCACCCCTGAGCCGTCTCAACAACACCGCACAGTGATGGGGACTATCACCCGGAACCGCCATCACCCTTAGCCTTCCCTTTACCTGCGTCAAGCATAAGAAGGTTTAATTACACCCAAGGGGTGTAATTATGGTGTGATCCTAAGACCAATTGGATACCACCCAATTATTCCAAATAGAATGCAATACAATGTGAGAAAGAAAGCAGTTTTAATACGCAAATAAAAGCGATCATAAAATCTAAGAAATGAAACTTTCAATTGATAACATTTTTTAATGTAAAATTTTCAAAATGTTCACACATTTAAATAAACATGTGAGATACTATAATTTACTCCCAAAAATACCCAACAACAAGGTTAAATATCACAAATCCAATGAGCACCAAAACTGAGAACACCCCTAGGAAACTAGATAGTCTCGGGCCCTATGTACCTCGTACCTCAGTGTAAAGTATCCAAGTCACAATCCTTTTCCGAGCACGAGCCACTAGTAGGGAACATACCCATAACCTAGTGGTCCCCAAAAATCATCCACATAGTTTACATAGAGTTGTCGTTATCCTTTTGATTAGTGAAACCGGGACACAACCTATCTGGTCCACTAGTCGTACTATTACATATCCGCCCACCTAAGTACTCATGATTCCCCTTTTGTGCTCAAACAATTTTTTCCAAAAAATAACATCTTATTGCATATAAAATATCACTACTGGTAAAAAACAAATCGTATAGTTTCTACACACATTTTATACCATTTAAAACACACAATAAAATATTTTGATTTTTAATAAAACAACCTCTCAAAATATCACATTTTTTTGCACCCAAAGCTCATTAAAATATCCACTTTTCACACTATGTGGACACTTTAAATTCATAAAAACAAACTCTCAGTTCAATATCCTTTAATGAAACCTAAAATTCAGTTATGGGGTAGCCCAATTTGAACCAAGAAGTATATCTTTTGAAAACCACCATTTACACACAAACATGGCACATGAAGCCCATTTGCTTCCCATACACCATTTAAACAAACTTTTGTAGAAACTACCAAAAATAACAAACATTTAAAACTATATATTCAGTCTTAATACAGTTCAGTAAAATCAACTATGTTATTATAGGTCTACCCAAAATGAACCAAAAAAATAATTGTATGAAAAACCCCCAAATTCACAATAAATTGGAAGTTAAAATTCATTTGTATTATAAATTCAACACAAACCAATTTTAAAAGAAACTTTAATATGTAATAAACAATAAAATAACATGAACACAACATGATAATTCACAAAAATTGCACGCACAATGGAATCACCTACCAAAACCAAGGAATCCCTTGAATCCTTTGTGCGAAAACTCAAACGCACCACCACCGCACCTCAAGGAAGGTAAAAGAGACATAAAACCAGAATTTCAGACCATGAAACACAAGATAAAACCCTAATTTTTAAACCCTAATTTCTGGACATTAGGAACCTCAATGATAAGGGAAGATACCCTATGTACATTGAATGTCACCCTAAACAAATTGAAAGAATAATGAAGGAGAACAACTTACTTAAAATATCATGTAGAAATCGCCCCAAAAATACCATTAGCTGATTTTAAAAAAGTCAAACCATCAAGGGAGGTTCGAACAAGGATAATTACATCATTTATGAATTTGAATGGGGGAAAAAGAGTAATAATTGAGAGAGTTATGAAGGAATGAACCAACCTCTTCAAATCTGGACGTTTTGAGAAACCTATGCATATCATCCCAAATTCGCAATTTCCCGGAGCTCCAAAGAGGGGGGTAAAGGAATTGTCACACGGTTGAGTTCAGTGGGCTTAGGCTCCACTTGGAATCACCGAAATACAACTACAATTTAATGAGATATGAAATAAATAAACATTTGTTTTAAAACTAGAAATGGGCCTTCGGGCTGGACCAATTCCTTAAATCAAAACACAATTCCACCATTATTATAGATTCCTAAAGGGTACAAATTGAAATTGTGGTGTTAATAGGTCAGAAGAGGTTATTTAGGAAGTTGAATGGGTGAAAAATTTTAAAAACTGAAAAACTTAAAATAGAAAAAAAATTGGTTTTTAGATCTGGAATTGGGCTCACGATTTGGCCCAATTCGTGAAAACACACCAAATTATCCATAAATGATTGGAAACCCCCCCCCCCCAAACAAAGAATGAATGGAAATTAAATGAAATTTACCTTTAAAATAAGTCATGGATGTGACAATTCTCCCAACCATAAATCTTTTCGCCCCCAGAAATCCACAACAAAACCAGATGCAAAAGCAATGCCCAAACAATAGACCAAGACAGACTTCCTTGCCACGTTTTCACCCGCTTCAAAAAGGAAGAACATCTAAAATTGATCTAAAAAAGGAAGAGAATAATCTCACCAACCAAAAAGTACCCCACTTACTTAAAATTATTAAACACATTCAAAACACATCCAAAAACAAAACACCTCAAACACTACAAGATGACGCTCAAGCAATCCACTTGAAACGAACAATGAACTCGAATAACGCTTCCGCAACCTTACTTAAACAAAACCATTGGGTGTTCTTCAACCCCAAATTTACCCAAGTAACAAATTTGTGGATAGATATACTTGAACGATACTACCTCTTAACTAGAATAAACCATGGAGAAAACTATGTCACTAGTACGGGGTGACCCAATCCGGACGTCCCACCACCAGGGAGAACTCAATTTCTAAGACAGAATAAGGATAACAATTGGGGAAGGAATGAACGGTCTCCCTATCATAAGGCGTAAAATAACATTATTAATTTTACAAGAGAACATACATGATACCCATGATGGGACTCCCCACCATAATAACAAAAACAATTCCCTTAAGACAAAATTGAGACACTAACAGGGGGCCTCGAAAAGACTTCCCAACATTAAGGGTAGATTAATATCACAATTATTCCAATAAAACATACATGAGAACCATTTTTGGAATACCCAAAACAATACCTAACCATCTTAACTAAATAGTATGGGATAAAAACAAAAAAACAATAGAATTTTAATGAGCTGGCATGGCCGCACTGTTGGTTCACATAGTTTGGGAAACCATGAGTTAACTGTGCGGATCATTCTATCCAAAGAGGAAACTTCACACAGTTTTTTTGGCCATGGATCGTGGATTTTTGGAGACAATGCGGTATCTATTGTCTATTATCACATGGTCCCCTAGGTTGGCACACATTTTCTGCTAACTGCGCGCAATCTATGCACTTCAACCTGCCGAACCCAAATTTTAAACTTTTCTAAAAAAAACACAAGGGAACCCAAAAGCGAAAAAATCAACTCAGGGTATGACATGGGAAAAAGGTACTCACACCTCTTTCGACCAAATGTGAGAAATTATAACAAGGTGACGACACCAGAGGTTTAAAATATTCCTATATTTCATATTAAGGATATGACCATGACCAAAACTTTGAACAACTCTAGGATTTCCCCTCACTATGCTCCAGCTTCTCTCTGAGGCCTATGGCTGGAACTCAATGTATTGAAGCAACTTCGGCCTCACAGTTAGGATTTGGAAACCACTAAATATAACATCTTCTTGCAGTGCCAAAAACAATTATAATGTTATCTCCTATGGTCTCATTGAGACATGACACACTTCAAACCCGCTTTTCCCCATCCCATAATTTCCCCAAAAAATATTTTAGAGGATGCACACACATCGCCCCTTTTTTCTTCGGATGCTAAAAAGAGGAATGAAAGGGAATATAGAAACACATTCCTCTAGAACATAGGATTTAGAATTTTCTATAGGGAGATACACATCCAAAAAAAATAGTGACTCTCTTAAGATTGCACAATCTTTACCCTTATATCCAAATGAACACATGGCATCGCAAGGCGTCACCAAACATGACCATTGTGGATAAATGAAAACACAAGGAGAGGGACCCTGTACTGAGTCTGAAACATCACATGATTTCAAAAAGTGTCCATTACAGCCACTC
The DNA here is from genome assembly GCA_963277665.1 of Viscum album. Lineage (NCBI taxonomy): Eukaryota > Viridiplantae > Streptophyta > Magnoliopsida > Santalales > Viscaceae > Viscum > Viscum album. The sequence goes on from OY728153.1 coordinate 783,450,234, forward strand.
TTGGCCAGATCTTTCACACTGGTGGCCTAACATGAACTCTTGCTTCAATGAGACTGACGAAATACCCAGAGGCCCTTTAAGACATCATTCTACACAGAAAACCCTGAACTTCATTGACCTTCGACAACTTAGGAAACATAAGAAACTAAGGTCTATTTCAACCTACCATAACCACTCTCCCACTACAGGGGCATCCACATAATTGAAAAAGAAGAGGGATAAACTCAATAATCAAACCTCAAGAATAAAGTCCTTATGTTGATCAAGTTGAAGATCATCCAACGGTGAATCACCATAGGCAAAACATGAATAATACATTAAAACATTATGGGGGAGTACCCTATCCTACAAGAGAAACCAAGGACCCAACAGATCTGGTGATTTGGTCACAACGTAACACAAACCTGAACTGAACGCATGAGGAGAGCCACCACATTGGCCTCCCAAACATTTCCTCAAAAGAGACCACTGACCAACACTTCATTCAAACTTATCAATGAAACACCAACCCAAAACATCATTCAGACAAGAGGGGTTATTTAACTCGAAACATCCCACAACTATAATCCCAAAAACACATAATCCATACCTCCCAACCATACATTATCAAAACACAACACTTTCCTTCAAAAATATTATTTAAAAAAACAGTGTTGGTGGGTTGAACATTTACCAATGTTATCTCATGAGCCTAACACATTCATGTTTACATTCCACACTGGTAACCCACCTCATATCTATCTATATTACCAAATAAACCTATGCATGTGGTCACCCTTGAGAACACCAAATACCAAAAATCAAATCGTTCCTCTTTTTAAAATCAAATCTTTTAACCACACTTTCCTTTTCTCAAAAACACTAACCATAATATCAAAACCCAATTTTTCATCTCACAAACCAATTTAGAAATGAAATCATAATTAAATAAAATCACATATTCATGCATTTCAAAACAGTTTCAAAACATTTCAACCCATTTCAAAACACTTCTAGTTTCATGAAAAACACAATTTCATAAATCACCATTTAATTAAGAACACAACTCTTCTCATTTCAAGAAAAGGTTCTAAAAGTTTGTAATTTTTTTTTCAAATGTTCAGTAGTCACCAAACCCAAAATCCATCTTCAACCCCCACACAAAAATTCTTGAACAAATAATTCAATCTAATACACTTTTCCACGGTTAAAATAATTCCACTAGAAACATATTTTCAAAACCCCAATTAACAGAGTTCATACATTCAAAAGAGGTGTAAACACAAAATTTACCCATTTGAAATATTTCTGAAATTTCATTTATAGGAATTAAAAAAAATAAAACCATTTTCACCTTACTAGAAAATAACTTTACAAAAATTCACACTCCTTAAAGTGAAGTAATTTTTTTTCTTAAAAAACCAAGTTTCCAAGTTTCCAAAACAAAGAGACACAAGACAATGTGACAGGAAACTAGTTTTAGTGGGTGACTTGGAAATATGGTTGGCAACCATATTCCAATCACTTCGTTGTCATAGAGAGTATTATAGGGGAATATCCATGGCTCCACATTGCTTTCCAGGCCCGACGATCTCTCTGAGATTATTCACCCAACTCTCTTTTCATTTCCCATAGTCATCATTAAACCAAGAGAACAAAAGGACTCAGATAAATCCATACATCCCCTGGTGACTTGAATCCCGTCATCAGGTGTGCTAGCCAAGCACACTACCCATGACTGAAATTTCAAGTCCCAACAATCCTACCTCCAGACTATCCTGACACTTCCCCAAATAACATGACCCAAGAAGCGAACCTACTCTAATACCATTTTGTCACGAACCGAATCTGGTCGCTGCTAGAACCAGCACCAAACCCAGCACATGACATGACGCAAAGGTATTTCCCTATCCCCATGGTCTGGCACTAGTTCCTGGGTATCATTTTTTTTGGGAACGATTTACCTGAATATGAAGGCATAAAACATTAAAAACAATCAATAAACTGAATCTGAAAATTCTATACCAAACGATGCTTACACAAAACCATAACTGAATACATTGGTTTAGAGTCAATAAAATATGTCTATAAATAAATTTAAACATTAGAAAAACAACCACCAATACTCCACATGACAAGCGGTCATCACCCCCGAGCCATCTCAACAACACCGTACAATGATGGGGACTAACACCATGATCCGCCATCACCCTTAGCCTTCCCCTTACCTGAGTCAAGCATAAGAAGGACCACTTACACCCAAGGGGTGTAAGTAGGGTTTGAGCCTAAGACCAATAGGATACCACCCAATTATTGCAAATATAATTCAATACAATTTGAAAAAGCAAGCCGTTTTAATACGTAAAGAAAAGCACTGATAAAATCTACGAAATGCAACTTTCAATTGATAATAGTCTTCAAGGTAAAATTTTCACAATGCTCACAAGTTTAAATAGACATGTGATGTAATATAATGTTCTTCAAAAAATACCCCACAATAAGGGTAAATACCACAAATCCAATGAGAAACAAAACAGGAAACACCCCTAGGCAACTAGATTGTCTCGGGCCCTATGTACCTTGTACCTCGGTGTAAATTATCCAAGTCACAATCCATTCTCGGGCCCGATACACTAGTAGGGAACAAACCCATAACCTATTGGTCCCCGAAAATCATCCACGTAGTTTATTTATAGTTGTCGTTATCCATTTTATTTCTGAAACAGGGACACAACCCATCCGGTCCTCTAGCCGTACTAGTACATATCCGCCCACCTAAGTACCCAGTATTCCCCTTTTGTGCTCAAACAATTTCAGCAAACAAAAAACATCCTTTTGAATATATAATATAACTAATGTTCACAAAAAAATAATATAGTAGCTACACATATTTTATACCAATTAAAACACACAATAAAATATGTTGATTTTCAATAAAACAACCTCTCAAAATATCACATTGTTTTGCACCCAAAGCCCTTTAAAATATCCACTTTTCACACTATGTGAACACTTGTAATTAATAAAAAAAATTTCTATTCAATAACCTTTAATAAAACCAAAAAATATTTTATGGGGTAGCCCAATGTGAACCAAGAAGTATATCTTTTGAAAACCACCATTTACACACAAACATGGCACTTAAAGCCCATTTGCTTCCCATACACCATTTAAACAAACATTCGCAGCAACAACCAAAAATAATAAACATTCAAAACGTGATTTTAAGTCCTAATACAGTTCAATAAAATCAATTAAGTTATGATAGGTCTTCCCAAAATGAACCAATAAAATAATTGTATGAAAAACCCCCAATTTCACCAAAAATTGGAACTTAAAATTCATTTGTATTATAAATGCAACAAAAACCAATTTTTACAGAAACATTCAAATTCAATAAACATTAAAATAACATGAACATGGCTAGATAATTCACAATAATTGCACGCACAATGAAATCACCTACCAAAACCAAGGAAACCCTTGAATACTTTGGTGAAAACTCAAACGCACCACCGCCGCACCTCAAGGATGTTAAACGAGACATAAAACCAGAATTTCATACCAAGAAACACAAGAAAAAACCCTAATTTTTAATCCCTAATTTCTGGACATAATGAACCTCAATGATAATGGAAGAAACCCTATGTACATTGAATGTAACCCTAAACAAATTGAATGAAGAAAGAAGGAGAACAACTTACATAAAATATCATGTAGAAATCACCCCAAAAAAATACGAGTAGATAATTTTAAAAAAAGTAAAATCTTCAATGGAGGTTCAAATAGTGATAAGGAGATCATTTAGGAATTTTAATGGGGGAAATAGAGTAATAATTGAGAGAGTTATGAAGGAATTAACCTACCTCTTCAAATCTGGATGTTTTGAGAAACCTATGCATATCTGCCCAAATTCGCAATTTCAAGGAGCTCCAAAGTGGGGGGTAAGGGAATGGTCGTGCGGTTGGGTTCAGTGGGCTTGGGCTCCACATATAATCACCGAAATAACATTACTATTGAATGATATATGAAATAAACAAATATTTGTTTGAAAACTGGAAATGGGCCTCCGTGCTAGCCCAATTCCTTAAATCAAAACCCAAATCCACCAATATTATGGATACTTAAAGGGTCCAAATTGAAATTGTGGTGATAATAGGCCATAGGAGGTTATTTAGGAAGTTGAATGGGTTCAAAATATTAAAAAATGAAAATTTTATAAAAGAAGAAAAATTGGTTTTTAGATATGGAATTGGGCTCACGATTTGGCCAAATTCATGAACACTCAACCAAATATCCATAAAAGATTGGGAACCACCACTAAATAAAGAATCAATGGAAATTAAATGAAATTTAACATGAAAATATGTCATGTATATGACATATAAGGCCACTTGATTCGAACTCACATGATATTATTACTATTAGGGGTCACATGAAACAATACTATTTGTTTCTTGATGGAAATAATAAAATAATTAAATAAAATATTCAAAATTTACACCTCTCCTCCACTATAAAAACCCCCCCACCACTCCCTCTTCTCTTCCCTCATATATCCCTTTAATCTCCTCAATGATCATCCCAATTACCCTTCCCTAGTCTCTCCCCACTTCCATGAAGTTTTTGGTCTTTCCAATTTACCAAATCCCCTTCCCGTAAGGAGATTCTCAAGGAGGTTATTTCAAGAGGTAAAGCATCATTCTATTTCATTTGGTTTCATTTCAATTTATCTTCCTTTTCTATCCTCACCTCACCCCCTCTATCCAAATTAAAATGATAACTCTTGTAACACGTATATAATAAATTTATTTCATTTTAATGGATGAACCATATTAAATATTATTACTCCCTCGCTTTTATTTTTATAAATGAAATCAACATCCATGAGGTTCCGATTTATATCCTTCGTGGGCGACAAAGTTTCGTACTTCAATTTATTCTTTATTATTGGTCATGAAACCATATTCATGGTTGAACCAGAATATAATATATGTTTTATAACCTAATTAATATTCATGAACCAGAAGATGTACATATAATTATGTTATATGACAAAACTAGTTCATAATATTCCAAATACTGTCGAATAATCGAAGTGGTTGTCATATAATGATTCATAGTCATTCCATATAACCAAGTGAAATAAATGACAATTAGAAATTATTTATGTTCATTAATAATATATAAATCTCATACTAGTGATTTTTAACCATTCCACATGAACTTCATTACTTAAAAACAATTGAACTGAATATGAAAATAAAGGAAATGAATACTCCAGAACGACGAAATTCAATAAAATTATTTATCAATAAAGACATAAATGAACTAACCAGAATTTTTTTTAACTAAATAAATGTCTAATAGGGTTTTAAATAAGTTATTAAAAAGTATAATATCATATTCCAGGATCTTATTTACAACAACAAGACATGTTTGGAGTAAAGGTAATGGGTTTTCCACCCGAACTTCCATTTTCATTCGTGTTACTTTTATTGTCTAATTTCATCTATGAAATTCATATGTATTGTTATTTAATCCTAATAAATTATGTGGTTTTCTTCTATATATGTACACCAACCAGAATTATTCCCCATTTTCTGGATAGTTACAAGTTTTAAAATAATCTCTCAAAACTGTTTCAAAAAATACGAGCCCGATATAAGGGAATTTCTCAAATACATATCTATCCTCAAGGGCGATATATAATATATTTTTGGAAACAATTATTCTTCAAAAAAAAATTATATTATTATGAATATACTATCTTACATCACTTCTGGTTTTATTCAATGATTTTTCCAAAACAACTATTCTTTCAAAATAAATGACTATTTATCTCCAAAATAATATAATGATTTTATAAGAATGTTTTCATCTAATTCAACACTCTTATTGATTCGATGGTATTATTGGATTCAATAAATTATTAAGTCATATAATATATTTTGTTTAATGGTTTATGAATAACTATATTGTGGATGTTCTATCCTAGAACCTTTAATGATTGTGGAAAGTTAGTTACATTTCATATGATTGTTTCAATATGAATGTATATGTTGTTTATGTTGATACCTGCTCATATGAGGAATGCATTAGACTTATTATGTGACGTGTTGGTCCCTATATATCCCCTCAATGCATCGGTAGGTCTCATGAGACAACTAGATGTGGAATTGGATGACGCCTTTCCCAATGCGATATGGATTTAGGCTGAGGCCTTAATCATTAGACGTCTTGTCCGAGGCCTTAACAAAATTATTTAGAATGTCTGGAATTATGAATTCCATCATTATGAGTTCATCTATTGATATTTCATGTGATTATTCGACTAGTAGAATACCCAAGATTATGTTTTATTATGTAATTATTTACTCAGCTCATATTCCTACCATAATGCGTTCAAGTTTATTAATAAAGGCATGTGTTTTCCATTATACTCCATGTATAATGTTTATATTATCTTCCACTGTATTTCTTACTGTTACTGAGCATTTGATCTCACCCCTTTCTTATGTTTCATTTTCCCAGGACATGAAGAAGTATTTTATGAATGAATTGCAAGCAAAATCTTGGAGATGTGACGGCTCTTGTGTAATAAATTAGTGTTATTTTTCCATTCCTTATGAAATGTTGAACAAACATATGTATCTTGATTTCAATAATACCAAACTACTTGGTCCTTAAAGATTCATATTCCTTGTATGTATGCCAATGAAATGAAATAAAGCACCAACTCCGAGCAATGGAGGTCGGGTCCTTAAAGTTGGTATCATAGAAGTTTAGTAGAATACATGGAAACTAGATTTATAAAACATAGAATTAGGTAAGATTCTCTATGTTAGACTTTTTGGATATACATAAAATAATGTCCTCATATTTTGGTAAGAAATATATTATTTTTATCATTAAATCAATACATTTCTGTCTAGATATGACTAGGTAGAGGCAGCTCTAGCACAGATGTATCTAGGGGAAAAACTCGAAAACACTGCTTTGAGCCAGACTCATATTGGAACTGGAGCATGAAAACGGGTCATACTTCACTCTTGGTTACGACACTCTCAGGGGATATTCTTACGATAATTCAAATTTTCTTTACAAGCCATTATAAAGGATTGAAATGTAAAATATTCCTCTAGGAAACCATATGTGTGAATATGGGATTATCCATGCGTTGGATCTAATTTTTTCTGAGTATATTTAAGTTAAGCTTATACATTATGATTCATAACCTAATCTTGTGTATTCCATTTTCTATATATAGCGCCTTGTGGATGGAATTGAAATCGCATTAATGCACGTGTCCCCTGTAGGGATTTTCCTCCAACGCATGATAATGATGTTTTCTATAGTGTTGTGACTGGTGCTGAGCAACCCATAAATAAACTTGGACAACTTACTCAGGTTATGAATAATATCCTTACCTGTATGGAGCGTCTAGATCCACCATGTGGAGGAGCTATTCTAGATTGCTTAATGCGACAAAAGACTCCATCATTCAACGGGACTACAAACCCGTTTGTAGCAGAGCAGGGGATATCTTCCATTGAGAATATATTTCTCTTATTGGGATGTAATGAAAGAGAGAAGGTTGTCAGGGCAGTATACCTTCTATTCTATGAAAATTCTTGAACTTAAGGCTGAAAGAAGATGAGAATGTTTCATTGTACGAAGCTAACTTCACAATATTAGCAAAACATTTTTTAGACTACATACGAAATACAAGGAGAAAAATTGATCGATTCTTTGATGGCCTAAATCCATTCCACCGGTGGGAAATGCTCTCCCAATTTTTTTAACATATGAGGATATAGTTTCATGCTCCATCAAGACAGAAAAAGAATTCTCTATGTCTTATGAAATTATGGGAAAGAAAGAAAAGATGTAGGCAGCTAAAAACCCTTGGAAAGTAAATAAGGGAACATGGAATAATGGAGGAGTAGACTTTACACCATGTGACAATTGTGGAAGGAAACACCCTAGTGAGTGATTAAAAGGAAAAGTAGTATGCTAAAAATGTGTTCATAAAGGCCATCTTGCTGGTGGTTGCAAAGGGAAGAAGGAAGCCAATGATGGTCAATGCTATAATTTTTGGGAGATGGGACACTATGCTAATGATTGTCCAAAGCGTCATGGAAATATTCAACATAAAAGGCCAAGGGATCAGGGACAAGCTTATGCAATCACAACTGCAGAGGTTTAATTTCTTAATGATTTTGTGGTAGGTACTTTACTCATTTCCTCAAATTTATCTAATACTTTATTTGATTCTAAATCGTCATATTCATTTATATCTTCTCAGTTTTCCAAGAAAATTTGATCTGTCCAATTTAATTTAAGAAATGAGTTATCATTCAAAACTCCTAGTGGATGTATCTTTGCATGAAAGACATGTCGATTAGTCCCCCTCCAAACACCAAAATGTGATCTAGTTTCTTACCTTATCATCATACCAATGACTGAATTTGATATAATTATATGTATGGATTGGCTGTCAATTTATTATGAGAATATTTATTTTAAGTAGAAGGAAGTTACAATTTTTTAAAATGGTGTTGAATCCCTTGTCTTTAGAGCAGAATCGTCTCCACCTGATTCTTATCTTGATCTACCCCCATTATCATACCCGGCCACCAGTGATGTTGTCTGAGGTCCTGATACATCTTTTCCACTCTTGGATGTACTGCTAGATGGGAAGTGTGACACTCTCTCAACACCTCCACCTGTAGTGTAACTGGTATCATTGTACGTCCTCTTAATAAGATGATGTGCTCCCCACCTTTAGAAAACCCATTAGGCTCCATCCCCAAAGAAATCTAAGCATGTCGCATCTCATAGTCAACATACCCATGTTGTTCCTCTCTAACTCACAAAAGAAGTGGAGGAGTGACTATAAGAGACTATAGAAAGAATTCTCCATCTCTATCCACAATGGATATCTGCAACGTGGCTAGCAGCTTTGTCGCCACTCCTAGTAGGTGGATGCATGTTCTTTTGCAGATAGCATCTGCTGCAATGTTCCCCTTCCCATGAGATAAACGATCTCTAAGTCATGGTCCTGGAGAAACTTGACCATCGTCGTTGTCTTAGTTTCATGTCTTTCTGCGAGAAAATATATATCATACGCATGTGGTCAGAGTAGACTTTAAAACGCTCGCCCATTAGATGGTTTCACCACATCTTCTAAGAGAAGACCACTGCTGCTAACCCTAGTTCATGGGTATCACAGTTCAGATGGGGTTGTCTCAACTGCAGTGAACCATATGTGACAACTGCTCGCTCCTAAATCAGGACACACCTGAGCCATCCAATATGCTGGAGTACATATCAGTGTTGTCTCGGGGTAAAGGACAATGTAGAAGTCTACCTCTCTGTGATGAGGTAGTCCAGGAACATTGTCAGAGAAATCATTCGCGTACTGATCCACCCCAACTGTAATAGTCAGACTCCGCACATCAACTGATACAAGGATGATACTATCCAACTGATGTGTGATCGGCTGCCCCCTCCCCTGCGTAAGTCCATCCTGTTCTACATAGGCTCCCTTCTCTCCGGTTAAGGTGAAACTGCTCCCATCTATGCGGATACACCTCAATTCCCGCCTAATACAGTCAATAAAGGCATGAACAGTGGATAACCATTCCACACCCAAAATGAGATTACAAGGCCTCAAACCCACAAAAAGAAGATCCTAGACAAAGCTCTTTCCTCCTAGAGTCAGATCACACTACCAACACTAGTGAGTAATCATCCAGGCTTCTCTTATAGGAGTCTCTAGCTATAAATATTGAGCCCACGACTCCGTCAGAATCTCCGAGCTCTGAACCAGGGCAGTGGCAATAAAATAATGACTTGCACCTATGTCTATATGTACTACAGAAAGGGTGGAATAGACATTGATAGTACCTAGAATCATCTCAGGTGCACCTTGGTCATAGGCCTTGACTGCCTGGTGCTGTGCCCACCACTATCCTTCTGTTCCCTATGGCCAGGGGACCTCTAGGTGGTTGTGTTGGTAGAGCCTCAAAATTTCGTCCCCCACCCACTACTCGGCGAGCTCCTCTGCCACGTTCGTCTTCTCCTGGAAGACCACCAGAGTCGAACCACTTCTTCTGTCTGGGAGATCCCTATACTATCTGTTGCTCATCTGCATGGAAGGTAAGGTAGTTATGAGCCATGTGGCCCTGCCCGCTGCATGTATAGCATTGCATGCTCCTTGTATAAATGGCTCTGTCTCATGTGCCCCGCACAACTAAACCTATATCCGGGTGTCACCCACCTGATGGAATGGTCCACTTGGACCTCTACGTCATTTGTCTACTACTATCCATAGAATAATCCGCTACGTGACTCCCTGTGGTGGGTCTTGCCACTGGTGACTACTTAGTGAGAAAACTCTCCACTAGAAGGGCTCACTCCAGCACATACGCTTATGTCCGAAGGCTGAGGGGAATCATCGACGGCCTGATATAATGCCTGAGTCCCTGCTCGAAGGTTTGGGCTCTGAAGAATTAATCTCGTACCATATATGTGGAGTAGCATGAGAGGTCAGTGAACCTCGTTAAGTATTGGTCTACTATCATGATACCCTGCTGCAGATAAAGTAACTCACTAATCTGCACTGCACGAAGGGTGGATGGAACAAACTCTGAGAGAAAAAGAGTATCAAAGTCTGTCAAGAGTAATGATTCATCGTCATGCACCAGGAGCATTAGGCTATACCATATGTATTCTAATGCATGCAGGAGACTCGCATCAATGATCACCATGAGGTCTGCTGGTGTCCCTACAAATCTGAAAACTCTCACGACAGCCTCCAACAAATCCTCAGTTGTATGTGGGTATGTATCTCATTGGAACCTGGTCAGACTCTGTTGATGGAACGTGAGAAACACATTCAGGTGGCGTGCACTATCTGCTGCTGGAGCTTTTGGTATCGGTGGACCAACAGGTTGTGAAACCGCTAGTTCCTCCGCTGTGATTGGGCCCTGCACTAAGGCCTCGTCGCTCAGTGGGCTACCAAATCATATGAAACATGGAGCCCTACCTATCTACCTTCGTGTGGCCATCTGGAAAAGAAAAAGGTCTTCCACGGTTAAAATAGTATACCTAGTGATCTGACACAAAATAATTACGAACAAAACGATTTCAACGGAAACACACACGAAATCAGTGTTTTAGTGCACTAAGTCGGAGATCAAAAGTAAGAGTCTTTGTGTATGGATACGTCGGCTGCCGCACCAACACTGGTTTCCCTAAACTGATATCCACACACAAAAAACATAACACTATTTCCATTAAAAGAATCAGATTCCATGTTCTGCCGTTGAACTCACTCCTCTGATACCAATTTTTCATGACCCGTCCTCAGGGCCCATGCTGTGACAACCCCAAACCCTACTTCCACATGTCAGGGGCTTGCAACTAGAACCAAGGGCGTAATCCCTATAAAAATGGAAGGCATTTACTTTAAACATGTAACACACATAGTCTAAAAATAAGAAGTAGAGGTAACCAGTACTAAAAATATAAAAGTAAAAATGTGCTGAAAGTAAATGGGATAGTATACAAACCCAACTGAACAACAAGTACATGTACAAGTAAAACTGGAAAACCTCTCCTCTATCATCTGCCCAGAAACCCTACCTCAAGGGTAGGTATAGAACTTTAACAACTCGTCCCTGTGGTACATCCCATCTAGTCCCAATCTGATTAGTCTCCCGTCCGTCACCCTTAGCCTCGATCACTGTCGTCCGTCGTCTACACAGAACCCAGCAAGGTGTGGGAAAAGCCTGTCTAGGGGTGAGTATAACAATACTCAGTAGGGGACCCCGAGACCCCCTACAGCCTCCCAGAATACACAACGGATAAACCATAGTAGAAAGATACAATCACGAGGTATCAACCAACCCTAATTAGATATATTCCCACACATATACCTATGTTACAGTCATAGTCCATCTTCAAAACACAACCCAGTACACAATGGAAGTAAATTCAATCACATCGATGATAATGATTGAAAGTCAAGACTCAGCTCACACATGTACACATCTTTCGTTGAGAGATAGAGATGATCAGATGTAATCACCGATTCATCTATGCTATCAGACCCACACAGGATACAGGACCAGCTAAGCTATCAGACCCACATAGGATACATGACCATCTATTATTCATATAATCTATTGGACCCACACATGATATAGGACCAACTAATCTGTCGGACCAACACAGGATACATGACCACCTATTTGGTAAGACCCAAGGTGGATTTCGGTACAATAGTAATATCTGTAAAACCCATGGAGGATTATGATACAGTAGTCATCACTGTCGAACCCACATATGATTATGTCATCTTAGTAATCGCAGTCAATCCCACATAGGATTCTGGTTCAGTAGTCGTCATTGTTGAACCCACGTAGTATTCCTATACAATAGTCGTTGCAGCCAACTCTGGGGTTCCCGCACACCGGACGCTCGATTACAGGAGGGTCCGCTCCTGGAGCCAAGTATTGATATTTCAACGATGTCCGGAGTTGATGTAACCAATAGTTCCATCTCATGGTATGAAACCAAATGTGATAGACGACACGTCAATTGGACGCCCAGTCAGAGAGTTATTCGCATTTCTGTTCCAGAGACTCGGTTGCATTTACTCTCGTTCCAAACCAGGACATTTTCCAAAGTTTCCCAAAACTCACTCAGAGTATCGCAAAAGGAATTTCTCATTACGAGAGTCCCAGTGCCACAAGAAGGCGCATCGATCGGACACGTGGTCTTGAAGATATTCGTATTTTATCAATGTCGGGATCGACCCGTCAATCCCAGTGGGCTGGCGGGTCGGCCCCACCCAGTTTGGTGGGTCCGACTCGGCAGGGGGGTCGGCCTGGCCCTATGGGTAATAGACCACATGAGGACCCGACCTGGTGGGTCCAACCTGGCATGGGGGTTGGCCCATACCAGTAGGGTGTGGCGCACCTTCGGACCCATCCCGCGCTGCCGGTCGGTCCGGTTCGCCCGGCTGTGCCAACCGGCCCCGCCTCTTCCAGCCCGGCTGGCCGTATCCGGACGGTTCTGCCTGGTGCACGTGGCCCACAGACATAGGCTTGGGTTCTTCTAACATGGCGTCTACGGGCACTGCATTTTTCCTTCATGGCCGGCAGGCTGCATGCCGGTTCTCCCAGCAGAGCGTCCCGTGGATGATTGCCACAGTCTTCCACTACACGGTGCCTCTGGCTACCGCAGTACATCAGCCCGGCCGGTAGGAAACCATCGGGTTCCTCCAGCCAAGCAGCATGTAGTTGCGTGCCACAGTCCTCCTCCATGCGGCGACTTATGGCTTCACAGTCTTCTAGTGTGCCGTCTGGTCAGCCGGCCTGTCATCCCACTACCCGGCTCCACGGCGTCCGGCTCAGCCGGTCACCTCCGCACCTCCTACGCGGCGTGACGGCACTGCGGACCTGCTACACTCCATGCATCATGATGGTGTCACACCACCTCTTCCTCCGACGTCAAAAAATATAAACAAATGGAGGGACGTTTGTCCGTTTTTGTTCGGCCCGTGCCCTCCGCGTTAAATAATAACAATTGGCCTCTGTCGAACAAAGTAAATGTCGAAGAACGTGGATATAATTTAAATTAATCGAATCCCCCTACCTTGATTCGATGATCGTTCATTGTCAATGGCGTCGACTAGTTGACGCTGGGGTTCATCTGAGGAGGAAGCGTCATTGTTGGTGACGATCTTCACGGATGGCGCCTACTTCATTAACGTGGATGAAGGTCATTGGAGATGTTCTTCGTGTTCTTCGGGGAAAGAACTCTCTCTCCCAAATTCTCTAAAATTCCACGAAGGTAATATGTTCCCAAAAACATAAAATAAAATAACACCACTTAATAAAAGGATGTCTTAATGAATTCAAAGAGAATAAAATTAATTAATTCACACCCATTAATTAAAAAGGTGGGTTGTTTCAGTAAATGGGAGGGAGGAGTAGAAGAGTATCCAAATTAAATAAAAAGAGTTTCAACCTCCTTAATTGGGGTATCAATGAGTTATAGGGGAGTTGAAGGGTTAGATGCTCATGTGGGACCCACCACATAATATCCTCCCATGGGAAGTTATGTGGGAGTGTGATCCGCCTCCAAATTCCCATTTTGGAAATTAACCACCACCTAAATGAAAATCATGTCACACTTAATTTTTATTTAATTTATTAAGAATACCCAAAAATTAACATCCACTCCCGAAATAACGCAACTGCGGTGAAGGTCTCCCTAAGAAAATACTATCGCTTCGAGTTCATCAGTGTCCTCATATTTCAATTCCGAGAACCGGTTCAAATTATATAAAATCTTGCAAGTACGTTCAATGAACGTACCCGAACAAATCTTCAGAAATTGATTCCGGGCACACCGGCCCTCGGAATCAAGCACCGTCAGAAAATGTGAACTTGTAAAATTCCCATGAATTTATGAGAAAAAATTCCATGGAATTTCCAGGTCTTGAAAATCACCATCAAACCTATGTCTCAATAAGGATGTAATCTCAATGATAACCCACCCAATATACATATTATTGAAATTTAATTTTTTTCCCATATATATAGGCTTATACATATGTTTTTTATAGAGACCCAACAATTTCCTACATTTGTATTATGTCATTTATATGAATATTCATTACATTATACAAAGACACATTTGAGGATCATAAAGGTATAGATACCTTGAAAAAATGTACACATAAATTAAGTATTCAAATGAGAACAACATCATCTCACACTATGTTCTTAATAATTAACACCTTTTATAGAAATATTATACATAATATAATTATTCGTAACCTAGGGAATGAAACAATATGGAAGGGTGAGAACATATGTTCAGTATTGGTAAATAAGAGATATAAGTAAGAATAAAACAAACATAATGTGATGAGAATATAAACATAAAACACGAAATCAATACCTATTACACCCCTAGAATTTGGAAATTATATTTTAATGCATGAAACACTATGTCTCTACATGATTAATATTTATTTAAGTGGTATACTTACAAACATAATGGTAAACGTAATTTTTCTATGTCTATGATTTCAATTTCAAAAATCGACATCTACTGTTGCGATCACCTAGTTATTTTGACTCTGATAGAACTGACCTATTTGTAATTTTTGAATAGTAACATACATTAATAAATATTAATATTAATAGTATTATGACACTTATGAATTATAAATTTAATAATTATTTTATTTTTTTATGGATATAAGAAAATAACATCTTGATTAGCTTTTCAAGGTTTTATAAAATCAATTATTGTTTTAAAATTGATTTTTTTAGAATAAATTAATTTATTATATTAAAATTAATTATCTTATATTTGGAACATTATTTTGATAAAATGGAGCTCATTTTTGAATTCTATATAACAAATATTTGTTAGGGTGATTTTTTGATATTTTTTTGAAAATCTCAATTTGTTATGAATAGTTAAATACAGTATATTACCATATATATATACATTATATGTTTAATAAAAAATTCCTAAAATAATGGATGATGTAATAACAAATGGTTCAATCATGAATTATCTATTTACTATTTTGGGTCCCATTAATCAAGACTATTCAAATTCTTGAGAAAAACCCTCAATTTTCCAAAATAAATTCAACCTGCATCCCCCTCTACCCATCACACCTAATATTGTTTCATAATTTCTAAAAATATCCC
Organism: Viscum album; assembly: GCA_963277665.1. Taxonomy (NCBI): domain Eukaryota; kingdom Viridiplantae; phylum Streptophyta; class Magnoliopsida; order Santalales; family Viscaceae; genus Viscum; species Viscum album. Next base: position 783,465,962 of record OY728153.1, read on the forward strand.
CAATACCCTTACCAGGTTTCTCCCCATGCACAAGATCTTCTGGAATCAACAACAGGACAAAAACGATTGCCTTAAGGACGATCTCGAGGAGAATAGATCAAGCTGTAAAAGCCCTCTTTCTTTTTCTTGTTTTTTCAATTCAATTCTATTCATTTTTTATTAAATCTCTATGTACTCATATCAAATAATAATTAAATATAAATGATTATATATATTTTTTATTGTTAACATGTCTATGTAAAAATTCATCATCATTCATATTCTCCTCTTCCTCTTATACTAAAAATAAAACCATCATGTTTGATGTGTCGATTTTCCAATATCCTGATCATTGTGCCTTCAATTTCATTTACATAAATAAAATAACTTTTTCAACATTTTTAATGGTTGAAAAAAGTTTTTATTTGAATAAAATTACCTCTCTTATGTTGTATAATTATCATATATTCATAATATTAATTATATTTTTTTATACATGTTCGTGATTATGGAATAACTGTACAACGTAACTAAATGAATATCAATAATGATTTATCTAATGATTCATTATTTCAATATATAAAAAATGTTTTATGTTATAATTTAATAATCTAGAAAAATATTTACACCATTTAATTCCAATTATGGATTTTCTCTTATATTCAACAATAAAATCCTTTATGAACCGACCATGGAAATCATGTAAAGAACACACTCGAAACAATGGAAGTAACAAAATATTAATAATAAATGGGTCAAATGATGTTATAAAATTATCATATAAGGTGTTATAAATATGATTATGTTTCATTAGACTATAAATAATACAAATTTAACCACTAAAAAAATCTTTAGACAAGTTTGATGTAAAACGATCCGAATGTAAGTGGATTCTTATTCCCATTTCTATTCAATATGTTATCCTACTTAATTATTAATTATGTGGTATTAAGACTAGTTTTGTGGTTATTTTTTATTTTTATTTAGTTCTATTATGTTTTTAATAGTTTATAATCAAATTATGTTCATTTTATTAATTTCACACATCAATTATATGATATTGGTAAGTGGCATTCCATTAAAAGTTCTCTTTTAAAAATCCATTTTACGAAATTCATAAGAAATGTTTTTATACAATTATTCATGATTTTTTATTTTTTATGGTTCTTTGGATTATTTATGATGTTCGGTGGGAACTATATGTCCCTCCAGTTCATTGGGCATGTGTGTTTTGGAGGTCGATCATACGATTACTCTATGTGTAACTCTGATGGTTACACCATCAGGTAGCCTTGAGATTTAAATTGTAAGGTATCCATAAGGGTTACGAATGAAAATGTATACATGAGGGTAAGAATATAAATATTTAATTCCTAATGATAATTTTATTGTTCTATATATGTTGTTTAATGTTTTATGGAAATATCATTTTTCATAATGCATGATTATTTGGGTGAGAAGTATTAATTCGGGAAGATGATTCATATGATTATAAGTATTCATAAACTAATGGTTGATTTCCTTATTTTAATATCACTTTCTGATGATTTTATACTCAAAACATATATTTAATTTTCATTCATAGGGTATGATGATATTTAATAGAAAAATTGACAATATGTTAAATTATATGATTATTTCTCAGAGAAATAATGATGTTGTTTTCTATAAAAAAATTATGTTTTATAAGAAATGGACATTATTTTAATGGTAAACAATATATACTCTTGTGGGTTGATATTTATGAGTTATGTCCTAAATTTATCAAAATCTAAATAAAAATGATAATTTAGAATGTAAATTTGTTAAATCTAACTGGAATAACATGGTTATGTATTATTTATGGTTATTTCCTTATAGCTGGAATCAGAACATTGATTAGATAATATTAGGAGTTAGTATAATGATAACTTTATATTGTATGTGTTTTTAGATAATTTTTATTTTAAAATGGTTCTATATTTTTATATTAGAATGTATCTTAATCTATGATATGTCTATTTAGAATGGTTTTCCATAGAATAAATCTGACGTTGTAATGAATCGAGAGGCTGATATCATCCCAAATATGCCACTGAGATTTGTGGGAATTGGAACCTAGAAGTTTGTTACATTAATGGAACTATGGAATTTGGAAATAAATGGTGGTGGAATCCATTTAAGAGATAATATAGAGCTACCATAATGTTACATGACGATAATGGAACATTTTATTGGGTAACACCTTTAATAATTTATTTGATCTTATGATCAAGTAGCAAATGAAGGATTGATTAAAGATATAGATATGATATTTAATGTTATGATATGTTCTGATAATAATTAAGTTTGACTTTTCATTTAACGTTTTGATGGTCAAGCAGATTAACAATGGTAAATGGTCAAGAATATCATGGATAAATATGAGATTGATGCCTTATTGTGGGATGAATATAAATTTATTTTCCATGAAAACAATTTTACTCAAGTGTTTCATCAAATGATGGAAAATAAATTCATGATTTAGGTGAAATGAGGAATATTTAGTGACTATGTTCGAATAAAACACCTCCTGATAGGCGTGGTACACTCCAAATAGTATTTAGGTTCTTGATAGAAATATAAGCCACTTTTACTCATTATTGTGGCTAAGATACAAGGGCATTTAATTACATAAAATTTATAATTCATGTAAAAATTTTCTGATGCATTGAGAGGGTATAAATGTATTTTTTTTGGTTATTACTTATACTTTTAAAAAATAGAAGAGGAAGAGTTACACATGGAATGTTACGGGTAAAAATAAATCAAATAAATATGATGGTAAGAAGTTCTAGTTTCTATTTTGTGAAAAGTGTGTTAAAACGCACTCTGGGGATTGTCTTAATGAAACTAGGACGTGTTTTGGATGTGGTAAGATTGCACATATGTCCAAAGATTGTGATGAAAATGATCTTATGATATATTCTTATAAGAAAAATTTAAAGTGTTTTAAATGTGGTGAGATAGTTCATTATGTAAATGGATTCTCAAAGAATGATCTGAGTGATGGAAAGAAGAAAAAATATAAGCAGAATCATATAGTTAGATCCCTATCAACTATGTAAATAGATTATATTCTACCAAAGAAGCAGAATCAGATATTTTCTTATTTACCTAGGATTTTCTAATGTATTTTTTTGATATGAGGTCTACATATTCCATTATTTTTTTGAATGTTTATTGTAAATTGGAAATATCACCAAACCAAATGAGTCTAGAACATGGTATTAAAACAAAAGTGGGAAATGCAATAGAAAGAATTACTTTTTTAAATATTCCAATTATTATTGATTGAATGATATTACCTACAAACCTTGTTGTTTTTACCTTAGTATAGTTTTATGTCATTTTGAATATAAATTGATTTTTTTCTAATCGTGATAATACATATTGTAAAGGTAGTTAATTTTTTCTTTAGAATGATTTTGAGTTCTTATACTAGAAAATACCCATACAATTGATAACATATATAGATGTTGAGAAACTGTTGAATGATGGATATAAATTTTATATTGGTCATATTGTTGAAAATAATGGAATTGTTTAGATTAATGATATTCTATGTGTAAATGAATACCATGATTGTTTTCTGGATATGTTACCAAGTGTTATACCTAATTAATAAGATTAATTGAAAATTTAATTAGACTTTTATGCTAAGAGAATTTCATAGTCTCCTAATTGAATGGATCAAATGGAACATCTTGAATTGAAATATCAGTTGTAGGAGTTTCTTAATAAAGTCATTAATAGTCCTATCACATCACCATGGAGAGCTCCAATTTTTTTCATTAAAAGGGAAGATGGCTCCATGATACCCATCTTTGAATATAGCTCTTTTATTTACATTACTATAACGAATAAGTATCCTTTTCCTCGTATATATGACTTGTTTGATCATCTCTAGAGTCGTCAGTATTCATCCATGATTGACATGAGATATGTGCACCACCAATTGAAGGTGAAGTAGGATCACCATCCATCAATTTCAATTCGAACAAGATATAGTTATTATTAATTTTTTGTTAAACTATTGGGGTTAAATAATGAAATTACTCTATTCATGGATCATAGTGATTTTATATTTCATGACTTCATGGATACGTTTTTGGTTATGATTGTTGATGAAATTATTGTATATTATAGAATTACATAAGAGAATAAAAACCCTATATTAGTTTTTTTACAAGACATACAAGAAAATAATCTATATGGAAAATTCCTCAAGTTTGAATTCTGGTTGAAAAAAATTTCATTCCTAGACCACATTGTTTCTAAAAATGGTATAATGGTTGGTCTTATTAAAATTAATTTTTTTGACGAATGGCTCAGACCCACAAATATAAGTTATATTCATTGTTTTCGTTGTATGGAAGGATATTTACAATGGATTTCTGAAAACATTACATTTTTATATATCTTATTGACTATGATAACTCTAAAAGGAGTTAAATTCACCATGAAAAAATAATATGATGATTGATTTCCGGAATTAAAATGAATATTGTAAAATAATTTTATTATAGACATATGATAGATCTGATATTTTCAATATATTTTATCTACAATTCAATTATTTAATCTTAATCATTGTTTCATTAAATGTTAAATTTCATAATTTTTGGAATAATGTTGAATTTTGAGATAAATTGTGAAAATGACCGAATTCTGGATTATTATCATTTTTCACTAGTTTGAAGTTTCTGGTATATATTTTTAAATACTTATCCAATGAGAATGATTAATTTTTTTAGGCACCCCTAGATTATGGTTTTCACATTTTTCAATTGGACCAAGTTCTAAATCGTCCATCTATGAGCCCAAATAAATCATTCTTTTGGGAAATGTTTTTTTATTTGGATGTGTGGAGCCCACATAAATCATTGAATCACAGCATCTGCTACATGTTTCCAATGTAATTATTTCCAACTAGTAGTTAAAGAGGACTCCATGTCGTGTTTGAATGATTATTTTCAAGGTCAAAGTCCCTCATTATGGAACTATGTAAGTGAAACACTTACGTGTTAGATGAGGAGTTTCCTTGGGAAGAGCAAGAACCATTGAGTAATTAATTTATAACTTTTACCTCACATCTCCAAATCGTCTGAACATTAGAAGAGTGACATAGGATAAAATTCAGAACATCTCTTTAGAAGGTTCAAGAGGTTGATTCGGCCAGGGAGGGGTCCAAATAGATTATTACACCGGGCGGACAGAATCTGGACAATTGATTTTCTAGGCCTCCTTCCATATTCTCACTATCTTTTCTTTCATTTCAAATGTTGGTTGGTTTTTTAGAAGCCTTGATGAATATGGTTTTCACTATTGTTGTAATTGAGATGATGTGGGCTGCTCATGTGATGTGAGGCTAAGCACCAGGTGGTTGCGGACTGCGACAACTAAAGGACACTCCATTCTGAGTTTTGATCTTCATGTGTAATCTCTATTAAATCTCTCTTGAACTTATATTTCTTTATGAAAACGGTTGTTTTATTTCATGAATATATTTTCAACATTTTTTTTCTGGATGGTTTTTCAATCTATGAAGTAAAATAGTCGATTTCCCTATTTAAATTGTTTCAGTGAGGTCTTGCCATTCAGTATAGAGATTTCGATTAGGTTTTAATATTTGAAGGTCTTAAAGTAATTGGATCACATATATAGGACAGGAGAAAATCATATTGAGGTTTTATTATGTTATACTTGAAAAATAAGGTGTTTATCCACAGGTATTTGGGTAGTAATTAAGAGATTCATTTGGGAGATATTTCTAAATAAGGAAGAGGGGAGTGTCAGGGAGTTTAATGCTAGTCTGTAACCACTATTTTGATTCTGGTTTCAAACATATTTTACATCTTATCAATTTTCAAGATCATTGGAAAATTTTCTTTCCCTGTAGTTTTTATTTATTTATTTTTCAGTATTCTTTAATAAAATCTTCTATTTTTCCATATCATTTGAATACAAACAAAAAAATGTGATAGTTTTGCAACTCAAATTTCAACCTCCTAAAGAGAAAATCTAGGGACTGCTATATTGCATTGTCTTTGGGGAAAATTTATTGATTGAGGATTTCATGAATAATAATACTCAATTCACCATACCATCAAAAAATAAGTAGTTTTTAATCTATAGTGATGCTTCATTAAAGGTACATGGTTTTCTTCTGATGCATAAGGATCAATTAATTTCTTATGATTTAGGGAAACTAAAACCCCTTGAGTTGAATTTTACCACACTTGATTCGGAATTATAAGTTATTGTTTTCACATTAAAAATATGGAGGAATCATTTATACATTTTGAAATGTGAAATATAAACTAAAAAATATCGGATGTATAAATTCTCTCAAATGAATTTAAACATGATGTAGATAATATCGATTTTATTGATAAAGGATTATGATTGAATGATAAATTCCCAAACTATAAAAAAATAAAATGGTGAATTCCTTGAGACCAAAACATAATGAATCTTTTTCAATGTTATAGATGGTGAAACAACATTTTAATAATTATTTAATGAATTTTTTCTTGGATTTTGTTTGGTGTAGGAAATTCCTATATTTTGTTTCAGGGTTTAGTGTAGTTATCTTTGTTCGAATTAATTAAAAAGCAAGGAAGGGAAATGTGGAGTTAATAAAAAAGGTAGAATTAGTTAAAATGGTTATGTTTCCCTAATTTAACGTTGATTATCATTTTTTTTGTGAATTGGAATAAGATTCTATGTGACTTATGATTACTAGAAGAAGAATAATTTATTAGGATATTACCATTGTTCTTCATTTTCATTTCAAACTGATAGCACAAAGATGTAGAGAGGCATTTTGGAGTATTGATGGTGGGATGGAATGAATGAAATATATCAGATTTTACCATGAAAGTTTTGACATGTGAATTGGTGAAAGAAGACCAGTAGTTACCTAAGGGGATTCTTCATACATCACTAGTGTCCAAGTGGAAATAGGAATATATATCCCTGGAATTTATTATGTTAGAACCAATGACATATTGAGTTAACAATGCAATCTGAGTTATTATTGAACTACTGACTAAATTAGCTCATTTCCACTATATTCAAGATACTATGTATTTGGATCATCATTCTCTACTATATCTCAATAATATTTTTATGTTATATAGAGTTCATATTTAAATTGTATTTGATTGTGATCCCATGTTCACTTCTAATTTTGAAAAGGAATTCCAATTTTATTGTGAACAGAAATAAATTTTAGGAAATATTTTTATCCTCATTCATAATCGTAGTTAGAATGAACAATTTAGACATTGGAGGATATGATTTGATACTTTTAAATGTATTAATAGGGATGTTGGGATCAAAATATTAGTTTAATTTTCATATAATAATTTTTTTCATTCCAATATAAAGAAGGATTCTTTTGTGGCGTTGTATGGGAAGTACTGTAAAAATCTTGTGTTTTCAGTTGAATTTGGAGAAAGAATGTTTATGGGATCACAATAATCATAGAAAGTGGTTGGAAAATGAAAGATTATCCAGCAATACAAGGGGACAACATAGAAGATGAAAAAATGATATGTAGATAATAGGTGGGAATTCATTTCATTAAAGTTATGCAATAATGCTTTTCTTAGAATATATCCATGGAAACATGTTATGTGGTTTGGTAAGAAAGGGATGATATTTCCACTGTTCATTGGCCATTATGAAATCTGGTTGTATGTTATCTGAGTTTCTTATCGAGTAGCTTCACCTCTGAATTTATCATAGTTGCACAATTTTTTTCATTATTTGAGGATGATAATATTTTTGAAAGACTCATCTCATGTTTTGGTTCGAGATGTAGTGATCCAAGAAGAGAAAAATTATTATGAAGAGAAACTTGTTCAGATTCTTGACCGAAGAGAACAAATTCTAAAGAATATGGTCATTGACTAGGTGTTGGTTTTGTGGAGAAACCACCTGGTTGAAGAAGCAACATGGGAAACTGAAAATGTTATGATGGAAAGGTACCCTCAATTTTTTAATAACTAAATAAAATTGCATGGACACACTTTCCATAATGTGGGGAGAATGTATCACCACATGTATTTTAAAAATAAATTTAAATTAATGAAATATTTAGTATCTACATAATGAATCTTTGTTTTAATATGAAAATATAAACTAACTGTTCAACATAATTTTTTTGCTTCTATGATGTGAATTTTAAAAAAAACATATACGATTGTGATCTGTAATTTATTTGGAGTCTGATAGAACCAATATGTTTTTTTGGTGACTAATAACATATCATTGTAAATATTAATACTATCTTTATTAATATTAATGAGGATTATTATTTTATTTTCATAATGTTAAAAGATAATGAGATCATGATTAATTTATCAAGGACTTATAATATTAGTTATAATTTCAAAACTGTTATATACCGCCCAGACCCTAGTTACCGAGAGTCTGTTCATTATTACATAACATTGGCATGATCACAAAATATGATGTCTCCCAAAACTGTTGAGTTTAGTAGCCTTGGAAACACAAGATATATTTATAAATCATTCATTAGATCATAAAATGAAAACTACCACAACATATTGTCTCCACACTCAAATCCCCTCATACAATCCTTTCATGTCATTCATAAAATACTTCTTCACATCTTGGAAAAAATAAAACATAGAAAGAGGGGAGCTCGGATTCCCCGTAAGGATAACAGTATACCTAAAACATTCATAAAGAAGCATAAACATTTAAGGCAATGTGTAACTCAAACAAAAGCCTTTTAAAATTAAACAACATCATAGTATGGTAGAAAAAAAATTAATTAATTCCATTTACATATTCAAATGGATATTCTAATAGTCTAATAATCACATGCAATATCAATAACCACTTTCATAATGAAGGAATGCATAATTCTATACTATCATAACCTCATAGTCAATGCCTTGTTCCAAGACTACAAATAAGATTTTGTCAAGGCGTTGTGCCAAGACAGTAGTTTGTCTAATGAGACCTACCGATGCATCTAGGAGCTATAGCTGGCTCTACCCGTTACTTAATAAGTCCATTCCATTCCTCAAATGAACAGGTTTAAACATAACAGAATCATTCGTATTAAAACTAGCATATGAAATAGCAATACATACTCTATATACCATGAATAGTATAAAAATAACATATCCATAGTAAATCATATCAAAAAACCTTCAATAAAATATGTAAGCATTGTATAATAATAAATCAACTTCAAATAAACTTAAAATCCATCAAAAGATGTTGACATAGATGAAATCATAACTTATTGAGAGAAATATCTATTTTTTGAAATCATTTAAAAGTCACACAATTATAAAATAAGACATTTACATTCAAAATTTTCATATATGATTGTAAGGGAATCATCGATGATTTTATTACGGTGTAAAATAGCCACACCTACCGTATAAGTTAAAAAAATACATTCTTACCTTAATTTTGTCGAAAAGGTTAAAAATGACCTTGTTTGGAAAATGATAGATCGAATCTTTTATAAACTTCTTATAAAAAGTAAAACAAGTGTATAAATGACATTAACCCATTTTATGTAAAATAGTAATAACTATTTGAAAAACATTTTTAAAAATCATGGATGTGAATGATAAAGAGGTCCTAGTAGATAATTACTTATAAACATCCTCGGATAATGAAGAGATTGTGATATAAACACTTGCCTTGTACTTTTCCTTGGTAGAGGGTTGGTTAATCTCATGTATAATAGTTAAATCATTTTTATTAAATTATATAAGAATCGTATACATAAAAATTATATCATATATGATCTTATAATATTTCTTTGTTAATAATATCTTAGTATTATCGTCGTTTCAGGTGTTAACATACTTGTTTGTTATTATATGTTTTGTTACATAAACTGTGTTTGTTATGTATTAGTTGTATATTATTCATATCCAGAATGTTATCATTTCCTTAAAAATTATTTTTAATCATAAAATTAGAATTATTCTTGAATGGATACGATGGGTAATGAATCTAATCATGTTTGTGCAGACGGTAGTCCGTATGTACCCGCGAGCAACGATATCATTATTTTGATATTAAAATAATATATAATTGGATGTTATATCATATATACAGAATAATTATATTGTTATATTTATTATTTAATACAATTACACATCATTATCATACACATCAAAATAATTATGTTTTGAATAACAATTACACCACGACGTGTAGAAGGTAAGTCGTACAGACACACTTATGGTGACATGTCATTCAAAGGATGGATAATATAATAAATATGGTTGTAACATATTTATAATATCATCATAGTATATATAATATACTAGATTTATTATTTTAGAAATTATATAAGAATGAAATAAGAAGTTGAGTAAGAAAGGAACATGAAAGTGGGTGGTGAAAACATTATCTCTTCTTCAGGTTCTTTTTTTTGATTTGATCAAAAGGTCCCATAGATTGGATTTCTGACAAAATAAAGGCCTCTAGTTTGAAGTGAGGGATGTTTAGGGGATAATTGGGTAGCTTTTGGCCGAACCAAAAGGCTTTTACAGTATGAAATATATGATAGTGGTGGTGTCCTTTTATAAATGGAGGAGGTTCTCTTCGGAAAAAAACATAAATTAATAATTTATAATAATTTCATAGTTGGTTTCTAATGCCTCCAAAGTGAACTATTCAATGTATAATGTGTTTATGGGTCAGAACCCCCTCATCCAATAGATTTTAGAGAAGTTTGGAGAAATATATTAACCATATAATTTAAATTTAACTTGTTGTTAAATAGTTTTACATTTACCATGTCAATTTTTAATTTTATATTATATGGTCAATAAAAAAACTATATACTTCCAATAAACCCCCAAGTGGTCCATTAATGATAATACTATCATTATATAAGTCCGTTGGCCGAACCATAGATTATTAGGATACAAATATCAATTTATAATATAATATTTGTTTTAAAAACTCATTTTTGTCTATTTTGACAATATTTAATAATTGATTTATGTTAAAGTCATGAAAAATTTATTAAGTCAAATAAAATTCATTAATGAAATAATAAAATGTCATATTAACCAATAAAAATTGTGGATTACATCAAAACATTCAAATTATATTTATTTTAACATTTATATTACTAATTATTTCATTCTTTCACTAATTAGGAAAATGCTACATCATTATTGTGTCATAAATAAATTTAATTATTCAATCTCTAAAAATTACAAATAAAAATACCATTATGTATAAAATATTTTTATCTTTTTAAATAATATTTAAAGTCGAAAATATAACATATATAACCCTATGTAAAAAGGTTTTCCATATAAGATATATGGTTATGTGATTTTTTATTTACTTAAACTATATTAATATAATATGTCATTATCACTTAAAAGTGTATCCATGGGGTACCAAAATCGTCCCAAAGATGACCATGGTTGGAAATGAATCAAACAATAGTGTTAGGACATGTTTTATATTAATTTAGTATTATTATAATATTATTTTGTTTACCTTTATTTACGGGATTGGCCTTTTAACCATAGTAAATAAAATATTTAACGAAATAAATATTCAAAATATTTAAAAATAAAAGTTACCTATTTACACAATTCGAACCTCCTGATTGTTAATATGGAATCCATTTTTCTAAATTCAAAATATAGAAGTTGCAGAAATTAATTTAAAAATAACTCTATTTGTTAAAACAAAAAGAGTGTTTTTAAGAGATAACAACTATAAAAAGAATGGCACATACTTATGTCCAGTTTAAATGTGAAATTATGCCCAATGACCAACATTAAATTAAATTGTAAAAATATAATCTAACTGTACTCTAAAATCACTCAAATTCATAATTTACAACTATTAATTATTTTGATTAAAAATGTTCTTTTTAATAACAATTTAGTATTTTTCACTATTCATCAAATTATGAATGTTATCCGAAAAGTACCGAAAATTCACCCTAAGATAATTTTGATATTATGAATTGAAAAAATAAGTCCATTTTTAAAGATAAAATGTATAAAATTTGAAATAATGTGTAATAATATTCATAACGACTAGTTTGATTGGTTGTGGTGTGTATTAGAACTCGAAGTTGCATACAACACACACAACATTATTATTCAAAGGGAAATGTATCGTGGAATCTTTGGGGTGTTACAATTATCTTTTTAATAAATTATAATTTTATTTAAAAATTAATGTTTTCATGTATAGATTTTTTTTTGATAAAATGGATTTCATCATTGAATTATACACAAAGATAAAATGTTAGGGTGAATTTTTGTGATTTTTATGAAATAATTTTTTTTCATGAATATTGGAATATTGTAAATTACTATATATATACATTACATGTTATACACACTATTACTAGAATCTGTGATGATGTACGGACACATGGTTCAATCTCACAAGATCACATTACTTTTTCAAGTCAAAAGAATCAAGGCAATTCATTTTATTGGGAGAAATATTAAACTAATAATTAAAATAGTAGAAAAACCCTCATACTCTCCACAAATAAATACCACCCTATCCCCTAGTCCTCTCACAAATCTCAAGATTTTTGAGTTGTATAAATTCTAACTAATACCATTACCATTAATCTTCCCCACACCCAATCTTTTCTAGTCTCACCAAAATTCTACAACCAAAGGCATTAATGAGTATCTCAAGGAGAAGAGATAAAGAGATAAAATTCATCTTTTATTTTCTTGTGTTTTCATTTCAATTGTGTTATTTTATTATATTTTTTAATCTACACGTATCTAATAAGCCTGAAATATCACTTATTATATATATTCTGAGTTTTTATTATTTTTATATAATAATTCATCATCATTATTCATCTCCTATTCCACTTATTCTAAAAATAAAATCACTATCACGATGTGTTGATTTACCGACATCGTGGACGATGTGTCATAAATTTCCTTTTCATCCAACAATTACGGTTTTAAAAACATTTAATGGTTGAAAAATATATTAATTTTTTTATATGACCTTCCATGTGATCTATACTTATCTTATATTTATACTATTTAAGGAATATGATGAAACCAGTTTGTGATTCTCAAAGAACTGCCAAATGATCTAATCAAAAATCAATAATTATTTATCTAATGATTCATCCTAATAAAATATAATTATAATGATTTATCTCATCATATAAAGTTATGGGTACATATTAACACTATTTCAATCCAATTCAAGAGTATCCCATTCATTCTATAAGAATATCCTCTATGAACCGACTATTGAAATCATGTAATGAACGCACCTGTAACAATGGAAATAAAAATTTATTACTAATAAATGGGTCGAATGTTGTTATAAAAGTATCATATAAGTTTTTATTTACACGGTTATATTTCATTAAAACATTAATAACACCCTTTTAATTATTATATAGGAGGTGTAATCATGTTTTAATTAAGATGAATCAGATGTAAGGGAATTCGTAGTCCAATTTTCTCTTCTTTGGGTTAACCTTCTACATTATTCTGACTGAAAGTTATATTTTATTAATATTTAACAAAAACGAGAAAAATTTAATAAAACCCTTAAAGGGGATGGAAATGGTGAAGACCAAGGGCATCCCCTCTAACCACACACTGACATTCTAGGGGAAGAGAGAGGAGGCTATCAAAAACCACAAGAGGATCCTCCTGACTGCCCTGGCGGGCCAGCAAATCGGCTATGAAGTTAGCTTCTATCCAGCTGTGATGGATAAGCCTTCCATGGTTGGATTCTGCCTTGCACCTTCGAATAATGTAAGTCAAGTCCCAAGGAATCCCAAACCTTCCTTGTACTGCCTTAACCAGGACCTCTGAATCAGATTCAATTTCTGAAACTGCCAATCCCTTCTCCTTGCAGATCAAAAGGCCTGAGATAAGGGCTCGACCCTCTGCCCTCAAGGAATTTCCTGGTCCATAAAAAGCACTAAAGGCAACGTACACTGATCCCCAACAGTCTCGCAGCAAGACTCCACCCCTCATTACTCCCTCCATGCAAGAACCATCAATATTAAATTTCAACCCAAGTTTAGGTGGCTGCCATTTTATCCAACAACCATGCATCTTTTGAGGTCTGCAAGGTTTCCCAAGGAAGTTACAAACCTCCACCGAATCCCTACCCCCTTTAATCAAGGATGCCAACTCCGCAACGAGAGTTCTTAGTCTGATCAATAGGGATAAGGTAGACTTTTTAGATCCCAATCTAACTTGATTGCGTGCCTCCCATAGGACCCAAAAAACAGCCACCAAGACAACGGCCCTAATGGACCTTTCCATAGTCCTGTCTTGAGTTCCCAAGAACCATGCAGCCACAAACTCTGAACAGGTCCCAAGAATTCCATCGTTGACTAGTGAGTTGGAGAAAGAGGACCAAAGAATAGAGGCCCATTGTCCATTGAAAAAAATATGTACCGCCGATTCAGTCCTTGGAAAATCACAACAGAAACACCGCGATTCCAAACATATTCCCTTCCTCTGTATATTCTCCTCAGTTGGTAATGCATTGTTGATAACTCTCCACACTAAGAAATTCATCCTCATCGGAATCTTCTTACACCAAAAGAACTGTCCCCTTCCACTGAGGATCCCACTGTCTGGAGAATCTTTCTGTAGTCGCGGGTGTTGAATCTGCCCGAAACAGCCTCCATAAAGCAGCATGTATCCGGTTCTCTACTCAAGACGATATCTGTAAACATGTCCAGCTGAGTGGGACTCAACGCCGCCTGTATAACAACGGACTGAATACAAGCTTCCCTGAAGGACACTTCAGGAAACAGACAACCTTCAGAGGTGATAATCTCACCCGCCCAATAATCATGCCAGAAACTAATATCCATGTTACATATAATCCACCTGGAACATCCCCTAAGCACCCCTATATGATCGAACATACATTTGGCCAGCCTCGTTGCCCCCTGCATGTTGCATTCCTCGCCCCAGCCGTATCTCCCCTTGAAAAATGTTGCCCAAAGTGACTCTCCTGCAATAACCTCCCATGCAAGCCGTTCTTGTAGCCCGAGAATAGTATCTCTAATATCATGCAGACCAACACCTCCTTCATCAACTAGGCGTTCCATCCTTCTCCTTGAGGCCCAGTGACAACGCCCTTCTGTCTTGGCATCCCAAAGAAACGCAGTCAGTATACTTTCCATTTTCTGAATTGTGCCCTTCGGTGGCTTCACAACAGAGAACACATGCATGGGTATAGAGAGGAGCACACTATTTATCAGCATGATCCGACCTCCAAATGACAGGAGTTGGTTCTTCCAGTTCATGATCCTTCACAATAAATGATCCATAATTCCGAAGAAGAGTAGCTTCCTGACCCGTCTATATGACAGTGGAACCCCAAGGTAGAGAATAGGAAATTGCTTCTGATTGCACCCAGTAATCCTCTGAATTACTCTACAGCGTGGTCTCGAGCACTTCGAAGAGATAAACACATTACTCTTCGCAAAATTGATAGATTGGCCACTGAGATGATTATAACTAGCCATTAAGCCTCTAAAATGATTTAAGGAACTACTCCAACCATTCATGAAAAATAGAATATCGACAGAAAACATCAAATGAGTGATATTCCCTGGGTTCCCCTTGCCCACGTACGGCTTTTGTTTTCCTTCTAACAGACTATTATTCAGATTCCTAGAAAAAGAATCTTGTGCAATGACAAACAAGGATGGGGATAAAGGGTCACCTTGTCTCACGCCCCGGACAGTTTTGAAGAAACCAAAGATCCTCTCCATCATTGCCACCGAGATCCATGGTGAGTAGTAGCACCTAAAACATAAATCACAGAAACGTTCCTGGAACCCGAAACCCCTCATTACCCTGATAATGAAGCTCCATTCCATTTGATCATAAGCTTTGTTCATGTCGACTTGAATGATGATATTAGAACCAACCATCCGCCTGTTGACATCCTGAAGCAGTTCACTTGCAATACGCATTGCCCCCTGTATATTGCGGCCCTGAATAAACCCGTGTTGCTCAGCCAAGACCACTTTGGGTAAGAGTTTTGCGAGTCTTCTCCCAATCACCGTGGCTAAGATCTTATAAGACACATTACAGAGGCAAATGGGGATGAAATAATTTTATTTATAGTGTACATACATATTAATTTCATTCTATTAATTTATCATCTCAATTATATGATATACGTATGGGACCATCCTTTAAAAATAATCTTTCAATACTATATTTTAGAAAATTCAAATGAAAAATTTTATGAAACAATTCTTGTTTCTTGATAATTTCATAGTTCTTCAGAAATTAATATAATTAATGGTGGGACCAATATCTTCCACAAAATCATTGGTTATGTGTATTTTGGAGGTTAGTCGTATGTTTACTCCCACCATAACAGTGATTGTTACCCCATAAGGTACATCTGAGGGTTACATTGTTAAGTATCCATGGGGTTTACATATAATAAGGTAGTCACAAGGGATAAAATACAATTAATAATATCACATGATACCCTTTGGTTATATATATTTTCTTTATTGTTTTATTGAAATATGAAATTTCACAATGTTAGTATATATGGGAGAGAATTATATCGCCGATAAAATGATTTCATATGTTAATAAGTATTAACAGAATAATGGATTCTATTATTATTTTTATATCCCTTACTAATATTTTTATTCTTAACCCATGATTGTAAATTATTTCACATGTTTTATGGATGTGTAAGAGTAATAAAGAAGTTATGTTATATTTTATGATTATTTTTCAATGAAATCATTTAAATTTATTTGTTAAATTAATATGTTTTTGAAGAAATGGATACATTTTTAATGGTACCCACATTGTATTCATGTGGGTTGACCATTATGAGACATTCCTAAATTTATTTAACACTAAATTAAACATTTTTTCATAAATTTAAAGATGTTGAATCTAGTTGAAATAGCTAGATTATGTAATTTTCAAGTCCATATCCTTATAATACCCATCATATCATCGAAAACAATAACAAGTAATGGAATAATTATTATTGGTTCATATGAAATGGGTCATAATGAAATAAAATAACTAATACCATGAGATCATAACAATGGAATAAATTGTGTAATTGTTTCTCACACATTACCATCAAAAATAATTTACAGTTTAGTCATGGCACACTTGTAAAGATGTCCTAGTTTATTGGCAGTAATCCAAAAAACACCAGAGAAGTCATCTATTACCACAAAGGAATTATTTGTAGAATAAATCCATTTCTAATATGATTTCACTCCCTATTATATTAACTCCAATATAATTATATATTAATCATTATAAATAAATTATATGGATAAATAGGTCCCAATAATCACCTAATAAAAAAACATCGGTATGGGTGCCCTAAAAACATAAAACAATCATCATATCATAATTCATGAAATGAAATTGATTTCATAAACATTTAATAATATCCATAAATATGTATAAGTGAGAGTATTAAAAATTTTAACAGCATTTCATCATATAATTGGGATATAAAATATGTGTCTTTCAAAACCATTTCATCATTGTCTAACCCATGGATGATAATCATTTTTCATTAACATCACTCCAACATAAACCATTCAGATAATTTGAAATAATAGTGTCCTTTTATAATATCCCTAATAAGTCACAGGTAATATAAATACTTATCATTTTATATGTAACATTATTTCAAATAATAATTTATATAATTTCATTAGGAAAAAAATTCAACATTGAAAATAAATTTTAACACATAATTTTTTTTCAAAATAATTATTTGGAAATGAATCATTGAATCTTATAATGGAATGGTTATATAATTGAGTGATTTTAATTTTTAAAATTCCCTCCATGTTGTAAACATTATAATAACAGATCCCTTAACATTTTCAAAAAAGTTTAATGAAAAAAATATAAAAAATTGACATGAAGATCAATTATAATTTTTGTTAACAATTGAACCTTATATAAAATTTCTATTAATATTTCCTTTGTATATTTTTTTAAAATATATTTTGAAATCACATTTTGAAATCAATGTTTTAGAATGAACATTATTTTCTATGGGAGATAGAAATAATGTATCATTTCAAAAAAAAATATTTTGAAATAAAAACAATATAAAGAGTGTGAAATATATTAAAAATAAATATTATAATGAAATAACATGGGTTGATTAAAATAGGCCAGTTCAATGAGATCTGAATAAGAATTGATTATCAAAAAATTATTACAATAAAAAATCTCAATAAATGATGAAATTGTAACAAACAATATTTACCACTTTTTCTACATTGAATTGTAATCCCCATAATAGAATAAATTTAAATGAAACATAAAATATCATATGAATAAATTAATAAATTAATTTTGTTGGTTAATGGTATTTATATACACATCAAAGAAGAATATGGTCCTATAACTATGCAGAAGTCTCAATGATGTAAAACTAATTCAAAAAATATTATTGCATTCGTTATGTTTAACCCATAAACCTGATGAAATATAGATCATAAATTTGAAATATAAAAACAAAAAATTATCCTAATAAAAAAAATTAACTACCTTTATGGGATGTATAAACATCAAATAAAATAAATATCTTTTGAATATGGCATGTGTCTCATTCATTTAAAAAGTGAGATGGAAATTTCATAAAATAAGTCTTGGCAGAATTTGTACACATTCAAACCTTATGTATATTAAATATAGGATTATTATATATCTATTATAGAAAAATAAATATATATTTAAATTTAAATCGTTCCAAATATTATTTTCTTATGAAATTTTATTTCCTATTTATTAATAATTCCATATTGATGTAATGTTTTGGGAAATAAATGTTATGTTTTTTATGAATGTTATGATTTTTTTATTTTTCGTTCTGTAA
The DNA here is from genome assembly GCA_963277665.1 of Viscum album. NCBI lineage: Eukaryota > Viridiplantae > Streptophyta > Magnoliopsida > Santalales > Viscaceae > Viscum > Viscum album. The sequence goes on from OY728153.1 coordinate 783,484,871, forward strand.
AATTGATAATTGTTAAATAATTTACATAAATTTATATAGATTATAAATATTACAAATATTCCTTATATATTATGTTAATATAATCCATAAGTTATATAGATAGAAATTCAAATACTTACATCATGGAGATGGATGGTTTTATATTCACATCAATGCTATTACCATTTTGTTGATGGATTTATTGAAAAAAATATAATTTATATATTAAAATTAATTAAACGTTTTAAAATAACATATATCACATTATTTCATTAAAAACCATCATTATTACCTTCTATATATTTCATGAACGAATAGTATTACCTTGCATGGTGGTAGTCTATTGTACACACAATTGAAATTATTGTATTCCCACGTTATAGATGGTATGATGGAATATGTGAAATAATAATTTATGGATATTAATAATATAATTAATATAAAATATAAAATTTCATACATAATTATATTTATCTATGATGAGGGGTGACATAAAAGGAATAATATCAATTAACTAGGTGATTGTTCTATGTACACAAGAAGGATTATTTCATATACATTTTGATAGATGTTGAGATGGTTTAAGGTCATTACATTATCATAAAAACATATTAATATATAAATGATAATTATTTTATTATGTCACAATTTATAATTATTAAATTATGGAGGTGGGGGATGAAATAAATAAAATATTGTTTTCGTGTCCTATCTCTTCTTTTGAAAACATATTTTGTGTTCCTTCGAAAGAATTTGATGGATGTATTAATGACAATAAAAATTACACTAGAATGGGAGGATTTATTTTGTGATGTTAAATAGAATTTTTTTTGATCCAAATGATATTGGATGTGAAAATATGTGAGGGTTAGTGATGGTTGTATATAAGCGAGTTGACTAGCACATATTATATTTCTAGAAACGAAATGGTATAATAAGGTATTTGAAATGAAAAAATGTTCTAATGTATACCTTTATCCATACAAGAAGATGAATTGTAAAAATATTTCCATCGAATTGGTTATGGTAAATTTTTGGTTGGTATCTTACCCTTATAATTTTATTTTATCCTACGGAAATCTCATTTTTACCGAAAATGCGGTTAATATAATTACTCATTTTTTAATACATTATGGTATGAAATTAATTTTAACATACACAAAAATAAAAATTATTCTCATTAAAAATATGAAATATATTTTCTCAATTTACATTTATAAAATTTGTAAATTTTTATTTAAAATTATTTGTATGGATGCGATGATAAGGGGGTTTTCAAAAAAAATTCAAATGTTTTAAATATTTTTATATCAAAAATACGTTTAAAATTTATTAAAAATTCATTAATTGTATATAATGTAATATTATTGAATTAATTTAAATTTTATTCCAGTTTTATGAAAAATATTAAATCCTATAAATTATTCAAATAAAAAAATGTTATCAATAATAATCCTTATTTTCCAATATTCATTGAAAGACATATATTTTTAGATGAATAATTTTATTTAAACCTGTACTAATTTTGAATACATTATTTAAAAAATAATTTTCTTATCAATTCATTTTAAATGAAATTATTAAAATAATTTTATTTTTAATCAAAATAAAAAAAATTCTTATCAAAATATTATTTTTGAAACATATAAATACTTTTCTAAAAATAAAGAAAAATTATATAATTATATTATATAAAATATTTATATAAAATATTAAAACATTATTTATTACTATCAATATATATATAATTAACTTCTCGTTGTTTATATAAAAATACTAAAAAAATATCATGGTTTTTTAAAACTATGGGTTTCCAGTAATGTTTGGAAAACACATTGTTTCTTTAATCGAATATGGAAAGTAAATAAATTTTACTTGAAAATAATAATCAATAAAGAAACACATGATACATTATTCCAACTCGTAAAAAGAAATATTTCCTCGAAATTCTTTACCCTAATACCAAAAAATTATGGTACATTCTCCTCATCAAATCCTTATGTTTCCACATAACATTATCAAAATAATAGTATCGTTACAAAACATTTACAATGGGTGTGGCCTTGTATCACCTCACATTCTCTCTAGGATCTAGAAACTTGAATGGATATTTCTCATAATAAAAATCCTTCTCTAATGGTATAACTGCAAGGTTCAATACATGTGAAGAATCTATTATGTACATCCATAATCGAGATACATGGAACACATTGTTTACATGAGATATGTTTAGTAGAAGTAACAATTGATAATATACCATCTTGATATGTTTAATAAATTCAATAGAATCAATATACTGAGTGAATATAATTCAATTCTCTTAGAATATCAATACCTTTCTCCATATAAAAATGTTCAGAAACACATTTTCACCAACATCAAATTTGAGTTTCTCAAAGTGATTTCTAATATATCCTTCCTTCCAAATCATAGATTATTTGATGTCTTATAAAAATTATCTAACATTATATGTACTTTATTCAACAATATAAAGTTACAACTCCTTACTTTCTCCAGCTTCATGATAATACATTGGATCTATACACTTTTTTCCATAGAGAGAATAATAAGGAGCATTCTGAATGATCATGAAGAAACTAATATTGTATAAAAATTCAATTATATGAGGGTATTGATACAAAAATATTAAAATATAAAGAACAATGACAGAAAATATAATCTAGTGTTTGAATGATTCTCTTAGGATAACTATCTAATTGACTATTTTATTCTGTAATGAAACTCAAATCACTATTAAGAGCATGATTAATAATTCTAAAGAAAAATGAGTTAATCCTCATATCATGACTACATACAGTTTCATTTGGTACTCTACGAATCATTTCCACATAAATAATTTTTATCCTTGAAATATTATTTGGGGTGAAATCATCTTTGATTATTATTATGTTTGTTTATTGTGTAAGGAATCTTGCTACAACCCAATTAACATTATTTCATTTAGAAATTTTGGGGGTTCTGATGAAAATATATAGGTTGATGTGTCTCCTATTATATTATATTATTGTAATATATGTAATATCACAATATAATTTTGTCTCATAGACATAACATGTTGATATATAAATCAAAATCATGATAACACTATAATATCTATTTTTATAACAAACAAACAACAAAATTCTCACCAAATATCATCACCATACAACAACACCACTCTAACCCTCCATCATACATACATTAAAAAACTCACAACTATTTAAAAGAATGAATACTTCATTCCGCAATCATACAAATTAGTTAATTTATACAAAATTTCAATATATTATTTAATTTATGAAAAATTGAATCTCCCGCACAATTATAGTTACATTGCAGAATAATTCATCATGATTATGAATAAGGACCACCAATTATCATGTTTAAAAACATTATTAAAAATACTAAATACTGAAAATCACATCACATAAAGTGAAAAAATAATAAAATAACATGGTACATTAATCACATAAAAAAAGTTAAAATAAAAACATGGCACTGCTACGGGTACTGGGAACACATATATGTATCTTTATCCAAAGTACTCTCGACTAGGAAAATATGAATCTGCATTATGTGAATCATGGAAATGGTTCTCATGTGATGTTATTTTTCATATAGATCAGGTAACTATATTCTCTTGTCAAATAACATCTCATATTTCCCGATATAAAAAATATCAAACGACAATGTCATGGGAGTATCCCTGAAGATATCTGAGAGAGAAAAATTTGTTAATCAAATAAAAAATACTCTCATTCCGTGGTGAAAATTCCCACGGATATTCCTTCTCAAATAACGTTCGCCATCACCCCAAAACTCTATAAAATAAAATGATATTGATCACACACCCTATTAAAAATTTATTTCCAATCATGAGTGGGATTATTTCAATAAACCATTGTCCCCATCCTTAAACACATCGTGTCACCTCTAGATATCATTGTAAAACATAAGCTAGTAAAAAATTGATTTAATAATCGTTCAAAACAAATGAAAAATTTCTAATGTGCCATGAATCTAATTTGGTCCCTAAATACATTCATCCTCATCCGCTGTCTAACAAAATGTAGAATGTATCATTGTATGATACACAACCTATAATAGGGCCTTTCTGATGTAAGATTGTTTTATTTTATTTTAGGAAACTCTTATGATTTTATTTTTTATCTATATGATTCAATTAATCCTTAGATTCAATCCTATAACATGTCATATAGTGTGTAAATTTACTACTCTATCTGATAGTCTAACTCTGGATGGGATGTAGTGCTATGGTGGAACGGATTTCCAAAATAATGTTGTAATCCCACCTTGACTAATGAGTTTAAATTTGAATCTTCAAATGATACAATAGATATCCAAAATAAATGAAATGACCTGACATAATCCACATACCTCTTATGAAAATCATTCATTTGGATGGGCACATTTATTTCTAAGAAGTGTGTCAATGCATTAATCTAAAACTTGATCTCTTAGACAATATCACAAAACCCCTATGATTGGGGTTTCCATGTAATTAAATCCATCTTATTTTTATACTATATCTAAAAAGGGACATCCAAAATAGGAAAAAACTATAAGGAACATGATGCACTATTTTTTGAGTAAAAATTAAACGATTTTCTTCAAACTCCCCCACATACCATTTCAACCCTGGAGACCAATACTTCATACTCATACCATGATACATATTAGAATTCGTGGGTGTACATACAATGGAGATCTAGAAAATTCACAATGGAGTCAATCAAATTTCACTACCAGGATAGAAAAACATCCAAGAAACAACATCTAATTCGGAATATTGTCTAATCACCCCTCTGAAGCATCACTAAAGATGACATGATAATTCATCACATCAACCTCTTTGAATACCAAATAAGAATCCTACACCTATATGAATAAACAATACTATATTTACATATGAGTAAAAAATAATTTACCATCATCCACCACTAAATCTATGTGAAATGATTGTAAATCCTGCATTTATCCCCACACATCCTTATACCATCCAAAGGCCCATATGCCTTCAAAATTTTTTATTTAAAAGAAAAAACCCCTTTTAAAGGAAGAATGTGGGAAACCCATACAAACACCAATGACATAAAACAAATAATTACATGAAGGTAAAGTGATTCAAACCAACCAAAAAACATAGAGCTAACCATCCACAACAATTGATCGTGAAAGAGCTTTCCACCATTGCAAGGCTGAACAAATAGCAGGTGTCTCATTTCAAAGCATATGCCTTATCCGATGAAAGACGTCATATGCTCTCAAACATCCAAATCCATAATGATCTGCGATGATGAACAACTATCTCTGGAACCACCTCTGAAGCATGATCCACGTGGTCGAGTTCGGGTGCATCACCGTTCCAGCAGCCCACACAAATCCTTTAACCTCTTCGAGAAACCAAATGTCCGCTAATAAATGGTCATCCTGGACCCAAATGACTTTTTACTTAGACACCCCCACCACCACAACCACAGAAGCCCAGAATTCCATCCAAAGAACACATGTTCAAGCCATCGTCACCTAGGACTTGATGACCCAACCCCGCCTTGTGGGACTACAACCAATGATGGAATATGGGTCATCCTGAAATAGAAACGATGCTGTGGGCATGGATCTGCTCCAATTAGAACTGCAAATGCACCCTCACCATATTCCACCACGCCTCACAATAACAAGAATGATAAATACCATCACATTGAACCAGGAAAACCAACACCTGATCCAGCCTGTAGAAAAAATTCACACCATCACCAAATTAATGGTTTGCAAAATCTTAGATAATCTGGAACATAAAACCCCGTTTGTAGCCATGCGGATCCAACCCTGAGCTGCACTGGACTTTCGCTGGAGTAAAACCATGGATACACCGGATGAGCCAATCATCTGGAACTAGTAGATAATGGCCACCCTATGTATCAATACCGTCGGAGGAGGAAGATCAAATTGGTCAAACCGCCGAAGCGCCTCCAAGAAGTGGTGGTACCGAATTTATTCATTACCAAACTGCGCCATGCCGATCGTCAGGGCTCCACCGAGGTGAACCCACAACCACCATAGAAAACTCCTACCGAATCTCCTCCAAGAATAAGTGGTTCCAATCCTCATTGACTAGAAATATTCACCAAGCCAACCACCCGAGCTCCTCCGATAACAATGCAGCTACACAAGCAACATCCTGCAATGACATTCTACTCAATACATTGGACACAAAATTATCATTCTCCAATTTTTAGGTGATATAATATTCGTAGTCCTAATAAAACTATATCCAAAGACACTACTAATATGTTATACCTCATTGAGTAAATATATATATTATGATATTATTATCCATGAAGACCGCAATGATCTACCCAATGATGATATTTCATTACAATATCAACATAAACAGAACTTTTTCTCTCTCTAGGTCATTGGAGGCATGGTTCCTCTCACGATGGTTCAAGAACCAAGGCAAATAAGATGTCACTTCCATAAAAAACACTAACACACATCTTATGATGATACAATAAGTGTGAATAATATACAAAAATACCACTCCCTCATTAGGTAGGTGAATCATTTGATCACTATCCCATATCTTCTTAGGGTAATTTAATCCTTCCTATAACTGATCAGTTTACATAACAGATGGGGTTTTCCTAGTAAAAAATGTCAACATGGACACTACATGATATGATTTAATGAAATCCTAAGATAATATATTATAGTAAAACTAAATCCAAGAACATATTCCACATTCAATTGTGTATCCCAAGAATCATATACATGGAATTTCGATTGGTCCTCTATCAGAACCTAATAAGACACAACATACCTTAAGAAATCAACCTATCATCATCATAAAATACATATGAGATCATTCAATTAAAATGTTAGTGTCAATGGAACTGTAAAATAACTATGATTTTTTATCCATTGTCTATATATTACAATGTGTAAATCATGATATCATGGATCAATAAGATAATGATATTTTATATGAACATATAGAACATGATGTTCATAAACCCCATGAAAATAGAAGGTTCATTCATATCTCAAAATGGAATGAGGATAAACACGATCTTCTTATGCCTACTTCTGAATTCATTCATTAGTATATCTACCTAATAAAACCAAAACTAGTTATATCTGAACCATGGGTAGTCCATATAATACTAACTAACCACACATATCATGTTAGTGAGATCGTATAACCTTATAATAGTGTAATGGATGATTAATTTTAAATGATTCATCATCTGATAGTATATGCATCCATCATCATGGAAAACAAAATTTGATCACCCCATAATAAAACAGAAGATATATTGAAACCCTTATATATCAAATCATCTATATAAATCCCCAAATATCACAACTTAGAAGGTTCTATTTTATATTGATCCATTTAAATCAGTGAAACATAAGTTCTGAGGTCTATCTCGAAATCAAAAAAACATTATTGATGCAACATCACAAAAAATATAGTAAAATATCCATAAACTCACTAATGACCTTGCAGATATCCATTATCCAAACATTTACTAACTTCACCATAAACAAAACCATAAATAAATTATGGGTCTCCACACAATTACATCACAACTAAAAAATATTCTCACTAATGATAAAAAGATGATGTACATTAACATTCATGAAAACTAATATCTTCCAAAATAATTCGATGATATCACATTGGGAATACAACAAATCTAATTTTAGGATAACTTTATATATCATCATCTATAGAAAGTAAATATCCCCATGGGACTTGTGAGGTCCCATAACAAGTATAAATACATGGAAGACATCATATATTCTTCTCAATCCTCATTGAAGAATAGTTAGAAAATAAAGAATTAGAATCCTCTTAATATTATGTATTCTATCATGGAAAATTTAATGTTCATAAATTGAGTGTGAATCTCTTATATGAAACAATCCACAATCCAAGGTAGATGACAATATGAGAGTATGCCAAAATATAGAAACACCCACATGGTTGGATGGCTCCACTATATGAAAAAACATGCCTAGATTTTATACCTCTCAACTAATGACCACCAACATGAAAATATTATGTTAATGGTCCTTGAAAAAGAGGATTGTCATAATATTATAATAAACTCACTCTGTCTCACATCAGTATAGTATATTCCTTAAAACCATGTTATTGAAACGGTCTCAATGGAAGCTATTTTTGATTCTATATATGAACTTATAAACCTCTATGAAACTATGTTCAGGGATCCACTACAATGACATTATATCACTAGAAAAATCATTGAAAACAATTTCCCTATAATGTAGTAAGGGAAACTGATGAGTTGGACACCCCTCCGTTCGAAAACTCAATTTCATTGTGCATTAGTCATTTCCTAATAACTGTGCATCATGAGGATCTATGATTGATCCCCTATTGTGGTAATCCTCCACTATATACAATCCTCACAATAATATTCATCTTCTTATGATACTCATGATGCATTGTAAATGTTGATACTAGATTGATGGTTAGATTACTATCTCAAAATATATATCACAAGACTCAATAATTATAAAATGATCCTAGTCGAAGGTAATAAGGGTTTTGAAAATTATTATCATAACAAACACTGAAATACCCCCATGATGATGGAATATAATATATTTAATCTTCTATTCCCACATGGTCAATGAACCTAACATTGACTAGAACTATTTATAAAAATAAATCTAAAAAACATAATTATACTTGTCAAATAGATACACTATCCACAAATGATATCTATATCTATTAATTTGGATAAATTCCAAACCAATATGATATTTATAGAGGGCTCATATCAAATTGAATGTGTTCTCGAGTTCCTCTATCTTGATCATTATCACTACAAATGAAATACTTACATCATGTGTCCCATAAGAAAACGGATGAAAAGAGACCATTTCCCACTACCATGACTATGTATCATCAATCATATCAAACCTATGTTGATCATATAGATAATTATAATGATCCCCATATCACTGATCAACATTCAGAATATGTAATAGATCCATAGATGAAAGAAAATTATTCCCCGTAGTGGAGATTTTTTAATATTCTTTTTAATTGAATTTATTTATTTTATCCTTCCACAAATCCCAATTCAAATAAGAAAATATGTCATGAAGATCTATGTACCAGTCCTATGAATGTAATAAAAAATTTGGTACACATAAAATGGTAATTTTATTGTCTTATATTCCATGAACTGTATCATTAGGGACCTATAATCATGTATCCTAGATAGTATACATAGAATATATCATTTAAAATATTCAACTATCTCTAATACCATAAATAATAACGAAATTATCTATATAATTAAATCATGACTCCAAACTATCTTTAAATGATCACCTTTTTACCACTCTATCACAACCCCCTCAAACATAAGATACCATAATGAAAGGAGAGATACAATGAACCCCAAGTCCTACCTCTAATAGGACTCTAGTAGGTGACATACACCAACTCAATAAAAATATCATAAAATTAGAGGAATTTCAATATATAATAATATATAATCACATGATAAGTTGACGCTGCTAAAATAAAATACATGTTATTATATAAAAATATATCAAATTCATCTCAGAATTTATGTATAAATATAAATGAGTAAGATAAAATCCACAGAATGTAAATATCTAAAATGAAATCTAAAGACGTGACCTATAAAATGTTCAAAATTGTATGATCTAGCTCTATCCATCACAATCCGCAAAATCCACAAGAAAACTAGGCAATTATTTTATATAACTTGTCTGAGAACTTATGTATAATCAATTGAAAAATCACTAAATCATATGAAAAAGTCAATGAATAATAAGAATACAACCCTATGAATAAAATAAAAATAAATTAAACAAACATGTATATTATCCATATCATCCTCCCCATGGCACAATCACTAAATAATTAAATCCATGTATTATAAAAATATAAGAGGGATATTAGTTCATGGTACCCCCATACCACTTCCCGATTCATTTTCAACTCTCACAGCCCAAGGCCATACGTCATGGAACTCACATACCATATGAATAACATTACAAGGACCCCAAAGCATGGTAGCACCAAATCATATCCTCAGAAAATTTGGAGGCCACCCAAATGAATAGTCATCTATGATGCCACACGCAGAAACATTGGTCATAAAAACACATCCATAAACAATGTAGTTTGGTATAGTGAACAAGAAATACATCAACCTTGTTCCCTCCTTTCACAACTTATGAACCCCACTATAGTCCTCCCCTTATCATGGTCAAATAGCATCCCATCTGAAGACACATGGTCCATCACATTTTTCACAAATAAAACCTTGACCAACATAGCCTGTAAATATCTAATCACTTGGAAGAGTGATTAGGGAAGTGGTGATAGTTATCCATCTGTCCAAATCAAAATAATGTAGAAAAAAATACCCTTTGTGAGAATATGGTTGTTGTCCCATAATTGTGGATGCTGGCTGGGTGAATTTATAAATTATAATTAAATATAAGTATATACATATATACATCACATATTGAACCTATGGGTTTACAAAAAGACTACATCCTTATCCAAATATTGGTAATTTCAATTACACTAAAACGTTAATAACATCACCTCTATACTCTAAAAGAATGTCCAAACATAAAAACACATCAAATATGAATTAATATTTTATAAATTGGGTTACTATCCACATTGTGAGAGGTGTATAATCATACAAGAAATATACCTAGGGAAAACATTTCATTAGCCAACTATATAATGTTATCCTATTTCGAATTTAGGGTGATGTCACCACAATCACAAAAAAATACATTAGTTTGAACATAGATCATATAGTTAAGAATAAATCCACTAATAGAAATAATTTTCACACATATATTAATCCCAGTTATTTGATCCAATAGAAAATAATATCAAATAAATAATATAAATTGAATCATTCCCATTTCATCCTTCAATTTCAATTTTCCCATTAATTAAAATAAAATTTACATTCACAACTATCCCCCATTAAAAATGATTAAACCCCTACATAATGATATTAAAAAGGGTAAAATTATGGATAACCTACCTTAATAAAGGTATGATAACTCTCTACACACCGCATCATAATGAGTAATCTCTATCAAACTATGTCCACATCAAGAGTTCATATACCAACCTACGCCTCGACCAGGAATCATCACAATTAATCCCACCTGATATGTAAAGACAAATCTACACCACCACATCAAATCTATAGGATATGAACAAGATGTCATAGAAAATTAAAATTAAAACGGAATTCCATATACCCCAACATGAATCCACCATATCTAATGAATCTAGGATGATATTTAAAGGTTGGCATTCCATTGAAATTCCCATATAGGTTTACACAACTAACGATGAGGAATTGTTACGGTAAAATGTAATGAATCAAATGAAAAAAAAGAATTAAAACCAAGAATTCATATATATAGTTTTGCATTTAACATATAAAAAATATGAATTCCACAGGGATATATAAAAATACCTCTTTCAACAAAATTCACATCACATTAATATAATTTAATTACATGTTATGATGTCCAGTTTCATGAAGTAAATTTGTATCGCCTATTTACTTTATTCCTTCGTACATGTCAGGATCCTACTGAATATATATTCCATGAACCATGAATTTATTTCATGTAATCAATTCACAATGACAATTTCATGCATCAGTACTATTACACCTCCAACCACCATTGATCCTCACCATGCCTCCTTTGAAACACATCAAAATCCCAGAACCAGCATTGTCTAGATCAATGAAGGAAACTACTGTTACAATGTCCAAATATAAGAACATTTAAGTTTATACAATGAGAAAATAAATAAAAAATTATATTAAAATAATATTTTCTTATTAAATAATTTTTTTACAACTATAAAAGAATAATCTTAATCTATAAAATGTATTAAGCATCCCATAAAAATATTAAATTCTAAAATTTGTTCTATTCATACCACATATATTTAATTATAAAATTTCGTACTCAATATTTAATTTAATATGTGATTATAGTAAATGTAAAAAACTTCTAAAAATAAAAACATATAATTTATAGAATTTCTGCTTAGAACATGAACATAACACAGAGAAATGGCAATGAAATGAAAATAGTATGATCATGTTAATGGAATAATGGAATATGAAAATTATATTATTATATCATGTAATATTTGTCTACAATATAATACAATACACCATAATCATAATTCAAGGCTCATTTCTTTTTCTAACATAGATGATCCTATATCACAGCGAATTAGATTCACTCCAAATATTAAAAAATTAATTTTTAAAGTCCAATGTTTGATTATGTTCAATGGAAAATATTAAATAAACAAGACATATAAATTGATACCTAATAAAATTCATGTCCATATAATATTGTTCATATAGTTCCCATATTATATTGTCGTTAGGTGAACCTCCCACGAGCTATACATTTTATTTCATGAATTTTAGACACTACACATTGAATTAGAGGGTCAGATAATATCATCCCTAAAAACATAAAAATATAACAATTCATTCATGTAAATTTTCCCAACATTAGGATAATTTTAAATTCATAATGAATATGCAGGAAATAACAATGTTTAAAGATGTATGTTACATAATAATGTCTTAAAGTCGTTCAAAATTCTATTTTGTAAATATTTTAAATATATGGGGTTTAATAATTTTTTGAAATTTAAACTATGATATATAAATATATTTATCCATAATTAATTTCAAACTGTCTTAAAAATTCATGATAATGGTTAGGGAGAGGTAAAAAAATTACTCATGGTTGTGATTGATTTTAAAATTAATTTATGGTCTTTAATGGATGGAAATGTAATATAATTTTCATTTTGACTAAAATTGAACATGGATTATTTTGTACTAAATTATAATTCATTAATAAATATATTCATTTTAAAAACGATATTCTAGATGCCACACCTATCATGAAATATGATGTCTTGATGTTCCCAATTTAGGTTTTTAAAAAAGTTTTTTTCAAATACAACATAATAACAAGGATATAAAAGATTATTTTTTATATAGGATGTTGCTTTTAGGAAGTTAACATGATATATACATATAATTAAGATTCCATTTGACTAGAGAACATCAGAGGGATGAGTAGAAAAAAGACAATAGATAAACTAAGATAAATCAGAATTATGTTTCCAATAAAATAGAAAAAAACTGTAGTATGTGCAATGAATAGGCAACCATGGGAAACTACAGTTAAAGTAGATGTTCATTATTCTCACAAATTATATAATATTGAAATATATAAAAATAAATTTAATGATTATAATAAAACATTTCACATTCCATAGTGTGATTTATTAGAGTATAAGAATATAAGAGATTTAAAAAGATTTTGTAAAACCATTGAAAATGAGAATCATTATGAATTAAGAATGAACATATGTTAGGAAATATCCATTCTTGATTTATAATAAGTAAGTAACAAACATGTGAGAGTAAAAAAATTTAATAATATATTAAATACGTTGAAATAAGTTAATATAATTATTTACAAATAAAAAAGGTTGTTGATGAACCATTCCAATGAAAACATGGAGTGTAATATGAAATATTTTTCATGGGGTGAAATTTTATAATATAAACAAAACCCATTTCCCAATTCATTCTATTCATGTCCCTAACATCTTAAAAAATCAATTATTATGGATATATATATTTTAGTGGACCATTATTATAATGACCATTTCTTTTCACACATTTACATTGCATTAAATTTGATTAATACTTAAAACATTATATGAAGAGATACCCAAAGATCATACTAGTTTGTGCATTTGGAACCATGGAATCATAAAAATAGATATAGAAGTGCACTAAATTATCTCTCCCTAGTTTTTTATAATTATAACCCTTATTAGACAGGAAAACAAAATGCATATCCTCATAAAGTAAATAATGAAACATAAAAAGGGTTGAGTTCAATTGCTCAATAAGTGTAAATAGGTGGCATATGTAAAAACAATCAAGAGAATATGGGTATAAGAAAATTATCATGAAAATATAATATCAAACCCTTTATATCAAATATCATATACATGAATCATGGAAGAATGAATATAATTAATAAGGAATGAATCATAAGTAATAAATAACATCACCCGAGAATGTGTAACATAAGAATAAAACATGGAATCATGATTGAAAAATCAGGATATTTAATGATTTCTATTGTATTCAATGAGTATATATCGAGATAATCTTAGAGGAAAAAATCCTTTTATGAACCGATTTCATATCACATTCTATACATGTATTACTAAACTGAGATCCATGTCTATTACAACCCTATAATACTGAACCATGCTCAAATCTTTTTCTAGATGTGTAATAATAAATAGATTTCATTTATCATTTAATCCATGTCAATCTCAAGAGATATTAATAATAACCAATGATTTTTTTTGGGTGATATAGTTCCCAACAATATCATAGTGAAATCACACGTACATGTTCCAGAAGATAATATATAACAATATAATAAACAATGAAATGAAATAGGTATTATAATCATGTAAACATTACCTTACATGTCGAAAGAGATTTTTTATAATAATTTCATCATATACATAACCCATGAATATGAGAGGTTTTCAAAATCATATAACATGTGAAATATAAACATGATTCATCAACATCATGCCATCAAATCATAAAACATATATAGAAATATTATGAATGGTCACATTTAATAATTTCCCTATAACAACATGAGTAAAAATAATTGATGTTTTCTTATATGTGAGGTAATTTTATTGATATTTTAAAACTATTTCATGAGGAAAAGATAATTCATGCTATGAAAATTAAATTTCCATACAAAAAATCTAATTGAAAACATTATTCATTGATAATAGGATTGGGAACACATAATGGAAGATATAAAAACCATAAAAGATTTGTTAAATCATTTTTTTATGAAGGTTGGATTCAAATATATTTTGAAAGTATTTTTCAAAACATTTTTTAAAACATTTTTAAAAACATTGTTTTTAAATACAACAGATTTATGACCATAGTGAGACAATAAAAATTTACATAAATTGTTATATTATGTACAGATTTCTATGAAATGGTACTAATAGATTAATATATCCAATGTATATATATATATAGAAAACACATGACTATTATTGAGATATGGATAGAAATATATCATCAATGGATATAGGAATGAAAACAATCTTGAAAGCAATGAGATTGTCTCAATAAACACAGTTAACATTGTAACATTAGAACATGCATTTATGTATGATAAGATAATTAAATTAAGAATAAAATTTCATGAAATAATTTACATTCATGATATAACATATAAAATGGATATATATAGACCTCTAAATATAACTTATTTCCTTACAAAAACAAGATCTCAAATACGGAAAAATGAGACCAAACTATTTTACAGATTTGTTGTCTATGAAACACAAACCCCGTGAAATAGAGACCATAAAATGGATATGTGAATAAAAATAAATTTATTTATATGATACATAGAATACATTAAATTGAAATACAAACACCACACAATAGAAAATTGTTTATAACATAGCATGTATCTCAAAAAATAAACGGTAGATGAAATACCCTTACCTATATGATTGACTCTTGTTGTACTCGATCAAACCAACATTATAATAAATATAAATTTATTAAAAAAAATTCACAAGACATTATTATTATATCTAATACCATCAATGGTTTTATTATGACTTTATATCACCCTCTTATTCACAATCATATGATATGGTTTCACTTTGGTTATTATTTCCATTATTATTCACATATGTTTTAATCAATAAAATATTTTTTATTAAAAATTTATATCATGCATATGAGAATGTAAACCATGATATAAATAGAATGCATATATCGTATATTTTTAATATAATAATATATATAATACATAATTATGAAATATAATACACCATTTTTGTTGACAGTAGGACGTACACATGCATGAATACTATTTCTATTTTATTTCTGAGTTGGGAGAATGAAAGTAAAAGAAATATATGTATATACATTCATAGACATATCAATATGAGCCTCTTCCTCCAATGTTCTCTCTTAGTGGTTCCCATGCTTCCAACATATGTGCATTAAAGGTATTGACAGCCGATAAAGGACTCACTCTTGTCGAGCCTAATAATGATGTGTGAAGGGTTGTCCACGTATCTCCCCATTTTGGATACGTGGAAGACACCGTGCACCCGGTGCAACTAAGGGGAATGTTCTAGGTAGTAGACAACCTCAGCAACACTAGTGAGGACCTGAAAGGATCCGATGATCATTATAGATAACTTGCTTCCCATGAAAAATATGAAAAAACCTCATCAAGGCTAGACCCATATAAATATGGGGTCAAAATCCTCAAACTCAAGAGCTCTCTGTCTCCTGTCAGCAGAAGACTTCTTCCTACTCTGTGCATTCATCATCTGCTCCTTGATGAACTACACATTCTCCAGGGTATCATATACCATCTCTGGTCCTATAAGTTCTAACTCCCCTGGGTCAATCCATCACAAATGTGATCTGCAATTTCAGTCATTCAGAGCCTCGATTGATACCATCCTAATGGTGGAGTGATAGTTGTTGTTGTATGAAAACTCCACCATGGGAAAGTGATCCTTCTAGGTGAAACTCATGTCGTGGATGTAAGAACATATCATGTCTTTGAGGGTCTGAATGGTCTGTTCAGTCTAGCCATCCATCTGAGGACGGAAGGCAGTGCTCAGACGAAGCTGCTTCTCGAAAGCCTCCTGCAACCCCTTCCAAAGTCGTGAAGTTTCTTATGCATCATGATCAGAGAAAATCATCAAGGGTACACCATGTAGTCACATAATCTCCAGCACATAAATCCATCCTGAGATCTCTATTGAACCCTTATATTTGATTAGTAGGAAGTGGGATGACTTGGTGAGTCAGTCGACGATCACCCAGATAGAATCATGACCCCTGGATGTACGTGGATGTCCTGTCATGAAGTCCATGGATATCCCATACCACTTCAACTCTATGAAATTTAAAGGCTGAACTAAGCATGTAGGTAACTGATCCTCCACATTCAATTGATGATAAGTGAGGTAGTGAGAGGAAAACACTATGACTACTTTCTTCATTCGCAGCCACCCATGCTATCATCAGAGGTCCTGGTACATCTTCACCACTCTTGGATGTACCGCTATAGGGGATGTGTGGAACTCTCTTTGCACATACTCCTGAATCGACACATATACCATGGTACGTCCACTAAAAAGGATGATGTGATCCCTACATTCAAAAAATCTATAAGGTTCATGCCCTGTGGATATATGAACTTGTCGAGCCTTTCAATCAGTGTCCCCAAGATGTGCCTTCCTGACTCACTGAAGAAGTGGGGGAGTGACTGTAAGAGACTGAAGGAATTCTTCTCTATCTTGATCCATAATGGACATCTGCAAAGCGGCCAGCTGCTCTGTCGCATCCCTTAAAATATGAATACCAGATCTCTTTCTGAGTGCATCTGCTACAATGATCCTCTTCCCAAGAGTACAGACTATCTCGATGTAATTTTAATGGAGGAACTCAAGCCGATTTTGATGTCTAAGGTTCAGGTTCTTCTGAGAGAAGATATAACTAAGACTCTTGTGATAATATTAGACTATAAAACGTTCTCCCATTAATTAAAATCGTCACATCATCAAGGTGAAGTCCACTATAGCTAACTCTAGGTCTTATGTTTCCTATTTATGCTTGTGTTGTCTCAATTTTCAAAAACAATATGCGATTACTTCTCGCTCCTGCATCTATACTCATCTGAGAACAGTCCCTATTGTGTCACAGTAGACTATGTACCCAACTCCTTCCTCTAGATTCCTCAAGATAGGGGGACTAATAAGCCTTTGTCGTAGATCTTCAAAAATCCATTGGAATCTCTATAAACACACTAAGGGTTTCCTCTTCTTCATCAAATCTATTGATGGTGAAGAAAGAATATAGAAATATGGAACTTACCTCGAGTAGTATGCGTCCAAACCCAAGAAACATGGTACCTACGCCATACTCCTCGGTAGCTCCCAAGAACGTAACACCTCAATCATTGATAGATCAACCACAAATCCAGCCTCCGAGATGACATTTCCTCAGAATTTAACATCTCAAATCCAGAACTTCCACTTTGAGAGCTAACCATAAAGTTGGTGATAATAGAGTGTGTCCAGATCTATCTACAAATGATAGGCATGCACCTCCCCAATAGAGGAGTATATCAGAATGTCATCGATGAAAACTACTAGCATTCTATCATGGTATTTCTGAAAGATCATGTTCCTGAGTCCCATTAACACTGCTAGAGTGTTGGTCATTCCGATTGGAATAACCAAGAACTCATAGTGGCCATACCAACATCTGAAATCCATATTTAGCACATCCTTTTCTGATAATCTGAGATTGTGATAGCCTTTACAATGGTATATCATAAAAAACAATCGTTCTCCCTTCAGCAGATCGAAGATGTCATTAATCCTCAGCAGTGGCTACTTGTTCTTCACGGTCGCCTAGTTCAGGCGCTGATAGTCAACACAAATTCTCAAGATCTGTCTTCTTGGGGAACAAAATCTGGGCTTCCAAAGGAAAAACACTAGGATGGATGAATCCATTCCCCTACAAGTCCTATAGCTTCACCTACATCTCATGAAGCTCCACGAGAGCCATATGATACGCCGATGTAGTTATTAGTGTTGTCTTGTGGTAGATTTCAATGTAAAAGTCCACCTCCATAGTTGAAGGTAGACCTAGAACTTCATCAGGGAAGAAATTCGCTTACTGGTCCACCACTATAGGATAACCTTGACTCTCCACATCAACCGCTTTGAGGGTAACACTAGCCAACTGATGATTAATCGACTTTACTCTCCTATGGGTAAGTCCTTCATGTGCTACAATGTCTCCCTTCTCACCGGTGAAGGTAGCCCAAGTCTCATCCTCATGGATACACTACACTTTTCGCCTAATAATGTCAATCTGGGCATGGATTTTAGATAACCAGTTCATACCAAAAAATGATCTCATAAGGACTCGACGCCACGACATGGAGATCACTACCAAAGCTCTTGCTTCGTAGAGTAAGCTCACACTGCCCACACTAGTGTGTAATCGTCGAATCCTCTATTTTAGGAATCTATATCCATAAGGATCGAGCCTACAGCTCAGTCGGAATCACTATGATCTGATCGAGCGAAGTGGAAATAAAATAATGAATGGAACCTGTGTCTATAAGTACTGCAACATAAGTGTAGTAGACACAGATCTTAACTCGTATCATCCATTGAGTGACATGATCATAGGGCTCGACTGCCAGGATTTGAGCTTGCCCCTATCCACCTTATCCTGGTGGTCTGGGTGGACCACTTGGTTGTGGTCACGGTAATATCTCGATTCTTCTCCCACTGCCTGCTACATGACCAACTCCTCTGCCACTTCCACCTACTCCCTGCGGACCTCCTCAGTTGATCCTATGACTTTTCCTGGGTGGTCCTTCGACTATCTGCTAATCATACGTACGAAGGTTTGGGAAATCACGGGCCATGTGACCCTGCTGTCACATGCATAACACTCTCTGCTCCTTGCATGAATTGCTCTGTCTCAGGTGACCCAAAAATCTAACCCTAAATCCTCCGGTCGTCCACCTCTACGTCTCGTCCTGTTGGACCTATGTGATATCTGTCTGCTGCCAGCTTCAGAAGACTTCTCGATGTGACACCCAGTGGTGTGTCTCTGTGCTGGTGACTGCTCAACAAGAAAACTCTCCACTAAGAGGTATCACTCTAACACCCCTTCCTACATCAGGATTCTATGATAAGTCATCGAATCCCTGATATCCCACCTGGGTCCCTGCTCAAATGTCTGGGCACTGAATAATAGTTCATGCACCATATTAGTGAAGTTGCATGAGACGTCGGTGAACCTCACTGAGTACTGATCCACAATCATGCTTCCATGCTGTAGATGATGAAGCTTCTGAATGTGCACTACGTGAAGGTGCGCTGGGACAATATTTACATGAAATAGGCTCTCTAAGTCTTCCTAGTGAAGTTTCACCTCGTCGTAAACCTAAATCATCATGCTCCACCATCTTCCTACTACTGCGTATATAATACTAGGGGCATGGATCCCCATGAGATCAGTTGTTGTCCCTCCTAGTCAGAAGACTCTCACCACGACCTCTAACCTATCTTATGTCGCCTGTGGGTCTGTCTCACCCATGATCCTTGGTGGACTTTGGTGCTGGAACTCGTGAAACGTGCTCAATCAGCATAAACCCTCTAATGCTAGGGCTGATGGCATCGTTGGCCCAATGGGTAGTGGTACCACTGGTGCCCGTACTGTTAAAGGTCCATGTACTAAGGCCCCATCGCTCGGTGGGCTATCCTCATGTAATATACCCAGAACACTAGATGGATGTCTACGTGGAGGCATCCTAAAATTGAACACGTGAGCCACTATTAATAAGACATACCTGGTGAGCTGACTCAATGTGTAAACAAATAAAACTTTTCAAAACACCCACACAATCATTGTTTTTATGCGCTGAGTCAGAAATAATAAATCAGTGTCCTGGTGTATGGAATCGTCAATTGTCACACCAACATTGGATTCCCAAAATTAATAACCACACATACTATACATAACAATATTGCTGATAAAAAGATCAAAGTTCAATGAACTATAGTATAACTGACTCCTCTAATACCAATTTGCCATGACCCATCTCCCGGGTCCCATGACGTGACAAACCCAAGATGTCCTTCCATAGGCCAGGGGCTGGCGACTAGCAACAAAATGTGTATTCCCTAAAACTGGGAAGGCATTTACTTTATAATTTCTAAACCCACACAACTAAGATAAAATAAGGATACAAGCACAAACAAAATATTTATAGTAAACAATGTGTGTATATAACGAAAAATTGTCCAGAATACAAGACCAACTAATATTTATAAGAAAAATCAGAAGTAAAAGTAAAATGGAATATCTCTTGTGAACACCCGCCATGGATCCTACCTGAAGGGTAGGTACATCTCTTAAACGGTCATCGATATGGTACGCCTCGTCTAATGTCCACCTCTGAGAAACCTCCAGCCATGGTACACTCAGCCTCGATCAATATTGTCCGTCGTCTGCACCGAACACAACAAGGTATGGGTGCAGCCTGTGTAGGGGTCAGTACAACAATACCAAGTAGGGACCTGAAGACCCTCAGAGGTCTCACAAAATCCACAATGGATAAACCAAAAAGCATGAAAACAAATGAAAACCCTTCTTAGGTATATGCCCGTACATATACATAAGTTATCACATATACCCATATCATTCTTGAGGAAGCCCAAGGACGAAATCCTTATACGAGTTTCAATACATACATTTTTTGAAAATCATCCATTAGCTAAGGGAATAACATTTCCTCTAATGTATTCTCTTTTGGGACCACAAATATTCCATAACATTTTTTACGAAGTGTTTACACTTATTCAGTATGTCTATTTTTATAGGAAAATATTTATTTTAACAATTATCCTTTTCTATATATAGTGTTATATTTATATATGATTAAACAAGATTATATTACATTGAATAATTGACGAAATAAAGATAATATGAATATTTTTACACTATTTTTCTTCAAAAAATGTAATTTAATCATATGTTTAATTTAGTTAATTCATTGAACATAATGAATTTTTTAGTGGGGTAAATATTAGGTATTTCTTTAATGCGTCAATTGGCCATAATAATAATAAAGATTTTTTTTGTTTCTTCCTACAAAATTAATGAATAATGTATACCATTTGACTATAACATATTGAATTATTCCAAAATTTTGAACTTTTGGAAAAATATTATTTTATGGATGAGGATGTAAAACTAAATGATATGATGTTCTGAACAATTCATTCTATCACCATGAATTACACTATTTATACACATTCATTATGTTATCCAGTGATATTTTTTTCATATTCAAAATTTTTATTATATTCATTGGATATTGGTTACTTTCATTGATATAATGTGTATACGTTCTCAGAATAGATTCTTGTATACTTGTAACTGTACTGAGATTTTTATCCCTGACCTTATATTATTTAAAATTATATATTGTCTCGTGAAGTGTTATATGAATAAATATTGTGATGTAATAAATTAAATAGTAATTATTGAATACGTTATTCTGTAATATTATTATGTTCATATGTAATATGTAATATCTATATGTATTAGTTATTAAAGTCATATAATTTTTTTCCAATTTTGATTTCATACATTCTGTTACAACTTTCAGGTACTCCAAAACTCAACCTTTAAATAACATTTGGTTTTGTTATTTGTGGGATATTTTTTGGGAGAAAAAATTATAAATTTTTAATATATCTATATTGTGCATAATTTGTGAATGGTTTCCCAAATTGTGCCCATTATATTGAAAATCATAAAAAATGAGATAGAGGTTTTTCATGGTTATTCCATGGTTGGATAAGAAGTGTTCCCATATAGGTGAAAACATGAATCCCGTTAAAAGGTGATCACAACTTGGGCGTAGTGTTTGGTTTAACCAAGCGACCCTTCCGAGCTATCTTTGGGTACGAGGGTTTTATATTTTAAATTATGTTTTAAAATCCAAAAAACCAATATTATTGGAACAAAATAGTATTTTACATCCACATAGAAAATTATTCTTCCATAGGATCTATCAATAGATGATTTAGACACTCTATTCCCTTTTAGAAACAAATTGATGCTTGATGAATTGCGTTGGATCTTATGAAGATATTTTTTCTCTTCACGTTATCTATCTCTCAATATATCTTCTCATCCTAAAGATTATATTTTTCATTATTCTATTGGAATATTGTAAATCCTTTGACATTGATAAAAAATTTACGTTTGAGTCTTGATCTCCAATTGTAAACATTATTCACTAGTGAATCCCATTTAAGGATTTTTGGTTCATGATCCCATGATCCTGAGTTATGTTGTTATTTTTTTATGGATGATTTTCTGTTAACATTGAATTTTTTTATTAAGATTCAATTTATTCATTAAAATTCAATATCATCAATATAAATTGAACTCGTCTAAAAAACTCTACTCTATTAAATAAGTGGATTTGGATTTGAAATTGTATTTTTTTAATAAAATTGGGGAGACGCTAAAATCTAACGAATTGGGGTGTATTTGGAAAATTGGATGTAATATTGTTAATTAAGAATTTTAATTTTATTTTTGGAATTTAAAATGTGATTTTATTCATGAATGTTACATCATAAGAGATTTTTTGAAAAATGGGTTGAAATTGTTTTCATAGAAACCCATTGGGATTATATTGAAAAAATGTCTGATTTGATTAAATAATGATTTTGGGTAATTAATGTAAACTTTTCACTTTGAAAATAAAAAATGGGAAGAATTTTATTTTAAGTGGTCCGGTAATAAATTAACTATTGGTATTTTTTATAATAAAACATAAAATATTTAGGTTTTATTGAGTTATTCAGAACCCACTCTATGATTTTAAACACTCGAAAAATAAATACATCATATCACATCCCTAATGGGATGGTGATGGATTCTTCTTGACTAAGCTAATAGCTAATCGTTTATACATATATTTCCATGTCACATTGATTTTTTGGAGTCCCATAGGTAGGAAACATAGATGATTACAAATATGGTAGGCCACAAAAAATAATACCACAAGGTAAAGACTCAGCTCAAACAAGGTATAACATAGGTATGAAAGTAATGATTGTTTTATTTAACTACTAAATCATCAGACTCTGTTAAGAGGTAGACCGACGTAGGATCCTAAATCATCTGACCCACATAGGATCCTTGTACAAAAGACCCACATTGGATCCCAGAGTAGTCCAACATGAATTTAATAGAGTGTTATATGTGGGACTCTAGAACATAGACCCATGGAGGATCCCAAAGAATAGAACCACATAGGATCCCTTTATCATGTTACAACTTATCATAGGGTTCCCCTGCTAAGCTCAGTTTATTCTTGAGAGGGTCTGATACTAAATCCACATGGCGATACTCCCACTTCCATGAATTCCCATGAAGATTTATACCAAAGGACCCCCACGTGATAAGGGTCTCAACAAAATAGAGAGTGTGTCAATCGGACACCTGGTCTGTATGTTATTGGCCTTTTAGTCTCGAGGGCCTGGTTGGATTCGTGTTCGATCCAACACGGCCATACCCCAACATTTTTCAAATATCTAGTGGGGTATACCAAATAGACCTTATAGATCTAGGGATTCAGGTACCACAGATGGTTCATCAAACAAATTCCAGTTGCTCATGTTATGGATGAATGAGCGAAAATGGTCGATGCTAGTCCGAGTCCGATCCGACCCGTTCAGAATGACCCCAAGCGACCCGGCCTGGGCCAGCCGGACCTGATTCAGGTCGACCCAGCCTGTCCCTGGGTCTGACCTGGCCCTAGGGGTCTGACCCGGCCCTCGATGGGCAGCCTGTGGTGTGGCCCTCATAGGGAGGCATGCGGCTGGCCAGATGACTACCCTCCTTTGAGGCGTGGTCAGATCCCCCGCAACAACCAGCAGTCGACAGCGATTCAGTTTCCCTCGCTTTGTATCCACATCTAAAAGTTGCGACTCATGGAAACCCAATGGTGCAGACACCTGCCGAAGCATCCCCTTCACACGGCCAACACTGAGCTGGTTGCCGCCCTTGCTCCATCGCGGCTGATGGGCCATGTTCCTTCACTCACAGCATGGTCGCCTTCGTTGCAGCCGGAAGGGGTGTCGACTGCCACTCTCGAGCCCTTCCGGAAATGTTCCTCGGGACACCGAGCAATCCTTTGTGTACCATTCATCATTCCGTAGACATCCGTAGCCACATCAAGATGTCATCATCGATTCAAGGCCTTAAAAATATCACAAATGTTGTTGAGAGGTCGGTTCGTGTTCGTTCGGCCTTCACCCACTTCGTTAGAGTGGCATCAAGTGGTTTATTTTTTCTTCAATCAAGAATAATTTAAATGTTCTCAAATGATGATGAACATCATGAATGGAGAAAGTGATAAAAAATAAAAAATTCCTACTGCAATTTCTCATCGGAGGTGTCGTGAGAAGAAGTTGGTGAAGTTGATGAGGTTGCTAATGATCGCCACTTTCGCTACACGGTTCCAAAGTGGGGCTCGGGTGTCATCCTCATTCTTTATTCTAATGTATGTTTTTCGTTGGAGATGGAGCTCTTCATTTGAGAATAAGTCATTGGAACCACTTTGTGTATAAGGTTGTATTTGTTGTCAATAGTTGTCAATGAAGATCAAAAAGAAGGAGATCATGAAGTACTCCGATGAAGTAGAGGAATGGTAATTCAGATGATTTTTGTACTAATCATTAGTCCAAAAGAACATGTTTCAAATGTGACACATTGTTTACAACAATGAAGAATGTGCGGTATAATTCATCTGAGGATGATTCATGAAGAATGGGGTTTTGATGAAGACCATGAAATATCGCATGATTGCTTGAGAACCATGCAAGAGACTTCTTGAAGAATTGTCTCATATTCTTTGCATGAAGTAGATAATGATGGCTGAAGAAGAAGACAATGTTCAAGGGATTGGACTTCTGAGATGGCCATGCAGAGATTAAAATTATGAGATGGCCATGCACATCACATTGTATCAGAAGATGATTGTTCTGAAGTTGTTCCTTCAGTGAATACATATCACGATAGTGGCGTTTTTGATGACAGCAGAAGAGTTTCTGAAGGATTCAAATCACCAAGAAGAAGTGTTTTTGAGGTGATTGTTCTTGTTGACAATGAAAATAAATGACATAAAATTTTTCTGACAAAAGGGATTTCATGATTTCATGTCGAGTTCAAGAGTTGTGGTCAACGATATATGTTTGATTCAAGAATTTCGTCAGAGGAATATATGATCTAGAGACGGTACAAAAAGAGAAGATACAAGGGGGCACCGTTTTCCAGTGTTTTCCAAATTTCAGGGCCTCAAAATCAAAAAATGAAGAAGAGTGATTTTGGAAAAGGGAATTGTGCTCCGCACACTTGATGGAGAGGAAACTTGCGCGCCATATGTTTTGAGGATCAGAACATCAAAATATGGAAATGGTATAAGGGATTCTCAAGTGTTGGTTAGGTTACGCAAGTGGACTTGCTCGCCATTAATGAACTTGTGCGCCGATACCAAGGTGGATTGGAACTTGAGCGCCTATTTGTTTCCAAGAACAGAACATCAATATATGGCTTTGGAAAGAAGGTTGCACAAGTATTGGTTGGATCGTGAAAGTGAGTTGCGAGACAGAGGCTAGGGGAGATAAGATGCATACCGAGACTTGCGCACCAAGGAGTGACTTGAACGCCGCCACGCAGGGGGTCTAGTTTGCCTATAAATGCAGGTCGACCCCTACTCATATCTCAAAGAGTTCAACACATAGAATAATCAGAGCTCCCGTCGCCCATGTGTGGAAGTTGCACTAGTATTGTGTGGTCACGCAGGTAGACTTGCGCTCCATTATCTGATGTTGTGCGCCGGTTGTTGGTTGCGCGCCTAAGGATGTTTTGGAGAGAAAGGAAGTAAGTCGTGCAAGTTAGATGATGAGGAAGTTAGTGTCGCATAGGTGGTTTGGTGATACCTGCGCGCCAGTTTGGACCTGCGCGCCGGAGACTTGCGCACAGTAGTGAGACTTTCACGCCGTATTGGGACTTGCGTGCCTGGCTTGGAGAAGCCCGCCAGGTATTTCTGAAGCCTGCCGGTCTGGTTGGAGCTGCACGAAAGCCGAGAGATTACCCGATACATTCGGTGCAAAGTGATATTGAAGAAGAAATATAAATGATTCATGCATGATCTCATGCATACATGTTGAACTGATTCTGATGATGACAAGTAAGCTGAGCATCATTTATTGAGAAATCACATTAGTGATTGTGATTCAGGAAAATGAAGACAAGGGGATCTAGTGCATTCAGTCATTACACTGATGAAGAAGGATTGAACTAAAAAGAGAATCAACTATGAACCCTGATGCAGGAAAAGTCTCCTGCTGAACAGGAGACAAAGAACTTCAATTCACATCCATTGACAAGACCTTCACGTCTATAAACTGAGTGGGACGTCACCAACGACAGTGAGCCAGGGGGAGTCAACGGGAGTGACCCGAGGGAAGCAGTGAGCTATCCCTAATCTTTTGTAAAGGCAGTGAGCCAGGGACAGAGTGACTGTACCCGAACATTTGTAATCTACAGCTAGTAAAGCATAGTAGATTTTGGTACGACCGACAACCTATAGGTGTATGCTCTTTGGACGTAGAACTTAGTGGTGATCCAAGTAAAAATAGATGTATCATCTCTCGACATGTGAATTTTTCATTACTAATCATATCTATCATACAGGTTTAACGGGTTCCTACCAATGTGGTAACAAGATCCAAAACTTTAAGAAAAAAAAGGTTGACACCATGATTCACCCCTCCCCTCTCAGGGTGTCCCGGGGTCCTACCTAAGTATCTCCAATGTTCTTCCAAATCCTTCCTTTCGCAATCAATTTCCCCAAGGAAATGAGAAGCCAAACAAATTAAAATAGGTTTATCAATTTAATTTATGTTTCCATAATTAAAGTTGGCATAATTACGTGGAACAATTAATTGTATTTCATTGGAACAATTAAATTTAACAATTAATTGTATTTCCTTAACACAATTAAATGGGAAAATTCCAATGGACCTTTCAACCGTAAAGAAGGGTTAAGGTGGTACACACCACTAGAATTAAAAATGGGGGTTTTCTGGTTCGGGTTGTCCCCACCCCCCATAACTCAAAAGTAGGTGTTTCAGAAGAAAAATAAACTGTTAAATATTTTATTTCTATTTTTTCCATGAAAATATGAAAAACTATCTTCTACCCTCGACCTACTATAGTCACGGTGAAAGTCTCCTTAAGTGAATATCAGTGCATTGAGTTTAATGGTGCCCTCATATTTCAATTATGATCATGTGTTTAAAAGTTAAAAAAAAACTCCTCACACCTTTACTAAATGTACCTAAAAAAGTTAAGAAATTCATTCCAGGAACACCTGGCCTTATATTCATGCACCATCAATTTTGACGGACTTGTAATATTCCCATATAAATAAAAAAATTACATGGAATTTCCGGGACTTTATAGTATAATAGAGTTATTATTTTCTATTCATTTAATAAGTATTGATATAGTAGTAAGAATAAACGAAACTAATCATTTAAATAAAAAAAATACCACATTTTTCTAAATTCTTCCCTTTTTATCAACATTATACAAATAAGAATATAATTATGCTTAAAAAGGACCTCCAAAATGGGTGGATGGAATTATAAAATGGATTTGGGAAATTATTTTCTAAATTAAATTTCTTCTTATGTGTTAAGGAAAGAGAAAAATGAGTTCCCATTTATTTTTGAGGTGAAGGAACATCTAGAAGTTCTAAAATCATTAAATAATAATAAATTTGTTCTCAATCCATATGAATCTAAATTGATATTTATTTGAATATAATATAATATAAGGTTTCATTCGAATCAGAAAATATATATTAGAAATGTTTCATTATTTTTTAATTAATTGTCATTATGATGAACACTTAGTTATCCTATGTAATCTTCAACTATGAAACAATTTAGGTGAACAGGTTATGATATTTATATATATTTTATTAATTGGTTAATAGGATATGAATTTATGTCATTTTAGACCATATCATAATAAAATAATTTTTTTCTCATTTTTACGATTTTTAAATTAGTTATTAAA
This sequence comes from Viscum album, assembly GCA_963277665.1. Classification (NCBI taxonomy): domain Eukaryota; kingdom Viridiplantae; phylum Streptophyta; class Magnoliopsida; order Santalales; family Viscaceae; genus Viscum; species Viscum album. Next base: position 783,513,790 of record OY728153.1, read on the forward strand.
ATATTAATCTCATAACATATCATTATTATCTATTTTGACAGTATTATGTACATTGAATTTTAACAACATAAAAAATGAATGATTACTATGAATTAGATATTTAATTATATATAAAAAATCTCATTGTTATCTAAAATTTAAGTTATTACATTCATTATCTAAAATCTGATTTTTATACAAATTAAGTAAATTTTATCTGATTTTTCCAATATTTAAATAATTACTTCATCAACATTGTCTTAGTATTTGGGTTAATTACATCTTAACTAAATATTTAAAATATATTTACATGATTAAGGAACGTATTTTATGTTTCATTAGATTCATTAATGTAAAAATTATATTCTTGATAACTCCATATTTAAATTATTTTACATATTTAATACAAGTGTGTGATATTTTTTAACAATAAATGATTTAAAAAATTTCAATGTAATTTTTATTAAAAATAGTTCATAAAATATATAAATTCCAAAAATGGGTTTTAATTAACTAATTAACAATAATAAAAACAATTTCGGATGAAAAATTATGGGCTAAACATTTATTTTTATTCCATTTGAACATGTTTTACCTTTTACCGAGGTGATAAAGTTTACCACATTAACTATTCATATTGACAAAAAACAAGAAATGATTAATTACCAAACTGTATCATCATGATTATAAATATAAAATTAATGTTTTATAATCAAAACCACACGATTTTTTGAATTTAATTTAAAATGGAACTGTTAAAATGATACAAAAATATAAATTCTTTAGAAATATTCCTTTTAAAAGTAAATGATGATTTACATAGAAGAAACGTATAAATTATTTTTAAAACACATAATTGGATTACTATATTTGTAATTCGTTTAATGAAAATTTATGACTTAAAAAATTATTTTTGACTCTAAAATAAACAAATATATTTTGGAAAATTATATGCCTTTTTTTATTCAATAAAAAGTAATTATAATATGAAAATTAAAAAATTTTCATTAAAAGATAATTTTTATCATCAAAACTAATTAACAAGAATTAATTTTTTGAAATTAATATTCTAATATATGAAAATACGAAATTTCTTTAATAAAAGTACATTGTTTTAAATATTCATATATACTTAACATATTTTTAATGACTTAGACCATTTTAATTTGCAAATAAAAAAATATATTATATTTGTACCTATGTAGTAAAATTCTCTTCTCTTATTCAAAATTTCACCCTGGGAATTTTAATCCAAATTTAAAAAGTTGACGATATACATCACTAATAAGTTTTCAGATCCACATGATTCTTTCACAACCATATGGTTTGTCTAAAAATATTTTACATGTTGATTTACCTAGTTCCATAATACATTCACTATTTGATAGATAATATAAATAAGAAACTATTTATAAGATAGATTCTCTTACATTTGGTCTACTTAGAGGCTTGAAACATGATAAGAGAATGTCACATATTCCCATAATAATGAAACATGAAATACATTGTCTAACTCACATAAACCTGGAGGAAGGGGCACTTGGAAGGAAAATAATACCCAATTATACATGCTATCATATGATCTAATAAACTATCAACATTAAATTATCTTCATAAAAAACACATAACACTTTTCCATGGAGATATATTAAGGAAATCATGGTCAACTACCTCGTATGAAACTTCATTCCTCATGTTACCTATAAAACACTTCTACCTAATTTCAGTTATCATATGGGTCACTCGATCATCATCAAGTTCTCATACAAATAATCTTCATATTATTATCCCATAAAAATCCTTTAATATACATAATCCAAATATTGTACAATTCAACACAAATTTGTACATGTTTCCTCAAAATGAGTTATTTTTATACTGGAATAAAATATGTTATTATAAGAAAACATAACTAAAGAAAGTATTCGATCCAAACATTCCTAATAATCCATTGTATACTTTCAACTACTTTCATCCAATATCGATATTATTTTCTCTTTATATCCATTATATTTTGGAATAACTGACATGTATAAATTTATTTCAATACTATATAATTTTTTTTATCATATTTCAAAAAAACATTACCAGAATATGATGTCATGGTCTGAAATAATTTCATGTAGAAGACCAGGTATCCCTAAAATATCTTTGTGTTATAGATTAGGATTTATATTTAAATAAATTGTATTAAGAATAATAAAGAATGTGAAAATTTCCACTATAGTTCTAGAGTAACCCAAATAACATTGATAGCATTAGATTTAAATGTTATTATTACCACAAAATCTATGGTTACATTTTCACATTTCCAATATAGTAATAGTAAAGGGTGAAGAATCACTTTAAATAGAACTCATTATACACTAACCTATTTACAAGTAAATCATCTCACAATGAGTTCATAAATAACGTTTTTCATTCCTTACCACGAGTAATATTCAATACTAGATATGTAAAACCTTGTAATTCACAGATTAATTATAAATGGAGAGTTATGATCTTCACATAAAGATTCCCACTTTATAATGGGAATCACAAGCCATAGATTATATAATTATAAAACCAAATACATATTCATTATCAACATTATATTTAGGAAACATACCCATCTTAAGGGATTATATTTTTCTTTAACTCATGGTTTCCTTATGATCATTGTAAATTCTATCAAAAAAAGATAATTTCACTGACATCAGAAGAAAAACTATGTAATTTCCTATACCCACTAGTTCTAGGAAAAAATTCATCAAATTAGAAATCAAATATTCACATTCTATATGAATCATTGTTAAGGATCCACGATGTTTTATTAATGAAACAAGATTGCAATATTTTTTTTGAAAGATTATAATTTATCATACAATCCTAATCCTTTATTAGTTCAATCCATCTTACATTCCCTACGTTTAATTTCGTATGAATTAATTTAAAATTCAAACTTTTATGATCAACATATATTTATCACATTTCACTATATAGATAATGTCTCAATATTTTCAAAGATCTGAACATTATAAATTCATGTTTATGAAAATTTATGTTTTTATTTTCTTGTTGCCATGAGTAATAAGAAATTAAATTATCATTATGAATTAGATGAAATTTTTTTCCCATCATAGATTCAACAATATAGATGAATGAAATCATTATTTCATAACATTATGGAAAATAATGGTGATTTCAAACATATAATTTTTTATTATTGAAAATTGCATCAAATTATTTAGACCAGCAAAATTTATATCTTTTTCATTTTAACATATTGAGTGGGATACCTAACCATCCAATTTTTTAAATGAACCATTAGTATTTTCATTTCAATCTACAAAACCATCAAATACCAGTAACATATGTGTGACTATTTCTGTCCTAAAAAATTTTGTTTGGAGGGATCAAAATTGTTTGCATGTTCAATTAATTTTTTCCATGGAATGATATATCTTTTGATAATAAATCAGATTCCCTAAATTTACAATATAATTTATTTTCATTAAGGGGATTCAAAATAGTCCCTTAATTTATATAGTCCAAAAATATTGTCTGGTATTTTTTAATAATAATGGGAATGACTAAAAACATTGTACACATATCGAATATAGAATTTTATTTTTCTAATTTCTTCCTCCTTCATCTTCAGTTGATGATGTCTTGAGATGATATCAATATTTTAATTTCACTATAATCTATATCGATGGTTAAATACATTAATTTGCAAGAGGATGCTTATAATTGTTCTTGAAAGTGATGTTATTTAATACTTTATAATCAATGTAAAGTATCATGAAACCAACTTTATTTTCATGAATGAATATTAGAACCATAAGGTGTAGTAGTCTGATGAATGAAACCATTATCTAAATACACATAAAATTTATTTTTTAGACAAAAAAGTTCAACATGAGACATTATATATTGTGTTATTGAAATATGATAAGAATATAGAAATAAATAAACATCATTATCAACCTCTCAATCATGACTGAAACCTTGATAATACTCAGGACAAATAGTAATGTATTCATCTAGTATAACCCAATAATTATTCAAAACAAATCCAATGTTTTCAAAAATATGTGAATGAAAACATTCATTACCATAATATAATAATTTTTATGATAACTAATACGTAATCCATGGCTTGGGTAATTTTTTTAAAGAAAATAAAATTATTTCTAAAAACTAGTTCACTAGATCTACAATCAATCATATAATTGTAAATGAAGACAATCCATACCCAAAACGACATCAAAACTACCAGGGGGAACACAACATGGTTTGTAGGTAACATTTTTTTTAAATAAATTTATATAATTATTTTTAAATTTTATATTTTCCTTGATACATCCACAGATATTTTTACCATAAGTTTAGAAACAATTTCAAGAAGTGAAAATATAGATTTTATAGAAATTTTATCTGATATGAAAGAATGTGTAGACCCCAAATCTTTTTTTTAATATTAAAAAACAAACAATTTATAGAATTCCAATTAATTTTATCTCACAACATCTATTGAAGTCATTTTATTGAATTTCACAAAACATTTCTACTTATAGTATGGATTATGTTCATCCTTTTCGTTCCTCATCCATATATTTTTATAATGACCCATGACAATACATTTCAAAAAAATTATATAATATATAACATAATAGGTCATACCACTGCCCTGATCATTTTAATTGCAATTATATGATATATTCCCAATTTTAACTCATCCGAATAACATATTGGACTTCATAAGGAATTCACCAAACTTTTTTCCATAATTCTCAGAAATAGGTGGAATATAATTCTTAACAAATGAAATCATTGATACATTGATCACCTTTTTCATGCATATTGTCCTCTTTCAATACTAGCTTTTAATAAAAAATGATCATCCGTAAAATCCATTTTCAACTTATCCACACATCTAATATGTTTCTCATGATATTTTAATTATAAAGTAGAATGTTCCATTAATAATGTTGGAATAAATCTTGATTAAAATTATTATATTTTGTGTCATGATACCATATAAAATTTGGAGAATACCATTCCAAATTTTGTGACTTTTTCTCTGTAATATTTCAATGAATCATCCTCCAAAATCACTACCAAAAATTATTATTACATCATAATCTGTTCATCCTTTAGAAAATATTTATAAAGAAAATGAATCTTATATTTATTCTATTAAAATATATAAATATAATCAATATTCCAAAATTTAATCAAAATTTGCCACAACTTCTTGTATAAAAAAATATGATGATAAATTCCCAGACTATCCTTTGTATGATCTCAATATACCATGTCATCAAATTTTTTCCAAGGGATTATAAGAACACTTTCACAAACACTTGGTCCATATACCAACTAAATGGAGGAGTTTTTGTTTAATAAATTGCTCCACACACTTCAGGTTTTTTTCAATACATATGAGAGCTCTATAATATAGATAACACCACTATTTGTGTCTTGGGTCAATAGAGGGATTAATAAAAACTATTCTCTATTATGATTTAATCTTTCTTCAGATGATGGATTAGATGGATGTTTTCCTGAAGATTCATTCACAACATTGCTTACAAATTTACTATATGTAAATAATTTTTTTGAATAAATATAACTTAAAGGAAGCATAAAAAATTTATTGACATGAAATAATAAATTATATATAAATTAAATAATTTTATTGGTATTCCATTTACAATATCATAAAATATAATTTTAATTATAATTTCATATGATACAAAATATATTGTCACAACATTAAATATTAAATTATCATAAAGTATACAATAATTTATTTTGTATCATTCTGAATGATCTTTTATGTTGTAACATTTATATAATTTGGGGAAAATCTCATTTATTATATGTGAATAATTCTATAAATTATTAATTATTTTCATAAAAACATCATTAAAATAATAAATGATTTTGTTTTTGATGATAAATTATAAAACCAATCTTAATGACAACAATATTTTTCATATTATCCCATAAAATCCTATGAAAATCCTTTAAAATTAATGATGAGAAAAAAAATCATTGTAAGGGTCATAAAAAAGAAATAATGAAATCATTAGTCCATATTTACATATAAATATTCAAATTCCTCAATGAAACCTTTTTCATACACATGAAAACAACAATTCTTTGAATATAAATCAATAAGAAATCAAATAATATAACGTAAGGGAAAAATAGAAACATATAATTTTTTATCAAAATTTTTCACAATGTTATATAAATCATCCATACTTTTTAAAATCTTATAATACCTTACAAAATAAAACGCTTCTTATTAAAACCAAATAAAGAATAAATATATTATATTGGTAACATGTGGCATCACTTAAATATCATGTGTTTTGGACATTAGTGTGTCATTACCGAATCATTTTCCCTTGGTAATGTTTACTGAACACAATATCTATCACTCTTCCATTGGTATGGTTCCATTCTAAGCTCAATATAGGAGGTAGTGTCATTCACCCTTATGCATGATAGAAGTTGGAGAGGTATCTATTCTTGGTTTTGGAGTGGTGAAGTGTATGACATAGAAGGAAAAACATGTCCTTGAATAGATGAAGGAAGCCTAGGACCAGAATAAGTTATATGCTAATCATAGGAGGAGGTATTTCTAGTTCGAGATTTGGGACCATGTCATCATCTTAGTTTCCCCTGTACATGGGAAGTTGAGGTTTGTTAGAAGGAAATTCTTTCTCCCAGGTACATCAGACCTTTTATGGTGTTGGGATAAGTTAGAAAGGTGGCATATTAGCTGCCATTTCGACCACATTTGGAGAGGATCCATGACATATTCCATCTCTCTCAGCCTCATTGGTACCTACACAATGAATCTCAAATCATTGGATGTGATGAAGGGGATATTGAGGATTAAGTGATGTTTGTTGAACGTCTAGTAAGAATCAAGGATCATGAGGAAGAGGTTCATTATGGAGAGACCATTTATTTCGTTACTGTGTTATCGATTCATGGTGGCATTGAGGATAGTACTTGGTAGTGGGAGGAAGATATGTGTGCCTAGTACACAGATTTGTTCTATATTTTTTCAATATTTTACTTTTTTTATTCATGTTATGATGTAATTCTTGCCATTGATCGTTATTGTAGGAACCCAGTTCTTATTTTGGGGCACGATTTCCTTATTTTTCTTTTCCTTTGATTTTATTTATGAGAAAACAATAGAAAATTGGGAAATTTTTTATTTTCGGCTACATGACATATAATACATTATTCACACCATGTAGTATGATGCTGTAGGATTTTTATACATGGAATGTGAGCATGTTTAAATGGGAGATAATAAAAAGCCATTATACACACTTTACTTCTTTGTACACGCCATGTAGTCATGTCAGAAAGGTCAGTGCAGGACTTGTAAAGAAATCCAATTAATTTATGAATAGTAAAATGATATACATGTTGTGTATATGAACTTATAATCCATGTACTCGAAATTTTCTTCTTAAAATGGGTAGTAGCCTTGTTTTCTCATCTTCCAGACAGAAGAGAAACAGAGTGAAAAAGAAGGTGTAGCGAGATCATTTCCTTCTTACGTTTTGTAATCCAGGACCCGATTCAAGTGTCATCAGTCACGTTATAACCTAATAGTCAAGGGATGTATTCTTATTGAGCCATTCATTGTGATTTTGTTTCTTGAAAGAGTTGTTTAGGGTTTAATTATTTACCACTTTTCTTAGATATACACCATTCTAGGTCCATTCAAAGGTCTGTGTTAGATTATATCATTTTTACGACATCAAGGTAGGTGGTCTCATTCCTCGTGTTAATTTTATAGATGTTTATATGTCTCGGTGTGCCCCACACCCTTGTTTAGGGTGTTTTCTTGAAAGTAAATTGATCTTTGTTGTTATTAAAAGTTGTTTTTATTACGATTTCATTGAATTAAATAATTATTATCTTTTATAGTTGAATAAGGGCCACCCTGTGGATACATTTCACTGGATGATTTTTGTATAGCCGTTTTGGACTAGTATTTCCATGTACATTCCTTCATTTTTTAGGTTTTGGGTTCTTTGAAATGAAATTTATTATTATCTAGAATTTTAATTGTGTAGAAATGTTACGTGTTTGATTATGGATTTGGTATTATGGTTGCCCCTATTTCTATGGAGTGTTTATTCTTGTTAAGAAGGTTTGAATGATTTATTGAATTCTAATTTGTAAACAGTAAATACAATTGGGTGATACATGGGTTCATCATAGAATTCGCTAAACGAAATAGCATGATTATTTTACCTTGCACCTTGGGTGATACATGGCTTCATCTTAGAACACCAGGGATAGACATGAATGGATTATAATTTATTTGGAATTAATGATAATTGGGATCCCTAATAGGATCACCATGGTGGCACTAAATTGGAAAAAATTTTATTAAAAATAGAGTGATACCATGGGGATCCCTATTATGACCACTTTGGATAGACTCTCTTGAACTTACACCAACATCAAGAGTGATACTCGGGGCTCCCTAGTATGACCACTGAGAATGGACTCATAGGATATTAGTATAATTTCACTATTGTCATTGTTGAATTATAACTTAGGAATCTCCAACACAGACTCAGGTTATACATAAATGATGTAACAAAATAAATTATGACATGACTTCCAAGCCAAAACACTAGATTGGATTCAGACATTACATACTTGTTAGAAGGTCCCCCAAGTCTTCTATTGTTATTACCATACTACGGGGAATGTTGGGCTTTGGCTGAATTTTGAGACATAAATACTTCCTATAAATGAACTAAAAGTTATCATAGTAAACTCTATGAATGAATTTTAGTACGTGTATGATTTTTTATTTCTATGTACCTACTAGTTTCCTACATTAAATTACTATACACAACTGCAATATATACTGACTGACAGATTGGAACAATCCTTTGGTGGTTTCCTACTAGGATTCATTTTTTACACCCTGTTTGGGTCGTGATTTTGGACCCAAACAAACAATATTTTTGTAGGGGTCAATATGGTCATGTCTCCCTATAGAGGTTCTTGAATACTGATTAGGAGGAGGAGATCATGGTACCATGTTGAGGTTTGCGATACTGCTGAGTTTCATATATATTTACTGTATATTGGTATTTTATGGTACATGATTTTAGTGTATCATTTTTTCTATATTTTCATAGAACAAGTGACATAATGTGTCATTTGATATAATATCCCTTCTTGTTAACATTATCTTTCAGTTTTTAGTTGATTACTTCAGTTGTGTTGTTTAATGCTTCCTCTATTTGTTAATATTTATATCATTGTGTTACACTCTGCCAATGAGGGAATAGTTTTTTTCACTATCACACCTTAGCCCCACGCTTGTAGTCGGCAACATCTGGAATTTTAGGGAAATATTCTTGAGTCCATATGGCCAAATGAGCATGGGGCACAATTTAGTGGCATCCGGACCCAGTACCTTACATGGTGGTATCAGAGGGTTTTCTTTATTCTTTTTCTTACTATTTGGATCTTATAGATTGGAATAGGAAGTAATGGGTGTTTGGTAATTAGTTTTGCTCGTGTGTAACTACCCCACATACTGGGAAAATTCAAATTGCCTTGAATTGACTTGTGACCTTTATATTTTGAGCTATTACAGTTTATTTGATTTCATCGTTGGGTGACACAATTGTTTTTTTCTATTAATTTTCATACAATTGTGGGTTCTATTTTAGTTGCATCCCAATGAGATGGGGGTATCCCATATCATGAAGCATATATAATCTTGATAGAATCACATGCCATTCATTATTACATGCCATCTATGATGAATTATTTATCGCATGATGTTGTGATAGATGAAGTGATAACTATTCCTGCTATTGTGATAGGTGAATTGGTACGTTCTATGAAATGGATATATTGGATTCCAAAACCTTGTTTCTAATGTGTATGGGTCCTCTTGGACCATAATTTGGCAAGTCATGATTTTGCTTTTTATCTATAACTGGACTATGATATGTTCTTCATGGATGCCAAACATTGATTTTCGGGGAGTATGGGACCCCGATGATAAGAATTAGGCATTTCACTAGTTGGTTTTTCTAGATAAATAGGGTTTTCTAGAAAATTGTTAGGTTCCATCCTAAAAAACCCAGAATACACCACGTGTAGTATAGCCTAACACGCCGTGTGTTCTTCCTATTTAGGGAATAAGTAGTTCTATGTTTTAATAAGAACACTTAATGTACCAGGAGTACACATTGTGTAGTCCTTTATTGTGTAACCACTTATATGAGGAGGGAACATGGGTTTTAGTGTTTTTAGTAGGACATGCTGTGTAATGGGAGTACACTCCATGTTGATGTCAACTGTGTATCTGACCACGTGACTAAAAACACGTGTGGATGGAAAAATAGTTTTACACACCGTGTCAAAGGTAACCACACTATATTCTTACACTGGTAAACCCATGTAGTTCTATAAATGTAAAGGTACGTGGGAAAAAAATTATAGTTCACATTGGGTCTATGTAGGAACACATTGTGTGTTTGGTTTGTTACACAACCATGTAAGGTAGAGGTACATGCCCATGTAATGTACTAGGAGAAAATTCCATTTATGGGGTTATACATGCCTTATACCATGATTTTGGAAAACATGAATGATTCACTTTAAAAATACAATTCTTTCACTTTTTAGTGACAACATCCTTTATTATTATGTCGGTACTGAGGTGTGTGTGATGGATTTTGTATAGTTATGTCACCATGACAACCATGAACTGTACACCAGGATATTAGTGTTGAGCATACTCTCGAAATGGTGGTCCATGCATTATTGAAGGATCCTCTAGTTTTTTGAGATGTGGCACAAATTGTAATACAAGATGTGAGTGCAAAAGAACAGATCCTAGAAGGTTTTGTGAGGTTCGTTCATACCTTCTATGGATCATCTTAGGCCCACACATCTGTTGAAGTGATGACATGTATATTCCTGCAGATGAATATTATTACTTTTTAGGGAATGGTGGACCACGACTATGAAATCATGGCTGGATTCAGTGTTGACTAGCATCGAGCATCTAGAGATGCCTCTTGAAATGTGGGTCAAGCTCGCGACTTATATAATATGTGATTCTTCATAATAAATTTGGGATGTTATCACACCGATAGGGAGTCATTGAGATTTGACATGGGTATGATTTTAGGAATCCTTTTATAATTCTTATTTTCTCAAGATGCTGAGGGCTGATTGAGCCCGAGAGATCATGCACTTGGAGAAAGGCACACTATCAGTTATGGATTATTCTTCCTAGTTTACTGAGCATCAGTGATACATACCTATTCTGATGGGTGATAATGTATTGGAAGCTAGATGTTTTCAGGATGGTCTAATGATTAACACATGATCCAATGAAAACATCTTATGGTTTCCTTCAATCTCTACTATTGTAAATCATGACATGATTATCAAGCATAATTTTCAGGAAGCTAGAGGTGCAAGAAAGGGTGGTCGGGCACCGAGATCTGGTACTATTTTGACCAGATGAAAAACGAATCACATCCCTTGATAGAGGTGATAGTTCACAGATACGTACAGATGAAATAATAATTATCATGTGAAATCAAGGGTAAGAATGTAACTGTCATATTATCCTAAAAATGATAATTTTTCAGGAATATAATAAAAAATTATTAATACCCTATTTTTAATTGGTCTTCAGGAATTATGTAGGAAAACAAATTACATTAGTGCGTGAGGTTGTATTCCCTGGTATACATGCATTATTAATTCGTTTCTCATTTTATGTAATTGGTGATGGATATAGTTCATTCATAATAAAATATCTCAATATTTCAAGGATAATAGATATTTAAGTAACCAGGTCAGAATCCATCATACTATGATACCATATCTGGTCCGGACATGGACTAAAGTGCATTATAGTACCCCATGGGGTATTGACAAGAAGATTTCATTCGGCAAAACCCATGTAGGAACAATTTTTCCAAAAAATTAACTTGATAAAATAGAAAAAAGTTGGTAAAATCAACATATACACCATAGAGGGAACAATTCCATGTGTAAAATAGATATAAAAACCCAAAGTAATGTAAAAAATATCCAAAAAGAAAATGTGTAAATTACCTTATTCCTAATGTAAATAGCACTCCAAGATCAATTTATTCATCAACAAATATCAAATCCAAGAGGATATTCCACATTTAACTAATAAAAGAAGAAAATATATGTATTCTCAAAGAAAAAGGTAATTTGTGAGTTAATATATTATTATGGTATCACCCTCGAATCCATAATAAGATTAAACCTTAATTAACCAGATAAACCACTCAATTTTTAATAATAAAATCATTGGAATACAAATATATATTTAAAAATATAATGATATACATTTAATTTTTTGGAATCAATTTAAATAATAGACATGTAAAAAATTTATATAATAAATTTTAAATAAACACAAAAGAAATATATATAACAATTTTGTCAAAAAAATGGAATATATATAATGAAAAGATAAAAATAATCATAGTGTTAATCTAGAAATGTGTACAATAGTCCAATGTTATTGGATTCCTTCACATGTTTATATTGATAACAAAAATGTGTACAAGCATCCCTGTGACAGTGGTCCGAGATTACTAATAAAAATCACACAGAAGATAAATTTTGTACTGTGCCTATGTTATAGTATTATGTAGCAGTCCATTAGAAAGGAAGTGGAAATCCTAGAATATTCTTCCCAATTAAATCATTTACATCCAAGGATTTCATTTGAACAAAAAATAATCAATATTTGGAAGAATTATTTTAATACAATTCCAAATAAAATTTCCCTAATTTCTATTTTTATATACCCATTAATCTTATATTACCTCCATGGGAGGTTTTAATAAACTCATTCATTCTTTCAAGAATAAAAAATTTATTCTTAAAAAAATGAAGAATATTTATAAATAAAAATTTCATACATTGATTTCAATAAGTAAAATTAATAAATTTACATTTAATCAAAATCACAATTCCAATTCATTAGAAGTAGAGATTTTCAATAATTTTGTAACCAATTAAAATAAATTCGAAATTCAAAGAAATTATTATTTTACAAAATTAAATTGAATTAAATTATTACATTAAATAAATCATATGATTAATTAATTGGTCCATCATATATGAAACCAACTTCTGTAGTTCATGGGATTACAAAACATATAACCAGTAACAAGGCACTCGAACAAAGAACATTGGATATGAATAACTGAGAAGAAAATCATGATTCAAAATAAAAAGAAAGGTATTTTTCAATCTATATAACATAAAGATCTTTTATGCCCTATGTAATATTGAATATGATAGTTGGAGATAGAGAATGAGAGAATAACTCATGTCATGGAAGAATTGAATAATGATCTTATAGATTTGATATGCCTTATAGAGGTATTAGTGGAGGGAAAATTGATAATTGATCTCTCCAAGTACCTAGAGGATGTATAAAAACTAGTTAGGTGGAAGAGAGGAGAAAATGAGGGGTTCCATCTTTTTTTAACCATTTTCCAAAAAATTTGAATATTTCTTGCACAGTTATCTATGAAGTGGAACGCAATTTTTCAAACTCTGATCCCTAACTATGCACTATTATAAATTGGAGAACAATATCTATTTAGTAGGTGAATGGGATTTCAAACCATGTTCCATCGAAGAAACCCCTCAATAGTTGGGATTGCATGGTTTTTACATGAAGGACACATGGTTTGGGAAATATATACACTAACCATGAACATCCCACAATTCTTCCAACATTATCAGAATTCCACTAGAAGAACCCCTAAATGAGAACCAAGAAAAAAATTACCAAAATAATTGTTTAATAATACCTCAAAAAAGTAAGAAGATGTTTCAATTGTCTATATTTTACCATTTTTATGATGTATTTATTGATTAGTAATTTGAAAATAACTAATCGTGTAAATAATAACTATACCTGTTATTTGGATATAAATATTATTTTTACCACCTTAGGCTATGAAGAATTTTATTAATCTAGAACTAAGAAGTATTTAATTTTTGGAGGGTTTTAAAGAATTGTGTTTCATATATTGGAAAAAACCTGGATTTTGAATTGTGAATGAATATGAAGAAGGGGTTCATTTTAATTAATGAGGTGTTGGTACATTTGGAATTTTTTTTAAAAATATATTCTAATTAATTCATTTTCATTACAAATACCTCCAATTAGACATGTATTCAAATATTTAACAATATAATGTTGCAATCTCAATAAAAATATATTTCAGAATTTTTATTAAATTATTTAAACCATGTCATTTTGATTATCCCTTATTTAATATATTTAAAATTTAACTATATTTAGTAAAAAAATAAAATTATAAGGTAATAATTTTTTATGATGTATATTTTACCATAAATTACAAATTAATTTCGTTATATCCCATAAGATAAACCGATTTTATTCTTTATAGGTTTATATGTTTTTAAAAAAAATAATAAAATAGTAATCTCATTAAATGTCACTACAATAAATTAGAATACTATTCACTGCATTGACATTTAAAAACATCAAGGCAACCATATATCTTTTAACAAAATATTTAATTAATTATCAAACATGTCATGTTAATATAGAAAAAACGTTTATCACAATAATTATTTAAACATATTATTATTTTAATATTTTTAATATGATTTAATTGATATTCCCATTAATAAAAAGTTTACTTGATCATTGTAGATTAATAATTAAAGCTATTTATTTCATCCTGAAAAATAAAAAAAAAGGATACAGTGAATACTTTTATATTTCCCATAAAAATATATAACCATAATTATATTATGTATAAACCCATAATAAAAAGTTTACACTTCTTAAAAACATGATTTTGACAATTGAAATATTCATTGATTTTAATAGTACTGAAGTCATTTTCAAGGTAATTTGTCCACAAAAATAAATAAATTTAAAACCATCGAAGTGAAGATTAAAATTAATTTATTACAATATTTATTATAATAAAAAATGTATGGACATATAATTTATATTTAATCTATATTAACATGTGTTCCCTTCACCAAAAAAATAAATTTTTCCATAGATAACATTCATATTTACCAAACAAAAAAGTGAATTATTTAAAAAATTAAAATTTCTATTTCATAATACGTAATTTATTCTATCTAATTTATAACATATATTTTTTAGAATGTAATTAAAATTCAAAATGTAAAAATTCAAATTAATACATTTATTTCTGAAAAATTCTATTTTTAATATATAATTTATTTAGAATCAATTGATGTATTAAATCCATTTAAAAAATAATAATTGCGTTGTTTTAATATAAATTCAACTAAATATATTATAAAAGTAATCCAAAAAATAATTTTACTATTAAAATGAAATAATATATTAATTTTTTTTATTCATCATCGAATACTAAATATTTCCCTAATATTTTATTAAAAATATTACAATACTTTTTTAACATGATGAATAAAATAATGGAATTTTTTATATTATAAGTCTATAATTTGAATATATGAAAATATTTTAATAAAAGTAATTTCTTTATTATTTTAACATTTACTTATCATATTTGTAATTACATTAAAATTTTATAATTCAAAAATGAATAATGAATAATTATATAAGTTTCATTGAAGTTATAATCAGTGAATAAAATGACTAAAAAGACTAAAAAGTAAATATAATTTAAAATTGTGTCATTTCCATTTGTTTAGAGACATGTTATATCTGATTTATGGATTTTATTATATTTATCCATTTACCAAAATTATCCTTTAACATGTTTTTTATATTTTATCATTATTTATTACCATTTTAAATTCATTAATATTATATCCATTTAACTAATTTGATATTTATGAATCTAAATATAAAATACAAATTTGGATATTGAATTTCTAAATGAATTGAAATTAGTTTTAACACAAGTGCATGTAACAAGCTAAATCATGTTTTATTAATGATAATTTTTATGAATAAATATATATTATTATTACCACATTATAATTGAAAAAGACCCAACTGAAATCTGAATATTTAATATTATATATTATTATTTATTTCAAAAATAATATAACAAAAAAAGAATTACTTTATCGTTTTATTAATGAGTATAAAAAAATTGAAATAATAATAGTCATTTAATCATCTCACAAATTTCCACAATGTAGAAGATAAGATTATAAATACAACATAATAAGGTGGAATTGTTTATTCTATATTATATAATACAATTTTATTTAAAATATCATTAAAAAATTCAATTTATTTACATAATAAAATATCTTATAAAATTTACAACATTATGTAATTATTAATTAAATTACATCAACTAAATTAATTATTTCCTAAAAAATTAAATAACTAATCTAAATTTAATTTGAATAATATAAATTAAAAAATTATTTATATTTTTTCATATTCATGAGATTTTATTTATAATTTTTTATAATAAGAAACATAATGAAATATGAAAATATATTTTTTGATAAATAGACAATTTATATATTATTTATTAATAATTATTTTTTTATTATTATATCATGTTTTTAGTCAATCAATATACACTACGTTTGTTGAAAAAATATCTATTTTCCAGAAAAAATATTTTAAAGCATAAGGTGTATAAATAAAGAATGTATTTTTGACGAGTATAATGATTCAAGATTTATCTATATAATAATTTATTATATTTTGATATAATTTTAAACATTATTAAATTACAATATTAAGATATTCATGTAATTATTCATAATTGAGTATGTAATGGTTCTAGTTTTGAGTTTTCATTCATATTGTATGGTTCATTAAGAAATAACCTAGACCATGAAATTCACCCATATATTATTTAATAAAATATACTCTATTGAAATTGTCATTGGAATGGTTTAGGGATAACACTATTGATGAGATATCAATTATGAGTTTATATAAATTATCGTTTTAAAGATAAATTCCACTAGTGTAAGACATTTATAATTTTCATTTTTGGTTTGGTGACATATTTACTCCAATTTCAAGTAATTATTATAATGTCAATTACTAAATTGCCTGATCTATTATTAAAAATATTTTATGGTTCATTATTTAGATAGATTAGTGTTTTTTTAACATTATGATATTGAAATTTTCATCTAATGATTATATATAGTTAAATTTGAGTTCATTATCTCCTCCAAATCAAATTAATTATATCGTTGAAATTTTAATTATTACTTATGACAAATATGATGTAAGATGAAAATAAATTTAATCTAACGATACAAAATTCTAGCTTTTGATTTTATGCTATTATAATTGTGTCTAACAGTATAAAAAACAAAAACTAAATATTTGTATAGAATACAAAATTTCAAAATAACTATGGAATTAAATAAGTTTTATTTATAGTGATTAAAAAACCTATAGGGATAGAATACTTACATGAAGTTCTTAATAATAATATAACCATTAGAAATAATAATTAAAAAATATAATTACAACCTAATATATGAAATTATAAATAATATTTATGCATCCAACAAATGATTATAGGATGTAATTATATTTTATTATGATTAAAAAATGTTCTAAAATTTAAATTTTGATTGTTATTAATTACATAAAACAAAAAGGATAATATAATTTTTATTAAAAATATAGGTACTTAATATATTATTTATTTTCATAAAATATATCTATAAAATAATAATTTTCTATTTTTGAATATATGACAAATTTAGGTGGCGTGAATTAATTTATTCCATTGTTATAAAAATAGTTATATTTTTAAAATCATTATTTTCCAAGTAAATGATTATTTTTATATAAAAATATAATTTACCATATTTCGAAAATAATTTTCAAAATATGTTTTTTATTTTTGAATTTTACATGTTGAAGAATTGTTATGTTTAATTTGTGATATTTTCTAACAATAGTTTTATTTTTTCTGAATATGAATAAAGGGTAGCTTAGATATATAATAATATATGCTAAAATCGTTATTTCAGGAGTCATGGACATTTTGACTACCATAATATCAAAAAATCATCTTTATATAATATATTTTTTTGATTAATTTATATATATTCTTGTTCCTGATCGAAAATAATAATCTATTGAATAAAATAATCATAAAACACCTCTCTCTTTCCCTATAAATACAACCACTCACCACATTCTCTCCTAAAAACTATAAAGCCTCAATGGTTGTAAAATTTCTCCCCAATAGTCTTCCCAAGACTCTCCTAGAACTATAAGATCATTTTTCTCAATAAAAGACCAAATCTAATTTTCATACTTCTTCAAGGAGTGTTACCCAAGAGCTAAAAACATCATTTATTTCCATTCAATTTATTTTGAGTTTATTTTAGTTTATTATTCTCTCCTCAACTAACATTATTCAAGTGGAATTATAACTCATATATCTTATATATAATAGAATTTTTTTATTTGAATGGAATAATTCATCATCAATCCTCCTCTATTTTCCCTTTTATTCTTGTAAAATTAAATCATCATTTGTGATCTGTCGATTTACTACCATCATGGATTATGCATTTTCATTTTCATTTACCATATTCCAGTCATGCCATTAAATTTTAATAATAATTTAAAGAGACTTTATATTTTATTTTGTAACCTTATTTATGTTTTTTGAGGAATATATATTCATAATACTAAAAAATAAAACAAAACTACTTTGTGTTGATTGAAGAACTGCCAAATTTATCCAAATGATTATCATAAAATAAGAATATAATGAATCATCCTCATATAAGGGAAACTATATTACAATTTAATTGATTAAGATTTCATTAATAAAATATTATATCAATTTTGGATATTTTTTCTCATTTCATAGGATAATTAAAGCATGTATACTAGTGAAACGATCATGAAACCAAGAAAACAGTCACACTTAGAATGATGAAATTAAACTCTACAGCTCGTAGAAATAGCCATAATGAAGAAGGAAAAATTATGGTGAATCAAATATATGAAAAATTGGTTATGTATTTAATAATTTATTAAGGAAATATTATTATCCCTGATATTGATATGAAGAAAGAATCTATACATATGGTAAAGGGATTTTCCGACCCAATTCAATTATTTCTGTAATTTTCTACCCCAAGAAATGAATATTCATATTATGTTATCAAAATGTAATTTACATGTTATTTTATATGATATAAAATTCATCAATAATATTTTATTAAAAAGCAAATATTTTTTTTAAAATAACTATTCATTCAAAAAACACATGTTTTACTTCTCTTAAGACAGTTTCTTTTATACTCTTGATTTGATAATTCTTCTTTCAATAATTTTATTCCCATTTTATTATGGGAAACCCAATAATTATTCACGCAAGAATGATTTATGAAATTTTCATGAAATATAATTCCTTCTCATGTGTTATTTTATTTCATTGATTGTTATATGTTCTAAATAAAGGCATGATTAAGTAAATGTTATGATGAGACATGTGTTCCTAAAATTAATACCGCTACAATGAATTATGTTATGTGATGTATCTCATTAGATAATATGATATAGACCATGAACATGATCTTATATTGTTTAATAATTATTACGAGGTAATGATTATGAACATATGTTATGGATGAACATGATTATAGCTTTGGTCACATCTATTTCTGGTTGTTGTCCACTATGACATGATGTTTCATTTTTATAAATTTCCACATTCTATTCCTTTAACTAAGGATTTATATCAGGATTATGTTGATTATACCATAATTATTTGAGAATGATTATTATTATTATAATTAATGATATATTAATTAATGATAATATATGTCCACATACGGGGCTATTAGCTCACCCATTTCTTTGTTGTATAACCTCGTGGAACTACATATACTTAATAATACATGAGGGCCACTAAAAATATATAAAATATGGAATTATATATTTTTTATTTTTTATATAAATTGTATGTTTGTTTCTAATTTTCCAAAGTCATTAAATGATTAGATTTGATATTTTTAATTACTTTTCGTCAGTAATCATTAACATGATATAATTCTAATGTAAGAAAATGTGTGTTTGTAATAGTTGATATTAGAGAATAGTTTAGTTAATTTTAAAATTATAAATAGAGAACATTATTTAAAACCATTAGTATAATATTATGTAAATTTTGGAACCCATGAAGATTGGATTTTGAAATAATATAAAGATAGGGAATCCAAAATATATTACATTATAGTAAATTCCACAAGGGAATGAATTATCTAATCATGACTTGATGACTTATTTTTCATTCAATTATTTTATCATTTAGAAAATGGTGAGAATAAAGGGAAACTAGGATAAAAACCCAGAGGTAGTATAATGAAACGATTAATTGTGAAAAATACCAAATGACTTAAGTGGTGGAGATAAAAAATATATTCTGATAACTACCTTATTTACTCATTATATGAACAATATCTTGAGTAATTTTGAACTTCAACCTTCCCCTAGGAGGGAGAAACTCTCTATATAGCATTTTTATGTCAAGGATAATTTATTTTTAGTGGATCTTCTGATCCACTAGTAATTGAAATTTCTATCATATCAATGGATAAGATATTTCCTTATCATAACTATTTATAAATGGAGGAGGATAATATATGCATTTATCATTTAGATGGTGATCCCAATCAAGGTTTGGATATGATTATAAACACAAAGCTAAATGAGTCAATTGAAGAGATGGATGGGAAAGGCATTAATAGAATAATTCGTTGTTTTTATTTCCCAAAAAAACGTCATTAAAATGATAAGACAGAACATATGAAATCAATACAATAGGACAGTGAATCTGTCACTTTATACAAGAATAGTTTACAAGGTTTCAAGGTACACCTCATGTTTTGTTATAAAATATATATAAAAACTTAAGTCTTCAGTGGTTTAAAATCACAACATATAAATGATATAGATATTAGAAATAATAGATTTTTTGAATATGTTCTCTAATGTTATGTCAAAGTGGATATGGACTATTGATAATAGTCGTAAGATTATGGAGATAAGATATAATTGTCAAAGTTTCATACTGGTGGATCTAATGGAAAAGGATGAAATCAAACCCATATACTAACTTGTAAAAAATATTGGAAGAAGTATTTTGGTAATTACATCATATAGATGGGGAAATGCTTCAAGTGTGGAATACAATGACACCAAGTGAATTAATTTAGAAGATAAAAGCTTCATATAAAATTTGGATGACAAATTAAAACAAACACACATAGTTAAATTATTTATCTATTGTGAGAACGGTCACATTGATTTCTAGTATAGTAAACCTCGATATAACAAAGGTAGTGATCATATACATCCACCAAAGACAAATGATCAAGGGAAAAATTATTTCATCACTACTACTGAGGTGGAACATGAAATTGATGTGGTGAAAAGTATCCTATCAAGGAATCAATGTATAAATAATAGTGTATTTTATTTTGATTATACACATTTTTTTATTTCTTATTTTGTTTTGTATAACTATAGAAACATCATAAAATAATATGTATGTGGATTTTTTATACAAACACAAAATGAGTGAGATATTTCATCCAAAGAATATATCTCTTCCTAAATTAATTTTGTGGAGTGAACCTCAATGAAAATGTAGGGTTATTTTTTTAGTTTTATGATGTTTTCAGTGTGGATAACCTATCTATACAGAGATACAACATCAAATATCAGGAAATGGAGATTCCTTTTCATATCCATAGGCATCCTACAATTATTTACATGTTTGATGTGGTGGATTAATATCCTTTAGCATAATCATCAAATGTGTGACTATTTTTTCATAATGAGAAATAATATCTTGAAAATGATTAATTCAAAGTAAAGAATCAGTATAAAAGAAATTTCCATTATGAGTGACAACACTAATGTGTTCCCTAAAAAAATACTTGGCCTTCATCAAAATAATAGGATTCCTTATCAATTAAAATTATTGTTGACACTCATCCAATATCAATGAAACCTATTGGAAAGATAATCATTGATTTTTAGGACATAATTAAGATGTTTAATTAGAATATGAATAATTTTTTCATTTGAATTAGTTATTTACAATGGGGTAAACCATTCCCCATAATCAATAATTTGGTTGAATCAATGGGACACGACATTGAATATTGTTAGATCCAAAAATTTAAATATATAGAAAAAGTGTCCCTTTCAACATATAGATGGAATGTTTGATAAAATGGGTGGGGTCATGTATTTCTCTATGTTAGACCATCATTGGGGATATCACCAGTTAATGGGGAGTAATATAGATATTCCAATGAGTACCATTTTAATGATGTATGGAAACTATGAGTTCATATTGATCATTTTCAAACTAAGTAATGCTCTAGAAAATATCATGGAATTAATAAATATAATACTTGGATAATACCTTGAATATTATTTTTTTTTCATTATAGATGTTATTCTAATTTACTATAAGAAAAAATAGGAACAATATAGAAATTTTAATACCATGAAAAATATATTTATAAGGGAAAACCTTTATGTAATTTATATTAAATGTGAGTTCTAGATGGTGGATGTATCATTCATTGGGAATTTAATCACTTGAAAATAAATATATACGGATTCTTCAAACAAATTGGATATCTATGATTTTATCAAACCAACATCTGTAATAGAGATCCACAGTTTCATTGGTGTAATGTCACGGTTACGGGTGCCACCCAATGTTTCCCCGTACATAGTTGGTCAAATGAACTCAAGTGCATTTCCCAAAATTATATTGGATTCGAACTAGTGGGTAGCTCCAAGGATTGATAGTGGTGAAAGTATACTATCATTGGAGGAATATACACAGTGGAATCACAAATAGTAAATCAAAGCGGAAGCAGTAATTCCATAAAACAGATTTAATCGGAGGATGTCTTATAGAATAGAATCACTACAACATATATAAAAATAAATGAATAATTTAATATGTATCTAATAAACTATACAAACATGTCACAATGATTGAAATAAAATATTAAAACCATTGTATATAAAAAAAGTGAACTCCAATAGCATTGCAGGCCTCAACCTGATCACATGCTCTCTAGCTCCAACAACTATCAGGTACTTGATTAAGAAGGGTCCTTAAACATATCTATACCTAAAAAATATAATATGTTTGTGTCAAAAAGCATGACCCAAACTAGGTGTCATAAGAATTCTAGTTTAAATCCACCAAATTAATAGTGTCAAACTATTAGTAAATATAAATAGCAGTTAATAAGATCAAATGAATCAATAAACTATGAATTACTCAAACATAAACAATTATATTGTTTTTATTTACATTCATTTACATTTGTGAATTATTGAATCAATTGAATAATGAAATTTTAGGATCTATCCTAAGATTTGTATCCCCTATGTAATAGAAAAACTAAAATCTCCAACGTCCATATAACAAACAAGTAATACTGAGTGAAATCTTATGATTTGGATTAGCAGGCTCATCACATTAATCAAAAATTCAAAATAAACCCTTGGGAAATTTCTCAATTTCCAAACCCCTGGTTTAACATATCATAATTTCAATAAACAATGACCTCGGGGAATGCACAATCAATATAACACCTTTGGCCCCACATAGAACAAATAATTTACAAACAACTACTCGGGTAGCTCTCACTGCCAATACCCCTGGGTCTGCTTAGCAATAATAAATTAAAATTTCCACATGGAAGCTCCCACTATCACTTACCTAAGTTCCAACATTCATTAAATAATATCCCTCTGGGTATCTCTCATGGTTTACCCCTATGGTCTATAACCACCCAACATCTCTCACCGTCAATACCTCTAGGTCAATATTACTAAACTTTAATCATAAATGACACTACCTCTAGAATATCTCACATTTAATTAGCCTTTGTCATGATTTCACAATGAAAAACACATGCATCACATATAAAAAGTAACACAATCCTAACAACAATAACTGTATCATCCAAAACATTTGTTAAAGAAAATTCCACTAGATCTGATTAAATGTATTATTATGTAAAATAGTTATATAAAACATATTCACTTCATTGGTTTTAGGTTTTTTGATTGTAAAATAACATTATGAATTGTTACCATTTATAATATAGCCGTTGAACAATGGTCACATGATTTTTATAAATATAGATATTTTCAAATCCATTTTACATAGAAAATGTAATAGATGGCGTCATCTAGTAGAATTTTCTAGTATGAAACCCATTTTTCGTAGATCGAAAATGAGGTGGAATCACTGGGCTTTTCACTTGACCAATACCAAGACAATATTCAACATTTTAATCTTGAACAAATCCTTATACATGTGAAGATTAGTTAATAGAGATTACCTTCTGAGGAATGTTATCCATGACATCCAAAGAGCTTATCACCATTTTACACCATTCCCTTATGTATTATGCATGTGTTATAATGGGTAATGTTATAAGTCTTTAGTACTAAAATTATTTTAATTATTTTCTTTAAATAATATACATTCATTTTATTATTGTTTATTTTTAATTTCTTTATAAAGAACAAATAATATTCTTGGTTAATATTTAAAATAAATTAAGAAATAAATATTATGAATTAATAGATTTTATAATTAAATTAATAATTTTTTTAAAAAAAATACTAAATTAGTTTTTATCAAATATAAATGATCATAATTTTATTATGAATACAATAATAATTTTTAATGAGGATTGAATTCCAATTGTGTCAAAACCCATGAATTGATGATAAATGACGGTTTTTATTTTTGAAAATAAAAATTCTCATTTTTAGAAAATTATTTAAAGAAATTAATATCATTTTTGGATTCAGGATGTCAAAATTATCTAACAGTGAATATTTCATAATTTTTTAGGACTATCAATTTTTTTGGGAAATTAAATAACTTTCAAATATATAATATGTTTTATGAAATCGTAATGACCCAATAGTGAGGTAATAAAATTCTCTTAATGATATATTTTAATAAATATGTTTTAAAATTAAATTAAAAATATTTCAAATTTGTTTTTTTTATTTTAAAAATACTTAGAGGACACTATATTACTTATTAAACATTTTAACACTTTAAAATGATTTCTGTGAGAGTGTGACTAACCTCCATGTAAGCTAGACAAATATTTTAATAAGATCCAAAATTGTTCTTATAAAATACTTTTTTCAAATACACTTTGTAAATAATAGTTGGAGTAAAATATGATATGGTTTTTGGTATTTATTAGTTTAATGTGTGGTGTCCAAAACCTAAATAATAAAAAATTATCCATATTTTCCTATAAATCCCCCCTCAAT
Source organism: Viscum album (assembly GCA_963277665.1). NCBI lineage: Eukaryota > Viridiplantae > Streptophyta > Magnoliopsida > Santalales > Viscaceae > Viscum > Viscum album. The sequence continues at coordinate 783,539,153 of OY728153.1, forward strand.
CTCCCATTCCTATTCAATAAAACCATTTGGAACATGGAGAACCCTTTACCTACACTCTGTATAATCCTCACTATGTTCCCTAATTTCCAATTAATCCCCTCTCGAGCCTCTCCCAAGACATTGGGATCACACATCCAAGTCAGGGATCACCACATTCATTCTTTCATTATTTATGTCCAAGATTCATTATGATGTTATGCCCTTTTATTTTCAATTATAAAATTGGGGTATGATATTGGTACACCCCTATACATCCATACTTATTTTTGAATGTTAAGTGACCCATTTCCCTATTATTAATGACTCCCATACACACATGTAACCATGATGAAATTCCATCAGGGATTCCCCCCATTCTCATTTTTATCTCAATTTCATTATGTTTTCATACGCAATAATTTATTTTAAAAATACTAGGGTATGATTTTCCACATGTCCCATACTTTTATCATTATGTTTCAAGGATTATAAACCCCTTTTCCCCTCATTAATGCCTCCCATGTACACCTGTTACTATGCCGAAATTCCATATGGGATTTCCCTATCTTCATTTACATTCTAGAAATTATTTTATTTAATTAATCTAAATTCAATTAAACATTTTATACATGTATCCATATTACCCCTTAATTCTGATTTAATGTAAATATGATGAGATAAAACATTCTCTCTCATCATCCATTTTTCAAATTCTAATGTCATGTCATTATGCCACCGAAATTGCACCGTGATTTTCCAGGAAAAAGTCATTGAATAGTGAATAAAATTCTCATTTAACTATAAATGGTATTCAACTTTATGAACATTTAAAAATTTATTATAGTGTTTCATGTATTAATTCCACATTCCAATATCATAGAATAAATTATGATATTTAATGAATCCATGTTTTGTCATCTATGGTGAATACTAATGCATAAAATGATTTAACTTATAATAGTGCATGTTGATAGTTCTATAATGCACTGGAGAGTCATTAGTATCATGAAAAATCATGAGAAATTTGTGTTTAATTGTTCTAATTAAAGTGAAATGAGTTTTTACACATGCTGATGGTGAAATTGGATTTGGCTCATGATAATATCATGTTAAATATTGTTGCCACATTTCCATGTTATGATAAACATGCTATATCATGCCTTTATGCTAATGATTCTCTTGTTCTCCACTGATATGGCAATTTCATTTCATTTTCTATATTATTCATTCTATGCCTTGTATACACCCTTACATTGATTTATAGCTTACCCATTTCTTATGCATGTCATCAGGTTATCCCTTACTGGGCTTTATAGCTCTCCCTTTTTTACTCCCTTACATGAGATGCTATGTATGCTGAAATTTAGTGGTCATGTAAAAGATGTATTCAATAACAATGTAGGGTTTTATGTTCTATGATGTTATGAAATGTTCTCAATTTTCCGTTATAGTTTACCTCCTGATTCTCAGTGTTGTCTTATGTGCATTTTTTTGTAATAAATCATGTTAAAGTGTTTAATAAAGAGTGAGGTTGTTATAGTTGCTATCAAATTATAGGTTTAATTATATTTTTATTAGGATTAGAAAACCATTGTGAAAGCATTAGGGATAATACTATGAATAATAAAAACATCCATAAATTTAGTGGATTATTGTGTTTGTGGTTTATCAAGGAAATATAACCCTATAAGGATACCAGTAGGTAGAGGATTCTCTAAAACATATGTATCTAGGGGTAAATCCTAGAAACACCACTTTGAGGTAGACTCAAATGGGAAATGGGGAATGTCAACATGCATTGCCACACTTTTGGTTATGAAACATATTGGGGATATGCTTACGTAAATTCATATGCTTAGTATGAACCATTATTATGGGAACTAAAGAAATTCCACAATGAATATATATGGGGAATTAGATCATGGATATCATAGATAAGTAAAGGAAGTAAATGTAATTTATAAGTTATTCCATTTTTTCATTGGATTCAACATTTTCTGTTACCCCTAAATTTCATTTTATTCCAACCAATGGTTGGTAATAGGATGAATCTAACTAAAAACTGATGTGAAGACCAATGTGATATATTTTATAATGAGATTATCTATCTTTTTGAGTAGGAATCACAACCTTTGTCAGGATACACTATCAGTTAACTCATGTTTTGAATATAAACATTTGTCAAAAGGAACATTGAATCACCCTATGAATGAAAAAGACACTATTGAGTGATTCATGAGACAAATTACTACTACAATTAAGGGACAATCAGATCCCTCAATCATTTTCTATTAGATCTACTATATTGAGCGTATCTTATCCATCCTAAAATGGTTGGAATAAGAGAACACTCTTATGGATGCTTATTGTGTGAAGAGTGAAGATAATAAATTGTGGACATTGATCAAAATATAATACACTTAAGGAGTAGATCGAGGCGTTGGAATGGAAGCATTTATGGAAAAAAAATTTGATAAATATCTTCTGTGAACACTTTGACGTAAGTTGGAATGAGATTCCATTTCCTCATGAAAAAGGACAATGAATCCATCAGAGCATATGAGTAAAAATTTATGCGGCTTGCACGATACACCTCTAGATTTTAAATTACCCCCAATTATAATATTGGATGTGTAACATCATAGGTAAATAATGAATAATTCAAATTTCATATTTAATAATATTTATGAATTAAATATTAATTTAAATTTAAAATGGTTTCTTTGTTTGATTGCGTACCCGATAAGCAACAATGAGTTTCATTGGAATGATTTGTTGCACACTAATAATATAATATTATTATTTTAAATGGTAGTTAACTCCTAGCTACTGTATTGGTGGGAAGTAATGAAATTAACAAAAATATTATTATACAAGTTTGTTAAAATTATTTACATTTATCCAATAAAATGTTATAGGCTTAAAATGTGAATGAATCTAATTTTAAGCATAATTTACATTAAAAGGACGATTTACCTCATTTTAATGGAGGACCCTTTGTAAATATATTTTTGGCCATTTTTATATGCTCTATTTGAACAAATAAAATTCTACTTTAGAATGGGGACATCAAATTTTACTTTGGGTAATTTTTTGGTATTATTATGATAAAGTTCATTTTTTAATGAATCTTGAAAAAAATTATATTTTAATTCAAAAGAGACATTTAATATAATTTATTTATATGGCTAGATTATCTTTTTAGTTTTTGTTAAAGTGAAATTAAAATATATTTTTACCATTTCTTCCAATTTTGGTCATTGGAATTAATTTCAATTTGAAATTGGACATAAACAAATATCAATCTTTTGATAGTTATTATTTCATAAAAACACACTATTTGTTTTAAAAACGGGAATTAAATTTAAAATTAATTAATTCCACTTATATGTTTTAAATTTGGAAAAATAAACCTCATTTTTGAATTCGGAATATCAAATAATGCTTAGACTGAATTTTTGGTATTGTTCTGAAAAACGTTAAGTTTTGATGAATAGTGAAACCATTTAGTGGTAGTTTAAAAAAACTAACTTTTCCATTTAAATGAAAATTTTCCACATTTTTGAATTGAATTTGAAAAATCCGACATACATGGTTTTTACCAAGAAGTTAAATGTGGTTCATTAAGATGAATTTTTTTTACCACAGGTAAATGTAAATAAAGTAATTCAATGTAAAAAGAATATTATAATAATTCATAAATACCTTAACACTTGTCCTAACCATATTGGATGAGTAGTGGCCGACCATTGGCATCCCTGGATCGATTTTGGGACCCCATGGAGCCACTTATGAAAAATAATGACACTTTAGATTAATTAATTCAATGTAAAGGCAAAAATGACATTTTCAAATATCTTGAAGTAAATTAATTTTTACAAAAGGTTTTATAAATTATCTCTTTGAATATAAATAATAATTGGAATACGAAAATGATTTCCTACACCTTTGTAAAAATTTTATAATTTTTAGACATCAAATAAAATAAATTATTTATGACCAAATAATGATGCAATATTTACCTCATTAATAAATGATTTAAATAAATAAGATTATACTGATTAACATATTATCCAAAAAATCTCCAATTCTGATTGGATGATTTTATTTAGACCACGAGTCAACTTATATTCTACTATAATGATTTTTGGACCTTTAGAAACCTAATATAATTATATAATAAAATAATGTTTCCACACATTCCTAAAGAGCCCCTCCTCTCCCTTATAAAAGAAGACCACTTAAAAAAATTTACTCACACCACTCAAGCCATTTGGCTCATCCAAACTCTTCCCAATTAAGCTCCCTACATACCTATCCTTCTATTAGGAGCCTTACCTTAGGCATAAGGCACATCAATAAATCCTTTTGGTTCAAACAAAAGGAAGTTTCCTAAATTAAAGGTAACAATTTCTCTAAAATTGTTTTCATTTATTTTTCTTCTCCAACCCCTAAAATATTTTTTTTTCATTTCTTTTGTAACATCACCAGTATTCTCAATATACTGGTATTTTGTTATTATAAGGATTCCAACTACACATCCACACACCTCCATCTAATGGGTAAAGAATATAATGTTTCTGTGGATGGAAAACTAACGCCTCACGAAACGATGATTGTTTGATTATCCCCTACCGCCTCTAATGGTGGCCATTATGATGGAACTGTATTTTTATATGATATATATTATGTTTATGTTTTCATTATGCTTCTATATTTTCTAATTTAGCATGACTTTATGGTTTTCATAGTGGGTAAATACGATAATCTCATTTGAGGAAGATCAGACTACCGCCCCGTCAAAGTGTTGTGATTCGTTAATGCCTAATGTGCGATGTATAAAGGATGGAGTTAATGATATTATATATGATATTATACTAGACTTATAATATAACTATGTATTATTATGTTTTATTTCCATTAAAATAAGAAATAGAAATAAAAGTAGCATTTATGTGTACGTACGGCTTATCGTCTCCAAGAATTGTGCATTTCATTTCGTACATCCAAATGTTATGTAACTATTTTAAATACATTTATATAATGGATATTTATGATATATATGATATCTAAATAATGAATATTATTCTGGATCTAATGGACTATTGACCACATGGAGAACATGTAAATATAATGTGTTCAATTTTCACTCAAGTGCCAAATATCGACAAAAAGAAAGTTATTAACATAAATGATTAAATAATGTTTATAACATGTAAATAAGTGATATAAAAATAATAATAAATATGAAAAAGGTTCTTAAGAAAGTAGAAAAAAACTTTAGTTTATTATTTAGGATAATAAATAATGATCGAGTCATGTCGGACACGAGGAAAGGGACTTCGTCACAATATCCTTTCATTGGGGCATATTTTGTTTTAAAACAAGACTTTCTTTTATAAGCTGTATAAACACCCTTGACATTTCAAAGGGAATATTTTTCTACAAATCATTTTACTAAATGACAAAAATAATGTTCCTTTTTAAAGTAATCGGTGATAACGACCTTTCTGCTGCCGCTAGTATTATTTGATCTTTGGATTCCTCTAAAAGCCGTAATGTTTATAAAAGAAAATAAATATCATATACTCTTTTATGTAATTCAGTATTGAAAATGGTTTTGATAATGGATTTTTTATTTCAATATATTTAAGTGATATATTGTGATTGAAATATTGAAATGTTTTCTTTCCTTTATATTTGTTATATGTTTTATGATTTTATATTGCTACCTGGACATTTGATGTATGGTTACATGATAAACCAAATGAAATGTGGTTCCATGTATACCAGGATGGGTGGTTATGTTATAACCTCCAAGTAATTGTGTATGGAAGTCGGCCGTATGGCTATTCCATTAGTGATATCTATGCAAGATGACCGTATGGTCATTCCATTTAAGTATGTTTATGTCCCAAGTTACCTTTATATTTTATGTGTTCTTAATATGGGTTTTATGGTAATATTTTGGCTAAAAAAGGATATGTAGGGCTATTTTATTCAGTGAAGAGTATTTACTACTTCATAAAGGTAAAAAGTATTACTTATGTTAAAGTATTCATCATTTACTTATTGTTTTGAAAAGATAGAAGTTTTCCTTCATTGTGTATCCCTTACTGAGATTTTTATGCTCATACCATGTTTTTGAAATTTTTTTCACAAGATATAATGTGGAATATGGTCACAGATGAGATCATGGAAAAGTCATGATGTCTTAAACAAGGAACTAGACACGACTCTTTTTTTCAAGAGTTCTTGTTTTATAAAAAAAATGGAAATTGAGTAGAAGTGTCTACATTGTAATATTTTGAGATGTATTAGTTATTTCCTAATTCTCTATAACTATAAACATGAAAATATCCTCAATGTGAATTATTAATTTAATTCATTATTATTTAAGGTTTAAGCCCATGTCCTTATAGTTGCTATCAGAGGTCGGTGTAGACAACATTAGGAGTTTGGGTATTGTCAAACTTAAATCCATAAAGTAATTTATGATAATATTGAAATCATATCGCATTTACAGGTTACCATGTTTCTTCATCTAAGATATGTCTGTCTTAAGAATGCTTTTTCATAAATGAAACAGAGCAGATTTTTTAGGAAAGAATATAGAGGAGAATGAACTTCTTAATCAAGAAACCTGAGATGGTCGAAATCCGAATTGAGAAGTTTACTGCAGTGATAGCTTAATTGAATCAGGTGATAAATGGTGGTGGTGTTTATTGATGATATTTTGGTTTATTCTTAAAATAAAGAGGATCATGAATGTCATTTAAGGTTTTTCTTGCAAATCTTAAAAGAAAAGAAACATTATGGGTAATTCAGAAAGTGTGAGTTTTGGTTACAACAAATTTCGTTCCTTGGTCACATTGTTTCAAAAGATGGCATAACTGTAGATCCTGCTAAAAGAAAAGTTGTTGAAGAATGTCCAAAACCCAAAAATATAACCGATATCCATAGTTTTCTTGGTTTGGCAGGTTATTACCAGAGGTTTATTGATACTTTTTCACGGTTATCTAGTCCAAGGAATAAGTTAACTCGAAAAGGTGTTAAGTTCATCTAGAAAAAAGAATGTGATGATTGTTTTTAGGAATTGAAAATTATATTAGTGAATGCTCCAGTTATGGAACTACCTTATAGAAATGGTGATTTTGTTATCTACAGTGATGCTTTGTTGAAAGGGCTGGGTTGTGTCCTAATGAAAAATGATTAGGTAATTGCTTATTCTACACGTCAGTTCAAACCTCATCAGTTAAATTACCCTAAACATGATTTGGAATTAGAAGCTATTGTTTTTGCATTAAAAATTTGGAGGCATCATTTGTATGCAGTAAAGTGTGAAATATATACTGATCACAAAATTTTGAAGTATATATTCACTCACACAGAATTAAACATGAGACATAGGAGATGGATGGTATTAACCAAGGATTATGATTGCATGATCCCTTACCATCAGGGAAAATCAAATAAAGTGGATGATGCTTGAAGTCGAAAAAGTAATGTCTCATTATCCATGCTATGTTTGGAACAAGATCCTTTGGTTGTCGATATGATGAACATTGGCATAGAAGATGTTGGTGCAAGAAATTATTTTATTTTGTATCAGGTGTCAGTGAGATCATCTCAATCAGACGGAATAAAGCCAACATAGCAAGAAGATAGTGAGTTGCAGAAAAAGGTCGAATTGGTTTAGAAGGGTAAGTTGCCTGATTTTAACATTGATAATGACCATGTTTTCATTTTTGTGAAGATATTATGTTTTCCTTGTGTTTCAAAATTGAAGAATGAGTTGTTTTGTGAAGATCAGAGTTCCCCATTTTCAGTTCATCCTGGCAGTACTACGATGTACAGAGATCTTCGGGAGTATTACTGGTGGGATGGAATTAAAAGAGATATTGCTGATTTTACTATGAAGTGTTTGACTTGTCAGCATGTTAAAGCAGATCGATAGTTACCGAAAGGAATGCTTTAGGCTTTACCGGTGCCAGAGTGGAAATGAGAAAATATATCCACAATCATCGTTGTGGGATTACCAAAGACATCTCGAGGTAATAATGCAATTGGTGTTATAGTTGATCGATTGTCTAAATATTCTCATTTCCTTCCTATTAGAGATACTTTGTCTCTATATCAACTTGTTCGGTTGTATGTTAAAGAGGTAGTCAGGTTTCATGGAGTTCCCCTTTCAATTATATCTGATCGTGATCCCAGGTTTACTTATAACTTTTGGAAAGGCCTTCATAAGTCATTTGGTACTGAATTAAATTTTAGTACAACTTTTCATCCTCAATCAAATGGTTAATCAGAATTAACAATTCAGACATTGGAGGATATGCTATGTTCTTTCTTGATGGATTTCCAAGGAAGTTGGGAACAACACCTTTCTTTGGTTGAATATTCATATAATAATAGTTTTAATTATAGTATACAGGTGGCTCAATTTGAGGCATTATATGGAAAGAATTTTTGAACTCCAACATTCTGGGATGAAGTAGATGAAATGAAGCTGTTGGGACCAGAATTGGTAGAAGAGATTGCAGAGAAAGTTCAGTTGATTCAGAAGAACATGAGAACACCTCAAAGCAGACAGAAAAGTTATGATGATAACCGGAGGAATGATCGTTCATTTTTGGTAGGTGATCATGCCTTTCTCAATGTTTCTCCTTGGAAAGTGTGATGTGTTTTGGTAATAAGGGAAGTGTTGTCCGAGGTTTATTGGACCTTGTGAAATTTTGGAGAAAATTGGATCAGCTGCGTATCCAGTGGCTTCACCTCCATGTTTATCCCAAGTACACAATGTTTCTCATGTTTCTATGTTGAGAAAATATTTTCCAGATCCATCTCATGTTTTGAGCCTAGAGGAAGTTCAGTTAGAAGATAATCTCTCCTATGAAGAACAACCAGTCCAGATTCTTGACCATAGAGAGAAAGTGTTGTGGAAGAAGGTAATTCAACTGGTAATGGTTTTGTGGAAAAACCATATGGTTGAAGATGCAACATGGGAATCTAAAAATTATATGAGGTATAAATACCCCCACTTATTGTGATATGTGAATAAAAATTGCGAGGACGCAATTCCCAAAAGGGGGGAAGGATGTGAAATACCCGTTAAATAAAGAATATGACATATTTCATATTTTTTAATATTCGGGCATTAAATAATAATTTTTCTTTAAAAGGGATGCTATGTTTGATAGTGTACATGATATGTAACAACGAGTTTCTTTGGAATCATACGTTGCACACAAATAATATAATATTATTATTTTAAATGGTAGTTAACTCCTAGATATTGTATTGGTAGGAATGAACAAATGAATCAACAATATGATTATACAGGTTTGTTAAATGTATTTACATTTATCCAATAAAAATTTATAGGCTTAAAATGTGAATGAATCTAATTTTATGCATAATTTTCATTAAAAGGTCGATTTACTACCTTTTATGGCGAACCCTCTTTTAATATAGTTTTGGTCGTTTTTATATGTTCTATTTGACAAAATAAATTTTTTTTTTAGAAATGGGACATCAAATTTTACTTTGGGTATTTTTTTGGTATTTTTCTGATAAAGTTCCTTTTTTAATGAATAGTGACAATATTACATTTTAATTCAAAAGAGCCTTTTAATATAATTTATTTATATGGTTAGATTATATTTTTTGTTAGTTTTAAAGAGAAATTAAAATATATTTTTACCATTTAATCCAATGTTTGTCATTGAAATTAATTTCACTTTGAAATTCGACATAAACAACTATAAATCTTTTGATAGTTATTGTTTCTTAAAAACATGATATTTGTTTTAACAACAAGAATTAAATTTAAAATTAATTAATTCCACTTATATGTAATGATGTTGGAAAAATAAAAATTGTTTTTGAATTCTTAATATCAAATACAGCTTAGGCTGATTTTTTGGTATTTTTCTGAAAAACACCAATTTTTGATGAATAGTGAAACCACTAAGTGGTAGTTAAAAAAACTGACCTTTTCATTTAAATGGAACTTTACAACATCTGTGAATTGAATTTCAAAAATCTGATATAAATGGTTGTTATTAAGAAGTAAAATGTGGTTCATTAAGAAGAAAATAATTTTTGGTGAATAGTAAATTTTGACTTTTATTTACCGTGGTTGAAGGTAAATAAGGTAATTCAAGGTAAAAAGAATATTAAAATAATTCCAAATTACCTTAACACTTGTCCTAACATTATTGGATGAGTAGTGTTCGACCATTGGAATCCTTGGGTCGATTTCGGGACCCCATCGAGCCACTTATTATAGAAAATGACACTCTAGATTAATTAATTTAATATAAAGGGAAAATGACATTTTCAAATATCTTTTATTAAATTAATTTTTACATAGGATTATATAAATTATCTCTTCGACTATAAATATTAATTACAAATATAAAAATATTTACTACATCATTGTATATGTTTTATAATTTTTAGACATCGAATAAATTAAAGTATTTATGACACAATAATGACGTAGTATTTACCTCATTAATAAATGATTAAAATAAATAAGATTATAATGAATAAAATATTATCCAAAGCATTTCAAATTCTGATTGAATGATTTTTTTCGACCATGAGTCATCTTTGATTCGACTATAATGATATTTTGACCTTTAGAAAATGAATATCTTTATATAATAAAATAATTTTTCCACACTTTCCTAACGAGCCCCTCCTCTCCCTTATAAAAGGAGACCACTTATAACCAATTCCTCAATCCTCTCAAGCCATTTGGCTCATCCAACCCCTACCCAATTAAGCTCCATAAATCCCTCTCCTCCTATTAGGAGCCTTTCCTTAGGTAGAAGGCACTTCAAGAAATCCTTTTGGTTCAAAACAAAGGATGTTTCCTAAATTAAAGGTAATGATTTCTCTAAAAGTGTTTTCTTTTATTTTTCTTCTCCATCCCCTAAAACATTTTTTATTCCTTTATTTTGTAACAACAACAGTATCCTCATTATACTTGGATGTTGTTATGAGAAGGATTCTAACTACACATACACACACGTACATCTAATAGGTGAAGAACATTATGTTTCTGTTGATGGAAAACTAAAGCCTCACGAAACGATGATTGTTCGATTATCTCATACTGCCCTTCATGGTGGCCATTATGAGGGAACTGTATTTATATATGATATATATTATGTTTATTTTTTCTTTATGCATATGTATTTTCCATTTATAGAAATCCTTTATGGTTTCCATAGTGGGTAAATACGATAATCTCATTTTAGAAGTGAGGACTACCGCCCCCTCAAAGTGATGTGATTCATTAATGCCTATTGTGGGGTGTATAAAGGATGGAGTTAATGATATTATATATGATATTATACTGGAATTATAATATAACTATGTATCATTTTTTTATTTACATTAAAGTAAAAAGTAGATATTAATGTAGCGTTCATGCGTACGTACGGCTTACCGTCTCCATGAACGGTGCATTTCATTTATTACCTCCAAATGTTATGTAACTATTATAAATACATGTATATACGAGATATATATGATATATATGATATCTAAATAATTAATATCATTCTGGATATAATGGACTATTGACACATGGACAACTTGTAAATATAAGGTGTTTATTTTTGACTCATGTGCCAAATATCGACAAAACGAAAGTTATTAACTTAAATGATTAAATAATGTTTATAACATGGTAATAAGTGATATAAAAGGAATAATAAACATGAAAAACTATCTTAAGGAAGTATAAATTAACATTAGTTTATTATTCAGTATATTAAAGAATGATCGAGTCAAGTCGGACACGAGGCAAGGGACTTCGTCTCAATATCCTTTCATTGTGGTATATTTTGTTTTAATACATGACTTTTTTATACGCTTTATAAACACCCTTGTATTTTCAAAGGGAATATTTTTCTTCAATGCATTTTACTCAACGAAAAAAATAATGTTCATTTTTAACGTAAGTGGTGACAACGACCTTTCCACTTGCGTGAGTATTATTTGACCTTTGGATTCCTCAACAAGCCGTAATGTTTTTAAATGAAAATTAATACCATATACTATTTTATGTATATCAGTATTGAAAATGGTTTTGATAATGGATTTGTTATTTCAATATACATAAGTGATATATTGTGATTGAAATGTTGAAATGTTTTCCTTCCTTTATATTTTATTTATGTCTTATGATTTTATATTGATACATGAAAATTTGACATGTGGTTACGTGATAAACCAAATGACCGGTGGTGACATGAATACCAAGATAGGTGGTTATGTTATAAACTCCAGTGCATTGGGTTTGGAAGTCGGTTGTATGGCTATTCCATTAGTGATATGTGTGGAAGTCGACCATATGGTTATTCTATTTATGTATGTTTATGTCCCAAGTTACCTTTATATGTTATGTGATCTTAATATTGGTTTTATGGTAATATTTTGGTTACAAAAGGGTATGTAATGATCTTTTATTCATTTGAAGAGTATTTACTAATTCATAAAGGTGAAAATTATTACTTATGTTAAAGTATTCATAGTTTACTTATTGTTTTGAAAAACTAACAGTTTTCATTCTTTATGTATCCCTTACTGAGCTTTTTATGCTCATCCCAAGATTTCGAAACGTTTTTCACAGGACATAATATGGAATAGGGTCAAGGATGGGATCAAGGAATAGTCATGCCGTCTTAAACATGGAATTAGACATGACCCTTTTTTCAAGACATCTTGTTCTATGAATAAAATGGAAATTGCATATAAGTGACTACTTTGTAATATTTTGAGATGTTATAGTTATGTCCTAATTCTATAAAACTATAAACCTGAAAAGATCCTAATGTGAAATATTCATTTAATTCAATATTATGTAAGGTTTATGGTCGGGTCCTTATAGGATGCTTCATTGGTGGTCTAAAACCTAGCCTACGTAAATCACTAGCAATCCGTGAATTCAATACATTTGAGGATATTTTTTTATGTGCCCTCATATTTGAAATGGAGTTCATCAAATATCAGTGAATTTGTGGGTATAAGAAGAGGAAAGAAGATTTTAATTATAGTTGTACGATTGATAAATCTTGTGTTGCTAAAAAATTACAGCACCAGACCTGAAAATAGAGCGGAAAAAAGATCCTTGAAATTTTCCTGATGGGGATGAGGAAATGCTTTAGGTGTGGAAGATAAGGGAACCATGCCATTAACTACCGATATGAAAAACTCGTTTTTGTGATAGTTGAGATGAATGCTCTGTTCGACCCTCAATGCAATGTTCATTACTTCCACTGCAATTAACCATGTCACTTTGAAAACAAGTTCCCTAGGTTATTGGATGTCGAAGGCAAACCAAAACAACCAAGGCTGAAAGGTATATATTTTTCATCACTACCACCAAAGAAAACCATAAAAATGAAGTCGCATTAGGTACGCTATTTATTCATTCAAGAATAGCGATCAAAATTTTTTATTATGGTTCTTCACATTCATTTATATCTTGAATTTTTAGTAGAATAATCCCAAAACCAACACAAATAATTGATGTATAGTTTTTTGTGATAACAGAAAATGGGGAAATTATTGCATCCAATGAATATAACTCCTCCCCTATCACAACTTGTGGTCTGAACATCCCAACATACCTTTTCATACTCGCTCTGGTGTAATTTGATAAATTCTTTGCATGGATTGGCTTTCACTATATATATCCAACATAAATTTCCATCAATGGGTGATCACTCTGTATATGTAGAATATACCCCAGATTCTGTACATGTGCAAGGCGGAGGATTAATCTTCCCTATCAAAATCATCGCATGTGTGGATATTACTATCCCTGGATCATGGTTATCTTTCATAGATGATTGGGTCTAATGAAGCAACCATCCATGGAGACATTCCTATTATGAAGGAATAACTAATCATATTGAAATAAATGTTTTTCATCATACGATATGGTTCATATATCATTGATTGTATGAAATTCACAATGATCAATAACTTATATTATATATGGATTTTACTAATACATAATTATTCTATTTTGACTTAGGCGTGTTTAATGTAAAGTGATTTAGAGGATATAACCCATCATATATTAGATAATTTTTTTTCTTAAGGTTGAATTATACCTCTAGACTCAATTATTTTTTTTTGTTTATCAGTTTCATGATATGATTACTCATGTTTATACTAACTCATTTATATATTTAGTATTAACTATAATATTAATTATTCAAAATATATCATGGTTTATGTCTTATTTACTTTTTTTCATATAAAACATGATAATTATATTATTATTATTTAAGAAAGATATAATTTTAAATATTAAGTTGTAATAGTAGGGATTCTTGACAAGATATACCACATAAAAATTAAATTTAATTTCATATATAGATAATTAATATATCAGGAACATATCACTAGATATGAAAAATATCTTATTAACAAATAGTAGTAGAGAGTATTAATGGAGTTCATAAATTTATGAGTGTTGACATGAATAAAACAATCATAGGAATGTTCAACATAAACATACAATATCATTTACTTTCCAAATTCTGTTTTTTCCAAAAAATTATTAAATATTATATATTTGGGATAAATTGAATTAAAAAATAAAACATATAATTTCAAATAATTTTTTATTTATTCTTAATGATGTTAAAAATCAAAAAAAAAATATAGCCAAAAATATAATTATAGGGAAATAAAAAATAAGCCCATTATTGTTAAAACTCATAATAGAAGAAATAATAATAAATAAAATTTTACAGCAAATCATTTCGATGAATGAAGTAGATGGTGTTCATAATAATAATAAATAATTCATATGAATGTTATTTTATGTGTATCTTCTTTTAATTTGAACAATTCAAATATAACATAATTTTTAAGAAATTATATAACCAAAAACAATACGTTAATGCTCCACAAAAAATTAATTTTCCAATTAACTACATTTAATTTACATGTTTATCACTTGAAAATAATTTTATAAACATTAAATGTCGTGTAGGTATATCATCGGGATCCTCCTTGATCACTACAACTTGAAACATGTACCAAAAATAAACATGCACATAAAATTGTGAGATTATTCAAATATTCTTGATTCAACCTAATTTTGATTTTATAAATTCAACATTTTTTATACCAATTATAAATATCATCAGAAAAATAAAATTAATAATATATTTAATCCATGACCATAGTTAAAAAAAATTATAAAAAATTCGGTGTTTGAATTTTTTTGTGTTACCTTAATATGTGCTATAGTAGTTTTACATTATATTTACATCATTATAATATAGAATATGATGTTATAATATGTATATCAATATAATTTATAAAAACATAAAATTTTATCAAAATCAACATGATCTATTATTTTATATTCAATGAATTGGATATAAAAGTATTTGTTGGCAACAATAATATTCACATTTTTATAATGATAATAAAAAATATATGTTCCACAAAGACATAAAAATATTCCATCGAAACCCATTGATTGAGTGTGTATAATATTGAGATTAATGTGATCAGCCAACGTTTATATGAAAAAATGATTATTTAATTCATTTTAATATCATAAAATGTAATAATATTTAAAACATCATCAAAACAATGTTTTTATTGTTAAATTCTATAATAATATCACATTCATGTAACATCACATATTTTCATCAATAATGTTAATAAAACAACTTAATGATTTTCTAAAATTATTTTATTAGTATTTTAATTTAATTCATCATGATGTCACACAAATATAAAAATATCATAAACCATACATTGCATATATGTTCTATTCAAATAAGGATTATAATTCTTAAAAATTATCATCCATAAATTGAAGAAAAAGTAAATTTTAAATGGTTGTATATTGAATTACATTTAAATTTAAATATAACAGTTTGTTATCAAAATATTCATTATAATAATAATTTTTGAAAATATAAAATATAAAAAAAAATTAAAGATATTTTGTCAACATTTTATACATCATTGATAATATATAACATGTTCATTATATTGTATTAAACCAAATTTATGGAACTATTCATCTTATATTTCCCCAATTTTTAAAATTTTCTATATATATAACCCCTTTTCAAAATAAAATATTTATCCAAGACATTTTATATTTAATTATTAATTTGTATTTTGAATCGTGTTTCAAATGATTTAAAATATCTAGAATTTGTTATTAAATTGGTAGAATCAATATTTTACTTTTAAAAGGGATTAATAAGTAATTAGAATTTATGATTTGGTCATATAACTATATGAAAATTATCTATATGTAAAACCCAATCTATTTATGTGTCTAATTTATATGTATATTTCATAATGGTATGTTAAAAATTATCATGTTTCCCTTAGCCGAGTAATTAAATTTATTATTCTTTTTATATTTTTGAACATAAAATTCATATATAATAAAATCTATACATATAATGAAGTTCAAAAAATATTAAAATTTAAAATAATTTTTTTTTCTATATATAAATTCATAATTGTATTTTGTTGGTACAATTTATATGAGACCAAATAATTAATTGGATTTTTTCACACAAGCTAATTATAATCAAGAAGTTTTCTCTCTCTAATCATAAAAAATAATCATAATATAGATACCCTCGTATGCACTTTGTATTTTTGGTATTTATAATGTCTTTCGATCCAATTACCTTGTTAATCTATCGTTATTTTTTTATCCAAGATCATGAATCAAGGAAAACCTAATCAAATGTAGCCATAATTATTTCAATATTAGAATATGACATCAATGAAGTCATTCATTTCATATTTATATTTTTTATACATCTTATGATCTTTTTGGATGGCCATATTTCTAATTATCCTATGCATATTCTTTTTTATGTTTATCATGAATTGCTTTGAAAATTGTAATTACATAATATTTCATGAATTATTTCAATTAAATAAACATTATTTTCAGCATGATAACTCTTAATTAATTGATTTATAAATTTACTAAAATAAAATTTATCAATTATTGAATAAAAATAACATTATAAATTACATAAGTATGTACTCATATTATGAAATGAAAGATGGAAGGATATATAATTGAGTTCAAATCATCTCCCTTTTGAAGCTCATTAATAAAATCCTATTATGAATGATGGGTTTATAGTATTTTTCATGTCTATTTAAATAATAACCTTAAAAAAATATGTTTATGAGTGAAATAAGATGTTAGATAAAATAACGATTGTTGAAATTTCAAATAGTTAAATTCTAGAAGGAATATACACATCTAACTACCACACAAGATTACTATTTTAAGATATCATAAATGATGATTTTTAGCAGCTACGTTACATAAAATTATAATGCGAGAAACATGTAATTTCGGCGATTATATGTTACCTACCAAGTTATTTTACATATTTCCCATATTTCGATTTTAAAAATTCTAATGTTTCTTTTTCAATTGAGTTTGAAAATATATTTTTTTAATGAAAACTACATATTTAAATAATTTTTTTAAAGGGATGAAGTATTCCAAATTTTAAAATTATTCTCCCTAAAATAATAGTTCAATGAGTTTTTTAATTTGTATTAAATAAATAAATATTGTTTGAACTTTCAAGAATAATTTTTTTTCAAAAACTATTATATTTTGTTATATTATCCGAAAATACTAGCTGTCAATAAAAAATTAAAAGGAATAATTTATATTTTTGAAAGATAATTTTTAATTTTTTAAATAATAGTATGGTATTATAAAACCCATGATGAGAATTATCTTAACATAATTAATATATTCCCATAAAAAAATTTCATTAAAGTATGTAATATTTCAACAAATTTTGGTTGTATACCTCCTTTGAAGCCAATAATATTTTTTTAATATTATAATAAAAAATATGAATCATTATAATCAATTTCATGAATAATTTAAATCCAACACAAATATAATTTTAAACATAATTTTTTCTAATAATATATTTTTTTATATTAAGAACATTAATATTAAAATTAATTAATTATACACATATTATATCAAATGTAATTTATTTCATATTTTTATTACGTAATTCCATATCTTTTAGTAACATAAATTTTATTCTTTAAGCATTAAAATTGTATTACATATATAAATATTATTTACCCTTTAAAACCAATAATTATAAATGTGATCATTATATGACTAATTGAGTTATAATAAAAAACTTTAAAAATTCATCGAAGAGAGTATCTAGACCTTATATTATCCCCAACTACTCTATTCTCTATTTTTTATAGCTTCATGAAATGTTTATCAGTTACTGCCATTATATTACATGGTTATAACAATAAAAACCCATACTCAATTTTTTTAATTGAGACATCCCACCAATCATTAATGGTCAATAAAAGAATTTAGTATCCACCTAAATATATTCTAATTACACATAAATCAGAATATTATTAATTTTACTTGATCCTATGTGCCATTTATTATGTTCCTAAATCTGTAATTTTTATATTTCTCGGGGCCAGTATGTTTCCCAGGGTTGTTTTAGGTGTTTTTCCTTCTACATTTTCAATATTTTTTCTCATTGACATAATAATTTTTTATTGTATGTAGGTTCTTTATAACAAACATATTTAAGTATATTGTATACCATTACATGTAAACAGTTTAAATATACATGTCTCTACCTTACCATAATTATATAGATACTTTTATGTTCACTATATTTATGGTAATTTCATCAAATTATATGATATGAAAAAATAAAATAGAGGTTCGAATTCAATAATGAGAACCATTATATTCCATTATAGAATTTTTAATCAAATTTCATTATGGGAAATATACAACATATTGACTAGAAATATATTTTTTTTGACTATAATGTTTGGGGGATCAAATAGATGAAGGCTTCTTCACATAGGTGTCACTTATGATTATCATAAATATATATATCCATAAGGACTATCCATCCAATCCAAAAACCTCATGTTTTAGCTGTTGCTAGTTTTTTTTTTCTATAAACATACGCATACGATTTTTTCATAGAATAATCCATGTAAAACTCCCTTGCATCTATGTCACGGTGAGGTAAAAATTTTTGGTTGTGACTTCGGTGGCATGGAATTCATTGAATGATACTAATTGAATTTACCACTTCAATGTCATGGAAGTGATATCTCAGGCATAGTTGATCAGGATGGGTGTAACTTTATCAAATCCATGTGGATATTAGAAAAAGGATTCTCAGTACCATTTGGTTAATGAATAATATAGAATGAATGTTTTATGACATATGTTTTTCTACATGTATTATGAGACATCATAATACAAAGAGATTGTATTATATGGAATATATTTTTATGAAGGCTAGTTTCAATGATATTTCCTTATATTCATAGAGACTAAATTGGGTTGTAACAATTAGATAATAGTTTTTTTATAGTATTATCTACTATAGAGATGAGGTCCAAGAGGGGGAGGAAAAATAGTATATTTACTAATATTCTATATTCTGATGAATTTTTGTATGTGTAATGGTTACCTCAGAAAATGGTTCTAGGGATGTCCATGCTTATTCTATCACAAAAAATATATAAATTTATTATTATTATTTTATAAAGGAATTGGTGATGAATGATTATGATTAATGTATAATAGATATTATGTAATTATATTAATAAAACCATACCACCAAATATAATTTTAATATTAATGGTTATTTTTGGATTGATTGAATTATAAGTTGAGATAATGACATGTATTTATGATGTAATAAATTTATTATAATTAACATGCATGTAATAAAATATATATTACATTTCTACTATAATTAGTTTAGCATAAAATCCCATTTATTTATAGTTTAAATGGAATAATTTATGTGGTGGTTGTGGAACTACATCTGAAAAAAAAACACCATAATATATGTAACAAAGAGATCATTGTTTTTTATACTATTCATACCCTCGATTTTAATATCCCATATATCATTTTTCCTATATCATGAAGAGAGAATTATCTATTTATGGTCTGTTATCATAGACCACTGCCATGGATCAAAAGAATATGATCATAGTGATCATAGTGTTGGTGAATGATTCATTAATCTTCCAAACACAGACAATGAATTCAATTATCATCACTCACGTATACTCATGAAGCATGTGTGTATGGTGTATAGGGTATCAACCTCAAATCCATTATTAAATTATCTTTGGTGATGAGTTGTAGTAAAAAACTTGTCAATTTTCAATGATGTTTTATTTTGTTTAATTTTTATTCCATGACATATTTTAAACAATGTTCTAACAATTATCGAGGGTCCAATCATGAGTCACAATAGTTCTTCTTCAATCTGGTGATGAAATATTTAAATCATCCATTCACTATCTTTATCTTTATATCCCAATAAAAAATATATGGTATCATAGGAATATAATTAATTTTCATATACAATGTATATTAATTTATCTTAAATGTAAATAAAGGGATTCAATTCGGTCACATATAAATAGAATATACATCGACATGATTTTTTATGATCATGAACTAGATATCGGAAAATTTTTACTTGAATAAGTACACATATATTGTGATTTGAAATTTAATTAAAATATATATATGGGTTCATGTTCTCATTTTTATAGAAATAATGTGAAAACATATCATTTTATTCCATGTAAAGGACAAATTCGGGTGGCTACTACTATTTCAGCTAATGGTTTATTACCACAAATAAATATTTTTAAAACATAATAAATTATGATGTATAAATTTAAGAAAATAGAAATAATGTTGGTCACTATTGGAATATGATTTTTAGTTTAATAATTATTAATAATAAAAATTGGTGGTGGAATTAAATAATGTGGAAAACTAATATTATAAAATAAATATTATCAAATCATTGGATAGAATGTAGTATAAGGTATAAATAAATATTTTTCTAAAAATTAGGTATTGTACCGGCCACCTCGCTTGCAGGTTGTCAACTTCCCCTTCCACCACCAACAAATAAATCCTACTGATTATTCCACTCAACAAAGTCGTATAATAATTTTTTCCATCTTGATTCTATATTATCCCTCACCATCTCCATCCATTTACCACCTGACCACTACCCATAATTCCTAGTTTATGATTTACAAGGATGAAACCTTGACATGGCACAACTGTTGTGTAGATCCATGACAAAAACCACTAAAACTTCTATCATTGTACATATTCCCTCATGTTGTCTCGTTCTATATTTTCACTCCTTGGAAGACCCCACAAGTCTTATGAAACCTATTATTTCCCTAAGTGGGATCTATGGATAACTTCCATTGGGTATTCCTATCATTAATTGGGTTATAGTTGTTTGAAATGAATCAGAATATCCATGCATAGGTTCTTCCTGGACTATAATAAGCCTTAGTGTGGTCGACATGATTGCAATTTTCTTAGGTAGGGTTTGGGGGAATATTTGATTTATAAAATAATTAATCTCTGATTTAAAATATTTTAACAAATAATAAATTTTAAAATTATGAGTTTATTTAATTTTAGAGAAAAACTAATCTAATTTAATAATTTAATTGTGGGGAATACTTATTTTAATTTTAGGAGAAAAATGAATAAAATGCATTTATTTTAATTATTTCAATTAATTTATTTCATTTTCATAAAACATTAATTTATCAAGTTTTATTTTAATCACTCCTTTATTTTATATATAAATGGTTCATGGTCATTATCTGACCACTTTTTTTCAAATTTTTAGTAATTATTAAAACTGTCATCAATGTATAAATTTATTATTTAATAAACGATGGTTTTCATAATAGAATTTTTTTAGTTTATATAATTTAATGTGCATCCATAAGTAGAGTTCTATATGAATTTTTTACTTCCCATTGCATCATCACTGGTAGATGAGTAGATTTTGATTGTGAATCATACACTATATGATGTGTTCCATTCTATGAATACATGTTATCATTGATGAGATGTGTTCAAATAAATTTGCATGCTTCATTTAATACAAAATTATCATGATCATCTACTTTTTATATTTGATTTAACCATTTTTTTATTATTTTATGAGTGCACATTCATGTGGTAAATCCTAAAATAATACAAAAAAAATCATAATGTCAAATTGAATGTTTTATATTAAGGCATTTTCATCATTGAAAATTTGAAAATTTTGTGGAAATATTTAATAGAAAATTATTACATTCATCAAAAAATTATAAAACATCGTCATTGTGATATTAATTTAAAACAAATTCTATTGTATAAATATAAAAAATCATACGTTTGGGGATCTCAAAATCCCTAGTTGTTGATGCCTACTAATACTAAAAACATAATATGAAAATGAATTGTTTACATACCAATTTTTTTTTAAAAACTTGTTTCCATAGGTTGATCTATATCAAATTATTGGAAAAATATTATTGTATTCATAACTATGATATTGATAAGCTGGCACTATAAACAACAATTCATGGAGAAATGAGTCAATTTTGTTCTACATTCTACAGTCTACCTTGATAGACCCCATAATGAGAATAGGAATAACTTGTAATACAAAGAAATATTTTTTGGTACCCTAGTGACTAAAATATTCATGATTATTGACTTTTCCAATTTTTTTAGCGATATAATATAGTGATCATTAGAAAAGATAGAGGTATTTATTGATTTAATTAATCAATAGCATCTAAAAGGTAATCTGGATAAATAACTATCTCATAATTGAATTTAGAATATATTAAATGGAAATCACCAAAACTAGTAAATTATTACTACTATTGAATCTAGATAAATTAAACATCCTATCAAAACATGTCTTCCAAGAGTGGTAGTGGTTCTTGTGCATAGAAATATGACGAGAGTGGTAGATTTATGTTCTGAATTCCTCAAATGTGATTGATCCCCATAACCAGTAAATAATGGAAGAAGGAAGAAAAATATATGATGTCAAATTGATAATTAAATATATGTATAATGTATCCTTTTTTCATCATTTTACAGATAAATGATGAAAAGGAATTTGTATAAAGATCCCTATAGGAAGACAAATCATATCTAAGAGATATATATTGATAGATTAAACATAAAATATTGGAGATATATATTACACTATATAGGTTCATTCTAGAATAAGGGAAACATTCCTGACCTCGTGTACTTTATATGACCATGTAATTAGGATACTTGAATCCCATCATTTAAGAAATTACAAGACTTATAAAAAGATCCAATATTTCTATACTAATGATAATATTATATAAAAAAATGGATAATTAATATATATAAAAACTAGAAAATATATTCCAGTAACATTTTATTTATTCCACAATGTTCAATGGTATAGGTAAATAACAATTTATTATTCCTAATTCAGATATAGAAAAATGAATTAAATTATATGTGGTTTAAGGATTGTCCTTCGACGAAGACAGATAGACACTATCTATCCAAAAAACCAATGCAACAGATGGTAGGTATTGATCTGTATACTATCATCATTGAATGTTATATTAAAGGACACAATATGAATAATTTCATGGTTTGGAAGAAGACACAATATTATGTTTCTACTTCTATCATTTTTGAAAATTATTGAAATATAAAATCATCAACAAGATGGGTAAATGATATAAACTGCGGCACATAAAAATTTATTTTAATAAATGAACTAGGTTTTTTTTTGAATATGTAATAGGGGTAGGTGGATATTCATTATGTAATTGGTGTAAGACTAGAATATCAAGAAATGGGTATTTGTCATCAAATGTTTCCCTGAGGTATAGTTTACATATTAAATAATGGAAATTATATTCATTGTGTTTCCATTAAAATAATATCAATTATATATTCAGACACCATGATATTTTATCTCAATTTTGGAAATTAATTTTATTCAATTTATAAGGACAACATATGTCATGGTGCAAAACATCAAAGCAATGTGTTGTTTATTCATGAACTTAAAAAACTTAGAATATGAATAAATGACCATAACATCAAATGTGACTCATATAACACCTTTATAACATCTATATATTTGTATTTATTATATCTGAACTACCTCCATAATTTCATACTAATATATGTGGTCCATTTCTACTAACATAAAGTGGTGTGTTTGCATAAATCACTATTTTTACTGATTATTATATTATCTATTGTTATATAATTTAATTAATATTATGTAGAAAACCTTATTATTATTATTCTATTCTATATGAGCTATTAAAATACATAGGGGAGAATATTAATCCCCTCCACATAGATTGAGGAAGATAGTATCTCAACTGGCCGTTCATTAATCACATGAAGTTGAGTTAGACAATCTCCCAAATATCTACTCTTTATTCGCACTAGAGGAATGATTTCACTGAGTGGAGGAATCAAAAAACTTCAAAAAATGGATAGATAAATGATGGTTCAAGAAACTCATCCACTATCCATTTTGGAATAAATGTTTATATAGTGTCACACAAACATAACATAGAACATACATTTGTAAAAAAATCTGTTTCCATATTTGTATTGTTATAAAGGGAATCCCAATCTATCAGACATACAATTATGTTAATGAAATAATTCTTCATTACTAAACCATTTGAAAATTTAGAATCAGATGGCTCGATGAGATATTTTATATTTTATCCTAAATAATCAAAAGTATATTACCTCAATATCCTTATTCATAGAAAAGTTATTGTGGAAGGACATGCCTTAATTATTAGAAGGGGAAATATTTTCCAATTGTAATCATGGGGAAACTATTAACATTGATAAATTTTGTGCAACAAATTCTCTATATTTAGTTAGGGAAAAATATCTATAATAGACTGTGGGATTTGATAAATCATCCTACAATGAATATACAATATAGGCCTAATCGAGAGGTTATATAAATAGAGAAATATTTTTTCACATTATCAAGTCATGAATCTCATCACTCAAAGAGAATGATGAACATATAACCAATAGGATGAATTTAAAGGAAAGATATTATTATAATGGTAATTAAATAAATAATTATTATATTGAGTTTACATTCCAAAATCAATTATATATTTTATTATATTCACATTCTCATGTAAAATAAATTTAACTAAAAGGGAAATTCACAGAAAAATATGAAAAGAATGTTAAATTCAATGAATATAAATCAAAATTATTTATGATGCGTGTTCATAAAAATGATGGAAAAATATGATCATTCCAACATAGAATAATGATAAAATCCATCACAATATTACTTCTATTAGTATTCAACCATGATTACGATATTTTGAGAATTAATTTCAAAACTGATTTTTAAAGATAAAATTTGTTGATGATGACTATATGATATAAAAAGGTTTGTTATGTCCAAATAATATTAATAAGAAAATTTAGCTACAAATATACATTTATAAGTTATCGTAGACATCCAATTCATGTAATTTTCTTTTTTAGGTCATATTTTAAATTGAATCATCCACAATTGAAAGTAGTCAATTTCATTATATGAATGTTATTTAGAGTTCCTCTACATTCATGTATTATATATTAATGATGTATTATTAATTGGAAATGAATTAAATGTTTATAGTTAGTTAATAATTGGGTATGTGAATTATTTTCAATTAATGAATAATGAAAATATGAATGTATTTTATGTATATTGACCTACCAATATAGATCTCATTGGGTGCGTGGGATATGTCAAAATACCAATATTGGTGAAAAACAAGAAAACTAAAATATTGATGAATCCTAGATAGATTTTTTTTATTTTTATATTCTATTGGTATCTCAAACAAATATGATTATATAACATGAAAAGATTTAATGAATTTAAAAATTCAATTATGGATCAACCATGGGATCAATCATGTATAAAAAATGAGGTAAATGGTTTTTTGTTTCCTGTTCATTATATTTCTGGAAAAATACCATGCTAATCGCATTTATCTCCATAGAAAAACTATAAAAACCATCTTAATGTACTTGAGGAATTCAATGGATATTTAAATGGTGAATTGAGTTGATGAGGTACTAAAATTGAAGGTATATGTGGATTATAGTTTTAAAATATATAATGATGATCTAAAATCACATTCATCATATTTCTTTTTCCTGAATAGTATTTCTTGTGAGATAGAGAAGATCAAAGAATCGGGTGGTCTCTTACTCTATAGTAGAACATGAAAACATTGTGAATTCTAAATAAAATTAGTGGATAGTTTTTATATAACAATTTTTATGATACATTGTTGTTATTTTATAATTGACTCAACATTTTATGGTTTCCTATGATAATGGTAGAAATAGTTTTTCATTCTACTCATCCTAGGTAACATTGGAGTAAAAATAATATACATTATAAGTATCACCTCTTGAGTGTTATTTACAAAAATAGTTGAATTCATAGTCAAAATATAAGACGCATATGATAATCCTAACATCACCTAAATAAATAATTATATCATTATATTAATGATACACATTTGATATATACTGGTTGAAGGCTGGTTAGAAATTATCTCTTACGGATGTGGGAGTGTTGTAAGTGGGTTCCCTAGAACAAAATTCTTTATGTACTTTGAATACCAATACATGTATATAGTTTAATTATAAATATTTTTAACCTATTTAATTTCTTTTGATACTTAATAATCCACTATATATTTGGAATGACCTTAGATTACATTTCTTATCAAAAGGGTATATCAATTCATTGGATATAACTAGAACCTAGAGATACAATGATTGTAATTGTTAAATTACTTATTATAGTCATGATAAATAATAATAACTTGACAAATATATTTAATAACTAAATTTTTTTACTTATAAGAGTTGTGAATTATTATTATTATATTCACACATTGTGACCTCGAGTTGATGGGATCATGAGGACTGACAAGAAAATTTTAAAGAATCCTTTTTATATATCAATTTTTCTATGTAAAAATTGTGTATTTATCGATTGACAGGACATCATTTTCAATGTACACACTTGGATGAAATATTTTTATTATAAGAAAACCCGATTACAATGAATTCATTGATAGGTAGTGTGTGGGGTTCTTCTTAATTGTTATGGAATGGTTTGAATAAAAAAGAAAACAAATAGAACATCTGAGTTGATGAAAAGATATATTGGGCCTAATTGATTATGATTTTAGTTTCTTCATTAAAATCATATTGATATTACATGATATGAATTCCCATTAGGTATTTTATTGGTTATAAAAGAAATTTTGTATGATTACAAAAGATTTACATCCAAATTTTTCAGATATCATGAGACAATGTTATTATAAAAAATAGTCTGAAAGGAAATTGTTTTTTATTATTATGCAAACAATTTTGAGTTAAATGTGACAAACCATACATAACTTAACCATTTAAACACTTCATAGCTTCCCCACATCCCCTCTTAAAACTATACATGCCCTCAAAAAAATAACATTCAATAATAATGGATGGATATTTTATTGATGCATAAAAACTTATAGACCGTCATAGCTGGAGCCGAAATCATCAAGAGACGGTTGAGGTACCATGAACAGGGAAACATGAACATAAGAAAAGCTATAGAAACAATAGAACTGGTATCCTCATGCACCCATTTGTGCCACCATCGACACCATCCCAAATCTATACACCCTCCGATAGAATCCAGTCGAAGTTTTCCCAAACCCTCCAGATGTTGTACCATACTCCCTAGAAACTGAAATGGAACCATGAACCAGTCGGCACACCATAGACCACAATCAAATCTACCAAGACAAAAACTGTCTTGAGCAGTTAATCCAAAACCTTGAAAATAAATACCATTATTCCAAAGCACTATTATCTCAATACTGATGAGGAAACTGGTCCAAAGTTAGACAGTCCTTCAAAATCCAATATAAAAACCTTAGAATCCTACACAGAATAACCAAATCCATAATCATGGCCATCAGAGAGTCTTTCATTTCTAGTCAAAGTTACAAACAACACACATCTATGCGTCATCCCTCAACTAATGGACTTCTATTGCCTAATCCAATTAGATAAAACTCATGGAACCAACCTAATCAAAAAACAAACAAACCTCTGCTAAGGGATACTCACTGCTGTAACAGAAACCAAAGACACTACTACGTCCATAGAACACCCTCAAACCCAAAACATGGTAGACCAGAGGAGAATAGGAACTAGGTAGTATGAAGCCGAGTCTTCATCACCTCAGTAATAGAATACCCAACTGAAACTCGAGGGAGCGTCACCGTTGTTGGGAACCGAGTAGATCAGGACTAGAAAATCCCCTCTGGGCAAGAGCAGGACGGAGAAAAATCTGGAATGAACCCTCAAAGGATTTCTAAACAAACAAACTACATGATGCTGAATGATCCTGAGAAAGAGGTGTAAAAAACTCTAACATTTTCAACGTTGCAAGATCACCCAAAAACCTTCAAACCCAAAACCTAAAAGTTAACCTAAAGCTATTAAAAAGGATAAAAACATAATCATGAGAAGGGTGAGGTGATGCCTGATCATCACCCCTCAATGGCACCATTGAGGAAATCCTAAATATCTACGGGAAGAGAGAGATTTCGCTCAGAGGCCCTCTTTAAATGAAAGAATGTGATTGTAAATTTTTTTCATTTATATGGGGTTTAAATATCAGTATAGGTTCCATGATAAGTCCCTAATATCTAGTCGTGTACTATAAATAGTAATCACTAATATCAAGATAGGGTCCTGGAGTTTCATTTTCATTTTGATATTGAATATTCTTCCCTATTCTAATGAATATTTGTTTGGGACTTCACTGGACCCACCAACTGGTTCATGAGATATCACAGATAAAATGACCACTGATGAATAAAATAATTGATTAATATTTATGTACAGAATTATACGGATATAATTTACTTATTATCAGGAGTTCATATGTTTTTGAGTGAATATTTGAAAAAAACTATATTGATGGTTATTATTTTAATATATGTCGTTCATTTAAAATATGAGGAATTGTTTATCTAGTTAATTAATGACATTTATCGATTCATGTATTTATTATATATTATATATAGATGATATAATATAAATAATGATTATAAATAATTTTGTTCATCATAAGGAGTAATTTTTTTATTATTTAGTGGGTCATACTAATACCACGAAAATGGAAACCTATTTGGTAAATTAAATAAATATAAATATAATTATAATTATACTAGAGTGCATTTTTTATGAAATATCCATGCCAAATAGTTTTTTTCATATCTTTTATTGTTCCCATATCACGGGGATAGAAATACCTATTCATGGAGTTCATTCATCCATCACTACCATTTATAAAATATATATGATAACAGTGTTCATTGTGATATTGAATGATTAATCAGAGAACTATTATAGCACATAGACCTTATTTATAGACATTCACACAAACTCTTGAATTTTTTATGGATGATGTAGAGGGGTTCAAACATTTATAACTCTATTATTGACCTCTAGTGACTTGTTATATTCCAGTAAAACATCATTTTATACTAGCTATTTATTCATTTAATATTTTTTTCTTAAAAATATTCTTCCAAGATATTAATTTGTTTAAATTGAATCAGATCCTTATAGAAGATAATTATTTATTACAAATAAAAATAAAATATTAAAATCCCCATACCACCAGAATCGTAAACTTTTCCCATAAAACAATAGCTTTCACAATCATATTTTTTCATTAACATATTTATCATTTTTATTAGGTCATACAAATACATATTAATGTAATTTTTTATCACTATAATAGCTTCATATCACAATAATAGTTTTTATTATAAATTTAGTTTTCTTTACTATGTCGGAATTTTTTATGGTCCTCGTATTATTCATCAGGACAGAAATTCATTATTACTATTTTGGAATATCTTATCACTGTCAATTCCACCGCAGTTCCTCCATTGGTTTACAAATTTTAGAAGATATCAAAATGATTATTTTTTCTAGAATGATTTGTTATTTTTTATGTAAATTAATAATTTCATTTTTAAATACATGATTTTGAAATATTTTGTTTGTGTATTAAATCATTTAATTCAATTCCTTAGTCCCTTTTTAAAAAAATCGTCCAATCCATTCATTTTAAACGAGATAAATAGAATTAAAAAAGGGAAAATAGAATTGCTTTATCAACATAAACCATACATGAAAAATGAAAAATTATGAGACAATGTAAATTTATCTCTATGTTGTTTTCATTGAAATGGGATTCACTAGTACCTTATTCTTAAAGATTAAGGTGTTTTTTCTTCCACATGGAGCTTTATAATATGTGATTCTAAATGTTATCTACAACATGGTTCACACACCAGTTTCTATTGTAATATTCCTTATTATAGGTATGGGAATTTCTATACATCATAGTACTACCATTATTTATAACATTTTCTTGGTTTATTTTTCCTTTTCTTCATGATATTTTAGAAATAACAAAAAATTATTTTCCCCTAATTTTTTATCATGCTATGAAACATCATTTTATAGTGTGGGGGTCTCATTTTCTATTCTTTTGTGCAATTTTTTAATCATTTATTTTCCTAAATTATAAGGGGTGAGAGTTATATATTAAATATTTTTGATAATGATCATTATTAAAATTTATTAATAGAAATTTTATTACGTTTTTGGTTTTTTATTATTTTAATGATAAAAATATTAATGATTCGTTGTGGACTATAATACTATTGTTATCCACATGTGGTAGTAGTTTTATAATGTTATCCCATTTTGACTGATTTTTGTACTCACAACTCAAAAAAATCATGCATATTTGAATAATGAATTAGTTGTTGGTAAAATGAACAATATTTGAAATTCTTGTGGAAGATATGATGAGAAACTGTGAAAAGGATTACTTAGTTAATTCATGAGAAAAATAATATGTGAAATTTTTATTTGGGGTGTGTTATTTATTTACTTTTTTGGTATTTTTTCTATGTGAATTTCTGTTATTTGTATAATGGTACTGGGGATGGAATCAATCACTGAATGGGTTACCAATAATAGAAGTGTGGTTCTATCTTCACAGTTGATTGTATATTAATATGGTTGATGTGTGGTTATTTTTTGTAGTAGATTTTTGAACATGTGTTATATAGTTGTTAATAGAAAACGGGTAACTTTGATGGATGGTTTTAATTAGATTTACATAATAAATATGATGAAATGTGTAAACTATTTGATTAATTATGATCAATTCCTAGTAATATAATAATATATATATTGGTAGTTGAACCCACAAATTACGAATATAATATTAGAGATTATTTTTGAGATTGTAAATGGGTTTCATATAGTTGGTGAAATCTTCTGATCATAATGATATTAAATCAATGTTGTAAAATGGTTATGATGTTTTGATTGGAATTATTTGGGACAATTTTGTTTTTTGAATGGTATATACATGAATTGTTAAATTTTAATATTACATCTATATATGAACTAATTATATCTTGTTTAATGTGTGTATGAAAAAATGTTCTGGGGTCTTCTTGAAAAAATTCATTTGGTTCGGAGGATATTATGATTACCCATTCATCCCTATACTCCCTTTAAGAATTTAGATATTGAATAATGGTGAGGGAGAATAAAGTGATAAAGAATATATGTTCTATTTTATATAGTTCCTGTCATGTATGAGGGAAAACAAGGTTTTTTTCATAGACATTTATGACCCCATACATTCCTTGATTTTAAACTGGATTTAGTGAGAATGTTAACTAATGCAATCTTGAGATGTTGGCATCTAAAAGAGGATGGTGTATCTTAGAATTAATTGTAACACATATCTTATATGGATGTGGAATTGTAAAATGGTGTTTCATATAGAATTGATTAAATATTGTGATTTGGTTCCCTACATGAGGATGTGGTAGTTAGGTGTTTGTCCCAAACCACAACAAAAGAATCATGATATGTGGTGATGAGATGGTATGAAATATATTACAGAAAATTATGTTTGACGTCGATGTGTGAGATTGAATAATCTATGTGACCAGTGATGTGGGGATAAAATATTACATCATCAAGGTTATGGTATGATATAATAATAATTTTTATGAGTCTTTTAACTTGGTTTGGATGTGGAATGTACGATTTAGGTGTTTTGGAAATTAAATGGTATGATAACATGTTATAAGTAATGGATCACAATGTGAATGTTACATTCATAGATATAATTACTCCTATGTAGAAGTTGTGATAATGTGTAAGGATTTGATAAATGAACATGGAATGAAATGATTTTCATGTTATGAACATGAATTATTTTATTTTACGAGGGTTCTATTCATTTTTCATCATATCAACCATCCTTTATGTTCTCATCCTAAAATAATAATTCAGACATTGAAATTTGTCAATTTTAATGAATTATATTGTCTCATATGATGAATACTATATCACTATATTTCTGCTTTCATCCTTATATTCGTTTGATTCTATAGGTGATTTTTTGTTGAATCTATCTCCTCTAGGATTCCCTAAATTATGTTTTAATCTATAGGTATGTTGTTTTCTCATATTTGTATAACTGGGATCACTCTCAACCCATTTTCTTCAACCCTTTTTAGAATAATATGTTGTGTTAGGTGGGTACTAAAAGATCTATATTTCTAATAATTATTATTCTCCAATCCCTTGAAAATACCTTAATTACTAGTCTTATGGAGGATACTTATAATGTTTGCAGTAGTTTGGCACCTTATAGTCTCGGTGTATGGGATTATGTATCATCTCTAATAACAATTTTATTATAGAGAATGTATTATATGATATGATAATTGATTTTTTGGAATCGAATCATTGTTATTGTGATCCTTTCTGCCGATTGAGTATGAATCCATTTAGGATTGGTGTGAGACCCATGATTGAGGTTGATGGTTTCATCATTAACATTTATACTATGACCTATTTATTCAACTAATTTATTCAAAATGTTTTCTCAATGCGTTGTAATGATTTATAATAAATTGATTTGTGAATTTAAATGGTATTTAGTAAAAATATGATCTTGCGTCTCATTTTGGTGAATGAATATGTATCATAAAGTTATGGATAAATAGATTTTGGATAGAGAATTCAATTAATTATTTTGATGAAACATGGGTTGGTTTGATTTTTTTTCACATTTGAAAGACCATTGAAATTGATTTGATATTTCCAATACCTCCAGGAAATATGTACATAACTGGTTAGTTTATTATTGGTTCCTTTCATAACATGGTTTTCAAAATGGGGTTCTCATTCTTTCTACTATCATAAATGAAATTTCTACTTGTATTGGTAGAAATTTTTTGGACATAAATTTTTTGGATTTTTATATTCCACACATTGTGGATTCATTAATCGTACAAAAAATGGTCCACACATTTTCAAGTCCTCTATTGAGGAATGACTGGCCTTTTCTCCTAACATTTTTGGTCATTATGAAAGTATCCTTTTTTATTATAATAATAAAAAAAATTATATCAGATGATACATTATGGTATAAATGTAACTATTTTAATGAAATTATTCATTATTTTTTTACCTGATTATGGGAATGATTTATACAAGATGAACATTTTAACATAATGTTTTTAATACTATCTCAATATATATCATAACTTGTTTTCTATTTATGTGAGAAAATTATAATTATCATAAAGATGAATTCCTTTCACCTTCATGAGATCCTACTGATCTGGTTTAGATCACACCATATACAATTCCTCATGTTGTTATATATTTTATTATATTTAACGTAGGATTGGGAAGGAAATATCAATGAGTTATTATGGTTTTTTTGGATGTATATGGTAGTATAGTCGTGATATGTAGTGACATTATCAACAAATATCACATCGGGGAGCTGTTTAAAAATTTAATTGTCTTCTTTTGTTTTTTTTGAAGATTTACATTGGGAAGTAATATAGAAATGTTTGGGTTTTACTATTATTTATGGAATTAATTGGTTTATTGAATAATAATTTTTTTTCTATATATTTCATATATAACTGGTTTTGTGGTGGGTGAAAATTTTCTATCCTATTATTATATAGGTTCATGAATTAGTGACTAGACAATGGGGTTCTAAAACAACTTTTGGGTATTACATTGCACTAGTTCAGAGTCGATATGGAAGAGTTTATGGGTAAGGGGTTTCATAATATTGTAATACTTATTGTTGTTCTTAAGTGTCATTATATTGATAAATTTGATAGATTTCAGATAACACATTCTGACATTATATGTATGTTATGGTAACTGAATTTCCATATCATTCCACAAATATTCTAGAGAAAATCATGAATGGTGTGATGTGGATCCCATTTAATGAATTTTAGAATTAATATCCATTTATTCTAGTGGTATTATATTTTAATCATATATTATAATGTTTTATGATGGTTCCCTTTTATTTATGGAATATAGAAAACATTACATTGAGACATAATTCATGTAATATTAAAAAGTGTATAGAGAGAGATACTTCTAAATGGAATCATATTATTGATCAGTATCTATTATATTCCATAATAAAATATATTCTCTACATTGACTAAAATGTATTTATAATTCAGAATATTGTTATATGAGGTGTAGCATGGAGGTAAGGGTGAATTAAATTACTATTGAGAGTTTATATTTGAGAATCCCCAAAACATTATGGTTATTAATGATTCCAATTATGAAGAGGTGTGATGGAAAAAATCGATCATAAATTTTTATTCCTGAATACATTAGAAGATATCAAGGAGATATAGTCTTTGTTAAATATCAATTTTCGATGAAAATTGTTGTTGGAATCAATGTTATTGGAGAACCATATTGTGAACAAAGATTATATGTTTTATATGATCCCTTTTTATCAATTGTTATGCAATGATTATTATATATAGTGTGTTCTCAGGAGTTCAACACTTTATAAAAGGAAGAATTCCCGATGTCAATGTATACAAACCATTTTTTGGGGATGTTCATTTTTATTTATATGTGGTACGAATGATATTATAAAGCAATAAAATAAACTGCAAATTTTGTGATCAGATATCTGATGACATTTATATATAAAAATTATTTATACATATGATATAATGGTTTAAATGGATATTATTCAATAAAATTTCATGGAAATCATGATTATCTCTTTAGGATCATGTCATCCACCAAATGATATTTTTAGTAGTGTGTTGAGAAAAAGGGGAAGTTGTATGATACTCCATATCGTTGTGGTAGTGGTTCTGGTTAGTGGACCTCCTTCGAATATTATGAAATAAGCAGTATTGTTCCCATAAAATTTAATTAATGTTACAAGGTATGGTACACCCGACATTATCATCTAAGACATTCAATGACATTTTTTAGTTTCTACCAAATAGCTCATCTATATAAGTTTCTTTATATTTATTTTCTTTCCATTATATTCTAGGATCATTATATCCAAAAGAAAATATAAAATATTCATCAAATTCAACTCCCATGGTATCTAGAAATTGGCCTTTAGATTAATGCACCTTCATGAACCTTGTAAAACCCTTGAATATGTAGATGAATAAAAACATAAACTAAAAGGTAACATCTTTTTTACACCATATATAGAATCAACCCTCTTCGACTTATGATCATCACACTCATTTTTAGCATCCCATTGTATTGAAATGATGAAAAAATAAATGTATATCTTTTCAAATATAATAATGTTTGAAATTCATATTATAAATAAAAAAGATCATGGGTTTTAATGTTCATCAATTTCTCTATTTATAGACTTTATATTTTTAGTGTAGGATTTTATAGTTGTTGATATTAATTTTTTGTACATAATAATTACTATTGATTTTTATTTCTCTCATTTTTATAAGAACAATTACTAATATTAGAATTTTTCATTATCATTATCCATTTAAAGCTTTATGTAATATAACTGAGAGTGGTACCTAAGGTCAAATTTCAAAGGATATTCCCACCAAAAGCATAAGATTTTGGTGTATGCTATTGTAGTTGAGGATGATGATGTTTCCCATCTTATTCGTCATCAATTGTTAGTTTGGGAAATTACTGATGTTTTACAATAAGATGTACATTTAATTACTATAGATAATAGATAGTTCTAATGCATTATCTAATTATGTTTTCATATATGATTTATACACCATATTATCATATATAACATTATGAGATTCAGGATCTCATGTCAATAACAGATTATTTTCTCAGGAAATAAATTTTCATCACTATTGTTACACCATGTGAAATGAATATTCACTTTTATATTTTTGATGACTATCACTGACGCATTGTGTATACTTATAAATGTTAAAATGGGTGACAATAAGAATTATGTAACTTATTCCCTAAGTGGATGACCATCTTGATTAGTTAAAGGTGTAAAACTTGTATTTGAAAATTGATCATTTCGTGGGTTATCATCTACTCATGTTTCGGTAGAAAAATACCCCAATGGCATTTTTTATGATCATTACTGGACATTATGTATATTTATTTATATTCATTTAGAATTAACAAACACTATATAATTGTAAAGGGATTTGATGAACCTAATATTCTATAATTATCATTACTCTTTTTACATGAGGTTTTATGATGATATCAAAACCTTTTAAGGATCTAAACATGATCATATTTAATATCTCTATTTTTAATAGTGAAACATTAAATGTCATCACCTTTATGGGTTGTATTCAAAATATAATATTTTGATCCAAAAAATGACATTCATATTTAATATGATTTAAAAAAATGGCCTCTCAATCGTTCCCCATATGGAGAAAGCTATGTTTTTGTCGGTGGAATCATTTTATATCTTCATGGTTCATATAGTACATGGTGTACCTATATATTATTACTAGGTTTTTAGGGATTTTTAAGTATATAATATATTTTATCATAACATACCATGAATGGTTTGAGATTCCATTTGAATGATAGGTGTTAGACTTCTAACGAGGAATAAAAAATATAGTTCAAATCATCTACTATTTAAATATTCCCAAATTTAGTATAGGGTACATGGTATACAATGATTATCTTGTCGATGGTATGTGATTATTTTATATAGATGATTATCATATCATATAATATGAATCTATTTAGATATGATCACATGAAAGACAATGTATCGAGTCATTTTTTTTAAATTCTTCTAATTATACAAGTAATTAAATGTTTGATGCACTATCATTTGGGAAAGTAGTTCATGGTCAATTATTATAATAATAGAAATATATTTTTATTTATTGATTAATAAATTAATCATATATAGATATTGTAGGTGGAAAATCTACAGTTATTCTATTAGTACATCACTTATATCCAAAAGAAGTGGAATATCAATACTAATGTTCATAATAAGCATGATATACAACATGATTTATTAGAATACATGGATGAGTGGAATAATAAAGTTATCTGTTCTTAGATTTTTCATTATGAAAAATGTGTTGATTTTGGTTTTTTACTTGTTCTCAAAATTAATCATCTCTCATTAATAATATTAAACATGGCTAGTAGTGGGATTAAATAATTATAAGAATGATAGTGAAAAATTATTTTGGGGTAATATGTATGGAATGTATCTTCTTAATAATGATTTAATATTAAATAGATTTATGTTTATCAATTCAAAAAATATGATAAATTTAGGGTTTCATTATTTAAAAATTTCTTGATGAATTTTTAAAACATAAATAGTTATTGTCAATTATATTGTGAGGAAATGAATCTGATGGATGGGTATGGGTAATGAAATTGATTGTTATGTGTCCCATTGTAGTATTTTATTGTATAGAAAGGAAAAAAATTAAAATATTCTATTATTTTCATTTCTTTAATTATGCTAGTTTGCAAATGGGATTATGTGTATTTATATTTAATTACAGGAATCATATATAATTGTGATGGAAAACATTCTATATTCGCATTGATTGATAAGTTGATGAAATAAAATCATTTTAACCCAAATAAGTATATCACCAAGGTTAAAAATCATTGTATTCTATATTTGTCACATATTTCGAGGTTTTCGGTGTCACCTAATATTTGTTTGAAATTAACATCAATAGACTAATTTTAAGACGTTGAATTCTAAAAAAATATTAGAGTATATACTCTATTCATATATCATTCATATCTCTAGATCATTGGGAAACCATCATTGAGTAGTCATGATCACTTATATTATACATTACTAGTAACAAATCACGATTCATCAAATTAAGACCTTTTATGTCCATCTATGAAGGAATCATATTCGATGGAAGGTGAATGGAGAGTCCTATCTTATTTAACTGAGTATGTTTCAATTGACATTAACGAGGATTTAGGATATTAATCAACTAATGGTTCAGATTTCAGGTTGTAAAAAATGTTATTTGTATCATTGATTCAATCATTTTGTTTTTTTAACTTTTACCATGTTTAATTGAATATTTATCCTCATTTAGGCAATCATTTGTTTGGGATAAAGGGGAATATATACTTATGATTATTTTTGAAACATTTTTATCTATGATTTTAATGGTTATGTATCTTATTAGATTACATTAATGGGTTAGTTGATGGGTATTCATGATATTTAATATATATATATATATATATTCTCTTGAGGTAATGTCATAGTCCTTCCCATGTTCTTAGTTGAGAGGTAATTGAGATAACAAAAATATGATTGTATTATGGATAATCCCATGGAGATTCTTGACTCTTAGTTGAAATGTGTATGGGTGATTTCTTTTTGATTATTCCATGAGATTTATTGGAATGGATTAGATTATAAATATATACAAGGAAGTTAAAATTCAAGGAAGTAAATGGGGCCCAAAATGATTGGGAGATATCAACGTCAACATGATATTTTTATGAATTAATGTCATATTATGTAGAGAATTATAAAATTCTGTTTATGGAATTCCCACACCATAATGATTATGAGGTCGTTTGTAAGGTTTTTGGGGGTATAAAAAGCGATATGATTTCATATTGATTATGAGGTCATTTGTAAGGATTGGGGGGGGGGTATAAAAAGCGATATGATGGTTTTATAAGGGACATTCTAAAAGTGATATCTAGAGAATATGGTTTCTTCCATGAATTGTAAATTTATTTTGTAAATTACACTTGGGAATAAGAAGTATCCCTTTTTAGGGAAATGAAATATTTTCATGAAATGTTTTTACATTGATGTTGTGAACTAGTATTTTTATATTTTATATTGATAAAATGAATTTATTTTTGTATCCCACATAAAATATTTTCAGATAATGAAATATTAATACATACCTTGAATTATATATTTTGTAATTAATTGTTATTGTTGGGAACTAAACTTTTTTTGAATTCTCAATACTCTTATAACTATATATATCACTCTATTTCAACTGATAGGGATTATCATTGATATTTTGGATGAATCTATCTATTCTTGTCTTTCTTAATTGATTCTTTCATCTATGGGTTTGTTTTTTTATCATCTTCTGAATAGTGTGTCCCTTATACTCGCATTTTCACTTCTTTGAGGGAATTTGATGTTGTGATGGGAGTTGATTCTATAATATATTTATCATGTGAGGATAGTTTTAAAATTAAATCTAATACAATTGTGTGCTTGTCTTCAAGAGGAAAATTCTGTTGTTTTTAGTTGTGTAGTGAATGAGAATATCATTTTATTTTATGATCGAACAACTCCTCCAATTTTTTTTTAAAACATGATTTAATAATTTGATCATTAATGTCAATTATCTATTAAATAGTATTGAATTCCTTCCCTTCTTGTTGGTGTAGTTCCCACTACAATTGATGTATGATACATGTTTATAGCTTCTTTATCCTTATCTAACTATTATTCAATGAATAAATGATTAAAATTACCATATCAATTATTTTTTATAATATTTTTATTAATAATTGAATAATTTATTTTAGGTATAAATTTTATATAAAAAATGACATATTTATGCTTATATTTGTTGATGAAAGGGAATTTTAAATATATTGATAAATTTATTTTGAAATGGGTTTTTAAATAATAGATTCGTACTATAAATGAACATTTGAAGTTATTTTTGGATCATAAAATCCCATTAAAATAAAATTTATATATATTACACTTGTAAATTTTTGGTATATAAATTAGATTTGAAATATTTTAGATGGAATATTACTATAAGAAGTTATATATTCTTTAGTTGAACATGAAATACTCGATCATAAATCAATTGTATCCAATAAAATATTATTATATTATGGGGTTAAAATTTATATTATGGTCCTCAATCATTGAATTATGAAATCAATAAATATAGATAATGTGCTTTTCAGAACTAATTATTTGAGATTGATGTATGAGTTACCTTGATTTACAAACATTTTTTTATCCTTGGGATGTTAGGATTTTTTTTGATGTCTATGTAATAAATTTTTAAATATGAGATGATATATTCCTTCATAATATTAAATTATATAATAATATTGATTCCTGAACTATATTAATTAGTTTAATTTAATAATTTGATAAATGACATCTTTTTACGAAGGTATTGAAATAAAAATCATTAAATTATTACAATGATTATTTTTAATTTTATATAAACATGATTTTATTATTGTATAGTGTGTTTTTTAGAAAAATTAGGTGGGGTCATATTGAGCTTGTTTGTATCACACCTTTCATAGTACATTGAGTGTGTATAAGACATGTTATTGTTGTTTTGGGAATAAGAAAGGAATTGTACTGAGGCGATGATGTTTCTATCATCTTTTTATGTGTAGAAGGAGTTTGGTCATTAGAAATAATCCACACATATAACATGGTTTAGATTCTTGAATTTTTATCAATCAATTTTATTTGTTATGAAACATTTTCATTACTGTTTTATTTATCTAAAATTTGGTTGTACTAGAACATTTATCACCCAATGGTTTATAGAGTATTCATTTTATTTTTACAAAGATGAAATGTATATTATTTTAGGTTCAGAGAAATCATTCATTTATATTTTTTTCAATTATCGGGAGCCAGTCTCTATCTCTTGGGGATCACGAATTCTCTTTGGGTCATTCTATTTTGTCGTTTGAAGACATGTTACAAGGGTATCCTATTAAGAACATGAAATATATCAGTAAATATGGATGTGTTATATAGATAGTGATCCACATAGGGTATTTGATGCATATGTTTTCCATTTTGGTGATTGTTTTTTATTCAATTCATTCATAGAATCTGTTGTATTATTGTTTAAGATAGTAAATGGAGACAATAAGGATGATCCTTCTATGTAAACATGCTATACTCACCAAATGTATG
Source organism: Viscum album (assembly GCA_963277665.1). Lineage (NCBI taxonomy): Eukaryota > Viridiplantae > Streptophyta > Magnoliopsida > Santalales > Viscaceae > Viscum > Viscum album. Next base: position 783,580,492 of record OY728153.1, read on the forward strand.
TATAAATTTTTTAGGCTTCTAGGAATGTTATAATGACTAATATTAGAATTTAATGTATGATTATTGTAGATAACGTTGGATAACATCTGTAGATCCGCATTTTATATTTTACTATGGATACACTAATTTTATTTTGATACATACTCTTGTGGGATTATTTGGGTTCATTTAAATAATCTTATAGAGATGTTATGGTTGTTTTTATTTTATATCATAACCTTTTAATTCCATCAATGAGTGGTACTATGAATTTTATTGACGATATATGGTATAGTTTTTAATAAATATGGGTGATGGAGAATTGAAATCCCATGAATTCTTTATAAGGTATATGTAGTCTATTAATTTTTTTCATTTCATTTGGTTTTGATAAATAACTATATATGTTCACGGGGATCATAAAATCTGTATATAATGTCCTGACCTGGGTTCCTACCACCGGTACACCGATATAGTATTCTTCATGACCTCATGAAGGTCTCTCTATAAGCTAGAGTCTATCAACAAGCAAATAGGGTCTAATATCAATTATGTAGAGACTATAAAAAATTTACAATATTTTTTTAAAAAAAAATTAAAAATAACAAAGTTATATAACTAGATACAAACAACGCTAGTATCACATGATATATAGAATAGAAAATACATTATTAAAAATGATTCGTAGATCTGAAATCCCAAAGTATGTTCCTATTTTCAAAATGAAATAATTGTAAAGAGAATGAAAAAACCCATGAAGGTTGTGAACCATTTATAGTTCTATTTACCTTTCTCTATCCCAACTTATCCATACAACATAGGGCCCTTAGAATTATCACTTCCTCCAAAAAGGAATCCTATTTGGGTGCTAGTTAGACAACTCGAGTAGAGAGTGAGTATAACTCTATAGGCCACCACCAATATTGTTGAAATCAATATCTTGCATAAACATTAAATAGATATGCATAAATAATAAATAAGATAAAAAATGTAAATAATTTATATTTTTATCAATACACATTATATATCGATAAAAACTATAAATTCCCATTTTAAATCCATTATAACCATTTATCATTAAATGTAATATAGGGATTCCATTCATACCATTCATCATTTCAAGAAACACATGAATAACCTTATTACCCTTCAACATTGAATGTTGTAAATGAATTCTATTATCACCATTTATCAGTTAAAGTCACACATGTATTCCATTGTTATCATTCTTCATTCAAAGTCACAAAATAATATCATCATTAAAATTCTTAATTTCATGTCAAATATGAACTCCATTGTTACCATTCATCATTTAAAAAAATCATTAATTCAATTTTTAGAAATGATCAAACCAAATCGCATATGAAGTTTTTTTCCATCCATAAATTTATATCACACCTTACATCCCTTAAAACCCTGAATCAATTTGATTCAAAAATGAATTCCATTTTTAATATTCATAATTTATAGTCTAGGATGAATGAAGATTTTTCAATTATTCATTTTATGTACCATGTAAATGCCATTACAACCACTAATATTTTTATTAACTAATTTTTAAATTATTAATTCACAACTATTTCATTAATTAATAAAAAATATAATTAATTACATAATTCCCATAAATTAATCCAACATTTAATAAATCAAATCCATTCCATTATATAATTAATAAATTAATTATTCACTTCAATCATATTAATTAATTTAATAAATTATTAAAAATATTAATAAATTTTATAGTAACCATAATCTTCAATGATTAATTCAAAAACATAATACGAAAATAAATATATTTTAATATAAATATAAATAAATATAGATTTAATTATTCAATTTCAATAATCTAACTCATCCAATAATTAACTGACTAATTAATTATTTCAAATAAATATATTCCACAATCCAGAAGACTCGCAATAAGTAATTTAATAATTAGTTTATCTTTATCAATAAAATAAATAATTCTAAAATTAATTCAATAATTATTTTTTCTAATTATATATCCCAATATTCCAAATTACACAGTCCCCTAAATTATTTTATTTCAAAAAATTATTAATTCCCTGTTAAAAACACAATTGACTATTTTCTAATATAAATTATACAATTAAATATAGATAATCAAAACAAATACATTGTAATTTGAGTTCTATTCCTCCTACATGATGATTTATAGTAAACAACTTCCAATAAAAATCCACAATGTAAGTGGAAAGACAATGAACAATTATATCTTAAATCAATTCCTTGATCCATGAATTAAACGAATCAATATTTAAAATTAGTATACCTAGATCTAGATCCAAAATTGGGTGAAAGTCCATATTTGATAAAGGAATATTAGTGGGAGAGATATATATACATCTAAAAGTGTAGAAACACCATATTTGTGTTGTAAAATTTAAAATTCCATGCTACGAATCATGGAGAATTGAGGTCTGAATCATTCATAACTCTTATGAGATCCTCTAAATAATGGGGAAGCGAGTTGGATTGAGCTTTTTCCAGTTTTTCTGAATATTGGTGTTCACATATTTTAAAACTAAATTTCATATTTTTCAAAACTGTGTGAATAGTTTGGAATATCGTGCTCATAATTTGGGTGACAATTCTGGGGGGGTTGCAACATTTCACAATTTAGGCCACATGGTTTGAAAACCCATGTAAAATTCATGTAAACACACCATTTATAGGTTTACATGGTTTTTTGAGGCTGGGATGTAATGCCTCGACCCCAGTTACCAAGAGTCGGTGCATTATTACATAACATTGTCATGATCAAAAAACACCAAGTCTCGAAAGACCAATTAGTTTAGTAGTCTTGGAAACACTAGATATATTCATAAGTTGAACATTAAATCATAAGGTAAAAAAACTACATTAACATATTGTCTTCATATCCCCTCATACTATCCCTGCAGGTCATTCATAAATTACTTCATCACATCATGGGAAAAATATAACATTGATAGAGGTGAGCTCAGATGCCCAGTAAGGATAACAATATAGCAGAAACTTTCATAGATAATAATAAACATTTAAGGCAATGTATAACTAAAACAAACGCCTTTTAAACATGAACTTCAGAATAATATGGAAAAGACAAAATGAAATAATTCAATTTACTTATTCACATGGATAATCTACATGTCGAATAACGACATGCAATATCTATAAACACTTTCATAATGATGGAATGCATAATGCAAGACTATCATAACAACATAGTCAAGGCATCCTTCCAATACTAAAAATAATATTTTGTTAAGGCCTTGTGCCAAGACACTAGTTTGTCTCATTAGACCTACCGATGCCTCAAGGAGCTATAGCGGGCTTCACCCGTCACTTACTAAGTCAAATGCATTTTTCATATGAAATGTTTGAAACAAAACATAAACATTTTTATTAAAACTAGCATATGTAATGTCAATACTTTAACCACAAACCACGAATTGAATAAAAATAGCACATCCACAGTCAAACATAACTCATTTGATAAAATATGGAAGATTTTATTGTATCAAATTAACCTCTATCGAGAATAATGATGTATATTTACATAGATTAAATTATTCATAAAACTATTGAGAGAAATATCCCCCTTTTTCTTGAAAACATTTAAAAGTCACACTATTTGTCAATATGCCATTTAAACTAGATTTTTGAAACAAAGTGTCTAATACCACTTTGAAACTTTTAAAAGGAATATTTATTTGATAAATTTAATGTCTATATAAATAAATATTTAATACCATTTTTAAAATATGGTCATTAATGAGAAATATTTAGAATAAAAAATCATTAAAATATTTTAAAATGATATTTTAGTTAGAGTTCCTAACCAAAAGAGAGACACTTGAATACAAATAATTGAGGTAATAAAAACATTATAATATTCTAAGAATTAAAGGATTCATGATATACTATGTGAAAGTACATTATATACACCATATAAAAGGGATTTGGTGTATAACAACAAAGTAGTCTCAATGGAATGTAAATTGAGATGAAATCTCTCATAAAGGACGTATCATTAGGTTAAAGAAAAATCAACGACATAAATATTTGTGAAAAATATAAATACACTCAATATGATTGGATATTCATGGTAAAACAATCAAATGACATTCCCAAATATTCTTTTAAAAACAACACCAATTAATTTGATGTTTAACTCAATAAATAGAGAATGAGTTAAAATTACTCTTATCAAGTTCATATCGATGACATGAGAATTTATCAATGGAGTTATTATGTGTATCAAAGTATATCCACAAAATGGGGAGTGGAAATTATGACATAAGAAAATAAATAGTTATTCCACACATAATCTGGATGTAAAATAATCAATGGAGTATGCGTAAAGCCGAATGAGTTGAAATTGAAATTTCAAATTCCCTTATCGATTTGGTAAAATACGAAACATACAACAATGAAAGAAGGTTCACTCAATGATTATGTAAATAACAATAAATTAAAGTATATTACACAATTAATTCAATCATGGGCAGTACACACACCACATGCAATAAATAAGTGGTGAATAATGGAAATCTCAAGGAATTAAAAGTGAGATAAGAAACCCCTTACTTGGTACTTTTTCCTTTGTTGAGGGTAGTTTAGCCTCCTGTATAATGTTGAAATAATTTTTATTGAATTAAACAAGAATAATATACATTAAAATTATATCATATATGATCTTATAACATTGCATTTTTAATAATATATTAGTATTATCGTCGTTTTGGGTTTCAACTTACTCATTTTATTATATATGTTTTGTTACATAAGTCATGTTTGTTGTGGATAATTTGTATCATATTAATTTACAGAATAATATTAAGTCCTTAAACATTATTTTTAATCATAAAATGAGAATTATACTTGTATGTATAAGATGGGGAATGAATCTCATCGCGTTCGTGGAGATGATAGCCCATACGTACACACGAGCGATAATATCATTCGTTTGATATTAAAATCTTATATAATTGGATTTTATATCATATATACAGAATCATTATCATGTTATTTTTATTATTTACATGAATTACACATCATTATTATACCCATGTAAATAATAATTTTTTGAATAACAATTACACCATGACGTGGAGGCGATAAGCCGTACGTACGCACGTATGGTGACATGTCATACAAAAGATGGATAGAATATTGAACATGGATGTATCATATTTATAATAACATCATAGTATATATAATATACTAGAGTTATTATTTTAGAATTGAAATAACAAAGAATGAAGAAGTTGAAGACGAAAGGAACTTGAAAGAGGGTGGTGAAAACGTTACCTCTTCTTTGGGTTCTGCCTATCGATTTTATCACAAGGGCTCCTTAGGATGGCTTTATGATCAAAATATGGCCTCTAAGTTGAAGTTAGAGAATGTTGGAGGATATTTGGTCAGATTTTGGCTGATCAAAAAAGACTTAGAGGTGTAAGTAATTGGTTAGAACTGGTGTCCTTTTATAAGGGGGAGGAGGAGCTCTTTAGGAAAAACTTAACGTATTAATTTATAGTAAATTCATATTCGTTTTCTAATGGCTTAAAAGTATATTATTCAATGTCTAAGGTGGGGATGGGTCGAAAACCACATGACCAATAGATTTTAGACAGGTTTGGGTCTGTATAGTAACCTTTCTTTTAGATTTAACTCTTAGTTAAATAGTTTGACATTTACCATGCCTCTTTGAATTTTTTTATTATATAGATAATAAACATACTATATATTTAAAAGATACCCCCCAAGTGGTCAATTAATTATACACCTATTATTGTATTAGTCCTTTGGTGGAACCTTATATTTTTAGGAACATAATATCAATTAATAATATAATATTTGTTTTAAAAACTCTTTTATGTCAATTTTAACAGTATTGGGTATTTTGTTTTTGATAAATTTATAACAGCATTATTAATTCTAATAAAATTAACATAACTAATAATAATATGTCATTTAACCTATAAAATTATTTTAATTCATAAAAAGTCTTAAATTACATTTAATTGGATATTTATAATATCAATTATTTTAATATTTCATTAATAAGGTAATTACTGCATTACCATTTTTTCATAAATAATTTGAATTATTTAATGTCTAAAAATTATAAATAAAATACCATTATGTATTAAATATTTTTAGCTTTCTAATGAATAATTAAAATAGAATTTATCTTATGTATAACCCTATATTAAAAATGTTTTGGTAATTAAACATTGATTTTAACTCTTTTATCATTTCTTTGAAATAAATAAAAATAAATTTCCTAATCTAATCCAAGTGGACGTAAATGGTAATATTTTATTTCTAAGGTTGTTTTTGGAATAGATACACTTTTAAAATAGAATTAGGATACGTTTTAGGGTAATATTAATATCATTTTACCCTTAATTACCCTATTTACTTTTAACCATTGTAAATAAAAGTTAAAAGATACTATTCAACAAAAATTATATTTATTTTACTGATCCACATTTTAATCCATGATATTAACTATGAGTCTAATATTTTAGAAATTCCAATCACAGAAGTGGTAAAATTATTTTTTACGGGAATTTCTAAATTCTCTTAGGCGGTGGGTAAAAGACGGTGAAAAGTTCCATAAAATTTTTATATATCTAAATTTATTCTAAAATAACACCAATGAATTACATTGAATATATATAGGAAATATGTATCTATTTTTACCTTAATTAAATTTATATAAAATAAATAATTATATAAATAAAAATTTGTTTTTATACTCTAACTTAGTGCTTTTTAACTATTAATCAAAAATTGAAAGTTTTCAGAAAAATACCAAAGATTCACCCTAAGATAATTTTGATATTCCAAATCCTAAAATGAAGACCATTTTGAATAATAAATTTTATAAAATTTAAAAAAGTGGGTATTACTTTTCATAACGGCTAGTATGCTTGGTTGTGGTTTGTGTTAGAACTCGAAGTTGTGTACAACACACGCTATTTAATTATTTAAAGGGAAACGTACTGTGGAAGTTTGGGGTGTTACATTCTCCCCTCCATTAATAAATTGTGTCCTCGCAATTTTAAAAATTTGTCTTGGTAATATAATGGAAAGTCCCACATCGGAAAAAGTGTCAATATAACTATTACGTTAAAAGAAATATAGAGCCGTAAAAAGGTCACCTGAGATAACCTATACTTTTATTTCATGTAGAAAAATATGGATATTGATTTTAACTAAGTATCAAGTTCTGATGGACATGGATAAAGAACATGATTAGGAGAAAGTTAACTAAAATAAAACCACAAACTTGTGATGGGACAAATGGTCTTTAGTTTCCCAGTCTGAAAAGTAAACGAAAAACATTTTTTTTAAGTTACATTACATAAAGATGAGGAATTTATTTCTGAGATTGACTAAGAACATAATGACATATAAATAAATTTTGAGTAAAGTTTCATTATTCAATAAATTCCTACTACTAAATCATTTTTAAACGATGAGTATTCAAGAAGACTTGGTCACACTGGAAGAGATAGAATAAACGTCATATAGAATCACATGATCCACGAAGGATAAACTATATATTTACCTTGTATTTAGAGATTAATAAAAACCAAAATGGTTTGTATAAGATCTCATTATCCCACCATAGGATATTCCATTAGAGAAAGAAACACTAATCTTAATTTCTAAAATTAAACCAACAATACCCCAAATATAAATAAATACCATTCAATAAACAATTATCCTTAAAATCCTTCAATATAATCCAAACTAATATTGAAACCCAAAACCTAGAAGAATTTGGTTATGTATTCTTCCACGTTAAATTGTATCTCCAAATGACATCAACTACTCTTAAAGTCTCATACTTAAAAGTAATTAACCTAATCCCATATTCTCTATTATAGGCTAATCATTTCCATAAATAACCCAAATCACTATAAATCCACAATAAAATCATAGATAACAATCCACCATTACTCCTAAAATATAATCCCATATTATTCTATTTTCCATGGGATATAGTGTTCCCAACAAAACGAACATATTCTGAAATAACATTTATCACTTAATCACCAAATCAATTTCCTATAATAAGGGTATTCACTTTATAATCAATAATAACCCAAATCAACTTATAATTGATCAATAAAAACATTTAACTAAAAATAATTTGTCACACTAAATAGGGACATCACGTAGTCCAGTGGTAAGCGATAAATCCCTATCACACGTTGATCGTGGGTTCGATTCCCACAGCTTTTTCTGACGCGACGGGTTGTCACATGTTCTGTGTGTTGTCCTTTTTCAAAAACTATATTTTATAACATTAACAAAATGAGAAAAATTCCTCAAAAAAACCATATCATAATTTAAGCACAAATGTTATCTCATAACTTGAATTTTCATCACAAAATATAATAAATTGTAATTTCATCAAACCGAATGATCATATAAAACCAAATAGTTATTTATAACTTTATCCAAGAGATAAAGGACAATTCTTCGTCAAATATCTTTCTCACATGATAAATTGCAGGGCTACACATATATGAGAAAATTAACCCAATGTAATCTCAATAACAAGGAGCACTAGTACCATTAAATATTTTTCCATCCATTTATTTCCACATATGTTCTCCCTTGACCAAGATGTTATCATATACCATAGGGCATTGACTTGGGTGATGCCAAGGTCCCTTACATTTATGAAAAATGACCGTAATTGGAATATTGGGACCTTTTTTATGTTCTTCCATAGTACTCTTAATTTTTCCTCAGAAATTATTCACATTATGACCTTCCTTCCCACACATAAAGCATTTCATTGTTCCATTGAGACACTTTCATGGGTGTCTCCTTCCACATTTCCTACATGATGGAAATTGAGGATTATTTTCTCCATGGTTTCCACTGCTGGAGCTCTTATCATTCATTTAAGGCCCCGACCTTAAACCTTACATAATATTGAATTAAATGAATAATTCACACTGAGGATCTTTTTAGGTTTAGAGTTTTAGAGAATTATATCATAAATCATGAATTACATTCCACATTTAAAAAAAGTGGTTACATAAAATATAGAATTCGTTTTTTTTCAATCAATGGAAACATATTTAAAATAAAACATTGATTCTTTATTCACACTTCCTTTACACTATCATCATATCATGAACCTTTCCCTTAACCTCTGAAAAAACATTTCAAAGTCTTGGGATGAGCATAAAAAGCTCAGTAAGGAATATAAAAGCATGAAAAGAAAACATTAGTCCCTGTATGAAATCATAATTTACTCATAAAACAAAAGCATTTTAACATACCTCATCAAATAATGAATAAATCATATAAATCATAAATCATAAAGGTAAATTGAGGCATCCATAAAATTCTTACGTAGGGAGTAACCCTCTTGGTTACGTTTTGGAATACCCATCATTGTATATCCCTTATGTCTCTTCGGAGAAACCTTAGCATTTAACTCCTTCGTGTCACCCAATGCATTGGAGAGCTATATCGGGCTCACCCGCCAATAGTTTATCACGGAACCACTCGTTTTCATAACAATGCCCCAGAACCATAACATAAACGTATCACATAAAACATGCATAAAGGAAAAATAACATTTACACATTTAAATCACAATATAACATTTTAGGATATTGAAATAACGATTCCATTCAAAAAAACCATTTTAAAAACCATTTAAAATATTTAATAAAGAGATTTTTTGAATCAAAGTGTCTCATAACACCTTGAAGATTTTAACATTTTCAACCATTAATATACATATAAATAAATCCTTAAAACCATTTTTAAAACATGGATATTAATATGAAAAAATCATTAAAACATTTAAAGTGATTTTTTGGTTAAAGGGTTTTTACCAAAATTAGAGACACTTGAATACAATAATTAAGGAATAACAATTAATCAGAATTTTATAATATCATGAGAATAAATGGATCCATGATATAATATTACAAAGACATTATATACACCATATAAGAGTGAATTGGTTCATAACAACAATGTAGTCTCAATAGAAATGTAAAATGTGGTGAAATCCCTTATAAAGAAGGTATCCTTAAATTAAGGATAAATCAATTTCAAAATTATGTGTGAAAAATATAAATACACAAAATATAAGTGGATATTAAGTGTAAATAAATAAAAGTTCATTAACACATATTAAAAGGATGAAATATTCAATAACTACATGTTGAACCCAAAGAAATCGAAATTGGGTTAAAAAGTTCCCTTGGTAAAATTCGACAGCCTAACGATGTCACTTCAAAATTCAGAAAATGAGTTAATGAGAGATAAAAAGGGTATATCATCACATGTATATAAAATTTACATTAATAAGGATATAGGAGAACATATCCCAACATAATTGTGTGTGAATTAAAATACATACCAAAAGAAGTCTTTTAAAAAAGGAGGGTGAAAGGTTCCCTTACCGACTTGGGTAACTTTCAAAATGTACACCCCATTAAGGAAGGGTCGTAAAATGAATATGTAAATACCCATAAATTAAATTATCTTACACAAAGAGTATAATAATGTGTAGTACATACACCACTCAAAGGAACTGGTGTCAAATGTAGAATAAATCTCACGGGAATAAAAGTGAGATGAATAATCCCTTACGAAAACTCGGCAGCCTAACGACGCCACTTAAAACTTCAAAAATTGATTGATGAGATCAAATATGGTCTCTCATAATATTAAAATAAAATTTACAGCAAGATGAATATAAAATAACATCCCCCATAATAACAAAGAGGATCTTAAAAGAAGTGACATAAAGGAGAGTACTTAAAAAGAAAGAGAGAGGTTATATCTCTTACGAAAATTCGGCAGCCTAACGGCGCCACTCAAAACTTCCAAAATGGATTCATGAGAGAAAATAGAGTCACTCATCATATGAACATAAGAAGTAATGTAGGAGTAATATAAAAGAACATCTCAATCATAATAAAGATGATCTTAAACGGAATGACATAAAACAGTGTACTTAAAAAGAAAGAGAGGGGTAGGATCCCTTACCTCGTGTCCAACATGACTCGATCATTCTTTAATCTCATGAATAATAAAAAAATTTCAATTTATAATTTCATAAGGACCTACTATAAATATTATTATTCATTTAATATCACATATTATAACTTTATAATAATAGGATAATAATGTGAGTTCATATTAGACGTTTTTGTCGATGTTCGGTACATGAGTAAAAATCGAACTTGTTGGAAAAGAATTTTCCATGTAGTTATAGGTACATCATATATAGAATAGTATTGATGTTTTAAATATCATATATATCCAGTGTATATTCATTTTATACTATTCCATAGCATTTGTAGATAAAAAATTAAAAGCACCGTTCATGTAGACGGTAGGCCGTACGTACGCATGAACGCTGCTTTAATTTTTTGTCATATTAATAGAATTAAAACAAAATTAGAGATATATATATTATAATTCCATAATTATATCCATAATTTATATATATTATATTACATATATATCCATTATATATATGTACTTATAATAGTACATAACATTGTAGATAAGAAATGAAATGTACCATTCATGGAGACGGTAAGCCGTAGATACGCATGAACACGACTTTCATTTTTTGTCATATTAATGGAATTAAAACAAAATGAGAGATATATATATTATAATTAAAGAATTATATCCATCATTTAGATGTAATATATTACATATATATCTATTATATATATGTACTTATAATAGTACATAACATTTGGAGATAAGAAATGAAATGTACCGTTCATAGAGACGGTAAGTTGTACATACGCATGAACAGTACTTTCATTTCTTGTTTTTTTGTAATCAATGGAATTAAATAATAATGAGATAAATTTATATTATAATTACAGTAGGATATCATATGTAATACCATTAATTCCATCCTTTATACCTCCCACATATGGCATTAACAAATCAAATCACTTTGAGGGGGCGGTAGTCCGCACTTCCTAAAATGAAGATATCACGTTTACCCATAATGGAATCCATAAAGGTATGACATAAATTAAAAATACTGAAGCTTAAGGAAAACATAAACATATTATATATCATATATAAATATAGTGACATCTTAAGGGCCACCATTGAAGGTGTTAAAATAATATTGAAAATTCATCGTTTTGTGAGGCAATAATTCGCCATCCACTGAAAAAGTATGTTCTTTAACCATTTTATGGAGGAGTGTGAAAGTGTAGCTCGAATCCTTCTTATAAAAACATCCTAGTATATTTAATATACTTGTTTTGTTACAAAAAAAAGTAATAAAAATAGTTTAGTGGGTTTGGAGAAGAAAAATAAAACAAAAGAACACAAGGGAAGACATTACCTTTAAATCGGGTAACTCTCTTTGATTTGAGCTCAAATTATTCCTTGGAAAGGATTATTCCTAAAGTGAGGCTTCAATGATGAAGAGAGGGATGTGGAGAGATGAAATGGGCAGGTTTTGGCTGAGAAAAAGGCTTCATAGATGTGTTTATGTTGGTAGAGGTGGGGGCCTTTTATAAGAGGAGAGGAGGTGCACTATTCGAAAGTTATAAAATATTACATTATTATAAAATGATATTAGAATTTAAAAGGACCAAAAAGGATATATTTCGATGATAAGGTGATAAGGTTTCTAAATAAACCCATACAATAGGTTTGTGACAAGTGTAAGAATTATATTTCACCGTATCATTAAATTTTATTTAAATCATTCATTTATGATGTAATCACTCCATCATCACAGTGTCATAAATAAATTAATTTTTTTAATGTATAAAAATTATAAAAAAATTATAATGATGTAGGAAATCTTATTATATTTCTTATTAACATTTATAGTCAATTATATCACTTATATAACCCCATGTAAAATATATTTTAGTAAAAAAAACACATGTTTGTGACATTTTAATTTTAACTTTAAATAAAAAGGTATTTATGTCATTTTCCAACCAATGTGGCTACATGGGGTCCCCAAGATGACCTATGGATTGTATGGGTCGTCCATGACTCATCAAATTAGGGTAGTACATGTGTCTAGGTAATTTCATATTATTAAAACATTATTTTTACCTTAAACTACACTAATTACCTCTAATCGCGATTAAAACTTAAAAGTTATTATTCACCAAAAAAATTATTTTAATCTCATTGAACCACATTCTACATATTAATGACAACCATTTAAGTTGGATTTTTTAAATTCATAACACATAGGTGGTAAAATTTCATTTAAACAAAAAAAAAACAGTTTTTAAGTACCACTTAGTGGTTTCACTATTCATAAAAATTGAAGTGTTCTAGAAAAATACTAAAAATTCACCCTAAGATAAATTTGATATTCCGAATTCAAAAATGACATTTATTTTAAAAAATTTAAAACATATAAGTTACATAAATAAAATTAATAATTAATTCCCGATGTCAGAGCAAATAGGGTGTTTCTATGAAACAATAAGTATCAAAAGATTGACACTAGTTTAAGTCCAATTTCAAGAAGAAATTAATTGCAAAGACAACTATTGGATTAAATGGTAAAAATATATTCTAATTTCACTTTAAAACCAATAAAAAATAATAATATAATCATATAAATAAATTAGTTTAGAAATAGGATTTGAATTAAAATACAATATTTTTCACTATTCATTAAAAAATGAACTTTATCAGAAAAATACCAAAAATTTACACAAAGTAAATTTTGATGTCCAGATTCTAATGAAGAATTTTATTTTTTCAAATATAACACATATAATTGTCAAAAGGTGGATTTAAAAGAGGTTCTCCATCAAAAGGCAATTAATCTACCTTTTAAAGAATATTAGAATGTTTACGCTTAAAATTGGATTAATTCAAATTTTTAATCCACTACCATTTATTGTAAAAATTAATAATATTTGACAGACATATATAATCATTTTGTCGTTAGTTATGTTCATTCCCGCCACTACAATAGCTAGGCGTTAACTACCATTAAAAATAATATTATTTTATTATTAGAGTGCAACGTAAGATTCCCAAGAAACTCGTTGTTGTGTATTGGGTACGCCATCGAGCATAGTGTCCCCTTTAAAGTAATATTAATATTTTATTCACAAATATGGATAAATGTGAAAATTTCATTTCCATTATTTACCTGGGGTGTTACATCCTTCCCCCCTTTTGGAAATTGAGTCCTCGCAATTTTAAAATTAGGCTTGGAAACTTCTTTAAAAATCTCACATCGGAATAAGAGTCAGTTAAAAAATAACTTTAAAATAAAGAAAGAGAAGTACAAAGGTCACCCGAGTTAACCCATACTAGGTTTCCAAGTATGAAAATATGGACATGGTGGAAAAAAACAAAGGGTCATGTTCTGATGGAGAGTGATAGTAAACATGTCTAGGAGAACATAAACCATAAGAAAATCACAAAATTGTGATGGGTTAAACGGTATTCGATTCTCTAATAGGAAAAGTTAACAGAAAGTATTTTCATTTTAAGTTACTATTAATTGAGGAATTTATTTTTTCAGTTTAACTAAATCATTCGGAAACATACTTACTTGTCACGTAGACTTTCAACTTTTACTAGATTCCTTAATCAAACTCATATTTTCTCCAAAAGATGAGTATTTAGGAAGACTTGTTTGCATTAAGAGAACTATAATAAACTTCTTGAGAATCACCTAATCCAAAAAAAGAACTATATATTTCCAATGTCTTTAGAAAAAATACAAAACGAAAATTTTTAGTATGAGATCAGATAATCCACAAAAGTATAATCCTTTATAAAAAGAAAATATATTCTTAATCGCTAAAATTTTTCCAAACAAACCCAAAGTTCAATAAAGACCATTCGATAAAAAATTGTCCATAAAATTATTAAAATTAATCCAAACTAAGATTTAAACCCAAATATTTGAAGGATTTAATCATATAGTCTTCCCAGGTACAAATTAACTTTTATCTCCAATAACATTAGTTTCTCTTAAATTCTCATATTGAAAAGTAATTAACTTAATCACATATCCTCCATGATAGGTTAATAATTTCCATAGATAACCCAAAATAAACTTACTCTTGATTCCTAAAATCATCTGACTAAAAATAATTAGTCAAACCAACGAGGGACTTCACGTAGTCCAGTGGTAGGAGATAAATATCAGTCGCACTTTGGTTGTGGGTTCGATTCCCGCAGCTTTGTCCGACGCGACGGGTTGTCACATGGTCTGCGTGTTGTCCTTTTTCCAAAACTATATAATTCTTAAAACATTCCCAAAAATGAGATAAAATCTTTAAAAATAATCATAACATATTTTAACCACAATTTTATCTCATGCCTTTCATTTTCCATCATAATATATAATAACCCATAATTACCTCAAAAGTAAGGATCATATAAACCCTAATGGTTACCTTTATAATTATTACTTGAAATTCCACATCGATTGGTCATCTCGTACATGATGCATTATAGAACATACCAAGGTACAAGTGGTTGATCATGACTCCTTGATAGTTGGTTTAAAACAACCACTAGTTTCCTTATTGAATCCCCCATTTCATCCAGTCTATTAATCAAAGAACCACCACAGTTTCCTTCAAACCTATTGTCACTTTAGTGCCTGCTAGAACCATCCATTCACTAAAAACAGAAATGTCAGTTTGAGTATATCAACAAAACCATCGTGTACTAATGAAGAAGATAAACACTAAGATATACATACTCATTAACTTTATCTAAAACATGGACTCTTTTTGAAATCCTAACCATTATGGTAATGTCACTTATGCCTAGGGAATACCCTAACCTCTAAAGTTATCTAAACCGACCTCTGACACCAACTATAATTCCCCGACCTTAAACCTTACTTAATATTGAACAAAATGAATAATTCACATTGAGGATCTTTTCAGGTTTAGAGTTTTAGAGAATTGGATCATAAATCATGAATTACATTCCACATTTAAACAAAGTGGTTACAAAAAAGATATAATTCGTTTTTTTCATCAACGGAAACATATTTAAAATAAAACTTGGATTCTTTCTTGACACTTCCTTGACAATATCGTCATATCATGCACCTTTACCTTGACCTGTGAAAAACATTTCAAAAACCTGGGATGAGAATAAAAAGATCAGTAAGGAATATAAAAGCCTGAAAAGAAAACATTAGTCCATGTATGAAATCATACATTACTCATAAAACATAATCATTTTAACATACCACATCAAATCATGAATAAATCATATCAATCATAAGTCATAAAGGTAATTTGAGGCATTCATAAAATTCTTACGTAGGGATTAAACCTCTTGGTTACTTTTGGAATACCCATCACAGTATATCCCCTAAATATCTTCGGTGAAACCTTAACGTTTAACTCCTTTATGTTACCCAATGCATCGGAGAGCTATATCGGGCTCACCTGCCCTTAGTTTATCACGTAACCACCTGTTTTCATAACAATTCCCAATAAACATAACATAAACGTATCGCATAAAACATGCATAAATGAAACATAACATTTCCATATTTCAATCACAATATAACATTTTAGGATATCGAAATAATGAATCCATTAAAAACCATTTTCAAAACCATTTAAAACATTTAATAAAGAGATTTTTGATTCAAAGTGTCCCATAAAACCTTGAAGCTTTTAACATTTTAAAACATTAATATCCAAATAAATAAATACTTAAAAGTATTTTGAAATCTTGTATATTAATAAGAAAAAATCATTATAACATTTAAAGCAATATTTTGGTTAAAGGGTTTTTACAAAAATTATAGACACTTGAATACAATAATTGAGGAATTACATTTAATCAGAAATTAATAATATCATAAGAATAAATGGATTCATGAAATAATATTCCAAAGACAATATATACACCATATAAGAGTGAATTGGAGCATACAAACAATGAAGTCTCAATAGAAATTTAAAATGTGATGAAATCCCTTATAAAGAATGAATCCTTAAATTAAGGATAAATAAATGTCAAAATTATGTGTGAAAAATATAAATACACCCAAAATAAGTGGATATTAAGTGTAAAACAATAAAAGTTCATTGAAAAATATTAAAAGGATGACATATTAAATAACTACATGTTGTAACCAAAGAAATCGAAATTGGGTTAAAAAGTTCCCTTGGTAAAATTCGACAGCCTAACGACGTCACTTCAAAATTCAGTAAATGAGTTGATGTGAGATAAAAAGGGTATCTCATCACTTGGATATAAAATTTACATAAATAAGGATATATAAAAACATATCCCAACATAATAGTATGTGAATTTAAAGACATAACAAAAGAACTCTTTTAAAAAAAGGAGGGTGAAAGGTTCCCTTACCTAATTGGGTAACTTCCAAAATGTGTACCCCATTGCTCCGATCCCGGTGGCCCGGTACTGGCCACCGGTTCCCCTGCATTGTCGCGACCTTCGTTCGTCCGGCGCGGCGCGATGGCGTCGCGCCCCTCCGCTGCAGCCCCGCTCCGGTCGCGGTGATTTAGTTGTCCTCCGGCGTGGCGCGATGGCACCACATCCTTTTTTCATCTTCTATGGCGCGGTGCATTGGCTCCGTACTTTTGGTTCGTCTTCAACGGCACCACGCGACGACACCGCGCTTCTCCCCCTTTCCTTATCAAAATTCGGCGCGGTGCTTCGGCACCGCTTTGCCTTGCTCGCCGCAACAATACCAACAAACCAAAAAAAGGGGAGGAGTGTCGGCCATGTTCATGGGGTCCGACCTCCTCCTGTTATAACGATAACATGCGGTTCAAGGAAATGGAGAAAGCAAGAGATGATTATCATAAATTTAAACCCCTACGTCAACGTTGTCGTCGAACGAGCATTCATCGTGGAATTAACTGTCGCAGAAGAAGAGGGTCGCCACAGAAGAAGAGGATCACCGCGGAAGAAGAGGATCATCGTTTGCATTAGGTGATCTCGGAGGAAGGCATCTCTAACCATCGTCCAATGTCAGAGATTGGTGTTCCTCATTGGCGGTGGTGCGTTCTTCGCGTTCTTCGTCGAAGAACAAATAATCATCTCTTTTTCTCCCAAAGTATTAACACAACACAACCCAACCATAATAAAATAAGGCCAACACTTATTTTATTATAAACCAATGTTTTTGAAATTCAAAAGATAAGAAACTAACAATTAATTCAATGAATTATTTGTAACGATTTAACCGCCTAATTAAATGGGGCGTTTCTTAAACAGAAAAACATAAGGTTTGACGTTCATTAAAAGGGGGGTTGCGAGTGCGTTACTTAGGATGGAAGAAACGATGGGGCTCGTGCGGGCCCCACCTCACAAATATCCTAACTAGTGGGTAGGATATTGTGGGCCCACCTTATCGTCTTAACTTAGGTTAGGCGGCTTTAAGTGAAATAAAATAAAATTGTCGCACCCCTTATTATTTTATTTCATAACTTAACCCAAAAAATTTAAAAACCACACCCGAGAAAACACAACTCCGGAAAAGGCGTTTCTAGGAAAATATCGGAGATGTGATTCCATCGGTGCCCTCAGGATTCGATTCTGAGCACCGGTTCAAAAGTTAGAAAACCTCGCTCATTCGTTCACTGAATGTACCCGAGCTAAACTTCGGAAAATGGTTCCAGGAACACTGGGCCACAGAATAAAGTGCCGTTAGAAACTGCGTTCTTGAAAAAATCCAAAGAAAATTAAGAAAAAAATTTCCTTGAATTTTACGAGTCTTTACAAGTACGAACTGAAAACATTATTCAATGTATGAAATCATAGATTACTCATAAAACATAATCATTTTAATATACCTCATAAAATCATGAATATATCATAGAAATCATAAGACGTAAAGGTAACATTAGGAATTCATAACATTCTTAAGTAGGGAGTAACCCTCATGGTTACTTTTGGAAGACCCATCACAGTATATTCCCTAAATCACTTCAGAGAAACCTTATCATTTAACCCCTTCATATTACCCAATGAATTGGAGAGCTATATTGGGCTCACCCGCCCTTATTTTATCATGGAACTAAAATTATTGATAAAAATGCCCAAGAACCATAACATTATCGTATCACATAAAACATGCATAAAGGAAACATAACATTTCCACATTTCAATCACAAGATATCAATACAACACATTGATATAATAAAAAAATTATGAAAACCATTTTCAATACCAAAATAATAAAATGTAAAACATGGTACTTACTTTTACATTTAATAAATGGTTATGGCTTGTAGTGGAAGCCTAAACTCAAATAATGGTAATGACGGTGGAGAAATCATTATTGACACATACGTACGACAAAAAAACATTCACTTTTGTCATTTAGTAAATGCTTCGTATAAAAAATATTCCTTTTGTGTAAATGTAAAGGTAAAAGGGTTTTACACACCATATAGAAGAATGTTGTGTATAAAACATAATATGCCTCAATGAAAGGAGATTGAGACGAAGTCCCATACCTAGGGTCCGACTTGACTCGATCGTTCTTTAATGTCCTGAATAAAAAACCTGAGTTAATTTATAATTTCTTAAGATCATTTTTCAAGTTCATTATTCTTTTTATATCACTAAATACCATTTTATGAACACTATGTAATTATTTAAGTTAATAATGGTATTTTTGTCGATCATTGGTGCTTGAGTAAAAGATAAACTCAATATAATTACAAGTTGTTCATGTGGTAAAATATCCATTATATACAGAATTATATTAATGATTTAGATATCATATAAGTCATATATATACAGTATATACATTCATTTACAATATTAAATAACATTTAGAGGTACGAAATGAAATATATTGTTCATGGAGACGGTAAGCCGTACGTACGCATGAACACTACATCAATTTCTATTTCATATTTAATGGAATTAAAACAGATTGATACATAATAATATTATAATTATAGTATGGTATCATATATGATATCATTAAATCTATCCTTTATACGTACCACATATGGTATAAACGAATCAAACCACTTTAAGAGGGTGGTAGTCTGCACTTTCTAAAATGAAGATATCGCGTATACCAATAATGGAAGCCATAAAGGTATGTCATAAATGAAAAATACAGAATCAAAAAGAAAAGATAAACATATAATATATCATATATAAATATAATCACATCTTAATGTCTACCATTGAAGGTGTTATAAGAATATTGAACAATCATCGTTTCATGAGGCAGAAATTCGCCATCCACGGAAACAGTATGTTATTTAACCATTAGATGTAGGTGTGTGTAAGTGTAGCTATAATAATTCTTATAAAAACATAATAGTATATTGAAAATACCGGTGTTGTTACAAAAGAAACTAATAAAAAATGTTTAGTGGGTTGGAAAAGAAAAATAAATCAAAAGAACATTAGATAAGTTTTTACCTTTAAATTGGGTACGTCCTCTTGGTTAAAATGAAAAGGGTTTCTTTAATAGCTTTCTTCCTTAGGTAAGGATTCTTGGATGAGGATAGGGATGTGGAGAGACAAAATTGGTAGAGATTGGCTAAGCCAATTGCTTTATTGGTGTGTGTATGGAGGTAGAGGTGGCAGCCTTTTATAAGAGGAGAGGAGGGGCACTCTTGGAAAGGTATAAAATATTACATTATTTTCAAATGATTTTAGGATTTTAAAGGTCCCACATTGATGTATTTCGAGGATAAGGTGATAAGGGTTCTAAATATTCTCATCCAATAGGGATTTGACAAGTTTATGTATTAGATTTTACATTATCTTTTCATTTTACATAAATCGTTCATTAATGAGGTAATCACTGCATCATCATGATGACATAAATAATTTTTATTTATTTAATATCTAAAAATTATAAAAAAACTACTATGATGTAGGAAATATATTTAGCTTACCACTAAATATTTATAGTCCAATATATCATTTATTTAGACAAAATTAAATTTTTTTACTCAGGTGATAAATTCATTGTAATATATTAACATTCATTAAAATTAAAAAGATAAAAGGCCATTATCAGACAAAAATCACTCCATGGGGTCCCCAAGTTTGAAAAAAGGCATCCCATGGTCGGCCATGACACAACCAGTAGCATTAGAACACATTTTGGGGTCATTTGTTATTATTATTATATTATGTTATTATCCTTAACTACCCGATTACTAATTAATCAAGATAATTAAAGATAATTATCGTCGTTATTATTCACAAAGTCAAAAACAATAGTGTCTTAATCAAATAATTTGGACCTTATAATTCCAAATATGTAATCCATTTTACCAAATTCCAAATAAGGAAAATGAAATAATTAATTTAAAAATAATTCCCGTTGTCAAAACAAATAGCTGGTTTTTAGAAACAATATCTATGAAAAGTTTGGCACTTGTTTATGACCAATTCCAATGAGAAATTAATACTAATGACCACCATAGGATTAAATGGTAAAAGAATATTCTAATTACACTTTAAGACCAATTAAAAAGATAATTTATCCATATAATTAATTTAGATGAAAAACCTGTTTTGATGTAAAATGCAGTATTTTTCACTATTTATAAAAAAATGAACATTAACATAAAAATACCAAAAAATTATCCAATTTAAATTTCAATGTCCCAATCATAAATAATATGTTTATTTTGACAAATAGAGCTTATAAAATTGTCAAACTTTTGATTTAAAAATGGTTTTCCACCAAAAGGTAGTAATAGAATCTTTTAAAAATATTAGTGTATTCAATGCTTGACATTGTATTTTTTTCACATTTTGAGCATCTAAAACACTATATAATTTATAAATAGATATAGATAAGAAGATCTATTATTCATTAATTACATGGTATGTTACAATAAACTTGTCAAATTTAATTAGGACATGTGTTAGGGTAATATTAATATCATTTTGGAGTTTATTTCGACAGAGTTTGGCCGATCCAAAAGGATTGAGAGGTGTGGGGAATTGGTTAGAACTGGCGTCCTTTTATAAGGGAGAGGAGGCGATCTTTAGAGAAAACTTTACATATTAATTTATAATAAATTCATATTATTTTTCTAATGGCTCCAAAGTATATTATTCAATGACTAAGGTGGGGATAGGTCGAAAACCACCCGACCAATAGATTTTAGACATTTTTGGGTCAGTATAGTAACCTTATCTTTTAGATTTAACTCTTAGTTGAATAGTTTGACATTTACCGTGTCTCTTGGTATTTTTTTATTATATAGTTAATAAACATAATATATACTTCAAATCTACCCCCATGTGGTCCATTAATTATACACCTATCATAATATAAGTCCTTTGGTCAAAACTTATATTTTTAGGAATATAATATCAATTAATACTATAATATTTCTTCAAAAACTCTTTTTGTCAATTTTAACACTACGGGGTATTTTGTTTTTGATAAATTCATAACATCATTATTAATTCTAATAAAATTCATATAACCAATAATAATATGTCATTTAACCTCTAAAATTATTGTAATTCATAAAAATCTTAAATTACATTTATTTGGATATTTATAATATCAATTATTTTAATATTTCATTAATAAGGTAATTACTATATTACCATTGTTTTATAAATAAATTAAATTATTTAATGTCTAAAAATAATAAATAAAATACCATTATGTTGTAAATATTAATATCTTTCTAATAAATATTTAAAATCGAATTTATCTTATGTATAACTCTATATTAAAAATGTTTTGGTAATTAAACATTGATTTTAACTTGTTTAACTTTTCTTTGAATTAAATCATTATAAGTTTCATAATCTAATACAAGTGGACATAAATGATAATATTTTATTCATAAGGTTGTTTTTTTTGAGATACACTTTTCCAATAGAATTAGTACATGTTTTAGGAAAATATTAATATCATTTTTACCCTTAATTACCCTATTTACTTTTAGCAGTGGTAAATAAAAGTTAAAAGATACTATTCACAAAAAAATTATATTTATTTTATTGATACAAATATTACTCCTTGATATTAACCATGTCTCTAAGATTATTGAAATTCTACTCATAGAAGTGGTAAAATTATGTTTTATGTGATTGTCCAAATTCCAATAGTAGGTGGGTAAAAGACGGTGAAAAGTTCCATAAAATTTTTTAATATCTAAAATTAGTCTAAACTAACACAACTAAGATACATTGAACTTATATTGGAAATATGTATCTATATTGACCTTAATTAAATTTAAATAAAATAAATAATTATTTAAATTAAAATTATTTTTTAAACTATAACTCAATGATCTTTTAACTATTCATCAAAAATTAAATGTTTTCAGAAAAATACCAAAAATTCACCCTAAGATAATTTCGATATTATGAGTCCAAAAATTAAGTCCATTTTGAATGATAAAATTTATAAGATTCCAAAAAGTGGGTATTACTATTCGTAACGACTAGTTTGATTGGTTGTGGGGTGTGTTAGAACTCGAAGTTGGATACAACACACGCTATTTCATTATTCAAAGGGAAATATACTGTGAAAGTTTGGGGTGTTACATGGGCACACGGTTTCCGAAAACCCTTTGCCAAATTTTGAGGTTCCCACTTCCAAATTTCTAAATTTTCATCAACATAGACTCAACGATAAAACATAAATAAATAGTAATTAACTACATGAAAAAAATTTCCTATAAAAAATCATGGCACATATCCAATATTTTTTTGGATATTATATTGTATTCAATGAGTTTCTAGATGAAACCATTGATGGGTTAATTTATGATATCACTATGTAGTCATGTTTAGAGGAGAAGTATGCATAAAATAATGGAGTCCTCTGATTTTATCTTCAAGATAAACATTTATATATTAAAGTAAATATGTGTAGTATTTGGGCATAGGATGTTTATTTACTAGTATATGTCATGTATTTGACAAGTTTATTACTCCCCCATCAAGGATTTAGAATGTTATTTTTTTTCTCATACCCAAGAATGTTGGAGTGGATCACAATTTCAATGGTCGTGCTCACTATTGCAGTAGGTTTGTGTCAATGTAAAACTGAATCATAGCCTTGTATATAACAAATAATAGTATATAATGGGATTTTATATATTGTAATTTCAGTGTGGAAGTATTCAAAAACTCATGTTTATGGTTTACAATATCTCTTATGATTATTTATTATTTAAATTCATTGTTGAGGAATCATTTTTAGGAAGAAAGGTATTGTATAGCTTTTGGGTATCAATTTTAGTGTTCAGAAAAAATATAACCGTGGAACTAATGAGATGAAGTTTCAAATATTTGTGTTTTTTGTAATTTTTTTAACAATAAAACTCCATGAATTCTATAAGTTGTTCATAAAAAACGTAAGCATGTAATTGTTTTCTCTTAGTGGGATTTAAAAAATCCACAAAAGTGGTGTGCATATTTTCTCTAGGATTATGATTTTGAGATCTCCCACACCCTATAAAAGTTTAATGTTATCACTAACATGATGAGATGGAAGGTTTTGGTTTATGTTCATTCAATTTTTGATGATGGAACAATAATTGGTGGATAATTTTGTAGATATACTACAGTTACCCAATTAGGATCCACATTCCCTGAGAGGGGGAGTGGTGAATCTATGCTATCATTTTCTTTTATGTTCCCATTCATTTTTAAACAAACATCACCTCCTATTAAAGACTTCATTAGATTATAATCATACAAAACTGCATAAACACATGATTTACAAGGTTTACTACTAAACAATAGTAGCTACATCCTTTGTATTGTAGAGAAATAATCCAATACCACACAATCCACTTGAAAACAATCCTTTGATGGGGAATACAATAAATACAATATACCCTTACAATTTTGTATCACTTGGATGAAAATCCTCAAGTGTGTGTGAACCCTCTTAGCACAAATAGGGTAATATAATGTTTCAGTGCTTATTTAAAATTAAACATGCGTATTCTCTAAAGTACAACACTTCACTCTTTTACCAAGAATCTTGTAAGAACTCCCTTACGAACAACGGAATACCTACGAACACCCCAAATCCTTCTCACACCATTTTAGGTCTCCTGCACACAAATTTTATTGTATGTGCTCAATAATTAATATTTTTCATGAAGCACCTCTTTCACGCAACATCAATCTTGCGTGAAACTCTCTTCTAGTGTGATATTCCATTTCATTCGTGCACTAATCATTTATTAATATTATATTGTACCTTATTGCTAGGGATTTCTCTATGTGTCAAGCATCCATAATGTTAGGGGTAAACTCATATTTATAGCCCTCATCAACCACCATGCACAAAAACCATAATGTGTCAAACAAGATCCTGACGCATCGCGCAAAAAAAACACATGATGCCGATTTGGGCACGTAAGTGTCATTCAATCCAACCTGATCTTTCATGCACATCATGACAATTTTGTGCACTTTTTACCATTTCAATTTATAAAATTTTTATCCTTGACTCATTCATTTCACGCAACATTCCATATTCCCTTCAATCTTGCGTGCAAAAACAAATATTTCTCACATGCCTCTCATTTCAGATATTGAGGTTAAGATCATGGATGTCCCCTTATGCCTAACTTACACAACCATATTCAAACTTTTGCATGTTATACACTTCCAAAATAACATTTCTCATGGATATACTCTTGTGTGCAACTTACCAATGATGCTTTATTATCTTCTGGTGTATTAAACATGCTATTTATTTCATCATGAACTACATCTATCATGATATATAGTGTTTTATCGAACACTATTATCATAGTTAGATTTTCAATTGGAAGTCCATCAACTACTTCATCTCCCACCCATATCATTCATTCCATTAGAAACGGAATATGAATGGCATCATATTTTCACCCACATTCCATCATATGTTTTGCATCATGAGATATCCTAACTTATGATATTTGTGAAATACAAATCTGAAAAGCATGATTTGATTATAATGTCCTTTAAAAAGTCAATTGATTTATCTTTATTGAGCACAAAAGAAAACTCTCTATAACAAAAAACTCTTCTTACTACATTCACCATAAAACTTTGTCACATCATATATATCTCAATATATAAAATTTATTGGTATAGGTTCACTTATACTGACTATAGTGAATTAATCCTTGATTTATTATGTGGAAGAGTCTCCTAGTGGTGGCCCAGAGGTGTAAGTGATGTAATCTCAAGTCATTCATGTTTGTTCTCTATATGTGTGGACCATAATAGGTATAACTACATGTTTATTCAATAAATTTTTTTTGTTATATATGACATTATAGAGTTATAGTTCACCATTATATTCATATATAACACACAACATTATATCGAATAATATAAAGACATACCATGACATGAAATTAGATATATACTATACTAGTATAAATTTTTTTAGTTATGGTGTTGATGGATTTTATTCCAATTTTTTAGCATGTAACAAAATATACCCATGTTCCTTGTAGATTGATACATCCATTTTATTTACATGGGTGGATTTGGAAGAATTTAGAAAATAATTTCATCACTAGGTTTCCCGTACACTTTGTGGTAGTGATTCTTTCTAGGTAATTTTGGACTGAGTAATGGTGTCGATCCATTTTATTGTGATTTTGGATTCTAGTTTCATGTATATGTTATGAAGGATGTTTAGGGATGATGTTGTGAGAATCCATATGATAATAAAGACTATTTTATATAACTAGGTATTTGTTTTAAATCATGTCTCTAAAAAAATTGGTTCATGAATTAAAATTATATATTAACAATATATCAACTTTACCTCCCTAGATTGATGGTTATAAATATGGTTCTATCTAGATGATGGTGGAGATATTTTTGTATAATGTCTTGGACATTATTGTGTTGTGGTAAAACACCAACCAATTTTTGAGTTTTATTAAAAACAATCAACAAAAAATCAATCAATCCTTCATTATTAATGAAATATAATAGAAGTTCATGATATTCTCAATTGATCTAGATTGATGTTTGGGAGTTTTATATCCATGTTCATGTTGTGGTATAGATCACATAAAAGTAGATATGTGTTGTTTTAGAGATGAATAATGTAGAATATATCCTCCATATTTCTTAAAATGAATGTATAAATAGTTATCAAGAATTTCATGTATGAGGATATGTTCTCTTGATATATTCCCCTCAAGTGATGATGTATAAGTTTTCATTGTTGTGTAATCGTTCTAGGAATATTGTTTGGTTTATCGTGGTGTTAAATTGAATTGGAATTGTTGAGTTTTGTTGGGAACTCAAACCATAGATTAAGAGAGATTACATTGATTTTAATATGTCCCAAATTTATATATATATTATCATTTATTATCATAAAACTTATTATGTAGATTTATAAATCAACGATGATAAAAAATTTATGAAGTGTCCAATTTTGATAAAATATAATTGGAATATATTTATATAGGGTATAGTCACCCCATTGACTCTATTGCTAGGGTAGCATGACATAGTGGAGAAGACAACATGGGATCCAAACTCATATATTTTTTCTCAACATTTTAATTTTATTATATGCTTTGATTCATTTTCTTTTTGTTAATATGTTGTGTTAAAACATATGTTTTAAAATGAAATTGACTCTGTCTATTGGTTGATGATATCCCCTAGCTATTTCGATCATTCTTTACATGGGTAGTTGTATTCATTTTGTAGGTGAGGCCCTTTTTAGGTTTCTATTATAATATTTTTAATACCAAATTTTCTTACTATGTCAAATTATGTTTATGATTTTTGAAGATGCTATTTTTAGAGTCGTTCTATGTAATTTATGTAGTTTATAAAATATCTACTATGACATTTAATAGGACCGATAGTATTCATGGATGTGTCAAAATCATTTTTCCCCATGATGTTTAAAAATTATTTATCAGGGACAAAATGTGGTTCTCATATTATATTTTTACTTATATCTATCATAATATTCTATTATACAATGAAAATTCATAATAATCTTCATCATTTTGATATCATAGTGACATTTCCTTTCTCATGGTAACAGTTTTGTTATCATAGTTGGGGACTTTTTCCCATTATTACATTTTTTCTCATGGTCATTAAATTATATGGAATGTATATAGTTTTTATCTCATGATTATAAATTTCTTGTTATAGATACACAATTTCATCTAATGGATGAAATCTTTACATTCACAGAAACTATTAAAAAAATGAATTTTGTTTCAAATTTATTAAATTTAGTATAATAATAATAATATCAATTTATTTTTGAAATAGGTAAGAGGGAAACCAAAAATATTGTTATAATATATTATGGAATCATATTATTGGGTAGATTAAATCCATTAAAAGTATATTAAATCCCATAAGAACAAAATAACTAAAGAATACATTTATAATGGCAACAAAATTAATGACTTACAGTCCCTACCATATGGGCTCACACAACTAAATGTGATAACACCATCTTCCTAACCAGTGTTATCGTATGTCCCACACACTAGTAACACTAATGGAAAATCAATGAAAACAACCATACAATCGGTGGTCCCACTATAAATGTGATTATGTACCTCACCATATTTTAATTCACATACACTAACAACCATCCAGGAGGATCCCATTGTTATTCGTGTGAATCCATTCTTCCAGTCATTCTTCATCATCTTCATGATGAACCCATTCCTCTATAGGGACATTTCACTAGATAAATTCATAACTCAATGTATTCATGATGAACTCAATTCACAAGGAGATCACCACCATTTCATTATATCACTAGGACCATAACTATCCTACTACTATCAATTAACAATGGTAGTGATATTTTGCCTCAAATTCTAGAAATGTATAATCAATTTTTTGTTTACCCTAACATTGAAGACAATAATCACACCATTCTAGTGAAATGGGATCTATACTATAAGATATGGAAATTAATATTAATTTAAAATAACTAGAATTTGTCACAAATAATTATTTTTAATTCGGAGGATTTAATATTAAAAATCAATTCCTATGAACCCATGTTTATACAAAATATTTTATTGATTGTATTATATGAAAATCAATATAATAAAAAATAATTAATAGTTTTTACCAAATTAATATTTTAGAAACAATATATATCAAAAAAATATGAGGCATTCACTTTGAATTTGTTTTTTAATTCACCATGTCTGGAAGAAATAAATTTTTTCCATTAATCATTTTCATTTGTCTGATTCCACAATGATATATCTAATTCATGATTCAATAAATTTTAAATATCAATGTTTCTATTCAATTTTTTTCAAAACAATTTCATTTTTGATTAAGGATGTTCCATCCCATTTGAATTACCACATTTATTCATGAAATTGAAATGCTTATTATGTATATATCTTCAGTTTACCTATAATGTGACATAATCATATTTCCCCATAATTTTTGGATTATTATTTCTAGGATCATACATTCCAGGTCCGGGATCACTTTTCTCTCTACATGTGTGCATTTGTTCAAATAATTTTTTTACATGTGGTTTGGTGGTATATAGTAAATAATAAATACAATGAATCCATATACGTTGAATCGAATGGGAATGTGGTATTCTCCATTAAATTATGTGGTTTTACTATTAAGTTTTTAATTACTCTTGAATAACATAAATAATGGTATATAATTGTTGTTTGTAAAAATAAACATTTATGTCACTTGTTTTTTATGTACCCATTCGTAAAACTTTATTCCCATATATATGTTAAATAATCTTTTTTTTTGAAGATGGATATTTTTTCAAAATATGTATATATTATATGATGTGATATTATGATGGAACTAGTTTCGGGAATTTTGGTATGATGTGTTTTCTAGTAATATATTTCCATGTTTAACTACATTTTTTTAGGCCATATGGTGGTTTATGTTTTTTATATTTGTATAACGAAAGAGGTGATTAGTTAATGTGATGATTGTATTACAAATTGTGGAAGTGAATTTGTATATATATTAGTTTTTTTGTGTTATGGTGGTTGTTATTTGGGTTTCTAGATATAGTATCTTGGGTGCAATCGATTATAAAGATTATAATTATAAACAAATTTACTTGTGTGGTATAGTTTTATTTTATGTACATGGAAATATATATATACATGTTTAATAACTAAAAAATTTAGGAATTTTATATTAATTTAATAATCTATAAATACTCATATTCATTAAATTTAATTATGTAAAATTTGGGGATTTTATGGTTTTGTTGATAAGTTTATTGTAGTTGGTTGTAGCATGTGTCAAATTTTTTATTATGTCAATGTTAAGGTGATGGTGATGATGTTTTAATGTGAAACCCGTAGGTTCTTATTTTGTGTCATATGAAATATATATTTATATGATTATATTTTAATATGAAATTTTAATGAACCCCACCAATCATGTGTAAAATGTTATAGAACTCCAATGTTATGGGGTGTTTTATCAAAAAATTTAATCGTGAAATATGTATTATTGATATACCCATAGTACCATCCATTTAATCATATATATTGATGTTCTAGGATATTGTTGAAGATATATTCTGATAATTAGTATTTTGTATATTTTTGGGGTCACTAATTGTTGGAGGGAATGAGGTTAATTTACATTATGTTCATGAAGCAATGTTACAATAGTATGTGTCGTGTTCATGATTTGGATGTTAACTAATGCCAGAACATTATGTAGAGATTTTAGGGATACTATATAGGATAGTATGTATCCCTAAACTTATCTATGAGAGTTTTGGTTGTTTAATTATAGGTTTGGGTGTTGAAGTTTACAAAAAACTGGGATGTCATGAAATATATGGCAATTTGGTATGAATGGTGTTTACCAGTCCCACATACGAGGAGTCATGAAATTTGTTGGTGGGATTGGATTTATGGGATGAGATAATAATACATATTGAGTTTGGATTTTATATTGATAAATAACTATGGAAAAGGATTCATGGAACCTCATTCGATTCAATTATTTCTTAATTTTTTTTCATTGAGAGTATAGTGAGTAATAATATGGGTTTTGATGTGTTTCATTCCTATTTATGTGCTTATTGATTCTTTTGTTTATTTAATATTGAATTATAATTCTCCTTTACAATAATCATGAAATCCACTAGTATGATCCTTCTAGAATATATATTCTTCTCAACCGAATTTCACATATTTTTATATAAAATGATGAAAGTAATATGGAATGAGTACAGAATTATAGTTTTATTTATGAGTTGTTTAGTGGATGATTTCTGAGATTTAGTTTTATTATTTTAATTTAGATTCGTCATTTTTTTTGTTTTATACAAGTGATTCATGGGTTTATTATTTTATATTATATAATAAATTTTTTGATTCAATTAATCTATTCTATAGATCATTTTGAACACTGAAGGAAATGAAACCCATTTTTATGTTTTATAACTTATGTGATAGTCACAACCTTGGGGCCTACTAGATACATTAATTTGGGGGATACATAATATCCTAAAAATGATCATTTGATGGTAACCATTACTGTAGAATTTTTATAAAAGGTTAATATGATATTTTCATTGGATTTCAAAATCTATAGAATCTTTAATAGGAAAAAATTTTATAAAACTGTGTACTCATTTAATTTAAACAGTAATGCATTTATATCAATATTTTTTAATTATAATTTTGTAGATAAAATATACTGCCATCAATATTGTTTTCATTAATTTTTTACTAATAATGGGTGATATGTTAACCACCTTTCCTATTTTCTATTATGGAAAAACAAAACTTTTACTCATGCATGTGTGAACTACTACCTCTACAATATAAAGTTTCTTATTTTATTCTAGTTACTTTATTTAAATTTTAATTAATTAAATTAGTTTTAAAAAACTACTAAATTTATAAATATAAATATTTTGAATTTTTATTAATTATATTATTGAAAAATAAACATTCAAAATAATAATAAATCCTTAATTATTGTATGTTCTAGTTCGTATCAGTATGACCACCTACATTGTAAATGTTTTAAAATTACATAATGGATTTTTATAATAAAAAACATAACTACAAAATGTCTTATAAATAAAATAATTTATTTAGGATGTGGATTATTTTCAAGAATATTATACTAATCAATTAAGATTCTAATGATCAGATGAATAAATTACTGAAACATTAATATTACTAATTTCATCTATAACAACCATAACTAAAATACAACTATAATGAAATCTTAACATTATAAACTCTGATAAAAAATTGTCTTAATTTAAATTAATAAATAGAAATCTTTAACCTTGATAGTATATATTATAACAACACAGTTATTAACAAAAATGTTTAAAACGTTTCATATTATTCATACATGATTTTGAAGATATATAATAACTAAAAAATAAAAATATTGATAATAAATTTAAAAAGAGATTATAGAAAATAATATATCAGAATTTATCTTTAATATACATTCTTATTATTTCCCTTCTTGTTTTATATGAGGATATATTGTCGTAAAAATGGGGTTATTTTTTGTGAATGTATAATAATATAAATTTCAAATTCATTGGGTAAGATACAATCATAATAAAATACTATTTTTATGATAAAATTGATTCTAACACTCCCCAAAAGAATATGGTGTATCCTATTCTTATAAAAGTAAATTAAATCTGAAAAATAAAACAACATTGTTTGTCATTTTATACAAAACGATGTATAGTTGTTGTATGAATAACATATACTGTAAACAATGGTTATCTTTCATCCATTCCCACTAGTTTTTTATTAAAATTATTTTCGAACATAAAATATTTTTTTTAGTAATAATAATATATTATTTTACAACATAAATGAAATTATAGTCATTATATAAATATGGGTGTTTTGAGGGTTTCCCCTACAAATGTCCAAAAAAATTAAAAAATATATTTCATTTAATATTTTACAAATATATACTTATTATCATTATTTATTTTTTATTTAATGGAACCTTTCACTAGAGCAGACAATAATACGAGTGTTAAAATTATTCATCTTCTCAAACTAATTATTATAAATATTAATTTCACTTTATCAAATATAATAATCTTTAAACAATTTTGTGAGAACATTTTTATTTCATATTGTTTTATCCCTCCAATGTTTATCTTTAATGAAGTGTTTTTTTGATCACTACATGAAGACAATTGCGATATAATTCCATTTTTAAAATGAGTTTTTATATAATCTGCTTTTTTAATATCTTGTAATGTGATTTTATAAAACA
Organism: Viscum album; assembly: GCA_963277665.1. NCBI lineage: Eukaryota > Viridiplantae > Streptophyta > Magnoliopsida > Santalales > Viscaceae > Viscum > Viscum album. The sequence continues at coordinate 783,613,735 of OY728153.1, forward strand.
TTAGTATCTCATTGCCTTTCATGTATTCTTTAGGATTTGATGATAATTTATTTTCTATTTTATACATATGTAAGGGTAATTATGGGTGGTATCTTATATAATTCTCCATTACATTGTGTTATATATAAACATGAACTTAAAGTTAGGCATGGAAATAATGTTTTATTCACAAAATTAGTGGTTATATTGAGTTATCAACATTATATAGCTTTATAATATTTTTATTAATCACATATTTGTTAAATTAATTAGTTTTTACACTATTTTTATTATTATTAATATGTAACAATGTTTTTATTATCATTAATTCATGTAACAATTCAATTTGGGAAACCCATTATTTAGAATTATATTTTTTCAAAATATCCTAAATTTTCATTTTACTCAATGTTGTTATATTATTTTTTTCGATTGTTTCATGATCAATTTTTTTTGATTCATGTGACTTATTTTTGGCCGTGTAGATATTTTTATGAGAAAAAAATTTGTATTGATATTGTATTTAATAATTATGGATTATTAATATCATATATCTTCTCAAAATATATTTTTATGAAATTTATCCCCATTTAATGTTGTCTATTAGGATTATGATTTGATACATGATGATTAATTTTCCCTTGTTCATATTTTGAAGTTACATCATTATTATATTTCCATTCCTTAAGTTATGAAAATGATTATACCTCTAATGACATATAGGAAATGGTGTATATGAGAACTACTATTGAGTAATGTTTACATGTTTTTTAAACATGATATTTTATATGTTATCCTTTATGAATATAACCCTAATATGTTTTGGTTGTGAAAAGTTTTGTCATATGTATTATTTATATCACAAAATTAATATAATTTTTACATTATATTTATCAAGGGTAACTGTGTATAGATTCAAATAATTTATTATTTGATTGAGGATTAATTTATAGATAGTTATTAACCGCCATAGTGATATGTATTTAGTATATTTCTATTTATAATAACAAATAATTTTTTTAATGTATATATTTTTTGATTTTACCAAAAATGACTATCGTTTTCAAAAATAATAATTTTTCCCGCTCTAAAACTGATGTACCAAGAAATTATATTCTATAATGGTATATATTGAATATTTACATAGTCGTCACTACTTTTCTTACAAAAATACATAACTATTCAAATGTTTTGACAATCTAGTGGTTTATGATATTAATAATCTCATCCACATCACAATATATTTTGAGTGATATTTTATTTTAGGAAATTTTATTATGGAATTTTGGATTTCAAAATAGATGAATCATATTTGAAATGAGAATAATTTTATATCAACCCTTCTTTTTATTACACACATAAACATGATTTAATACATAAAATCTCCACTTGATACAAAATAGAGGATTGATATGTCTAGTGTCATTGGTTCTTAGGATCATCACATAACAACTTATACATGAAACACAACATCTTTATTGAAAACCTTCTTCACTAGAACACTACATTCCCTCGTACATAGCATTGGTTGGGATAACCTGAGTTAATCAATAAGAAAAGGGTGAGATATAAAGTACATTGAGAGAGAAAAAAAGGTATAATATGAATATTACAATAAATATTAGTAAATTGGTATATCAATAGAGTGTAATAGAACCATGAACCTTAAGACACGATATAACATGATTATCATAACATAAAAATGTGGCAAGAATAATTAATATGTTATTATCCTACACTAAAGCACTTTTCACATGGAGAATAAGTAAACCCCAATTTCACTTGAATTATCATGATTATAACATCATTTATCTATAATTATCATGGCACTAATATTTACCCAATCCATTGGAGCACTATCAGGGCACAACATTCTTAATCATTTCATTTCATGCATATGTGGGCCACAAGGATCATAAAACATGGAATCATTAATCATAATGATTTATTTAATGATAATGTAATGTGTAATACACGCATTAAACTTTTTAAACAATAAGTAAATGTTCATAATGGTGAAAACCCATTGATAGAGAAATGGGCATGTTATTCACTGCACAATGTCTTTGACATGGAAAATCGCAGTGCAATTTCGGTATCTTAACAACGTGACATAAGAATTAATAAAATGGTTAATAAGATAAAATGTGTTTTTTCATCATATATAAATGAAATAAATCATAAGGGGTCATATATATACTTATTACAACATCAGTAGTTGAAATTGTGATTCATGAAATAAAAGAATCTCGTGATTGTCAATGAGGAGAAGAAATTCCTTTAGGAATTTCGGCATGGTAAAAAATGTACATGGAAGGAATTAATGACAGAGAAATTGGTCTCTAATCATTCAATAAATAATGATGGATGTATGGGGGACGTGAAAAATCATACACCAATATTTGTAATTAAAAATAAAATGACATAATAATATTATGAAACATGCTTAAAATGATAAAGGAAGGAATCCATTATAGAAATTCTGCATGGTAACAGGTGTACTTGGGAGGTATTAATGAGAGATAAATGGGTATCTCATCATTCATACATAATTATTAAAGTATTTTATAGGTTAAAATCATAACCAAACATTTTTAATTGAAAATAAAAGGGCATAATAGTTTATGGAAACATGGACATAAATAAGGAATGCGAGAATCTCATACTTGGATGTGTGATCGCAAAGGCTTGGGAGGGTCATGAGAGGGGATTACATGGAGATTGGGGATCTGTGGGAGGATTATAGAGAGGGTAGTGAAGAGTTTCTAAGAACATAAAATGATTCAAGTAAAGAAAAAGTGGGAGCATAGGTGGGATTATATATGAAATGAGAGGGAATACTTTATTATTTAGGATTGGGACACAACACATTTAACTAATAAAAATCACAAACCATACCATGGTTTTTTCATTGGTTTTTAACAAAGAGTAGTGGAAAAAATTATTTTATAAGAATAATTTCCAAAATTATAAAAATATTAGCTTCGCTTATGTAGAGGTGAGTCAAACTCTCAAATAAACCAATATAAAAATTAAAAATGATTTATAAGTTTTGGAGGGTCCTCTAATGCTTTTTAAAATAAATAAAATAAACCTAAAATAACATTATTTTTATTTTAAAACATATATTGACATAAAATAATTTTTATAGTTTTTATTACAGCACTATTGGGTCATTATGTTGTTATAAGAGCATTATATATTTAAAGGATATGTAATTTTCACCATAAAATTCAACTGTCTCACAAAATGATGAAAAATTAACTGTTGGATAATTTTGATGTCATGATTCCAGAAATAATATTAATTTTATCCAAATAATTATCTAAATATTTGAATTTCAACTTTTAAAATAAAAACATACATTTATCGAAAATTCATGGGTTTTGACAAAAGTAGCTTTCAAACCTTAATTAAAATTACAATTTAATTCCTAAAAATGATACAATCATTTATATTTAATAAAAAATAATTTAATAATATTTAATTAAATTATTATTTAATTAAAAAATCCATTAATTTATCAAAATATATTCCTTAAATGAATATTAACTTAAAATATTCATTATTCTTTAAAAACTATTTAAAAAGTAACAATAATAATATTGATGTATATTCATTAATATATAAAACATAATTGACATAATCATATTGATAGGGTACCATTATATTACACCTTATAACACCCACATATTAAAGATGGGTAAGGTGTGCGATGGGGTCAAAATCTTGGTCTGGCTCGGATAACATCGCTCGAGTGGTAATCTTTTTCAACTTCCACTTATCCCATAGGATGTTCTATTCGAGCATTACATGTTGAAGCGTGGACTGTTCTTGGTCATTACAAAAGTGCAATGATGCAACCCCCATTATGAGCTCTGACAAATGGGCTTCGTATGTGGAAAGTCTACTTAATGAGGCCATCACTTCCTTTGTTTGGGTAAATTTGATTTTTTAAATCCATAAATTTATAGTAATCATGTGATCACTATTCAACGACTATATTAGAAAAGGTCAAAATTCATAATGGTATTTTAAATTCTGAAATCCTAAAACCAAATAAGTGCATGTGTTATAACACCATTTTACATAATAATTAGTTTAATAAGATCAAGAGGAATTGACATTGATTAAAGTTTGGGTCGTTATAATCTTCCCCATCAAAGAAAATTTTCCCTGGAAAATTAATTTTCCAACACTAAAACATATGTGGGTAACTATGCTTCATCAAATCCTTTGATTCCAACGTCGCTTCTTCAAACATGTGGTTTCACCACAACACCATGACGAGGGACATTTTATTATTTCATATAACTTTTTTTACAATGTTCGATCTTCACTAGTTACCTATAGTAAGAATGATTATCTTCTAAATATACTACCTCTAAAGTGAGTACATGTGATGGGTATGGTATGCAATGCCTTAATAGAGATAAATGAAAGACATCATGTACATCAGCCACAGTGGGTGGAAATGCTGGTCGATATGCCACAACACTGACATGAACATGAATCTTATAGGGGCTGATGTACCTAGGAATTAACTCCCCTTTTTTCCAAACCTCATGACCTTCTACCATGGAGATATGTATAGAAATACTATGTTCCTACATTGAAAACAATGTCTAATTGATGGTTATCTACATAACTCTTCTATTGACTTTGGAATGCCTTAATATATTGATGAATTTTTTTCACCTTCTCCACCATATCTTTGACAATTTTAGGTGCATCAAACATACACTCGCCAAATTCATCCGAACATGCCAGTATTCTACACCATTTACAATGAATGGATTTATAAGGATCCATTTAGATGCTTGAGTGGAAACTGTTATTGTATGAGAACTCATCAAGATGTATATGTTGATCTCATCCACATTTGATGTCCATTTTACATGCTCTCAACATGACCATAGATGATTGGATAGTCTGTTCAGATTGTCCATCAGTTTGAGGATGACAAGCAGTATTGATGTTCAGATCAATATCTAGAGCTTTTGGAAGATTATTTCAAAACATATATGTGAATCTTAGATCTTGATCGCATACAATATATAGTGGTAATCCATTTATCCTTACAACTTTCTTCATATATACCTTTTCATGTTGATCCAATGATAAATCCTCCCAAATAACAATGAATTGTGGATCCTTTATAAGACAATCCACAACAACCCAGATAGCATTGTTTGTTTTGGATGTCTTTGGATGTCCAGTGACCAATTCCAGGGTAATTTTAACCCATTTCCATGAAGGTATGGGTAATGGTTTAATCATTCCCTTATAATTCTTCCTCAAATCCTTCACTTCATGACCCACCAGACACTTTTTTGTATACTCAACAATCTCCTTCTTCATGTTTTCCCACTAATAATGATCTCAAATATATCAATTAATATTTGTGTATGATAGGTGAATAGAGAAATTCAAACTATATACATCCTCTAAAAGAGCATTCTTCAGCTCCAGACCTGATAGAACACATAGTATTTTCCAAAATTTCACAATTCCTTTTTCATGGACATTAAAAATTGAGGATTTACAATTTCTGATTGCTTCATCATTATTATTAATTCCCACATCATCATTTTGAGCATTATTTAACCTTTCCAAAAGATAAGTTTGAGAAATCATTTGTTAAATAATTGATGATGTTCCCTTCATTATGATTCTCATGTCTATCTTCATCAAATATACGAAGATTGGATCCTTTTCCATTCTCATCAATGATAGAATTGATGGGTTGTTTATACATACAATGTCCACAACTATGTTCTACTTCCCAAGGAGGTAATTGATAGAGTTTCCATTATCTTTGATCAACTCTAACCTTTTTAATTGGAGCATCTTCAACTCTTTCTTTGTGAATATATAATTTAATCATTTGTGGTCCACATAAATTTCATAGATCTCCCTAAAGAGATAATTATAATAAAATTATATTGAAGGTCACTACAGCCAACTCCGGTTCATGTCTTTGGATATTTTTTCCCATGAAAATTCAACTTCCATGAAGCATATGCAATGAATTTGTCATTTTTCATCATCAAACATCCCATTACCTTCTTCGATGCATCACTGTATAACACAAAAATTTCTCCACTTTTGTGTAATGTGAGCATGGGTGCAATTATAAGCCTCCATTTCCATGATTTGAAGCTCTCTTCACATTCATCATTCCAAGAAAAATTGACTCCCTTTCGATTTATCTTGGTAAGAGGGTTTGACAATACCGAGAAATTTATCACAAATCAATGATAATATCCAGCCAACCACAAGAAGCTATGAATATCTGTTACCGTTGTTGGCCTCGACCATCAATCTATTTCTGTCGTCTTCATGGTATCTAAATATATTTCATTTCATGTAATTATATAACCCAATAATTAGGCATACTTTAACCAGAACTCACACTTTCTATAATTTGAATAGATCATCTCATTTCAGAAGGTATGTAAAGTTCTTATATTCTCCTCATGATCATACATTGTACTATATTATTTTTTAATATCATATATAATATCTACAAAAAATTTATCATGGTAATATCTAAAGACTCTATTGATCATGTCCATGATGATTTATGGAGCCTTAATGAGTCTGAATGGAATTACAATGAATTAATAGCGACCATATCATGTATGGAAAGTAGCCTTGGGGATATCTTCCTTCTTCACCATTACATGATAATATCCTGACCAAAAATACACCTTGGATATGTATTGTTCTCTACACAGCTGATCAAACAAGTCATCAATTTGTGGTAGAGGATAAATTTTCTTTATCATGATTTTCTTATGCTCGTGAAAATCGATAAAAGGCGAGTTGAACTATCCTTCTTCTTTATGAATATGACTGGTGCACCCCATGGTTAAGCACATGGGTGTATAAACACATTATCCAAATTATCCTATAGTTGTTTTTTCAACATCTCATGCTCAGAAACATCCATTCTATACGTTTTCTTGGATATTGGAAACAAACTAGATATAGTATCAATTGAGAATTCATCATATCTTCTAGGAGAAAGATCATCCAATTACATGGGAAACACATCAGCAAATTCCATCTCAATAGGCATGTATTCAAGGTAAGTTTCTTCCTTAGACTCAATTAAGATAGACGTGTATGTGTTCTCATAGGGTAGTAATATCATTGCATGAGATTATGGTTTTAACGAAGATTCAACTTCCTCCTTGCACATGTAAAAAATTTGGGATTCATTCATCATATGAAAAGTGATTTCCATCTCATGACAATTCATGATGTCTCTATATATGGAAATAAAATCCATGCCAAGAATTGAATTAAATTGCACCAAAGGGAGTATGATGAGGTTTTCTGTTATGTTCAGTCCTCCGATTATGACATGGGAGGAATAATATTCATGGGATGGAAGGATTTCCCCATTTTCTGTGCTCACTAACTTTTTTACTTCCATGAATTCTTGTGATGTTGGGAATGTTCTACTAAACATTCACGATACAAAATCATTCATAGAACTAGAATCAGAAAGTACGTTCTCCATTCTTGAATGAATAACTACTGTATCTGTCACCACTTCGTTTCTGAAGGTCACTTCGGCGATTGTGATGGAAAAATGTCAACCTTGCATCCTTGGAGGTTGTTGGATGGATCTGAAAACATGTGGCTTATGGCACTAATTTTCAAGGTTCCCTGGTTCATTTCAGTTGAAGAAATGAAAAATTCAATGATGTTCAAAAAGATAATTACTCTCATATATTGCAGACAGATGTTTTTCTTGTCATTAGTTAGCAGCCTGGTGCCCTTCTCATCCACACATAATTCATTTACTCATCCTCTTTAGGAAATATCTAGGGTGCTTCTTTCCACATATTTGGCAAGTGGGGTGTTGGATTTTCTTAGAACTGTTTGATTTAATTATCAGACAACCAAAATTGATGTCCACCTTACACTACTTATCCCAATGATAACCTTGAGATTTTATGATCTCCATTTCAAACATGATGGCACATCATACAATTTTCTCATGGCCGCCGATGTCAAGAATCGCTAGGGAATTCTGCATAAAAGGTTTCATCCCATAAAAGAAGCGGTCAGCATTGCATTTAGGGGTAACAAAAAATCCAAAGGATTATCGTGCAAGGCTTGTGAATGATTCCTCATACTAGCCAATGTATTCTTCTTCTTCATTCATGAGGGAAAGGAAGTCCCTTTTAATATTAAGAAGGAGGGTGTGAGGAAAATATTTACTAAAAAACATTTCTTGGAAATCCTTCCATTCTAATGCCTTGATCTCCTCCACTACCTTCGTATTTTTTATCAATTTCCACCATTGATCAGCTTCACCATCCATATGGTATGATGCCATAATAAACTTCTCTTGGTTGGAAAACTAAAGGATGGATAAGATATTTTCATTTTAGTTGATATATTGTTTGAAAATTGAGGGATTAGATGATCCATTAAAAGTTTGAGTCTATTGTATCATGAAGCTCTCGATAGAGACTTGTTCTTGTGTAGATGGGGGTGAATGTTTTTCTTGACCCATGTTTCAATTCAAAACATCAGTTAACCAAGAGAGTATCATGAAGATGTTTGCAATTCCATCTCCCACCAGATTGGGAATCTCATTACAACAGTCATCACATAGATCTTCAAACCAGTTGTTAGCTCGAGTCTTCATATTACCGTCCATTATCTAGAATAAAAGGACAGTTAGGCATAAAATGTTATGGTTAATCCAAGGACAAAATTGATGACTTATTAATAACATTTATTTCCTTAACTTATGAATCAATAGGTATCAGACTATTTTATCCACTATCTACATACTATTATATATTTAAAGGGGAATTTTTTATCAATTCCCTTAATAATGGTTCATAGTACGCCTGTGGATTTACCAAATCATATTCCTCAAATGGTTCGTAACATAGATTGAAGCAAGTACAATTTTCATGTACCAGTATACCACGGGTCTTGCCCGAAACACATTGTTAGAGTTTTCACTCCTACTTACATATATTCCAGAGCTGCATATACCTGCTCGTATCACAACAAGGATGTATTTAAATGATAATCAACTTACTAAATACTCACTAAAGTGTTGGTATGTTTTTCATAGATGTAGTCTTATCCATATGGCATTCACAATGGTTTTCTAATCCTAATCCCAAAAATAAACAATCCTATCCTTTAATACCAACTATATAACCCTCCATTTTATTACACACATAAACATTATTTATTAAATAAAATCATCACATGATAAAATATATAAGATCAAGGGGTCCAGTCTCTTTGGGTATTAATAAAATTATATAAAAACATAAACAATAAATACACTATCTTTAACTGAAACCATCCTTTACCTGACCACTACATTTCCTCGTACTTTGCATTGCATGGGATAACCAGATGACATGCAAAGAAAAGGGTAATATATAAATCCAAGTAAGGGATTATAAAAGGTATAACATGATGATTACAAATAATGTTAGGAAATAGGAATATAAATTGAGTTCTAGAGGATCATGAATATAAAGGTATTTTATAGAATTATTATCACAACATGGAAATGTGGAAATGACACTTAACATTGTATTAGCATGATCCATGGCTCATTGCACATGGGTAATGAGTAAACCCTAATTACACTTGAATTTTCATGAATAAACCCTCATTTCAATTGATGTATCATGATACTAATAATTACCCAATGCATTGGAGTGCTATCAGGGATCACAGTTCTAAGATATTTCATTTCATTCAAAAGTGTTCCATGTTAATCATATATCATGGAATCATTCAACATAATCATTTATTCCATGACAATGGAATGTGGAATACATATATGAAACTATTTATAATAAAATTAAGTTTTCATAATGGTGAATACCCTTGATAGTGAAATGGTTATGGTATTTATTACACAATGACTTTGGCTTGGAATATCTTGGTGAAATTCCGGTAGCATAATGACATGACATAAGAATTCATAAAAATGATGATGAGAGAGAGTCTAGTGTCTCATCATATGTATATGAATTTTATATTAAAGTTGTTATATATATACATGTTTATACATTAGTAATGGAATTTTAAATTCATAAAACAAAATAATTTCATGAATTAATTTGAAGAGAGACAAATTACATAAGAAATTTTTTCATGGTAACAGGTGTACATAGGAGGAATTAATGTGGGGGAAATTGGTATGTCATAATTCAAACATAAATAGGAAATTATGGGTAGGTTTAAAATCATACCACATAATTTATAATTGAAAATACAAGGACATAAAAATATTATGAATTTTGGCTAAAATGAGAATGTAGGGAATCCCTTATAGTAATTCAGCATGCTAATGGGAGTACATGAAAGGAATTGATGAGAAATAAATGGGTGTATTATCATTAATAAATAAATAGGGATGTATAAGAGTGGTTTAAAATTATACCCCAACATTTGTAATTGAAAATCAAAGGGAATTCCAATTTTACGAAATCATGGACATAGATAAGGAATGTTAGAATCCCTTACATGAGGGGCTTGAGAGAGGATTTTTGGAAGCATGGGGCACCTTGGGAGGATTATTGAGAGAGTGGTTCAGAGCTTGGATGAACTCTAAAGGGTTTTAGTGAATAGGATGTGGGAGTTTGTGTGCGTTTAGATAGTAAAGGAGAGTGAATTAATTATTATTTACGTTTGGGATACCACACATTAAACTAATAAAAACAACAATTCTTCCCAAGGTTTTTTCAATGGTTTTTTCCAAAGGGTAGTTGAAAAAACTATTTTAAAAGTCCAACGGCTGAAATTATTAAAATATTAGTTTTTCTTGTATATAGGTGACTAACACTCTCATAGAAATTAATTTAAAAAGTTAAAAGGTTTTATAATCATTGAAGGGTCTACTATTGCTTTGTAAAATAAATAAAATAAACCGAAAACGATATTATTTTAATGCTAACACTTATATTGTCCAAACATAATGTTTATTTTATTTTATTACATCAATATTGGGTCATTATGATGTCATAAAACACATTATATACTTCAATAGTTTTTAATATTTACCCCAAAATTCGGTTGTCTCCGAAAATAATGAAAAATTCACCATTGGATAATTTCCAATTCATGATTCCGAGAATAATTTAAATTTAATCCAAATAATTTTCTAAATATTTAAATTTTCACTTTTATAATTAACATTAGCATTTATAAAAAAATCATGGTTTTTGACAGAAGTAGCTTTCAAACCATAATAAAAATTTCAATTGCATTTATAAAAATTATACGATCATTTATAATTAATAAAAATTAATTTTATTAAATTTTTTTACAATATGTTTTAATTCAAAAATTCAATATTTTATCAATATATATTACATAGTATAATATTAACTAAAAATAATATTTTTTTCTTTTAAACTATTTAAAATGTATAAATAATAAATTGAATGTATTTTTTTATTATATGAAAAAAATAATGCACATCTAATAGTGTTATTGTCGTGTTATATAAACCCTGAATAATAGCTGCATAAGAAAAAAGGGTAAGGTTTGTGATGGTTATAGACTATTGGGGTGGCATGAATAAATCTCTTGGGTGGTAATCTATAACAACATCCATTTATCAGATAGTCACTTTTGTTCGAGCTTAACATGTTGAAGCTCATCTTGGGAATTGTCAAGAGCATAGCCCAATAGCAGCACCTCATTTCTGAGTTCCAACAAATGTGCATCGTACATGGAAATTCTACAGAATTTGTCCATTAATTTATTTTTTAGTAACTCAGATTTGTTATAACCCTAAATTTATAGTAGTCATGTGATCACTCTTAAACGGATATATTATCAATAGTCACAATTCATAACGGTATTTTAAATTCCAAAATCATAAAAATAAAGAACTTCATAATTTATATTACCATTTTAATTAATAATACATTTAATTAGGTCAAGAGAAACTTTTATTTATAACTGTTTTTGTTGTTATAGATTTATTCATAACTCAAGTCAAATGTATAAATAATTTATATGATTAAAAAATGATTATTTTTAATATTTAATGTAATTATTTAACAATAATTATATTTTGGTGGTCATAACTCATTATTAAAACACTCTGGTTATAGAAATAACTAAATCATTAAGTAACTATGTTGATAATATATTCAATGGATATAACATTAATGTTATTAATATGAAGCCTTGGAATTGTTTTGATGGAGTGATAAGTGATGAGATTATTCCAATGTAGCTATCACGTATTAATAATAAATATAAGAACATAGTTGAGTATCCAAACACACTAACAATGGGAATTTTGGAGTCTCATCAATATTATTGTGAGGATGTTGTTGAAAGAATAAGGATTCTGTTCCTAAATGGGAATGATTATGATATAAAGAAGAAATTAAATTTTCCAAATCTATGAATGTGATGTGATATGTGAGGAAACATGGAATACGATTATATAATTATTTTGGAATATGGTTTCTTACTAAAACATCCAATGATTTAAAACCAATGATAATATAAAGGAATTTTAGATTTGGAATTTACTGGCAGGGACATTTTACCTAAGCTGCTTTAGAGTGGAATTGAAAGACAATATGAAACTAAATGTGTTTTTTAGGAGATGGTTAAAATTATAGGGTTTGGGGGTGGGGGGGGGGGGGGTTCCTAAGAGTTTATCCAATTTTTAGGAGTGTTGGGAACTTAATCCTCATGACATTATGAGTTTGTAGCGGTGCCCAATTAGTCATAAACTATGTGGCCCTCACCAGAAAACCAGGTGGTTTTAAAGAAAATAATTACTTTATTAAAAATTTAATGGAGAAGAAATTCAATAAATATTATTTGGGAAATAAAAATAATTTTAATTTTCAACAACAACAACAATAATAATAACCATAATAATAATAACAATAATAAAAAGAACAATAATAATAAAATTAATAATAATATTATTATTGTTATTATTATAGTTCTTTGTGGGAAATAAGATGTTTGTACCTTCACTATTCTGTACCTATTCCACATAATGAAATTCTAGAGTCCTCTTCCTCAAATGAACTGTAAAGGAAAATATCCTCATGGATAGACCATTTACATTTTTTTATAGATTGAGGTTCTCAGAGAAGGCTAAGAGGGCATCTGGAGAAGTTCTGTAATGGGAAGATGTAAATAGGGGGTATGCGACATGACAAAGGGGGAATTATGTGTACAATTATAGTTTCATAAAAATAAAACAAAGCACTGATGTGATATTTTTTTGGCATATGTCTCCTCAAGGTGGTAAATGAAATGACTAGGAGGTACACGTCGTGTACTTCCCCACAGCTGCATGTTTTAAATACACCATGCCATTCGGGTATTTCAAACCCTATAGATTGAGAACATCCTCTCTCGACTCTCGAGTTCCCGAATGCCACCCTATTCATCATTTGGGAGTTCCTTCATCTTGGATCAGTTCACTTCTTCACTTTTCAATATTTCTTCAAATATGAGGTATGATATACCTCCATTCTTGTGTTTTCTTCGATATTTCTTCTCCCATACCTATTTTCATTTATATGGTATTTGATCTCTGTGGTTATAAGGGAGTTTCATTGGGTTTTTTATGTGGTTGTGTCATGACATCCTCTGGTGGATGCAGTTGTTGCGGGGAAGGTGATCTTGACCCTTTTCATTCATCCATTCTCAAATGAAGAACATTGGGAAACTTTTGAAGTAGTATATTCATTTCTTATCTAATTAATTACATTCAATAAAAGAGTTAGCGTGATTTTATACATTGGATGATAATGGAATTGACCTAATTAAATATATGAAATACATTAAAATAATTGGATTGATCACATTTTGTTGCTTTGTGCCATGATAATAGTTTTTCTTTTTATTTGACTGTTAGTGTGATATCACTGCATTTCTTGTAAGAAAGATGTTCATGAGGAAATTAGTAAAGAATGTAAATCCATAATTAATTTATAAGTAATAGTATACAGATAAAAATTCATGTAAATGAATCTAGTTGTAGCTGTGATTGGATGTTAATCCGATTGATACTGATGGGCATGCCTATTATAGTTGGTTTTTAGACCTGAGTCATGTAGTTTGTTGTTGTTTAAAGGCATTTCAAATTTACTATTTAATTATTTTGTGGTTTCTATTATAGATTTTGGTTTAGGTTTCTCATAGAAAGAACCTACAAATAAAAAATCAATTAATTCATTCTTGATTAAAGAACCAGTTGTTTGATAAATGATAATGCCTTCGAGTTTTAAGTTTCCCTCTTCTTTGAATATATAAGTGCCTTCAACTTTGGAACCTTGAGACCTCATTTCATTTGAAGGATAGATTCCTTGTTTGAGGGCCAAGAGCCCATTTGGTATCATTTTTGTTTTCTAAATCTTATGTTTTGATGTGGGCCTGGATATATGATTTCAAATATGGGGGAATGGAGGCACATTGGTCATGGAAATAGTTTATGCCTACAGTGGTGAGATGCATTGATTTATTCATTCGGGAGTCGTGGTGGACATTAGAGATAATGAGACATGTTAGATATTAATGAATGGTTGTTTGAAGAGTCTTGCTGGTTTTTTTATCTTTTTTAAATTCCCCACTTCTCAAGGTAGATGTTTGTTATACCCTCCTTCCAAAAAGAGGTGAGGACCCATGGAGTATTCCACATGATTTCAGTGTTTATATTCTCGAGGGAGTAATGGTTTATCCTACTACTATAAGTGTCAATGATGTGACATGTAGTTCATATACTCACCATGTTGAGCCCACCTATATTTGGAATCTTAACATTTTTCATCATGAATGCCATGGAATATTTAAAAGTAATAATGATATTAATAATTTATTCGATAAATGAACTTATCCCAAGGGGTTGGGGCATGTTGGGAAGAAATGATGATGAAATATTTCTGAGAAGATGTAGAATTTGTTTACTTAGGCATAGATGGCCTGAAACATTTGTGTGATGCTAATGAAATATAATGGGGAATTGAAAATTTTTTATTACTATTTAATTAATTAATTACCATAAAGTGAAACTGATAAGAAAGGAATGATGTAATGTAATAAATATTTTAAAATGATTATGTTATTATAGGATGCATAGTCTTAGTAGTGGTAGTCGAGAGTCTAATAAACGATGGATAATGTTGATTCTAAGACTTGGTTATTCCCCTAATGTGGTTATAAGATATATTATACTCTGTACTTTTTGAGTTTCTATGGAAAAATCCACCCCATCAGTTACGGAAATTGACACCCCAAGGAATCAGGTCCCTAGTGAATCTTTTCCACGTCATTATGATTGCTGGTTGGATGGACGAATTCCCCCTCTGGCCCCACTCTCTTCTCTTGGTAGTTATATTTGATTGGAGGAACATTGGTAAGATTTCTTTATATATGTGTGTGAAGGGACATAATGGATTTTGGTTATTCACAAACATATATTCTGGATATAATGTTCAATGGACTACTATAGGTGGAACCTGTATAGGATGTGATAGATTAAAGATCGTTACTGAAGGTATGAGATATGATGGCATCAAGTTTAATACCCGACATATGATACACATTATACGAGATGTGGGGGCTCAAAAAAACCCCAGTAACATTGGTTACATGGATGTTGTGGTGTTTATCAAAGTGGTTCATGTTGTGTTGCTTTTTCTAGATGTCAGTTGGCATGCCTTTTTGTTGAGAGATACATTGGATGTGTGATGTTAAGGGAATGCAATGAACTATTTCGGAAGTAGTAGCTGGGTTCCCATGATATTCCTTATAATATTATATCATATTGTATGCGATAAATGTTGAGAGTAGTCTTGGTGATGCTTGGAAGATATTATACCTATTTAGGTGAAGAGTTAGTTTCACTTGTTTTTCATTAAGATTCATCATGATTTCATTAAATTTAACGTGAGTATTAGAGGAGGATCCTACTGAGTATACTGTTATATGAAACCACTGTATATATAAACTCTTTTTAGTTTAGATGGAGAAGGTTGGAGATGAGTATTTTTACTACCAGATTGGGTTATCAGGAGTTGTTCATGATACGTGGGCACTTTCATTTTTTACTTTCTTTTTGTACATAATGATTTCAATTTCAGTTTTAGTATCTTTTGAATGAAAAAACATAATTTCATTTGGGTTTTTATTTATATTTTCGACTGAGTTGAATTTGGTTGGTTTTTGTCTTATGTCTCTCTTTCTCATGTTTTCTCATAGAGGGTAATGCCTCCCATTTGTGTGTTTATTATACCCTTAATGTTAGTCGCCAACCTGAGGCCTACTAGAGGTAGGGCTTGGGGGTAATTATCGCCATTTTCACATTTCTGGCCTATGAGGGATACACCATGTTGGAAGGTGACATGAAAAAGTGGTATATTAGGTCATATTGAGGGATTGGATAGCATTTGGTCTTCGGCACATGTGAGGTTTCATGGGTTGGTAGGGAAACAATGTCAGATTAGTTTAGAAAGTGATGTAAACACCATAGACCTACTATGACATAATCATATGCCATGGGATATATCCCATCCTTCAACATCTCATTTATCTTTTCTGGAATCTCATAGGCCAAATTTATGGGTTCATGATCTTTTTTTCTTTTAGAGGTTGAGGTTATCAACAATGAGAGTTACTGGCCTTTCAGATTAGTAATCATGTCATAAGTTTTCCACTCAAGGTTCCTCCATTGAGGCATTTCTTGCCAAGGTAGCCACAACCGAATGCACCAGCATTGGATCAATGGAGAGAAGATGTGGCAGGAAAATGACCGCCCAGGGACACTCCCCATCCATAGAGAGCATAGAGCAACCATGGTAGTTGTTTTAAATAGGGTTAGAGAGGTCGTGGAGCTACTCGTGGTCAACATCATGCTTTAGTATTACCATCACCAGGCTATCATGTTTTCGTTGGAGGTAAACTTTTCATGTTTTGAAGTTGTTTTATTCATTATTTTATTCAATAATGACAGAATCATTCATATCACAGTCACTTGTCTATTCATTGGGACTTGAGGTAGAGAGGATTCTAGTGACCTTGAAGATTACTATTCTATCTTGAGTTTGAGATGACTTTATTGATTCATTTAGAGACTGTGAGCTAGTTCTAGGGATATACCGCTCTTGGGGAGATTTCCTATATTTACAGATACATGTATCTGATTTCATCGTCGGCAAGGATTGGTTTTATTTATTGCATGCTATTGGGGATTGATTCATGAGGTAGATGATGTTCTTCGATATTGATGGAGATCCAACATTGTTTTTGGCATGATATACACTCTAATGGGTCATAGGAATGTTCTATCATTGTCATCCTCGATGGGTGAGATGATGCCATGTCCATTTGATATTCAACAGTATGGGTTTCCCAGGATCATAGAAGAGCACCATGATTTCATTCATAATGTGGTTTTAGCACTACCCCCTCAATGGGAGATAAAATTTTGGACCAAGATATATATAGGAGCATATCATATCTATATGTCTCTATATTTTTTGGAACCTAATTAGTTACAAGAGTGTCATTTACAAATTGATTGCCTCTTTCAGTGTAGTTTTGTTCCTCTAAGTGTGTCACCATCAGGTGCACTAGTTGTGTTTGTGATGGAGGCTGAAAATAGATTGTGGTTGTGCATTGATTATTATCAAATTAACAAGACAAAAATAGGGAATCACTATCCTATTCCACATATTGATTTTTTATTTGATCAACTAAAAGGTTCAATACATTTTTTAAAGATCAACATTCAGTAAGGATATCATTTGTTTCATCTAAAGGATGATGATATCCCGAAGAATACTTCCTACTGTCATCATGGAACTTATGAGTTCATTGTAATGTTGTTCGGTGTGAGGAATTATATAGTAGTGTTCGTGGTATTTATGGATGACATATTATGTATATTCCTAGATAAGTTTATTTTGATTTTCATCAATGACATCCTAGTGTACTCTGTGTTTGGGGAAGAGCACGTAGAGAATTTTCACATCATTTTGCTACATCTTTGTCATCATTGGATATTGGGAAGTCGTAAAAGCGTGTGTTTTGGGATTGATATGTCTGATTCATGGGACATGTTGTCTTCGAGTAGGGAGTAGATGTGGATCCATCAATGATAGAACAGGTTGTTTCATGGGCATCCCAGAAGACAGTGACAAATGTGATAATATTCCTTGGTCACGTAGGCTACTACATGTTGTTCATAGTAAATTTCTCTCGGTTTGAGACTACTCAGACCGAATTGACTAAGAATGATGCGACATTTTTTTTGTACTGATTAGTTTTAGATAGCATTTTTTATCTCAAAATTATGTTGGTACATGGTCCAGTTATTTTTCTGCTTTTAGAGGGAGTTCAGTTTGATATTTTATTTTATGAATCACATCCGGTGTTAGGTTGTATTCTGATTCAGCATAGATAGGTCGTTAATTATGTGCCTCGAAAGTTGCATCCCCATGAATTTAACTATTCCACCCATGATATCTGGTTTTATGGTGTGGTGTTTTCCCTAAATATGTGGAGACATTATCTCATTGGAGAGAGCATTGTGGTTTTCCCCAATCATAAAATCCTTTGGTATGTTTTATCCCAACGTGACATAGACATGTGGCATCATTTTTGGATGGAGTTCGTATAGAAATAACACATAAAAATATCATATACACATTGAAAATTGAATGTAGTAGCTGATTTTCTGAGTAGGAAGTCACTTAGTGATGCAGTGCGTGAAACATGTGATTCAAAGAGAGTTATGGAAGAACATTAAGCATTACATATTGATAGGGGATATGTTGGGGGACTAGGTTTCTTTTTTAGATGATGGTGTAATATTCTCCAGTTCACTAGGTTGAACAGTCCCAATTGGAGGATCTATAGGTGGATGTCTAGAGAGACAGAGTTGTTTTTTGTGAGGAAACTGATGGTTGGTCCGAGGATGAACAACACTGAGTGTTGTATCCGGGAAGGATTTTCATTCCATTGGAGATGAGTGAGATGGTTCTTAAATTGTTCCACAGTCCACCATTAGCGGTGCTTACTAGAGTGAAAAATTTGTATTGAGCATTAAGGAGACAGTTTTGGTGGAAAACGATGAAGTGTGCAGTTGCAGAGCTTCTGTCACGATGTATGATCTTCTAGAAGGTAATGGATGAGCACTGTGCACCCAACTGTTTTCTTTATCCATTAGATGCTTCTTGGTGGATGTGGGAGGAGATCTGAATGGACATTGTTACTATTTTAACTCTATATTAGGGGGTCCATGTAGATATTTAGTTGGTAGTAGATTATTTAATGAAATCATCCCACATCATAGAAATCAATATTTCATGCTCAGTGTAGGTTTTGTTGAGGATGCATCTGGTAGAGGTGGTGAGTCTCCACATAGTCAGAAGGATGATAATTTATTATTGAGATCCACATTTTAACTATAGGGTGTGTAGATGTCTCTATCATTCCATTAATACTAATTTATTACATAGCACTAATTTTCATTCGTAGATGGATGGTTTTATAGAGCAGACCATCCAGACTCTTGAAGATATTTTGCAATCTTATGTCTGAGATTTTGGAGGTTCATGGATGTGGAACATACCCTTGTTGATGTTCTCTTGAAACAGTAGAATTAACTCAACCATCAGTATGGCTCTCTTCGAAGCCTTGTATGATTGACTTTTCCATTATCTGTTGTGTTGGACTGGGGTCAGAGAGTCATCAACTCATTGGCCAGAACTGGAATGAAACATGTTAGAGATAGTTCATGGTATTCATAGGAGTATTAAGGCAGCGTAGGATCATCTGAAGTCATATGTCGATCAAAGAAGAAAACCATTGGATTATGATGCAGGCAATCCCATGTTTTTGAATAAAAATCCCCATTTTGGGAAGAAAAGGTTTTGTAATTGGAGTAAGTTGTATCCCTAGTTTTTGGTCTTTTCGATGTGTTGGCTTGTCTTGGAGGTGTGGCATATTAGGTAACACTTTGTTCCAAAATATGAGATAGATACTCTATGATTTTCGTATATCACGACTTCACAGTTATATTAATGATTAATCACACATAATCAATTAGGGTGAGATCAACAATGAAAATGATAAGACCTTTGATGAATAACCTGAAGCGATCAAGGACCTAAAAGGGAAGGTACAATGTGGGAATTTTATCCCTTGGGATTATTCCTTGTGGTGAAATGGTGGTGTAAATAAAATTACATGTGAATGTGAGTCACAGATACATGCTCAATATCCTAATCTATTTTAATGATTAGTTATTTCCTTGTAACTATGTTCATTATTTGTTTTTTTACCTCTGATTTCTATGTGAGGGATTTGTTTTGTTGTTTGATGTGTCTTGCTCTTTTTATAGAGGTATCTCATCTAAGAGTGTATTTAGGAGTATTTATTGGTTGTCACGAGGAATAACATTGTTTATTTTATGTGGTTGATCTCCTATGGTGGAGAGACCCTTGAGAGGTATATTGTGGATGGTTTTTCATACAACCCCTTTTTTACATCTTCAATGGGATTGTATTGAATTCAGGAGGATGATAATTTTTCTATAGGTTTTTGATGTATGGGCTCTCATCTGCATGGATCTACCCTATCTGTTTTTTCAAGGACCGATGTTCTCCATGTAGGCCCTGAGGATGTTTGGTGGAGTTCAGTTTCAAGAAGCTAGAAATTTGGGGTACACGGTGTGACCAAGGGGGCATGATGTGTATCATCCAGGTTTCCACAAAAATCCAATGAAAAGAATTTTTTCAATGTAAGTCACCTCGAGGCGGTACACGATGTAACGAGAAGGCACACGTCAAGTACTGCCCTGCCACTAGGTGTTTTAAAGACACCCAGCTGCTCAGGTTTTTCAAGCCGTACAGCTTGAGCACACCGTCTCTCAACTCCAGAAAAACTGAATGCATCCCTTTTCAACGATTGAGGATTTCTTTTTCCTAGATTATTTCTTCATATCATTCATCGATCTACATATAGTAAGAGTTTAGATAAACCGCAATTCATTTTTTTAATTGATCTGTCTTCTCCCATTTATCTTTTCCATGATATGGAATTTTATCTCCATGGTTCTAAGAGAGTTTCTATTGGTTTTTTGATGAATTAGTGCCATGAAATCATTGAGTGGATCCATTTATAGTGGAGTAGGTGATTATGATCGGTTTCTTAGTTCCATTATCATGAGAAGAACATAGGAAAACATCGGATTTAGGAGAGTTTTTTATTCTATAATTATTTACGTTCAATAGTTGAGTTATCATGATTTAGTCTTATGGATTGTAATGTAATTATCCTAATAATAAAACTTGAACCATATAAAACGATTTCGTTTGATTGGATGTTTTTTATTTTAACAATGATAATGATTTTCCTCTTTATTTTCTTGATAGTGTGATATTTATGAGTTTCTAGTTATCATGTAGTTCATGATGAGATTGGTAAAGAACGTAAATCTGAAATTAATTGATAATTAAATAGATAATGATAAACATGTTGGTAAATTATTCTAGTTGTTGTTGTTGTAATTTTATGTTTATAAAATTTATGTTGATATTCATTTCTATTAATGTTTGTTGTTATACTTAAAACATGTTGGGAAATGATGTTTAATGGTTTGTCAAAATAATTGTTTAATCTATTTTTTGTAGCTATGATAGCTTATAGTTTAGGTTTCCCAATATTGGAACCTACTAATAATGAATTGGATAACATATGATGGAATAATGGATTGGATTTTGAATAAATATAGTTTCTTGAAGGCTAATATGTTTCCCTCTTTATTGTAAGGGTGACTTCCTTATACTTTGGAGACATGATATCTCGTTTTGATGGAATTTTGGGTGCCTTTTATAAGGAACAAGAGCCATGTTGGTATAATTTTTGTTCCCCAATGCTTGTGTTAAGATCTGAGATTGAATGGATGATGTGATATGTGGGGGAATGGAGGCCCATTGATTGTGGAATTAGTTATCACATAGAGTGTTGATATGCATTAGTTTATTCATGTGGGTGTCGGGAAGGATACCAATGATAATGAAACATGTCTAATATGAATGATTGGATTAATGGTGAATCTTGTTTTCTCTTTATATTATTTTGTTTCAACACTAATCAAGGAATCTAGTTTTGCTACCCTCTTTCCAAAAAGAGTTGAAGATGCACAATGTATTCCACATGCTATTAGTGTTTATATTCTCAAGTGAGGATGAGTATATTCTCCAATAAATTTTGGAAAAGACATGATAGGTATCTCATATACACATTGTGTTGATCCCCATAGTGTTTTGTATCATAAAATGTTTTTTGAGAATGGATAGGAATTTGGAATGCAGTAATGGTGTTAATGATTCATAAAATAAATGAAGTTAACCGAGGTGGTTGGAGCTTGCTGGGATTTAATGATGAGGTAATATTTCTGAGAAGATGTAGAATTTTATTGGATATGCATATAGGGCATGAAACTTTTGTGTGATGTAGAAAAAATCTAATGGTAAACTTGTAATGGTTAATTAATGTTTAGATAATTATTTTACTAATAATGAAACTGATAAAAATGAACGAAATTATAGTAATAAATCTCCTAAAAAGGTTATGTGATAATAGGATACCAAGTCTTAGTAGTGGAATCCATTATTCCAATAGAAGTTAGTTGTTATTGATTATATGACTATGTTATACAAATATTGTGGTTGTGAGCTATGGTATATTCTGTAATTTTTAGTTTTCTATAAGATACTCTACCTCTTCATTTAGGGAAACTAATACCCTCGAGATTCTGATTCGGGGGGGGGGGGATATGTTTTCCCCAAAATTCCTGTTTCAGGATTGATGGATGATTACCCCCTTTACCCCACTCTCATCGCATCGTAGTTACATTTGATGGTAGAAACATCAGTTAGTTTTCCACATATATGTGTGTATATGGATTTTATGTCTTGTGGTTATTAACACGCATATATTCTAGATATAGTTTCATATGGACTACTGTAGGTGTAATATGTATAATATGTGATGTCATGAAGATCCATATATAGTGCATGGGATATAATGGCTTGTGGTATAATTCTTGACATATGATACCCCTTATACGAGTTGTGGTTTATCACGAAAACAACCTAGTTACAAAATTTACTTGGACGTGGTGGGTTTTCTACACGACGTCTATGTTTTGGTGCTTTGTCTAGTTTTTTGTGGGAATTCCTTTTTGGATAGAGATTCTTAGGATGTTGCACATCAAGGAAGATATGGAAACTAGTTGAGAATTAGAAGACATGTATACTTGATATTCATATTCTATTAGTAATTCTATTATGCGATACATAATGAGAGTATCCATGATGAGGCTGGGAACATAATATAGCAATTTAGGAGGTGAGTTAGTGACACTTTCTATTCAGTATGATTTTATATGCTTTTATAATTTTATCACGAGATCATATGTGGTGGATCACACTAAGTATACTATTATACATACCCTAAATATATTTAAAATGATTTTATGTGACTTTGACTGGTTTATAGATCATTCTGGTTACTACTAGCTTGGGGTTGTTGGATCTATTTGGGGTTCGTGGTCACTGCAATTTGTTCATTTTTTTTTCATATTTTCAGTTTTTCGTTTCAATTGAAGTAGTTCTTGAATGAAATTATATATGTGTATTTGTGGTTTCATTTATAATTCAGTGTGAGATGTAGTTGGTTGGTGTCTGTCTTATCTCTCTTTTTCATGTGTTCTCTTAGAAGGTAATGCCTCCCATTGGTTTCTTTACAATACCCTTAGTGATAGTCGCCCACCTGGGGACTACTGGAGGTGGGATGAGGTGTTCACTATCAATATTCTCACATTTTCATCCCATAAAGGTTACAACTTGTAGGGAGGAGTTCGTGACATGAACCCCCACTCCCCTGATCCTCTATGGTCCACTGTTCAAACCATCTTTCCTGGACTTCTTCATTTAATTTGTCATGGTAATAATCATTCCTCATTCCTCTCCACTATTCCGGTTATTATTTCCCTCAATGTTTCCTAGTAATGTTTGGTTGACACCCATGGGTTATGATTTGACCCATTATATTGTTTATTGTCATTTTATATTACATGAACGGTCCTTGAAGACACACATTTTCATATTGTATCAACTGCTGCAAATGATGATGTTATTCAAATCATATCGATCTTTCATTGTTATTTTTACTTGGTTTTTCCATATTTCATAATATCTGTTCTTTTTAAAATATTCAATTTCATTGTTTTTGTGTTCTTGGGATATTATCATAATGTTTTTTTCTCACAATGATGGTTTCAATTTTCCATCATTAATTCAAGGCTTTTTGGTGGCTTTTGAATTATTTCACTCATATATATAAGTATGAATATATTTGTCTTCAATATAAATATTCATTCACATAATAGGGAAAAATTTTAATTGGATTATGAGTATATATATTTATTGGAATGTATGTGTGTGAAAGTTTATATTGATCATTTTCATCAATAATTTCAATTGCCAAAGTGTTCGTCTGTTCTTGGTATTATCTTGACATAAGATCCCATTCCTTTACAAATTATTTTTTATTAATGTATTAAATAATTTACTTATATCACCAACATTATATTTTAGTTAATGAAATATTATTTTTCTATAGAATGTTTTGTAGATTTGAATTTAGTGTGTTCAAGAATGAAATTTAATTATGATATATGTGAATATCATGTCCAATAAAATTTAATTAATTAATGTACCAAGATCCTCTTAAAGGCATGAAATAAATTTTGAAATGGGAATATCCATTTAGTAAATTTCATTCTTTTTCCATTTTACCTTCTTAGTACAACATGAACCTTGATAAATGAATCACTCTAAATTGCTTAATTAAATATAATGAATTGAATGTAATGGATTCAAAAGATTGATTTCCATCATTATGTTTTCTACATGAATTAATTTAAATGTAACTTTTTATGGGGGTATGAACACAACACCTATTACGATTAAATAAGAATATTTTATGTAAAAAATTTCTATGATATGACTTTAATAAATTCAATGGAATTATTCATGTATATTTCATGACTTGAATATAATTGATTCTGGCAGTATAAACCAAATAATATTTTTTGATTTAATTACTTAAAAAATTTCAATAATTTTGATCACACTATCATGTTGTGCTTGACTAAATTAATGGAAAATCCCTATTATTTTATAATTATTCACTTCAAAATGTCCCTCAGAGACCTTTGGGTCTACATTCCTCGAGGCTTAGACTTTATACCACAATATTGGTGTTCTATCATTGTAAATTATTAAAAAAAATATTACATTAAATCCATACAACAAATTGGATAAATTATTTTCTTGCTGACGTAGACATTTACATTAGCATTGTAATGAATTGTTTGATTTCATATTGTAGAATCATGTTGTCTAATGTTGTAAACTAATATATTAGTGACCTTATTTTTGAATAATTAATTAAATGTGTTTTATATAATCATTATGTTAATTAAGAAGCTAGATTAATGAAATTTAATGAATTTATAGATACTAATTTTGTTAAATTCAACATTCTAAATATTGATAATAATTTCAGTATGTTCAGTATTATACATGTGATTTTTTTAATATGTTTTGATAATTGTTAATATTAGTTTGATTGATATTTTAGGGATTAATGTTGGGGGAACGTTGTGTTTTTTTGGATATGACTCATGATTGGTGTTGATGAATGAGTGGATAGTGCATGTTTTCATAATATCTAAAAGATATGTGAAGTACTACTAAATACATGAGAAAAAACATATGATTTTGTTGGATGACAGAGGGTTAGGTTCACTAGTATTGAATGCATGAAGGAAGATTATATGATTATGTCAGAATAATGAGGCCAAGTCACACTTGTATTGACTTCATGAGGGAAGACTATATGATTATATCAATTTACGAAGGTGAAAATTCAAAATAACATGATGACTTAGGGAAAGATTGTAGTTATGATTTTTCATTATATTTTTTTGTCCAAATGGAATAAAAATATGAATGTGGTATAATTTAATTGATGCATTCTCAGATGGATAATATTACACTGATTTTGGTAATCCATCATAAATTAAGAGTATTTACGAAGATTCATATATACCTCGAAGGGTTTCATAAGATTTATAACCTCCAGACACCACTTAAGAACGTAGGTGGGTTATTGTTAATTTATTTATCACTAATTCATGTTTTTTGTGTATTTGTGCTCCAAAATAACTAGTATATATCATGTAATTGATTGGGATAGATAGAATGGGTGACAGACAACTAATATTATTATCTTACATTGTGGGCGGGCTCATTTTTTCAGCAGAGTAGATCTTCTTTCTTACAGGTCATTGGATTCATTGATTGTTATTTGTTGTGTACATGGGATCTAGGGAGAAAATGACTTGGATCATTATATGGAATCCTGAGGTGTCGAATGTTGGTTTTAATAATTTTATTTTTTGTTTTAAATTATTAAACCTTATAATAATAGATAACATTTCTTGTATCATTTGATGGAATTAAGGTTGGCCATTTTAGTTTTAATCAAATATTATATTATTATTCCACTCATGTTTTCAAATTTTAACTAATTAAACTATTTCTATTTGTTTTTTATCATCTAATAAATCTATTATCTGTTTTGATATAAAGGTTATAGTCTCTCTACCAAACCATAAATAGACCATCAATGCTATTCAGATTCCTATTGTAGGTAGGGAGGAATCGTTTGAGGCCATGTGACACATCGGTCTGACCACTATCTTGGTGGTGAGAAGGGTTTGGATTTTAAAAATTGGTATTATTGGTCCACTTTCTTAGCTCATATTCTTCAAGGCAGTTATAAAATAGACTATAAATGTGTTTATGATTGGTAAATAGTTGTGATTGGGACTAATCACCCCATGTATAGGGAAACATATATGTGGTTTGGGATGGGATTCTTATTTATACTATTCATCATTATAGTTGATACGATTTCACCTTTAGTGAGTGGAATAATATTTGTTGCATATTGAATTATTTGTTTATCCAATTCAACTGGTGGCCTTCTATGAAAATGATTATGAATTACATGAATCATTTTAAGAAGATTGGTAATTTTCATGCAATGAATATACCATTCCTTATAGATTAATATGTTGGGTACTTGTTATTTTTATTATATTTCTTGAGTGTTATTCCATGCAACATCATCGAATGTTTGGTATGGAATTCAGTTGATGTGTTATTGGTAAATACATATTACCATAGAATAAGGTATATCCATTCAGTTTGAAATGTATTGTTTATCTATGTCAAGAATCTTTTAGAGGTTTTGGTTTTAGGGTCTCGAATTTTTTTTATTTTTTATATAAATAGTTATACTGTACTATTTTGATGCATAAAGTCTTGTTAGGGTGAGTGTGGTTTAAATTATGACAATTTATTCCTAGAAGGTATGCAAGAAAAGTTCTATTTGATCGATCTAGAATTTAACTGTTTCATTATGATTAGATCCCTGATTTGACTGCAAATGTAATCGATTTTTTCTAATAAAGAAAACCATACTTCTAGCATATTCAGAATGACTAGAGGCATTAATTTAAAAGACATTCTTATAGTGGTGGTGTCATCGATCATAATTGGTCCCATTTGATGTTAAAACAAGTGCTGGGAAATGACAATGGTCAAATTTTTAACAATATGATTATGTGATCATTTCTATATTTAAATGGACACAGTAATGTGTTGTATTAGTGTTTCAATTAGAATATATGATTTTTTTCAGGTTTTGATGGCTTCTGTGTCTTATTCTTAAATGTAGCATGAATGTGTGTTGGGTGTTTGGAAATGCAACGTGGATGTTTTAATGATCCTTCATGACTGTAATAGGATAAGTGCTGTTTTTTTTTCTGAAGCATTTATGGGGATTATAAGTTCTAAGGTTGGATGTTTTAAACGATACGTGTTTTGAACCAAACCAAAATGAAAAGGAATATTATTTTTTAAGTTCATTGGACGATCTAATTTAAAAATTGAGATTCAATGTAAAATTATGAGAGATTCAACACTTCAATGTGTTTTTTCTATATGTGGGTCATGGAATTGGAGTGTCTATTGTGTTCTTTCATGTATTAGGAGCATCAAGCTCCAAAACTGGATGTCAAAAAAAGACAACAGATACAAACTACTAGTTTCAAACCATGCATCCCTCAGAATAAAACTCTGTAGTGTGTTTCTTTTTACGAAATTATTTTGTTAAATAAAAATTAAATTTAAAAATTATAAATAATGTGAATTGGGAAATAAAAATAAAGAAATATTTTAATAATAATGTTAATAACATTATTATTTTAATAATAATATTTATTAAGCAAGTTTTTTAAAAACCCAAGGAATATCCCCATACTCTCCCCTACCCCATCATATTCTACGTGACACATCCAATTGATCCCTTAGCTTCATAAAAAACCCCTTTTCCTTGGATCTTATATTGTGCGTCCATCAACCAAAATTTCATAGGGTTCTCCATTCAATCTGTCTTGGTATTCCTCTTTAATTATTCCTCATCCATATTCAATCCATTTTTCATCTTCCCATCCATAATTATATACAACAAAAACAATAGGGTTAATGGATGAACTTTTTCTATTTTCATCCATTGTTAGGTTGTGAAAGCGTTCTCTCGGGACTCCGCTGTTCTTACTCCGTTAACCGATGCCAAAGGTGATGTGGTTCAGATTGTCTTTGTTGATTTCATCAATTATTTTATATTTTTTCCATCTCCCTTCGTTGTTATTCATTTTATAATTTTTTATTTATTAGTTTTTGGGTTCCTGGTATTTTTTATTACATTTGTCGGCCTCACTGTGATGGTTTTAGCTTTCCATCATCACATCGAGAGTGTTTTTGGATCATGAAGGCTAGTACTCATATATAGTGGTGTGTGGGTATGTATAGGTATATTCCATATACATATTCCCCTATGGTGATGGGAATATATATGTTGGAAGGGGTATATATATATATTGTAATCTATGTGTGTACATGTATGGGGAGATTATTTTCATTAAAAATTTCATGTTCCAAACTGTTGATCTTGGCATGGTATTCTCTTTAGGTTTGATCCTATTACCTATTGTTTATTTTAATGAATGTCTTAATTAATTAATTTATCTCCCCATATTTATATTTTAATAAATATTCTTTGATTTTAGATTTAATTTCTCTTACATATGAATGGAATGTGTTAATGAAAGCAATTAACAATATTATAATTGAATTCACTTATGAAAAATGGAACGATTTAATAATACAAACATTCTAATGGATGCGAAATTTCGTAATGATAAAAATAATAGATTGGAATTATATTTCATTCCTTCCATATTAATATGTCACTCCATTTATTCATTGATGTTATGGTTTCGTATCTAGACTGTTGAGACATGGACATCATTGAAGTTATGAAATGGGTTCCATCATCATCATTATAAAAGTTTATCAACCATTTTACCTTATCAGTTCATATCACAGACACTCCAAAATAATTTATTAATGTAACAAGCTCCACATAATGTATATCCATGCTTTATATTATGGGAACTCTGATATAATAATTTATCCATTTACACATGGTAACTTTGAATATCACTTAAACCATGATAAATGAATATCCATGAAATTTTTTAATTAAATGGAATGAATTAAATGGAATGAATTGACATGATTTCCTTCCATACATAAATTTTATAAATTAATTAATCTAAATGGATAGTATTGTAATAGTAAAACTGTAACGACCCAAGATTTCATAGTGTGTTATTTCTTTAAAATAATACAATAACTTGCACTACACGCAACACCGAGTTCAAGCACACCATGACTTACCAAACAAGCCGTTCAAAAGAGGTTATGAATAGTATTAACTAAATTTTAAACTTTATATAATCCTTATAATTTTAGAATATATATTATGAGTTTCTTAGACATAATACAAGAACATATTCATTTTCAGTATTGCACTTTTCTCAATATTTAATAGTGAAACCTTTTTAAATTCAATATTTTAAACTTTTTCACTAAATGGGGACATCAAAAAAAAATTTAAAATGAAACATCCCAAACTTCTACAGTACGCTTTCCTTTGAATAATACAGTAGCGTGTGTTGTACGCAACTTCGAGTTCTAACACACCACAACCAATCAAACTAGCCGTTATGAATAGTAATACCTACTTTTTGAAATTATATATATTTTATATTTTAGAATGGACTTCATTTTTGGATTCGGAATATCGAATTTATCCTAAGGTGAAATTTTGGTACATTTTGGATAACTTTCATATTTTGATGAATAGTGAAAATTACTAAATTTTAATTAAAAACAAATTTTTTAATCAAAATAATTAATAGTGATAAATTATTAATTTATGTAGTTTTAAAGTATATTTAGAATATATTTTTACCATTTAATATAATTTTGGTCATTGGACATAATTTTACAATTAAACCGAACATAAACAGGTGTCAATCTTTTGATAGTTATTATCTCTTAAAAACACGCTTTTTGTTTTGACAGCGGAAATTAATTTTAAATTAATTTCTGCCACATTTGTGTTTTGAATTTAGAAAAATGGATTCCATATTTGGAATCAGGATGTTCAAATTGTGTAAATAGTTAACTTTTATATTTAGACATTATGAATAATTACTGCGGTAAAAAGTTTATTTACCATAGTTAAGGGTAAATCCGGTAAATAAGGGTTAAAAAATAATATTATAATAATACTAAATTACCCTAAAACGTGTCCTAGCCTTATTGGTTGATACATGTTCGACCATAGGAATCTTTGGGTCGATTTTGGGACCCCATGGTGCCACTTGTAGGTGATAGGGACACTTTATTTTAATTATGTTAAAATGAATACAAAAATGACACAAGCATATATCTTTTAGAAAAACAATTTTTACATAGTGTTATATATGTTGGATTTTAGATTATAAATATTCATTAGAAAGATAAAAAGATTTCCTACATAGTGATAGTTCATTTATAATTTTTAGACATTAAATAATTTAATTTATTTATGACACAGTGATGATGAATTAATTACTATAATAGTGAAAAATTAACATAATTGATATTATAAATACCCAAATAAAAATAATATGAAACTTTTAATGAATTAAACTAATTTAATAGGATAATATGATATATTAGGATTGAGTTAATTGACTTTCTTTGAAGTAATCAATCTGTTAGGAGTTTCACAAAAATCAACTATTGAATAGTGTCAAAATTGACATAAAAGAGTTTTTAAAACAAATATTATATTATTAATTGATATTAAATTCATAAAAATCTAAGGTTCGGCCAAGAGACTTATATCATGATAGGTTCATCATTAATGTACAACTTGGGGGTCTCTTGGATGTATATAGTAAGTTTATTAACCATAGTATATAAAAATACAAAGAGACATTGTAAAATTGAAACTAATTAACTTAGAGTTAATACTTAAAGATAAGGTTAATATAAGTACCCAAACCTGTCTAAATTCTATTGGTTGAGTTTTATTCGACCCATACCCACCTTAAAATTTAAATAATCAACTTTGGATCCATTAGAAACCGAATAAGAATTTATTATAAATTAATATTTCTAGCTTTTCCAAGGGTGCCCCTCACCCCTCTTATAAAAGGGCACTCCTCCTTCTCATTTTGTCACACCTTCAAAGCCTTATGGTTCGGCCTAACACTGCCCAAATACTCTCCCAACTTCCCTAACTACAACCTAGAGGCCTTATTTTGATCAGAAAGCCAACCTAAGGAGCCCTTTTGATCAAATCAAAAGGAAGGAGAGGTAATGATTTCACCACCCTTTTTCCAAGTTCCTTCTTCTTCCACTTCTTCTCACTTTGTTGTTACCATTCTAAAATAATAAATCCAGTATCATATATATACTATGATGTTATTATAAATATGGTACAACCATATTCAGTATTCTATCCACCCTTTGAATTCCTTGTCACCATACGTGTGTAAGTACGGCTTACCGTCTCCACGTCGTGGTGTAATTGTTATTCAAAATATTATTATTTGGATGGGTATAATAATGATGTGTAACTCATGTAAATAATAAATATAACATGTTAGTGATTCTGTATATATGATATATCATTCATTTATATATTATTTTAATATCAAAAGAATGATATTGTCGCTCGTGCGTACGTACGGACTACCGTCTCCAAGAATGTGATGAGATTCATTCTCCATCATATCCATTCAAGTATAATTATCATTTGCTGATTTAAAAATGATGTTTAAGGACTTGATATCATTCTGGATATGAATAATATACAACCTATCCATTAAAAACATGGATTACATAATAAAACATATAAAATAAAACGAGTAAGTTAACACCCGAAACAACGATAATACTAAGACATTATTAACAAAGAAAAGTTAAAAGATCACATATGATATGATATTAATATATATGATTCTTGTATAATTTAATAACAATTATTTCAATATTATACAGGAGGTTAACCTACCCCAACCAAGTAAATTTACAAGTAAAGGGATTTTCTTATCTCACTTTCAATTCCGTGAGATTTCCATTGTTCGCCACTAAATTATTGAAAGTGGTGTATTGTGTACTTCCATTTGATATATATTATCATGATTCTCTTTATATTCATTTTATTCTGTAAATCATTTGGTGGTTATTAACTTTTGGCCATACGACTCCATTGATTAACGTGGTAAGGGGTTTTCATCTCACTCTTTATTTCCGTGAGATTCATGCCATATTTCCACTATTATCTTTTGTGTGGTGTATGTACTGCCAATAACAGTATTCTTTGTGTAATACACTTTACCGTATGTGTATTTAAATTTTCATTGTATGATACCTCTTTCATGGGTTGTATGTTTCATAAGTTACCAAATTGATAAGGGTTTACTTCACAATCTCTTTAATATCTGAGGTTGTCTTTACGTAAGTATCTACAGGGACATATTTACTATCCATGTCCATATTTCATAAAAGAGTTTTCAAAGGGATTATTTCTAAGGGAACTTTTACTAAAACATCATTTTAAATTTTTAAATATTTATTCTTCTAAATCATCCTCATTTATGTACACGTTTTCAAAATGGTTTGTAAGGATTTATTTATATGAAAATGAATGTTTTAAAAGTGTTAATTCCATTCAAAAGTTTCAAAGTGATATGGGACACTTTGATTCAAAAATGTATTTAAATGCCTTAACTTCTAAATTGTGTAACATTAAAATGTTTTCATGCAAAAGGGATATTTCTCTTAATAATTTTTTAAAAAACATTTTCATCTATGTCAACATCCTTTGATGGATTTTAAGATTTTTTGAAGTTGATTTATTATGATTTAAAACTTCCATATTGTAATGAAGTTTTGTGATATGTTTGACTGTAGATGTGTCATTTATATAGAATTCATGGTTTATGAGTAAAGTATTGACATTTCGTATGCTAGTTACAATAAGAATGTTTATGTTATATTTCAACATTTACTTCATATGAATGTGTTGGACAAGTATGTTCCAGGTTGGGGACTGGTTAAAGTAAGCCCTCCAGGTTGGGGACTAGTAAAAGTAATCCCTCCAGGTTAGGGAATGGTAAAAGTAAGCCTTCCTTTTTGGTCTCCGGTTATTAGAGGCACTCCGGGTTGGTGTTCGGTTATTAGAGGCACTCCGGGTTGGGTTCTGGTTACAGTTAGCCCCAAGGTCTTAGGACGAGGCCTTGAAAAGAAATTAAAGTTTAGCATTATGCATTCCATCATTATGAAAGTGGTTATTGATTTTGCATGTGATTATTCGATTAGTATAATAACCATGTTAATAAGTAAATGGCATTATCTCATTTTATTTATGCCATACTATATTAAAAGTTCAAGTTTAAAAGGCTTTTTTTAGTTATACATTTCCTTAAATGTTTATTCTTATTTATGAAAGTTTCCGCTATATCGTTATCCTTACTGGGCATTTGAGCTCACCCCTTTTCTATGTTTTATTTTTCCCAGGAAGTGAAAAAGTAAATTATGAATGACCTGCAGGGATATTATGTGGGGATATGAGTGTGGATTATGGAGACAATATGTTGTTGTAGTAGTTTTTCATTTTATAATGTAATGTAAGACTTATGAATATATCTAGTGTTTCCAAGACTAGTAAACCAATCGGTCTTTCGAGATTTGATCTTTCTTGTGATCATACCAATGTTATGTAATAATGCACCGACTCTGGGTAACTGGGGTCGGGGCGTTACAGTTGGTATCAGAGAAAGTTTAGTACAACCCTTGGAAGCTAGATTTAGATAAACTCTGATTAGAGCACATAGACCTAAGATGAATTTTGAGGATTAGTATAGAAGAACTTCCTAGAATTTTGGTATTGTAATGATTTTGTGAGTTTTCTGAGCAATACATCCCTGTCTGGATACGAGCAGGTAGAGGCGGCTCTGGCACAGATGTACGTAGGGGTAAAACCCGAAAACACCGCTTTGAGCTAGCCTCGAACGGGAACTGGTGCACGACAACGGGCCTTGCTGCACTCTTGGTTACGACACTCTCGGGTGATATGCTTAGGATAACTCTCATTTTCTTTACAAATCATTATAAAGGGTTTATGAGTATATACTTCCTCAAAGGATACATTTTTATGATTATGGATTATATCCATAAACTATTTAATTTATGTTATGTGTTTTAAAAGTTTGGGATTAGGTATTGTTATTCATAAACTAATCTAGTGTATGCCAATGTTTAGAAATGACGCCTAGTAGAAGGAATGAGAACTCCAGCAATGCACATGATACAAAGAGAAAGAAGGATCATATATTTTATGGTCTTAAGCCAGAATTTACAAGAGAAATAGTCTCGCATGTATTATCATCATATGAAGAAATAATATCATGTGTTGATAAGATAAGTAAAGAGTTTACTGAGTCCTATGGCTTTGAAGGGAAGCAAGAGAAGAAATGGGTGGAAGAGGGAAAGATGGATAAAGGGAAGAGGAAAAAGAAGAATTTTCCCATATGTGGTAACTGTGGAAAGAAACACCCTGGAACTTGCCTGAAAGGAATGGGAGTCTGTTATAAGTGTGGAGGAAAAGGGCACAAAGTACGTGACTCCAAGGGTAAGAAAATGGTTTCAAATGTACAATGCTTCATTTGCAAGGAGTTTGGAAACTATGCGAACCTATGTCCCAGTCATCATAATATGCCGCAAATGATGTTATTGGATAATAATCAAGTTATGATACTACCACAGATGAAGAGGAATGATTAGAGTTCTTATGTTGATTATGTCAATTGAGTGTTGTATCAACAATGTACTTGTTATAATAATTATGGAGTATATAAGGATTGTACTGCAGTACTATTTCATTAAGGACTTGAGATTGTGTGGATCAAAGAAAGGTGACTCAACAGCAGGATAAATTTTTGGAAAATATATGGTTGAGAGAATGATAAACCATAATATTGTTCTGATACCGAGTTAGTGATTTTGGAATAATACATGATTGTTTTGGATAAATTATATTGGATATTCTTGACTACCTTGGAACTGATTAATGATCTGTATATTTCATTGTTGTTGGGGTTTAAAACATTTTTTGATTGATGAGGTATATCCAACATTCTATATGGAATAAGGGAGCATGAATGTAATCAATAAGGAATATGGTAATTCAGGATGTTTCAGTGTATTAAAAGAATACATGATGAAGGTATTCATATGATATTACGTGGTAAAAAGGATCTGCATTGTGTTTAACTTCCTTATAAATGTTGGACTGTGAGTTTGGTCAGAAATATTTTGGATAAATTCTAGTTTGAGATTAATTTTGGATTTCCATAAAAGGACAACCCGGAGGTCGGGCGGTAACCCGTCGCGTCCGGCAAGGCCGCGAGACTTGAACCCACAACCGAAGGGCGACAAGGGTGTATCACCTACCACTGGCCCAAGAGATGTCCTGGATTAAATAATGTAGTTTTTTTTTAGATCTGGTAGATGAATTATAAATTCGTTTATTTTGGAACCATGTATGAATAGTATAAATAGAATTTTTTTACGAGTGAAAGATGAGTTTGTGGTAGAAATTTATTAATGGACAAAACTGTAATTATAAAGTAAGTATATCTCCTTATGATCTTATCCAATCTCATAAATAAATTCCTCAAAATTAAGAAAAGGAACTTAGAACAAAAATGTTGTCCTAGATGGTACCTTAAATCATCACTAATTTATGTCTTTGGGATTGTTGGCCTTTTTATAGCCATGTTCTTACCACTCTCCATCAGATAATTGATTGTTAGATTTCTCTTCCATATCCATATTTTCCTACATGGAACCCTAGTATGTGTTATTTTCGGTAATCTTCATACTTTCCACTCTTTATTTTAAATAGAGGCCTCATTAATTCATTTTTCGATGTGGGATTTCAACTAAGATATTTTGAAACGTCAAAAATGTGTTATCCTAATACCCTATGTTTTGTTGAACCGATGGTATTTCAAATCATCATAGATTGATGAGTTTAAGGACCTCGATTTTATACTTGTTTATGATTGATGACCTCAATCACTACCTATAAATATTTACGTTTTCCCTCCAATTATATGTCTTTAATTGCCACCAATGTTCTCCTAATCGAGATCATAATTTGGTGGTGACCCTTTCATTTCTCATTTCCTCATATTAAGACTAAATTTTAGTAACCCAATTTCCGATGTGGGTTTTCCCAAAATGATATTTTTTATTTTCAACCTTTTATTTTCGAAGAACAATTTCAAATTGTGAGGACGCAATTTATTGAAGGAGGGGAGAATGTAACACCCCAAGATTTCATAGTGTGTTATTTCTTTAAAATAATACAATAACTTTCACTACACGCAACACCGAGTTCAAGCACACCATGACTTACCAAACAAGTCGCTAAAAAGAGGTTATGAATAGTATTAACTAAATTTTAAACTTTATATAATCCTTATAATTTTAGAATCCATATTATGAGTTTCTTAGACATAATACAAGAACAGATTCATTTTCAGTATTGCACTTTTATCAACTTTTAATAGTGAAACCTTTTTAAATACAATATTTTATACTTTTTGATTAAATGGGGACATCAAAAAAAAAATTAAAATGAAACATCCCAAGCTTCCACGGTACGCTTTCCTTTGAACAATACAGTAGCGTGTGTTGTACGCAACTTCGAGTTCTAACACACCACAACCAATCAAACTAGCCGTTATTAATAGTATTACCTACTTTTTGAAATTATATATATTTAATATTTTATAATGGACTTCATTTTTTGATTCTGAATATCGAATTTAGCCTAAGGTGAAATTTTGGTACATTTCGGATAACTTTCATATTTTGATGAATAGTGAAAATTACTAAATTTTAATTAAAAACAACATTTTTAATCAAAATAATTAATAGTGATAAATTATGAATTTAAGTGGTTTTAAAGTATTTTTGGAATATATTTTTACCATTTAATACAATTTTGGTCATTGGACATAATGTTACCATTAAACCGAACATAAACAGGTGTCAATCTTTTGATAGGTATTATCTCTTAAAAACACGCTTTTTGTTTTGACAGCGGGAATTAATTTTAAATTAATTTCTGCCACTTATGTGTTTTTAATTTAGAAAAATGGATTCCATATTTGGAATCATGATGTTAAAATTGTGTAAATAGTTAACTTTTATTTTTAGACATTTGGAATAATTACTGCGGTAAAAATTTTATTTACCATGGTTAAGGGTAAATACGGTAAATAAGGGTTAAAAAATAATATTATAATAATACTAAATTACCCTAAAACGTGTCCTAGCCTTATTGGTTGATACATGTTCGACCATAGGTATCTTTGGGTCGATTTTGGGACCCCATGGTGCCACTTGTAGGTGATAGGTACACTTTATTTTAATTAAGTTAAAATGAATACAAAAATGACACAAGCATATATCTTTTAGAAAAACAATTTTTACATAGGGTAATATATGTTGGATTGTAGATTATAAATATTCATTAGAAATATAAAAAGATTTCCTACAGAGTGATAGTTCATTTATAATTTTTAGACATTATATAATTTAATTTATTTATGACACAGTGATGATAAATTAATTACTATAATAGTGAAAAATTAACATAATTGATATTATAAATACCCAAATAAATATAATATGAAACTTTTAATGAATTAAAATAATTTTATAGGATAATATGATATATTAGAATTTATTTAAGTGACTTTTTTCGAAGTAATCAATCTGTTAGGAGTTTCACAAAAATAAACTATTGAATAGTGTCAAAATTGACAAAAAAGAGTTCTTAAAACAAATATTATATTATTAATTGATATTAAATTCCTAAAAATCTATGGTTCGTCCAAGAGACTTATATCATGATAGGTTCATCATTAATGGACCACTTGGGGGTCTCTGGAATGTATATAGTATGTTTATTAACCATATTATATAAAAATACAAAGAGACATTGTAAAATTGAAACTAATTAACTTAGAGTTAATACTTAAAGATAAGGTTAATATAAGTACCCAAACCAGTCTAAATTCTATTGGTTGAGTTGTATTAGACCCATACCCACCTTAACATTTAAATAATCAACTTTGGAGACATTAGAAACCGAATAAGAATTTATTATAAATTAATATTTCTAGTTTTTCCAAGGGTACCCCTCACCCCTCTTATAAAAGGGCACTCCTCCTTCTCATTTTGTCACACCTTCAAAGCCTTATGGTTCGGCCAAAATCTGCCCAAATACTCTCCCAACTTCCCTAAATACAACCTAGAGGCCTTAGTTTGATCATAAAGCCAACCTAAGGAGCCCTTTTGATCAAATCAAAAGGAAGGAGAGGTAATGATTTCACCACCCTTTTTCCAAGTTCCTTCTTCTTCCACTTCTACTTACTTTGTTGTCACCATTCTAAAATAATAACTCCTGTATCATATATATACTGTGATGTTATTATAAATATGGTACGACCATATTCAGTATTCTATCCACCCTTTTAATAACATGTCACCATACGTGCGTACGTACGGCTTACCGTCTCCACGTCGTGGGGTAATTGTTATTCAATATATTATTATATGGATGGGTATAATAATGATGTGTAACACATGTAAATAATAAATATAACATTTTAGTGATTCTGTATATATGATATACCATTCATTTATATATTATTTTAATATCAAAAGAATGATATTGTCGCTCGTGCGTACGTACGGACTACCGTCTCCACGAACGCGATGAGATTCATTCTCCATCATATCCATTAAAGTATAATTATCATTTTCTGATTTAAAAATGATGTTTAAGGACTTGATATCATTATGGATATGAATAATATACAACCTATCCATTACAAACATGGCTTACGTAATAAAACATATAAAAGAAAACGAGTAAGTTAACACCCGAAACAACGATAATACTAAGACATTATTAACAAAGAAAAGTTAAAAGATCATATATGATATTATATTAATATATATGATTCTTGTATAATTTAATAACAATTATTTCAATATTATACAGGAGGTTAGCCTACCCCAACCAAGTAAAAGTACAAGGTAAGGGATTTTCTTATCTCACTTTAAATTCCGTGAGATTTCCATTGTTCGCCACTAAATTATTGAAAGTGGTGTATTGTGTACTACCATTTGATATATATTATCATGATTCTCTTTATATTCATTTTATTCTGTAAATCATTTGGTGGTTATTAAATTTTGGCCATACGACTAAGTTGATTAACGTGGTAAGGGGTTTTCATCTCACTCTTTATTTCTGTGAGATTAATGCCATATTTCAACTTTTATCTTTTGTGTGGTGTATGTACTGCCAATAATTGTATTCTTTGTGTAATACACATTACCTTATGTTTATTTACATTTTCATTGTATGATACCTCTTTCATGGGTTGTATGTTTCATAATTTACCAAATTGATAAGGGTATACTTCACAATCTCTTTAATATCTGAGGTTGTCTTTACGTAAATATCTACAGGGACATATTTACTATCCATGTCCATATTTCATAAAAGAGTTTTCAAAGGGATTATTTCTAAGGGAACTTTTACTAAAAAATCATTTTAAATGTTTTAAATATTTATTCTTTTAAATCATCTTCATTTATGTCCACATTTTCAAAATGGTTTGTAAGGATTTATTTATATGAAAATAAATGTTTTAAAAGTGTTAATTCCATTCAAAAGGTTCAAAGTGTAATGGGACACTTTGATTCAAAAATGTATTTAAATGCCTTACTTTCTAAATTGTGTAACATTAAAATGTTTTCTTGAAAAAGGGATATTTCTCTCAATAATATTTAAAAAAACATTTTCATCTATGTCAACATACTTTGATGGATTTTAAGATTTTTTGAAGTTGATTTATTATGATTTAAAACTTCCATATTGTAATGAAGTTTTGTGATATGTTTGACTGTAGATGTGTCATTTATATAGCATTCATGGTTTATGAGTAAAGTATTGACATTTCGTATGCTAGTTACAATAAGAATGTTTATGTTATATTTCAACCTTTACTTCATATGAATGTGTTGGACAAGTATGTTCCAGGTTGGGGACTGGTTAAAGTAAGCCCACCAGGTTGGGGACTGGTAAAAGTAAGCCCTCTAGGTTCAGGACTGGTAAAAGTAAGCCCTCTGGTTTGGTCTCCGGTTATTAAAGGCACTCCGGGTTGGTGTCCGGTTATTAGAGGCACTCCGGGTTGGGTTCCGGTTACAGTTAGCCCCAAGATCTTGGGACGAGGCCTTGAAAAGAAATTAAAGTTTAGCATTATGCATTCCATCATTATGAAAGTGGTTATTGATTTTGCATGTGATTATTCGATTAGTAGAATAACCATGTGAATAAGTAAATGGAATTATCTCTTTTTATTTATGTCATACTATGTTAAAAGTTCAAGTTTAAAAGGCATTTGTTTTAGTTATACATTGTCATAAATGTTTATTCTTATTTATGAAAGTTTCTGCTATATCGTTATCTTTACTGGGCATTTGAGCTCACCCCTTTTCTATGTTTTATTTTTCCCAGGAAGTGAAGAAGTAAATTATGAATGACCTGCAGGGATATTATGTGGGGATATGAGTGTGGATTATGGAGACAATATGTTGTTGTAGTAGTTTTTCATTTTATGATGTAATGTAAGACTTATGAATATATCTAGTGTTTCCAAGACTACTAAACCAATCGGCCTTTCGAGATTTGATCTTTCTTGTTATCATACCAATGTTATGTAATAATGCACCGACTCTGGGTAACTGGGGTCGGGGTGTTACAAAAACCACAACACTTGTTACGATTACATAAGCAAGTTTTTTCTAAAATGATTCAATGATATGACATCAAAATATCCAATGAAATGATTCATGGAGGATTCATGATTTGAAACAAATTGATATTAGGTGGTATAAAAATAATTCCTATTTAATGCTTGCATTACCTACTATATAGTAAATTATATAGATCTCTCTTGAAAATCTGTGAATTACTAGATAAATAGAACAGTACCTATTATAATATTACTGTTAATTTGAAACTATCCTTTGGGGCCCTATTGGATTATAGGAGTAGTGAATCAAACCTATATACACTTAATTTGTTTTTGAACCATTTACAATATCAAGGTATTTTCCCTTTCAATTAATATTTCTAAAAATAAGTAGAAAATTTGATTGATTTATCTCTTATACTGTTAAATAGGAATAGTGATAATTTTTCTGATTTCATATGGTAGAATAACCTTAGATAATGAAGATAATTAAAATATTAATGACCTTAAGTTCTAATGATTAAATAAATAGGTTTGAAAAATTCATGATGATGATTATGAAATTGGATTAATGAAATTAATTGGTTTGACAGATAGGAATTTTTATTAATTGAGCATTCTATCCTATGATGATAAATCTGGTATGTTCGATTATAGACTATTGAAATTTTCATTCCAAACTCTTGTCTTATCTGATATTGATTATATTGATAAATATAGGCTTACTGATGATGTAATGTTGAGATTATCTTGATATGACTCATGATTGGATTTGATTCCTAAAGAAATGGTCCATATTTTGTACCACCTGGGGGATATGCACATTGTAATTCAATTCATGACATCAAGTTCTATGAATATGATCCATTCTTGAGGTCTAGGTACCATGATACTAAATATATCAGGTTAAATTATATGATTATGTAAAAATAATGAGTTCTAGCCACCCTAGAACCAAATAATTAAGAAAAATGTTTATGATAAAATAACATTCATAAGGCCTTGATGCATAATCACACGATGTATGATGATGAGATTCTAATCATGCATGAGGGTGATATGTTGACAAGACTGAGTGTAGTTGGTATATATTTATAGTATATATGAATTATTCATCCCCAAATGGAGAATATACCCTTGATTTGGGTGATCCATAAAAACTTATAAGTGTCTAAACTTTAGAATAGATTCATGGTAGGGTGAAGATGTAGTTATAGCAACCAGGAGTCCCATAAAATCTCGGATGGGTTGTTTATTTATTTAGAAATAAAGGTTTCTTTTTATTATTTTTCAAGATAACTTTTATAGAATTTATATCACGTAATGGATAATGCTGGACATAATGGGTGTCATCCTTCTAATATTAATATCACACACCCAACTTGGGAAAAAATCGGCTATGGAGTATTTATTCATTATCATAGGCCTTTATTCTCATTAAATGAGATGTTTTGTATAAATATGATATAGGGAGAACATGACTGGGCTCATTCTCATGATTCCCTTGGAATTTACCATTGGTTTATTAATTTTTATATGTTTTATTATCTCGTGACAATACATGCATCATTATATAGAAGAAGGATATTCAATTGTATTTTTATTCACACATTATATAATTCTTCAACTTTATTTTTTCTTATTATTACTAGTTACGTATCTTTCTGTTATTTATTATTTGATACACAATTGTGATAGACACATATAGAGGGTATTGTCTCCCAACTGTACAATCGATTAACGATTACAGCTAGTCATAAACCTATTGTGTATTCGAAGGAACACTTGAGTATATTTGACCCACTAGTCTGACCACTGTTGTAGTGGTGATTCGGGCTTGGACATTATAGTCACAATGAAGTTTTTGAAAATAAATAGACTTCAAATCAGAGTACCTTTAATAGCTTATTGACACGATTTTTGGAAACATCGTAATTATTCAAAATCAATTTATAAATTCATGGAATAACATGGAAGATATTCTTCATATGGTTAAATGTCTATTGTATTAAGGAAAATCATATGATACTGAAACAACTAATGTATGTTCATAAAATTATGTGTAGTTCGGTACACCAACAATCCACTGATGAACTACAGCTATTGCATGTGTAACTTACCAAATGAACTAATTTGTAAATATAATTTTTTATAAAAACCAAAAATAATCACAATTATGAATAGATGTTAGTTTATTTAAATGTTATTATATGGTTTTTATTACTACCTAAATAAATAATACGGCACTATAATACATGATTATATGTGTTTTATGCATATTAAATATTTTTTCCCTCTATTAATAGTTTATGTTATATTAGTATGAGATTATCACTATATACCTATAGTGACCATTATTATTTTCAAAACTGGAATAATCCATTTTTGAATCATAAATCATCCTATAATTAGGAACTGATTCATGGTTTAATATATATTTATTAATCAAAAATAATTTAATTATAATGAGGTATTTGGAATAAATGGTTAGTGATAAAATCAATATTAGAGGCATTCATATAATATGTAAAAGTTGTATTCAGTATTTGATCATAATTTATAATGGATGAATACTTGATTGATAGAAACTAATTGGACATGTCTATCATTTTAATACCATTACCAATTTTAATTCACTAATAGTAAATAATATATTGATTAAAACAATATTCAATTTGAGGATAATGTAAAAAGTCATAAAAATCATTATGTATCCTCTATTAATAAATATTTAAATGCATATACAACATAAAAATAACAATAAATGTTTAAAAATTAATAAAATATAATCTTCTTATTAGTGTTTATAAAAAGAAATTATTATTTTAAAAAATAAATGATGTGTAATTATGTGATTATGTAGAAGAAGTATGCCTTTTATGGAACAAGTATCTAATATTGGTTATGATGAATCCTCTCATGGATTTCTATAAACCAATTATGACCCAATATAATATCATTATTATGTGAGTAACATTTTTTTATAGAAATTGATGATCACAGAAATTACAAGGACATATATTCTATAAGAATCAACAACCATAAATTA
Organism: Viscum album; assembly: GCA_963277665.1. Classification (NCBI taxonomy): domain Eukaryota; kingdom Viridiplantae; phylum Streptophyta; class Magnoliopsida; order Santalales; family Viscaceae; genus Viscum; species Viscum album. Next base: position 783,658,212 of record OY728153.1, read on the forward strand.
AACCAGAGAATACAATATTATTATATCATATATGTGGATCTTCCTACAAAAATTAACTATTTATTTATATGAAATAAATGTTTGTCTTATAATGTAATATGTTTTTTGACACTTTTATTTTATTAAATTATCTTTTTAACATTTCAGGAAAATCAACATTTATGTTTATACAAAATTATATTTCCATCTATTTCATTTTAAAATGATATAATTATAAAAATTTTAATTTTAGATTGATGAAATTAACATAATTAAAAATTTATGCATGTCAATATATCCTTATAGTTATTTTTTGTATTTTTCAAAAATATTATAATTTTATGTGAATATTAAAAAAAATTATTTTAGAGAAAACATAAAATTTATAACATCACAGGAAAGACATAAATGCGCATAAAAATAATTAATAAATTATTTGTTAATTAATGATGTGAAATTTTACAAATGGAAAATATTATACTGTACTTATCAAAACTATTCATAACATTTTGTGAACATATGTAATCTTTTATCTTAAAACCTATTTTGATCAATTCATATTATTAAATAATATAATAGGAAAAATTTGTACTATATTTCATTGAATTTGTTATAAATTTTATTTTTAAATGTTAAAATTACTATGACTAATTAAATTATCATAAATAATATTATAATGGGAAATAAATAAATTATTAATTTTTTTAAAAAAATGTGTTTTTATGCAATTGAAAATTTAATATAAAAATGTATTCATAATAAAAATTGAAATTTATTCTGGAAAAAATAAATTCACACAAATAATTAGTAGGTTATAATAATGTAATATGTCCCATCATAAATTTAATAATTTTGTATTTTATAATTAATAAATTTATTTATGATGGTAAAACTGAAAATATTAAAATAGAAAATCGCAATAATCATAAAATTATAAACTCGAGTAATAAAAATGCAAGATTAAATTATTGGGGTCTTATAAACCATATAATATTTCCCACTCTATTACTATGATTTTCTTCTATATTACATGTTTTATATGTGATCTCTTTATATGAATGGGTCATAATTACAAAAAATAAATTTTTACTTATTAAATTTGTGCCCATTCACCTCCCCTTCATCACTACTAAATGTATTGTGATATGAAAATAAAATAAACCCATTAAAATAATTTATAAACATAATCAGTTCTATAATTTCTTTAGTAATATGTGATTATTTTAAGAACAATATTTTGGGGTAATCATCCATTTAAAATTTATAGATTATATTGCGATTACTGTTTTGACTAGATTAATTTAAACTCAATGATATTATTTTCTTTTATAATTTTTTAATTTCAATATAAAAAAATTATTTTAATTTCTATATTTAATGTAATTATTTTATGTGTTAAATATTAAAAACATTCCCCATTTTAAATTAATAAAAACGAAACTATTAATTATTTTTATACAAACTACTACCACCATAAGAAGATTTATCTCATTTTTTCGTATAGTTTCATTATTATATATTAAAAATTATTCATAAATAAATAAAAATGATGATAATGTAAAATAAATTACATTATTATCACATAATGATAATACTATTACTCCATGTACCAATTTTCATTTCCATACCCATTCAGTAATTATGGTATTTTCAACATGGGTCTCTCTAACCACGTACATGAATAATGACAAAAACTAAAATATGCGGTGACTATGAAAATTTAATAAAATATTATGTATAATATAAATCATTAAAAAATATTTAATTATTTTCATTGAACACATTATTATTGTTCATCTCATTAATTTTCAAACCTCCAATCGATTGTTATTACTCAATAAAACATGTGTGTGCCCATTTTTTTTAAAACAATATCCTTAAATAAAATAAAAAAAAGTTGAAAATAAATCATTATAATATATAATTAAATCTAAAACTAATAATATTTAAATCTATTAAATGATTAAATTATGGGTAATTTATAATAGAGACACAACTAAAAAAACGAGTACAAAAAATCATGACGACTCAGACCAGATATTGAAAATAGGAAATAAAAACAATTATACTTATACAGAATAATGTTAAGTTGTCTTTTATAATGATATAGAAATTAAAATGGTTTTTAATATATAATTAATATTATTATATTTTTTATACACTAGGATAGATCAAGGTGAATTAAACATGAATTATTGGAAATGATTTTATCAACTAAAATTTTGATTTATTTAGTCATATCCATTCTGATTCGAATATAATTTAATGGGATTATTTTCTCTCTATAATCCAATATTAAAAATTTTATTTCCTCATGTCATATTTGGAATTTATATCTATTTATCATTAACTACATACTTTATAAACATTTTTTTAAATATTAAAGTATAATGATTGTAATAACTACTCCATATATAATCAATGATTCATTTTCATCCTTATTAATATTATAATGATATGAATTATTTTTCCATTATTATAACAAAATATAATATGTAATTCATATTCCACATATTATAAGTTAACTATTTTACAAAATTATATTCATTCACCATCTCTCATATATGGGTTTTTAAAAAAAAATAAAAATAGTTAATAATGGAATTTATTTTCACTATTTACAACTTCAGATATATTAGCTAGAACATTCATGTTTCATTTCTTGGTCCACTTATTTTGAAATAATTATGAAAATGATTTAAAATGTCTCCATTTTCAATATTTAAAATATTTTTTAATGAAAATAGATCTTATATATTATTGGAATGGTTCAACGGTATTCATAAAACATTTTTATATTCAATTCAATTATTATTATACATTTTATGAATTATAAATTTTTGATCCAATAATTAATTATTTAATATTATAATATGATTCCCATTTGAAAAATATATATAATATAACATGACTTCTAAATTTTGTCTTATGTGATGTTTTAGAAATATTTACAAATCAAATTATTTTTCATGGTATCATTAAAATGTGATGATGAATAATTTTAAGTTGAAAACATAATTAAGTATTATAATGGGTGTGGTCATATATAACCCTCAATTGCATTGGTTTATCATTTTATAACTATATAATGTAACTCATTGAAATAAAATGGTTTTTCACATAGTGGTGGGAATGTTGATTTTTCTATCATTTTCATCTGTGGACATAATGTTATGGTTTATAGTCTTTTGAAAAAATATTGTACTTGAATTTGTTTTCCAATGCCTATCACAAACCTCCCTAGAGGTAACCATGTCATGAATATCTGATTCCAATCTCTAATAGGCTAAGGGATGCTGACTAGCCCCGAGTAGGTATATCCCACAAATGGGATGCAGTTTCTAATGTACCTATATAGACACACACACCTCTAAGCACAAAATATGGTATTGAAAAAACAAAGTATAAAACTCATAAATACAATACGATATAGAGAAATAAATTAAGGTATTATGAAATTTGGAACGTAAATTGTTCCAGAATAAATGCCCACCAAATTGAAGATTATGGAAATGTGAAGGCACAAGTTCTTAATGATAGTTTGTGGAAAACCATACATGAATGGTAGGTGTACAACTGATGTATGAGGTCCTATAAGAACACCTCATCTTCCATGTCACTCTAAAAACCAGCTTATCCTAGTCAACCGTTATTTCCATAAAAGAATCGATCATCTTCATAATACGTGACACATGCGTGAAATGACCATGTAGGGGTGGGTAAAACAACATTCAGCAAGACACCCCAAAAACACAAATGAAAAAAACTAATAAATACACTATTTAAACCACATATTAAATATAAAAATTACTATACAAAGGATTCAAATGATGTAAACCGCGAATGGAAGTAACAAAGTACACCATAACACAATCACATCAAGTACACTATAAAGGAGACACATGATGTAAAATCAGCTCAAATATGTATAAGACTAAACCATGAGAAAAAGGAATTTAAGTTTTATCGCACCTATCACATAGTTTCTAGGACACATACATTGTTAATGACACAAATATAGTCGATAGAGCACAGAGTGTCGATGAATCATGTAACATCAATGGTGAATGGGGCTTTGATGGCGTGCGGAGCATCAAATAAACACAAAGGATTAATGGATCCCGGAGTGTCCAAGGTTTATTTAGCATTTATGGCACATAGATCATCAATGGGTACGACATACACCAAGTCACAAAGTCACTACATCACAGCAAGAAACAATATTCCACTCATAACGAACTTTTACTAATTGAACATAATCTTTAATACATTTCGTCGCATTCATAGATCTACAGAAAATATCATGTAGTGTCACAAAGGGTCCTTCTAATTGATAATGGTACGAACACTAAAAATATAATTTCATATAGAAATAGGGTTAAAAAAGACAGATGGATTTCAGAAAAGGTCTGAATGGTTCTGGTTAGGGTGTGATCCGACTTAGCCCAGCCTAGTTTTACTGACCTGAACCAACCCGTTCTAACTAAACAGACCCCCTTTTCCATATCCTAAACCTACATATCCCATTGGGATCGGCTCGTTGGGCTGCTAGAGAGGCTCAGATTTTTTGGTCTTTCCCACATGCATGTGGGAATTCATCCATGTCGCAAGAGGTCGACCATGGCTGAGTGCCCCACAAGTCTAAGTGGCGCCATTCACACTGTTTCCTTCATAGATTCATGAACTCCTGTTGTGGGTTGTTCCATCATAGTGGGTCCATTGCATCAAACAACATGACACCGCCACGGCCTACTACCACAACATGCTACACGCTTCCACCGCTACCTCCTATCACAACCCCCTTGTCACCACCCATGGCCTCCACTACTGTGGTCTCCCATGTGGTCCCTACCAGACCACGTTACACATAAACATGTGGCCATCTTTCCCACATAAAATTCATACCACTCTCCTCTAGATCCTATCCTGGATGTTCCACTTTTGACTCTACCACCGAGCACCTTGTTAGTGACCTGTAACCGCCTCCTTCTCACCCTTGGACTAGCACCATAGGCCACATCCTACCCTCGCTATTGGATGCCTATAAAAATGGTATTTTAGGTGTTGTTGTTATCCACCACCTCACCCACACTGTAAGACACTCTCGTAATACCTATTCTATGACATCATGCGGTCAATACTTAAATCTTAAACTGTTATATCTTGGTTCGGGTGGTGAAATAGTCAATCATTTACATAGAGTTTTCATGGGAGAATAATGTACGATGAACACCATTGATTTATGTGGGATAAATAAAGAGAATGAATTACCAAATTAATGGATATCGTCCTTTTTTGTGTCGGCCTTGTTCCATTCTTGTTATACTGATTAATGAAGAACAAACCAACACATAGATCTGTGTCCCATTTCAAAACCATCGTAACCAATTTTCTATCCTGCCAGAATGAAAAAACCAGTGATAAGATGTTTCAAGATTTTTTATTTGATGATCATTTGAATCTAAGAGGTTAATGCAAATCAAAATTAGAATCAACATCCTACATAGGTATTGTATTTGTTGTTGGTGAATAATTGATATCCATTTCATCATTGATCCTCGATCTTCTAGAGTTCATTTTCGTTCGTCATGGAGGTTTTTGTCTCCATGTCTCCGAGGAATTTACAGTGTTATGGAGAGAATCATAAAATATTATCAATAAGAATTAATTAATATATACCATAGTAGCATCATATAAAATATTTTTAATGACAGTTACATGTAATTTATAACATTCATAGTCAACTCATGTTGATTAATGTTAGACCCTTTATAAGGTAATGTCACTTATCAGAACAAATTGTTGAAATCAATTTTCTATTCATGTAATCGATTTAGGATTTATTCTATTTTAAAGAAAAACTACCCCATGCATTATTAAAAATATTAAATTTTTATAGAACTGTTCTTGGAACACTGAGCCTCAGAATCCCATGCCATGTCCGCACCTGGGCATGTAATTTTCCAAATTTTATATAATAATTACACAAGAAAAAATATGAGTCATTATATTCTCCAAATATTTCAGCATTCTTCCCTCAAAAACTCGAACAAGGGATACTTAATTAAAATATGAGTGTACTGAGCACAAATATTATCTTCCCAATCCAAGGTGACAACCTGGAGATTCTCATGCATCCACCAAACAAGTGCCAGAGGAATCAACCGATGATGATGGATCCTCTACTTCCGATCTATGATATCAATTGTGTACTTCACAAAAGGCACACCATCATCAATTTCCAACTCAACCAATTTGATGACATGAAATGGATCATGAACATACCTCCTCAATAGCGACATGAGTAAGACATCATGCACCCAGAGAAATTATGGGGTTAGAACTAGTTTGTACACCACAACACCAAACATAATAAAAAACTGAAAAGGGTCAATGTAACTCAAAGAAATAATTTTACCACATCTAAATCTATGTGTTTCCTATCTATGTGATACTCTAAGGAACACATGGTCTCCCTCCTTAAATAGTAGATGCAACATTATCCTATAAGCACATGACTAATGCTAGCTCTATATAGGCCTCATCTTCTCCAGAATTAGCAACAGCTTCTCGTTGGTATTCTAAACCAACTCTGGCCCCATTGGTGCTGAGTCTAATGGTCCTGTCTAGAAAAGTGGTGACCATCATGGTCTCCTATAAAAGGCCTCAAAAAGTGCCCTACAAATTTAAGAGTTATAGAAATTTGTGTATGAAAATTCTAACAGTGGATGGTTATCCACCAAATGGCGTCTTGAGTCTTGGGGGCCAATAACATAACATGTCTTCAAGAACATAGTTGGTCATGTCTGACTAGAAATCCCCCTAGGGAGTAAAATCTTTGCTCGAGGACAACTGAGCATAAAACACATCCTTTAATCCCTAGTACACCTGGGGTGTGGAAAGATCATCACGGTATAAGATTTTCAACGATGGAACTCCATGAAGATGAAATATCTCATATACATAGAGGAATCCCAATCTCTCCGTAGAACTCTACAAATGGATCGATAAATGGTTGTCCAATTTGGGGAGTAGTTCAATGACCCCCAAATAGTATCATGTCCCTTGTTTATGGTTGTAACAACTGAGATTTTATGACAATTCTTTTGTTTTAATGTATAATTTTATATAAATGAATCTTCCACTACACACAAGACTGTATTGGCTTGCGTTATACCCAAGATCATCCTTCTTTCATAGCTTGTGTTGTACGCAATAACGAGTTTCACTAAACAACGATATGTTATTAAAATATTATATAAACTAGCTGTTATGAATAGTAATACAAAATTTTTGAAATTTTATAAATTTTATCTTTCAAAATGGACTTCAATTTTGTATTCGGAATTTTTAAATTAGCCTACGGTGAAATTTTGGTATTTTTATGAAAACTATTAATTTTTGATGAATAATGAAGACACTAGGTTACTATTTAAAAACTGACATTTATTTAAATAATAATTTATTTTATTTAAATTTATTTTAGGTCAAAATAGATACATAATACCAATATAATTTCAATTTAATTCATTGAAGTTATTTTATAATAATTTTACATATATAAAAATTTTACTGAACTTTTCACCTTCTTTTACCCACCTCCTAAGAGTATTTGAAAATTTACATAAAACTTAATTTTATCGCTTCTGTGACTGGAATTTCAAAAATCAAATACACACAGTTAATATCAAGGAGTAAAATGTGGATCAATAAGATAAAAATAATTTTTCCTGAATAGTAACCTTTTACTTTTTTTACCACGGTTAAAAGAAAATAGGGTAATTAAGGGTAAAAATCATATTATTATTACCGTAACACATGTCCTAATTCTATTGGAGAACTATAATTCGACCAAAATCAACCTTAGGAATAAAATAATACCATTTAGGCCCACATGGAATAGATTAGGACACTTATTATTATTATATTTAAAGAAGTGTTAAAATACTTAAAATCAACGTTTAATAACTAAAAACATTTTTAATGTAGGGATATAAATAGGATAAATTCTACTATAAATATTAATATGAAATCTAAAAATATTTCATACCTAATTTTATTTTTTTATAATTTTTAGGCATTATATAATATTCTTTATTTTTGACACAATGATTATGTAGTAATTACCTTGTCAATGAAATATTAACATAAATGATGATATAAATACCCGAATAAATGTAATTGGAGTTTTATTTTCAATTAGACTAATTTTATATGTTAATATGAAATATTAGTATTTATTTATATAACATTTTTCGAACTAATCATGCTGTTATGATTTTCAAAAAAAATCAATTACGAAATTGTGTCATAATCGACACACAATTGTTTTTAAAACAAATATTATATTATTAACTATTATTTTATTCCTAAAAATATAAGTTTTGTAAAAATGAGTTAGATAAGGTTATATATAAGATTAATTAACAACATGGTGTTAGTTTCTATTGTTATAGTAAGTTTATTAACCATATAATGTATAAAAACAAGAAGACACAGCAAAAGTTAAATTATTTAACTTAGAGTTAAATCTAAATGATAAGGATAAAGTAGTAACCGAAACTTGTCTAAAATCTATTGGTTGAGAGGCTTCAGAGCCATACCCACCTTATATTCGAAATAAATCAATTTTTAACTATTAAAAACTGAATATGACTTTATAAAAAAATAATATTTTTTGTTTTTCCTAAGGTGCCCCTCTCCTCCCTTATAAAGGGGAACTTCCTCCCTCTCCTTCTCACACCACTTTGAGCCTTCATGCTCGGATAAACCCATAAAATTTCACTTATACACTTCCCTATAAACATCCTAGAGGTCTTGGTCTTCTTCAAAGTCCATCATTATTGCCGTAACAGAAGGTTAAGAAGAGGCTCTTCAAATAATAGGTAATGTCTGTTACTGATTCATTCAAATTTATTTCTTCTTCTACATATTCTTCCTTAGTTGTTTCATTATGATGTAATAACATCAGTATCAATAATATACGTAAATTTTATTATAAATATGAAACAACCCTATTTCACATTCTATCCATCCTACGGAAATTGAAATCACCGCCCGTGCGTCTGTACAGAATACAGTCTCCACGTCGTGGTGTAATCTGTTTTCCACCACCACCTTACATGGATGGGTATAATTGTGTAAATAATAACTATATATGATTATTGTAATGTGATATTTATTCTTAAATAGTGTATGCACACTTAAATACTATTCCACGATCATGGGAACGATATCATAGCTCGTGCGTACGAACGGCCTACCGTCTTCACGATGTTTTGCGACTCGTTCTACATGATCTTCTTGAATAATGATTATATAAATGAATTAAATAAGTAAATATGATATATATTACACAAAAACCACTATGTAAATGAGGTTTCTATAACCTAAAAAGAATAATAAGAATTTATTCGACCAATCACGGATAAGAACATAAAGCAATAAACACCCGAATAACAAGTAGTAATGAAATATTACTAATAAGAAGCTAAGAATATGACCATATATGAAATCATAAAAATGAGTATGATTCTATAATAAGTCAATAGCATTATTTAAATAATTATTCAGGAAGTTCAGACATGTACAAAGCATATCAGACCTAAGGTAAGGGAAAATCTCACAATCTCATTTTTATCTGATATTGTTTATACTTCAGAATTTTTTGGGGCATATTTATCATCCACATCCATGTTTCCTCAATATTTAATATTATTTACATCCACCTAAAATTGATTAAATCCAATTTTTACTTATTGGTGAGTTTTTAGTAAAAGATATGAAAGGAATCTTTTGTCGTTTTTAGTACGAGGTACTTTTTGACTTTTCGACCAAAGTATGAGAAGAATGTTTTTATAACATATATGGACTGAATGGACATTCAGAACATTATTTCCATTAATCATCCTTTAAATGTTTTCAATTTTATTTTTAATCAACATCTTTTAGTTTAAAATTGTATGAAATTTTAAGAAAGGAAAAATGTTTTTGAAGAAAAAATGATATTTTCCTTAATAATGGAGTTCAAGAGTTTCATCAAAATTATTTTCCATCTAAGATAATATATTGTTCTATTTCTATCCCTATTTTTAAATTTATTTGAGTATGTTATGTTGGAATTATTTTTTATGAAGTCCTTTTATCTTTTATGGATTATTTTATGATGGCACGATGTTTAATAATCCCTTTTTTAATACATGGGTTATGCTATGATATATGATTTATGATTTTGTGGCACACATAATTATGGTTTAATTATGAGATGGGTGGGACCTATATCTCCATCCAATGCATTGAGTAAAGATTTATATCTCATGAGATAGACATGGCTGGAACAACAGGTTAATCCATTTCATTGACACAGGACTGAAACGAGGATTGAACTCGGTTCAAAAAGTTACTTTGTCCACTATGATAGTATTAGAAAATATTCTTTACTACAAAGAAAGGATTATCTATGATTATATGTGTATGCACAATGTTTCATGTTTTATGTTATGCTTATTGGAATTACATTTCACTACTTTTATTTATCCCATGTTATGATATTATGATCTCTTTTGCAAGTAATGATTTTTGAAATACTGTGTTCTTATGAATATGTTATTTCTTTTGTTTACCCTTACTAAGCATTTGAGCTCACACTTTTTTATGTTTTCTTTCCCAAGTTCAGGAAGACGTTTATTAAGTAAGATATCCAAAAAGGCACTATAGATTTGATGAAATAAGCAGGAGACAATTTAGATGCTTTATGAACCAGTTGTTTATGTTTCATAGATTCAAAAGACACTATACCTATATGGTTCTACCATGGTTTTGTTATATGTTGTAATATATATGCTTCAATTCTGAATTAATAACAATATATGTAATGTATGGGTCTTTATAGTTGGTATCAGAGGAGATGTATAGTCATCCTTTGGAAACTAGGATGTGAAAGCCTTAGTATGAACCCTAAGGATATGTATAATCATAAGAACAAATCATAGTATTTTCGAAATGGCCATGAATTACCTATGATAATACCTAAAGCGTGAAATTTTATTCTTGATTATGTGGTTTTACTATTATGATTATTGTTTCTCACAGTATTCATATTGGTTTTATTCAATGGCTGGAACCCAAAGGAACCGTGTTAATGCTGAATACGAAAGGCATTTCAATGATTGTACCCCTGAGTAACCAAACGTTATGGGAGATGGAATGAAAAATCTTTTATCCGTTCTCACACAACTTTCTCAAGATAAAAATCATGCAAGACATCCAAACGAGCAGAGGAAGGAGCAAAATTCTGTTGAATCCTTCATGAGGCTGCGTCCACCCTCATTCAGCGGGTCTACTGATCCATTAGTCGCTGAACTATGGATCAGTACTACTGATATGATATTTTCAGTTCATCAATGTTCTGAAAATGATAAATTCATCTTAGCAGTTTATCGTTTGGAAGGTGAAGCTGATAAATGTTTGAATTTTATCAAGAATACGAGGCCAATGGGTGAAATTGAGTCTATGGAATGGGACAAGTTCAAGAAATTATTTTTCAATAATTACTTCCCTAGTATTCTTTAAACAAAGATGGGGAAGGAGTTTCATGAACTAATGAAAAAGGATGATGATTCTGTGGGTACCAACAAAGAAAATATTACAATAATTTCAAGGTATGCTTCTGGGATTATTATCCAAACTGAGAGTAAGATCGATCAATTCTTTAGTGGCTTAAATCCAATCCTTCAAAGGGTGTTATCCCTAATGTGCATCAATATCGATGAAGAAATCGTTCGATGTGCTCTCAATGTTGAGATGAAGATTGGAGTAACCCATCAGTCATATGGGTTTGATAAGAAGAGGAAAATGGAATTCAAAGGAAAATATAAAGAGAAAACTGAAAAGAATATGTGTTTCCCTTACTCTCAAAGTGTGGAAAGAAACATGGAGGGAGTTTTCTTAAAGGGATAAGTACATGTTTAAAATGTGGAAAAGATGGTCATCAGGAATTTGAATGCCGCAATGATAGGAAAAAGATGTCTAGTGATGTGAACAAAGATAAGGCTACACAGATGGCACCACCTACACTTCAATGTTACGTGTTCAAGGAAATGGGGAATTATGCTAATCAAAGCTCTAATCCAATGGTTGTTGATGTTGATTGAATTCAACAAACTCTTAAGGATAAATACAAAGGAATGTAACATGAAATTTCTATATACAATGTGGAGTACGTTAACAAAGTGGAGAAATGTAAACTTACCATCCACTATAATGTAACAAATGTTTTATTTGATTCTGGATCCACCAACTCTTTTATTTCTAAAGAATTTTTTAAGGGTATCGTCGTATTACATCAAAAATTAGATTTTGAGTTAGCTTTGACATCCCCTAATGGCACAATGATCACATCAAAAGTTTGCAATTCTTCTCTGATTGATGTTTGTGGGAATGCTATTCCGGTAAATCTTGTGATACTTCCTACAGTATAATTTGATGTGATTCATGGCATGGATTTTCTTACTTTATATAGATCTTATATCAATTTCCAAATAATTGAAGTCACATTTCATATTCCAGATCATTCTATGATCGTCTATCGATGCAATGATGAACATAACCTTCCAGTGGAAATTTCTTCCATCTTATGGGTCTTGATTCCACTAAATTAAGGTTATTAATCTCAAATGGTTGGATAAAAACACATGATTAAGAATACACCCATTGTACGAGAGTTTGATGATGTCTTTCCGGAGGAATTTTCAGTTCTTCCACCAAATCGTGAAGTTGAGTTTTTAATAGAACTCATACATGGTGCTATGCCCATTTCAAAGACACCTTATAGAATGGCCCCAATTGAGTTGCATGAATTTAAGAAGCAACTCCATGAGAATATTAATAAAGGATTCTTATTCTCTAGTGTGTCACTTTGGGGCACACCGGTACTGTTTGTTAAGAAGAAAGACAGATCAATGAGACTCCGCATTTATTATCAAAAACATAACAAGATCACTATCAAGAACAAATATCCTCTCCCATGCATTGATGACCTTTTTGGCCAACTATGCAGAGCTCAATACTTTTCCACGATTGATATTCGTTCAGGGTATCATCAAATAAGGTTCAAAAGGGAGGATATAACAAAGACAACTTTCCGTACAAGGTATGGACACTATGAATTTATAGTGATGCCATTTGGTCGTACTAATTCCCCTGATATCTCCACGAATCTACTGAATAGAGTCTTTAGAGACTTTCTTGATCAGTTTGTGGTAGTATTTATATATGATATTGTTGTCAATTCAAATAGAAAGGAAGAACAAGAATATCACTTGATAATTGTATTGAAGACCCTGAGAAAGGAGAAGCTTTATGTTAAATATACCAAGTGTGAATTTTGTCATTAAAAAGTTGCATTTTGGGGTCACATAATCTCAAAATATGTGATATCTGTTGATATAGTAAAGATAGAGGTTATCGAAAGATTGTTGAGACCAACAATAGTAACTGAGATTCGATGTTTTCTTGGTTTGGCTAGATATTATTGAAATTTTGTGAAAGATTTTTCATGACTATCTAATCCACTCACCATGTTCACTCAAAAATGAGTGATGTTCATTTGGATGGAGGAGTGTGATGATAATTTCAAGGAGTTAAAAAGAAGTTTATCCAGTGCAGCAATGCCCAAACCGTCTTGTAGTGGAGAAAGGACTGTGATCTATTGTGAAGCATCCAAGAAGGGATTGGGTTGTGTTCTTATGCAAAATGATATGGTGATAGCTTAGGCCTCACTACAGTTGAAAATTTCTGAGCAAAATTATCCAACTCATGATGTAGAGTTTGTTGCGGTAATATTTCCATTAATGATTTGGAGGCATTATCTTTATGGTGAAAGGTGTGGTATTTATACTGATCATAAATGTTTAAAGTATATTTTCACAAAGAAGGAGTTGAATATGCATCAAATAAAATGGTTGGAGCTGATTAAGGATTATGACTGCTCAATTCATTACCACCCTAGGAAAGAAAACATGGTGGCAGACGCATTAAGACGACAAGACCATGCTAGCTTATCAATGATGAGGATAAAAAATATCCAATATTTATGGATTTACAAAGGATGGATCTTGGAATTATAATAGAAGGGGAAACATTTTATCTTTATCAAATGAATGTTCAACCATCTATACATGAGAAGATTAAAGAGGAACAGAATGAAGATGTAGAATTACTAAAGAAGGTCCGAAATGTTATTGAATTCAACCTTGATTGTGATGGGATAATAGGGTTCATAAATCGTGTTTTGTGTTCCTCCCATCCCAGAATTAAATAAGGAGCTACTGGATGAGGCTCATAGTTCTTCATTCTCTATTCATCCTGGAAGCACGAAGATGTATATGGACCTGAAAGTGTTTTTCTGGTGGGTTGGAATGAAAAGAGATGTTGTTGAATTTGTCTCTCGATGCTTGGTTTTTCAACAAGTTAATGCTTAGAGACAGAAGTCTAAGGGGATATTACAACCATTACCCATACCAGAATGAAAATGGCAAAACATCACTATGGACTTTGTCACTGGACTTCCTAAAACATCCGAAGGCAATAATGCTATCTCTGTTATAGTTGATCATCATACGAAGTCAGCACACTTCATTTCTTTTAGAGAATATTTATCGCTGGATCATCTTGCCAGGATATATGTGAAGGAAGTGGTAAGATTTCATGGAGTACCACTTTCCAATATATCTTATCGGGATCCGAGTTTTACCTCAATGTTCTACAGATGTCATCAGCATACATTAGATATAGAGTTGAGTTTCAACACTGCTTATCATCCTCAGATAGACGGTCAGTCCGAGAGAACAATTAAAACTCTAGAAGATATGTTAAGAGCGTTATCTTTGGATTTCAAAGGTGATTGGGATCAACACCTACCTTTGGAGGAATTTTCATATAATAATAGCTTTCACTCCAGTATTCATATTGTTCATTATAGAGATCTATATGGAAATAACAACAAGACTCCAACTTGCTGGGATGAAGTTGGGGAAAGAACGCTATTAGGACTTGATATTGTTGATGAGAATTCAGAAAAGGTCAGATCTATTCCACAACACATAAGAGAAGATCAGAGTCAACAAAAAAGTTATGCCAACAACCAAAGAAAAGACCTAGACTTTGAAGTGGGTGATAAAGTGTTCTTAAAAATATCTCCTTGGAAGAGAGTAATGAGATTTGGGAAGAAGGGCAAGATGAGCCCTAGTTATATTTGTCCTTTTGAAATACTCGATCGTGTTTGGAAGGTAGCTTACCGATTGGCGCTTCCACCGAATCTCTCTCAAGTCCATGATGTGTTCCATGGATCTCTCTTGAGAATGTACAAACCTGATCCTTCACATGTACTCAGCTCAGATGTTGTACTACTAGAGAAAGATCTTTCTTATGAAGAACAACTGATAGAGATTGTGTATAGTAGCCAAGAAGTCCTACGGAACAAGACCACTCGCTTGGTGAATGTTTTATGGCAGAACCACCAAATAGAAGAAGCTACAAGGGAAATTGAGGATATGATGAGGGAGAGGTATCCTCATCTGTTTTTTACAAAGTGACGAATTTTGAGTGCGAAATTCATTTTAAGGGCGGTAGAATGTAACACCTGAGATTTTATGAGAAATATTTTTTTAGGTATAATTTTATATAAAGGAATATTTCACTACACACAACATTGTATTTTCTTGTGTTACACGCAAGATCAACCTACCTCAATTGCTTGCGTTGTATGCAATACCAAGATACACTAAACAATAATTTGTTATTAAAATATTATATAAACTAGCCGTTAGGAATAGTAATACCGAATTTTTAAAATTTTAAAAATTTTATCATTCCAAATGGAATTCATTTTAGGATTCGGAATATCTAAATTAGCCTAGGGTGAATTTTTGGTATTTTTCTGAAAACATTAAATTTTTGATAAATAGTAAAAACACTGGGTTACTATTTAAAAACTGAATTTTATTTAAATTTATTTTAGGTCAAAATTGATACATAATACCTATATAATTTCAATGTAATTCATTGGAGTCATTTTATAATAATTTTAGATATATATAAATTTTATTGAACTTTTCATTGTCTTTTACCCACCTCCTTGGAGAATTTGAAAATTTACATAAAACATAATTTTACCGCTTTTATGACTGGAATTTTGAAAATCTGAGACATAGTTAATATCCTGGAGTAAAATTTTGTTCAATAAGAAATTTTTTTTTGGTGAATTGTATCTTTTTACATTTTTACCATTATTTAAAGTTAATAGGGTAATTGAGGGTATAAATGAGATTATTATTACCATAAAATATGTCCTAATTCTATTGGATAAGTATAATTCGACCAAAAACAACCATAGGAATAAAATATTACCTTTTATTTCCACTTGGATTAGATTAGGACACTTATTATTATTTTATTTAAAGAAGTGTTAAAATAGTTCAAATCAAAGTTTAATAACTAAAACCATTTTTAATGTAGGGTAATACATAAGATAAATTAGACTATAAATATTGATTAGATATATAACAAGATTTAATACCTAATGGTATTTTAATTATAATTTTTAGACATTAAATAATTTAATTTATTTTTGACACAATGATGATGCAGTAATTACCTTATTAATAAAATATTTACATAATTGAAGTTATAAATACCCAAATAAATGTAATATGACACTTTGGATGAATTACACTAATTTAATAGGTTAATATGACATATTAGAATTTATTTAATTAACTTTTTTAGAACTAATCTTGCAATTATGATTTTCACAAAAAAATATATTACCAAAGTGTCAAAATTGACATAAATTAGTTTTTAAAAAAAATATTATATTATTAATTGTTATTTTATTCCTAAAAATCTACAGGTTAGCCAATTGACATAGATAAGGTTATATATATTAATAATTAACAACTTTGGGTTCTTTTGGCTTGTTATAGTATGTTTATTAACCATATAATGTAAGAAAAAAAGAAGACAGAGAAAAAGTTAAATTATTTAACATAGAGTTAAATCGTTATGATAATGTTAAAATAGTAACCTAAACTTGTCTAAAATCTATTGGTTGAAAGGATTGCTACCCATACCAACCTTAGCATCGAAATAAATAAATTTGGAGCTATTAAAAACCGAATATGACTTTATAATAAAATAATATTATAATTTTTTTCCTTAGGTGCCCCTCTATTCCTTTATAAAAGGGCACCTCCACCCTCTCCTCATCACACCACATTGAGCCTTCAAGCTCAGCCAAACCCTGCCAATTTCTATTCTCCACTTCCCTAGAAACATCCTATAGGTCCTGGTCTTCTTCAAAGAAAATATTTAGTTCCCTACGAGGAGGTTAAGAAGAGGCACTTCAAAGAAGAGGTAATGTCCGTTACCGATTCATTCAAATTTAATTCTTCTTCTACTTACTATTATTTAGTTGTGTGATTATGAAATAATAACATTAGTATCACTCATATACTGATATTTTATTAAAAGTATGAAACAAACCTATTTCACCTTCTATCTATCCTACGCAAAATAAAATCATCGCGTGTGTGTACTCATGGAATACCGTCTCCACGTCGTGGTGTAATCTGTTTTCCACCACCACCTTACATGGATGGGTATAATTGTGTAAACAATAACTATATATGATTATTGAAATTTTATATTGATTCTTAAATAGTATACATATTCTTAAATAAAATTCCACGATCATGGGAACGATATCATCACTCGTACGTACGTATGACCTACCGTCTCCACGATATGATGTGACTCGTTCTACATGATATTCATTGAATAATGATTATTTAAATGAATTAAATGAGTAAATATGATATATATTACACTAATACCATTCTTTAAATGAGGTATCTATAACCTAAAAATAATAATAAGAATTTATTCGACAAAACACGCATAAGAACATAAAGGAATAAACACCCGAATAACAAGTAGTAATGAAATATTACGAATAAGATGCTAAGAATATGACCATATATGATATCATAAAAATGATTATGAGTCTGTAATAACACAATAACATTATTTAAATCAATATAAAGGAGGTTCAGACACGTACAAAGCATATCAGACCTAAGGTAAGGGAAAATCTCACAATCTCATTTTTATCCGAGATTGTTTATACTTCAGAATTTACTGGGGCATATTTTTCATCCACATAATTGTTTCCAAAATATTTAATATTATATCCATCCACCTAAAATAGATTAAATCTGATTTTACCCATTGGTGTGTTTTCAGTAAAAGATATGTAAGGAATCTTTTGTTTTTTTAGTACGAGGTACTTTTTGACTTTTCTGGCCAAATTACGAGAAGAATGTTTTTTAAACTTATACAGCCTAAATGGAATTTAGATCATTATTTCCGTGAAGCTTCATTAATAATTTTCAAGTTTATATTTAATAAACATGTTTTAGTTTATAATTTTATGATATTTTATGAAAGGAAAAATGTTTTTGAAGTAGAATGGATATTTTCCTCAATAATGGAGTTCAAGCGTTTCATCAAAATTATTTTCCATCTAAGATAATATTGGGTTCTGTTTCTATCCCTATTTTTAAATTGACTTGATTATTTTATTATGGCATTATTTTTATGAATTCCTTTAATCTTATATGTATTATGTTATGATGGAGCGATGATTAAGAATCCCATTTTTATTACATGGGTTATGCTATGATGTATGATTCATGATTTTTGTGGCACAAATAAGAATGGTTTCATTATGAGATGGGTGGGACCTATATATCCCTCCAGTGCATAGGGTAATTATTTATATCTCATGAGATAGACATGGTTGGAATGGTAGGTTAATTTGGTTTAGTGAAACAGGACTGAAACGAGGAGTGAACTCGGTTCAGAAATGGACTTTGTCCTATAAGAAAGTATTGGCAATGAGTCTTGACTACTAAGAATAGATTCTCTATGATTATGTGTGTATGCCACACAGTTTAATGTTTTATGTTATCATTATTTTGATTACATTTCACTACTGTTATTTATCCCAGGTTATGATATTATGATCTCTATTGCAGGTTAAGATTTTCGAAATGCTAAGTTCTTATGAATATGATATTTCCATTGTTTACCCTTACTGAGCATTAGATCTGACCCTTTTGTATGTTTTTTCCCATGTCTGGATGAAGGTTATTAAGTAAGATATTTCAAAAGGGACTCTAGATATGATGTAATAAACATGAGACAATGTAGATTCTTTATGAACAAGTTGATTATGTTTCCAGTTTCTAAAGACACTATACCTATAGGGTCATACAAGGGTTTTGTTATAAGTTATAATAAGTATGCTTCAATTGTTAAGTAATAAAAAGGAATGTAAATTATGGGTTGTTATAATGGTGGTAAACTCATCGTGATTTGCATTGATAGCCCATCCCACATCCGCTCTGGTAGCTCAAGTGGTTGGCCCAAATCCACTACCACCTAGTGCTTAGACTACACTTGCTAAAAAGTAAGGCATTGAGAAACGAACTATAGCACCACCTTCTTCATCGCTGGACAACAGAACAAACATCACAGTTCCAGATACATCTTTTTCACTCTTGGATGCACCTACAATGGGGATTTAGGTAAATATCCCAAGACCTCATCCCACCACAACACTGGTACTACACTAAATCCTCTGAAGAGAATAACAGGATCTCCAACATTAAAATATTCCTCAGGAGGATTCCCAATGGAAATTTGTGAATGTAAAGTCAAATAGTTGGTGTCTCTCGGATATGCCTCCCTGAGTAGATGTAATATTAGAGGGGTGAATACCATTGAATAGAGGTAATAAGCTCAATATCCATCCAAAAAAAGGTATTTTAAACATGTCCAATTACTCTGATTCCTTACTCAGAAAATACAACTTGGATCTCCTACTGATTGAATCTGCCACTATGTTCCCCTTCTTAGTAGAATATACAATCTAAAATTCATAGTCTTAAAAGAATTATAGTCATTTAATCTATTTCAGGAACAAACCATTTTGATATAATATATTATTGAGACTCTTCTGGTCAGAGTAGATGGAAATATGCACTCCCATTAGGTAGTGTCGCCACATCGTAAATGAGAAGACAACCACTAGAAGATGGAGATCATCAGTCAAATAGTTATGCTCATGCTTCCTCAACTACAAGAACCATAGGAAGTCACTACTTTCCCCAACATTAGGACACAACCCGACCCAATCCCTAAATTATTATAAAACTTCAAATAACCAACACCATCCTCTATTAATTTAAGATAAGGAGCACTTTCCAATCTCTTCCCGATATCCTCAAAACACTCCTAGTACTTCTTTATCAACATGAATAGATGCACCTTCCATGTCAACTCTGTCAAGGGTGGGGAGTCCCTAGAAAAATCATGTTCAAATAAACAATAGTACACAACCAAACGAAGGAAACTCCACACGTCGATGACACTCTTGGGTGACTCCCAAGAAAGAAGTGGCCACATATATTTGGGATTTACTACAACTAAATCCTCTGAAATGATGTTTCCTAGTATGTTTCCTCTAGAATATAGATCCAACATAATGAGAGCATCCCATAATGCTAGTGATTTATAACTGAATCTATGACCATCCTCAATTGTATTATGTGCTCCTCATCATACACTGAGTACACTAGAATATCATCAATAAACACTATGATGGACCAGTCAATTTAGGCTGTAAATTCCATTCATATGTCATATGGACACTTCAGGGGTGTTCCTCATTCCCAACAACATCAGTTATACTTGTTATGGTTGTACCGATGTCTGAAGTAGGTATTTTGTACATCCTCATCCCGAACACAAAGCCGGTGATAACCAAATATGAGGTATATCTTTAACAACAACCTTTCTCCCATAATTTTATAGAAGTGTTTTTTATTCTATTTAGATAATAAATATTCTTCATGTTCGCCTGATTTAGGCACCGTAAGTCCACACATATCCTCAAGATCCCATATTCCTTCGTAGCATACAAAACTGTGGATGTCTAGGGTAAAAATCTAGGTCTTCTAAATCCATTCCACTGCAATTTCTCAAGTTTTAAAATCAAACCACAAAGCTCTGAGGGAACCATATGATGTGATGGTGTAGATATTAGTGTCTTCCTTGGGTATTGAATAATGTATAAGTGAACCTATATTCAGCGAGTGAATCCAAGGACATCTTGAATAAATACGTCTACATAATCTGCAACCACTATAAGAAACTACAAACTATTATCATCCACTGCAATGAGGGTGAGAACATCAAACAATGGAGTAATTTTTTCCAACCTCTTATGTGTGAGTCTATCATTCACTTCATTTGTTTATTTTTTTTTTGGAAAAATAAAACATATCTCTATTATTGCAAACACACCACACTCTTCACCTAAAATAGTCAATTTGGGCATAAACTATAGATAACCAGTCTATACAAAATATAACGTCATAAGGACTGAAGGCATCCACCAAGAGATCCCAACCCAAACAAACTCCCCTAGTGTAAGGTCACAGTAGTGACTCAGTTTTGTGATCATAAAATCTCCCATGTTGTTTTTTTAATACTAGGAATTGAGTAAATGGTTCCAGTAAAATATCCATTTCACGAATAAGGGTCATGGAGTGAAATGAGTGACTTGAAACTATGTCTACAGAAAATGAAAATATGGTGAAAAAGACACATAAGATACCTATAATTATATCTGGGGCATCGAGGTCCTATCTCCCCATCAAATGAAGTTATCCTCGTCCATGTCCACTAGCTCCCTAAGCCTTTGGTGGACCCTATAGGGTGGTGTAATTATTACATTGAACCTTTAACCACCTCATAATTCTATACCTTCTCTTCAACAACACTATCCCCCATGTCGAACACAATTCATGTGCATCCTCCTCTACCTCGATAGTCCCTTGACCATCTACTGATTATCAACGTAGTGAGTTTGAAAATCTCAATCCATGTGTCCCATACCACCCCATAAGTTACAAAACAAATCCTTCAAGTTAATCACTCGGCCTTAGTAGCCTCGCACCACTGATCATGTATCATGGGGATGTCCAGTAGAGTTCTTGAACTACTTGGGTCCCAGTATTTATTGTACAATACCAACCACTGACGAGTAAACTGCGAGGTACCTTCTGGAATCTCCCACTACTGGAATTTGCTCCAAAAAAAATCTCTGCATATGCAGATCTTCCTCTAGTACCCCATTTTATGCAGGGATCCTAATGGACATCATTTATTCACTTACTTCAATAAGTATCCCTTTAATGAAGGTTTATGCCTTGAAGAATAGTTTTGTCACCATATTTATAGTTTATCAAGAATTATCCACAAATATTGTTGTGTACTTCGCATCTGTCCGATAGACATGTTGTAGATGCAGGAGCACTAATATGTAGACTAAGATTATCATTGACAGTAAGAAATCCTATATGAAGACCGGCACATTGTCCACCCATGAGAGTGTTTTCTCATAATTATTCAATATAACTAAGCTCCACCATTTCCCCACTGATCTATGAATATTTATTATTTCTAGAACAATCATTTGATGTAATGGAATCCTCAAAAGGCATAACAAATGTTTAACTTCTTCTATCCAATCCTCAGTGTACCTTGTGACGCACCCCGGGATACCATGAGAGGGGAGGGGTGAATCAGGGAGACAAATTTTTATTTTAATGTGATGGATATTGTTCCCACATTGGTAGGAAATTGTTGAACCTGTAAGATGAATATGATCAGAAAGAAAACATTCACATGCACAGAGAAGACACATCACTTTTTTACTTGGTTCACCACTAAGGGATACATCCATGGAGCATACGCCGACAACTTGTCAGTCGTACCTAATTCCACTAATCTTCACTAGCTAGGGATTACAAAGGTTTGGGCACAGTCACTCTGTCCTAGGCTCACTTCCTTTACAAAGGTTCAAGGATAGATCACTGCTTCCCTCGGGTCACTCCCGTTGACTCCCCATGGCTCACTGCCCTTAGGTGAAGTCCCACTCAGCATATAGACGTGAAGGTCCCTTCATCATTTCATAAGAATGCATCCTATGTCGTATGTAGATGATCTGTTGAAGTCCAACTCTTACCAGAATATTAATCTCAGTTCTCACTAAGGGTACCGGGCGATCATCCAGCTTTCGTGCAACTTCAGAAGGGCATACGAACTTTAACAACCCTTGCGCCCTTATCCAAGCCTGACGCACAAGTTTCAATCCTGGCACGCAAGTCACCTGTGCGGTACAAATTCAGCACACAGTTGACACAAAAACTACTTGCGTGACACTACGTCCTTCAACTCAAAAATTGGGAGACGTTGCGCCTTTAAATCCCCAACTGCCTTGGTCGCGCAGCCAACAATCAGGGCGCAACCTCTACTTGCACGACCCAACAACCACTTGCGCGACACAACCACTTGCGTGACGAGAGCTAAAAAAATCTATAAGTCCTAAACTTCATTGCTAATGAGGTGGGGGGTCCTCTATTTTTAGGAAAACTAGACCCTCTATGTTTGGCGCGCAAGCCTTCCCTCGGCGCGCAGGTTCCGGTGTGCCGCTCATCCTCCTTATCCTCTGTCGCGCTACTCACTTGCGCGACCTACACAAATACTTACGTGAACTTTTTTACATTACCATATTTTGATGATATGATATTGAAAAACAAAATTCACTCATGTTTCCAATACTCCTAGGAATCGGCGCCCAATTCTCTTTATGGCGTGCATGTCACTTGCGCGACCAGACCAAAACTTGTGCAACCCTTATCCCTTTTCCATTTTCTCATGTTCTAATCCTGAAAAACATATGGCGCACAAGTTTCCTCTTCATCCAGCACACGGAGCCACCTTCAATACTGTTGTCTACTTGAACTGTATGATCTCTTTGCAGGTACACATTCTGAACTTCCACTACTGATTGAAAACAAGTAAAAACCATACTCCATATCATTCATAGATGATCATGGTTCCATCAATCTCACCCATTGGATTTGTTGGAAATCAGAAAATAAATTCAACATATCTTCATCCATGTGAAAAGCAAGATCGCAAGAATCAACTCAGCCAACACTCTAAGTCTACGTGAGCAATGATCGGTATAGAAAACAAGAAGGGAAGCTTGAATTGAGTTCCAATGATTTCCTTCTCATTTTTCTCATCACATAAGCATTACTTCCAATGTTTTCCTCCTCATTCTTCTCATCACAGAAGCATTACTTACATGAATTTATTCCTTTCTCCCCCATTGACAATAAATCCAAAGACCATTAATTTGTTCAACGTTCATCTCAAACCATAATCCCCCTAGATAGTATCTCCCCCATAAACCTGAATCATATCCATAAACAGATTAAAAAAGTTATCACAAACAGGGAGAGGGGTAATGTGTAACCTAATTATGCACTGGGAGGTGGCTGAACACCGAGGTTCAACCGATGCTTCTCAAACATAGCCACTGACCGTGGCTTGGTCAAGATATCATCCAATTTCTCATCAGTTCCCACATGATCCATTCTGATCACCCCTTGTTCAACTTTTTCATTGATAAAGTGAAACCTGATTTCAATATGTTTCGTACGGGAATGCTGAACAGGATTCTTCTTATGATCAATTGCGCTCTTGTTATCACAGTAAATCAACATTGGTTGCTTTACCTCATCACCAATATCTTTTAACTGTTGCTTCATCCATAGTAGTTGAGTTCATGTCTTTGTGGAAGAGATATAATCAGCTTCAGTAGTACTAAGAGAGCTACTTTCTTGTTTCTTTCTCAACCAGCCAACACATTTCTTCCCAATATAGAAAGATCCACCACTAGTGGACTTTCTGTCTACTACATCACCATCCCAGTCATTATCAGAAAACGTTGATAATTCACTATCCCTGCTTGCAGCAAAAAATAACCCGATGTTATTTGTACCTTGAATGTACCTCATGAATCTTTTTACTGCTGCCATATGTTCTTACTTTGGATTACTCTAAAAGTGGGCCGCAAGCCATGTGGCAAAGACAATATCTGGTCGTGTCTCTATCAGGTACAGTAGGCTCCCAATGATCCTCTTGTACATGGTGGGATCAACAGAGTCCCCATCCTCATGCTTTCCAAGTTTAGTTCGAGCTGCAATCGGAGATGACATTGGTTTGGAGTCTTGAATATTAAACTTCTTCAGAAGCTATCTTGCATATTTTTCCTGAGAAATGAAAGTGTATTCATTCTTTTGAATCACCTGAAGCCCCAAGAAATATGTGAGCTCCCCAATCATAGACATTTCAAATTCTGATTTCATGTGGTTGGAAAATTGGTCCACTGATTTTTTCCTGCTTCCACAAAATATGATATCATCAACGTAGTCTAGAACCATTAATTGAACTTTTGGAGAATTCATCACATAGAGATTGTGATAAACTCCTCCTCTTTTGAATTCCAGCTTCTTGATATAGGAATCCAGTCGTGAGTACCACGCCCGTGGTGCCTGCTTTAAACCATATAGAGATTTCTTCAGTTTGTAGACCTTTGTTTCATCAGAACAAAACACAAATCCCACTGGTTTTTCAATGTAGACTTCTTCTTCGATTACACCATTCAAGAAGGCTGTCTTGAAATCCATTTGATATACTTTATATCCTCTTTGGAGTTTCATGGCAAGGAAAATCCTGATTTAATTCAGTCTAACCACTGGAGAAAAGGTTTATTCAACATCAATGCCTTCAATCTGGGAGTATCCTTTACATACAAGTCGTACCTTGTTTCTGGTGAAACTTCCATGCTTGTCAAACTTATTTTTAAGGATCCATTTAGTACCAATCACATTGTGACATTATGGTCTCTGTAACAAATCCCATGTCTGATTCTTTTCAATCTGATCTAATTCATCATTCATGGATTTCACCCAAGATTCATCATTTGTAGCTTTTTCGAATGGGGATGGCTCTACAACTGATAGAAATGTAGATTGCGTGTTATTCCTCATACTTCTTGTTTGAGTGGGTGCACTGCTGTCCCCAATTATGTTGGATAGATCAATCTCAGCTATTTGATTTCTCCCGTGAGGTTCAGTATCATTCTCTTCAGCCACAGTTTCTTCTTCTGATTCTTCTTCTGAGTCAACATCATGATGTGAATACTGAGTTATTTGAAAAACTTCCTCTATTTCGGCACTTGTGTTTTATTCACCTTCACTTTATTCCTGACTTTCTACCACATCAGCAGATGATGTCCTTGAAGCATTTGTGATTTTCTCTTAAATTATCGTAACATCACTGATTTTCACAATCCTTCATAAATTCTTGTTGAAACATTTGTAGGCTTTTCTGTTCATTGAGTAACCGAGGAAAATTCCTTCATCTGCATTGTCGCCATATTTCCTTTGATTTCTTTCTTGGTTCCTGATGAAGCATTTACTTCCAAAGACAAAAAATTAATTTAACGAAGGCTTCCGTCCATGCCATAATTCGTATGGTGTCTTCGTCTCACCCATATAAATTCATGTTCGATTCTGAATGTACATTGCAGCTTGAACATCCTCTTTCCAGTAATGTCGTGGAATACGACTCTCAATCAGCATAGTGCGTGTCATGTTGTTCACCTGTCGATTCCTACGTTCAACAACTCCATTTTGTTGTGGAGTTCTCACAGCAGATACCTCAGGTTGTATCCCATGCTTCTCCAGATAATTATCAAATTCAATGGATGTGTATTCTCCTCCATTGTCAGATCACAACACATTGATAGTTCGTCCAGTATCATTCTTGGAGATTCACCGATATGTTTTCATGCAGTCAAGGACTTATCGTTTCCTGTGAATGACCATCACACATGTGATTCTACTGTAATCATCTCTGAAAAGGACAAAGTACCTTTCTCCATGAGTTCCATTAACATTTCTCTGTCCACATATTTCTGTATGAATCAGATCATGAAGGTGAGATGCCTTTTGCTTCTTTGGCCGATACGAACTGCAGAACAGCTTCCCATGAATGCAAGCATCATAATTTTTTTCACGCTCACGATTCAGGTTGGGAAAGTCCATGACAATTCTCAATTTTGATATTTTCTTCATGTCTTCTTGATTGATATGTCCTAGTCTCCGATGCCACAAATTGTTTTCTTCTTCAACAGTCATGTAAAATACATTTTCTTCACTATCTACCTGATATAAGTTTCCTTCTGTTCCGCATCCCTTCATAAGTCAATTTCCTATATTTACCTTGATATTGATGCCTTTATGATTAAAAGTAATTATAAGTCCCGAGTCACAGAGTTGACTCACGCTAAGGAGATTATGACGTAGGCCATCTACGTTAAAGACTTCAGTCTTCTTTAGTTCTCCTTTAGTAAATTCAGTACTTCCACTCCCTTTGATTTTTAGAGCCCCATCATTACCAAATCATACTGTACCATCAACCATCCTTTTGATATCCGTTAGCAGGACCGTATTACCTGTTATATGAGATAAACAACCGCTATCCAGAATCCAGGTACTGTTTCTATTTGTAGAATTGAGGGCCACCTCTACATGGTTGGATTTCTCAATCTTCCTCATTTCATTCCATTAGACATTGGATTGAGTATAAAGTACTGATGGCCTTTCAATTATCTCTTCCGCATACCTAGGTTCATTATAGTCAAAATCTTCTTTGAGATGAGAAAAACTGTTTAAAATAGCAACACTTTCTTGCTGACAATACTTGACTTGTCTTGAACATCAGTATGAGGTATCCATGTCCCTTATCTTCCTTCAATTAGCAGCCTTATGGCCAAAGTTAGAACAACGATAACAATATCCATATAAATTGTCTCTTCTATAAGAATTATGATATGAATTTTTCTTCTTTGTTGAACTTCTATATCTTCTCCATTCATATAGTTTCTTTCCTCTTCGCAATAAGACATGGTATGGCCTAGACAGCCACAGAACTGACACTTCATGAGAGGAAATGTTTTCTCACATGAATTTCTCCTCATACATTCTTCATTGGGAGAAAAGTTAGATTGTCTGTCGTTTCTGAATGTTTGAGGATAATTTTATGTTCTCTTTTTAGTTTGGATGGAGGGTTCCTTTTTCGGAACATTAGGTAACATTTCAACATGTTCAAGTTCCATCTTATCTTTCTTTTGGATCTTTTCTCTTCCAGCTGTTGATGTCTCAGCCTCACATCCAATTCCACTCTTTCCCATGCAAGCAGGTCTTTGATCACTCATTATTTTTCCAACCCCATATGAACCACACTTGGCTCTTGCTAGTAATTCTGCATTTGAGAATCTTCTAAACTGTATTTTCTTCCTCCATTATCTTGAATTGATTTAGTCACAATTTTACTCCATAGAGTAATAAATTCCTCTTCAAGACCCTCAACAGTCCTGGATTTTTCATCAATTCTGGAGGGCAGGTCATTGATGACCTTTGACTACTCTTCAATTCTCTGCTTCAAATCCACTACATCATCATTGATTTCAATTATTTTAGACTTTACCTTCAAAAAAATTTCCATTCGTTCAAATTTAGCTTCAACTTGATCAACATATTCAGTTCATTCTTCTACAATTGATTTCCACTTATTTCAACTCTTACATTTAATCTTAACCTTACTAATGACATCATTAAGTTGCATCTCGGGATCTACACAAGTTCTCAGTTTTTCGTCTCCACTAGTATCTTCTGACTTTTCAACAGTGGCAATCATTGATGCATGGTTCCCATTTTTGAATTCTGGTTCTTCTTCATCACAGAATTCATTATCATCTTCTTCCTCTTCACAGACAAAACACTTCCTTTGCATTTTCTTTCCCGATTTGAAGTCTCCCTTTTTGAAGAACATTATCTGAGGCTTCTAGAAGCTTTCATCTTCACTATATTCATCATTTATCTTTCTTAAGCACTGAGAGGCAATGTGACCAACTTTTCCACAATGAAAACAAGCGATAGGTAACATGCCATTGAATTTCCATTTACCCTTCTGGAACTTCATTGCAATGAGATAAAGAATTTATTTTTCTTCTTCATATTCACCAATACTATCATTTGAGAGATTCTGTTTATACATGG
Organism: Viscum album; assembly: GCA_963277665.1. NCBI lineage: Eukaryota > Viridiplantae > Streptophyta > Magnoliopsida > Santalales > Viscaceae > Viscum > Viscum album. Next base: position 783,687,296 of record OY728153.1, read on the forward strand.
CCTTGAATTCCATTTCCTTGCTCACACGAGTTATAGAATCTTCTGGTTTGACTCTCATTTCATATTCTACCAACCTGCTAAGTAGATCATCCAGAGAATGTTTTGAAAGATATCTTTCCTCAAGGGCTGGCACCTTTTCATTGTACATAGGTGAAATTCTTCTTAATATTTTCTTTACAATATCGAATTCATTGATTTCTTTACCTAGACCCCGAATTGCTCCAACCACTTCAGTAATTCGATTGAATAAAGAGTCTGCATTCTCGTCGGGATGCATCTTCAGATCACCAAACCGATTGTGCAACACTTTTAGTTTCGCCTCCTTCACTTTGATATCTCCTTCAAAAGTATTCTCAAGTTTATCCCACATGGATTTTGCTGAGGTTCAATTCATCACCTTTAGGTAGATGGGATCAGAAAGGGAGACACTAAGTACATTTTGTGCTTTAGCATCTGCATCATGAATTTTCCTATCTGTTCCAGTCATATCCAGGCCTGTTGGGTCAGTGACTATTATTCCTTGCACAGTAGAAAAGAGAACTTCCATTCGAAGAGATCATAGATGAAATCTCATTTTGTTCTTCAGATCTGGAAATTACTTCCATTGAAGTGAGGGACTCCCCTGACATTGACTGCATTCTCCATAACGATAAAGGATAGATTCAACACTAGCAACATGGACTCTGATACCACTTGAAGGACCCCGAGACACCCTGAGAGGGGAGGAGTTAATGAGGGGGACAAATTTTTATTTTAATGTGATGGTTCTTGTTCCCACATTGTTAGGAAATTTTTGAACCTGTAAGATGAATATGATCAGAAAGAAAATATTCACATGCACAGAGAAGACACATCAGTTTTTACTTGGTTCACCACTAAGGGATACGTCCAAGGATCATACGCCGAAAAGTTTTCGGTCGTAACTAATTCCACTAGTCTTCACTAGATGTGGATTAAAAAGGATCGAGCACGGTCACTCTGTCCTAGGCTCACTGCCTTTACAATGGTTCATGGATAGCTCACTGCTTCCCTTGGGCCACTCCCGTTGACTCCCCATGGCTCACTGCCCTTAAGTGAAGTCCCACTCAGTTAATAGACGTGAAAGTCTCTTCATAATTGCATTAGAATGCATCCTATGTCTTATGTAGATGCTCTGTTGAAGTCCAAATCTTACCAGAATACTAATCTCACTTTTCAATGACGGTATTGGGCGATCATCCAGCTTTCGTGCAACTTCAGAAGGACATATGAACTTTAACATCCCTGGCGCCCTTATCGAAGCCCGACCGGCAAGTTTCAATCCTGGCGCACGAGTCACTTGTGCAGTACAAATTCGGTGCACAAGTGATACAAAAACTACTTGTGTGACACTACCTCCTTCAACTCCAAAATTGGGAGATGTTGCGCCTTTAAATCCCTAACTGCCTTGGTTGCGCAGCCAACAATCGGCGTGCAACCTCAACTTGCGCGACCCAACAACCACTTGTGTGTCCCAACAACCAGTTGCACGATGAGAGCTCGAAAAATATATAAGTCCTAAACATCATTGCAATTGATGTGGGGGTTCTCTATTTATATGAAAACTAGACCCTCTACGCGGTGGCGCGCAAGTCTTCCCTCGGCGTGCAGGTTCTGGCACGCAGCTCATCCTCCTTAGCCTCTGTCGTGCTACTCACTTGCGTGACCTACAAAAATACTTGAGTGACCTTCTTTCCTTTACCATAATTTGATTTTATGATATTGAAAAACAAAAGGCACTCAAGTTTCCAATCCTCCTAGGAATCAGCGCCCAAGTCTCTTCACGGCGCACAGGTCACTTGTGCGACCAGACCAAAACATGCGCGACCTGTATCCCTTTGCCATTTTCCCTTGTTCTGATCTTGAAAAACATATGGCGCGCAAGTTTCATCTTCATCCAGTACATGGAACACAAGTCTCTTTTCCAAAAACACTTTTTTCATTTGTCGATTTTCAGGCCCATAAATTTGGCAAACACTGGGAAACGGCGCCACCTTCAGTACTGTTGTCTACTTGAACTATATGATCTCTTTGCAGGTACACATTCTGAACTTCCACTACTGATTGACAACAAACACAAACCATAATCCAGATCATGCATAGATGACCATGGTTCCAACACCTAGGGTTCTGGCTCACCCCTGAACATGAGTAGTTGATTACTTTAGAAATCCTGACATACACTTAGCCTCCACGTATCCTCAATAAGTAGTTCTAGAAGTAAATGCTCTTCTATAGTTGGTGGTAACACTAGTAATCAACACATTTTTTCTATCTTCTGTACATGGTGTATCTCTTGTATAGGCCTCTATACCAATTCATCATTGCTAAGAACATCCACCTCATGATTACACATCAGAATCTTGGTTGGTTGTATGTGTGGAGGCATCGTGAAATCGATCGAGATGTACACCATTTAATAGTGTATACCCGATGATTGGACACAAGAATGACACAAGAACGCAATAAAAACCTATTCAATGCATGTTCCATTTATTATCACTATAAAGAGTATATTGATGAACCATTTAAAAAAATAAGAATTCATATTACCAGTGTATGGGTATGTCAATTTATGTACCTAAACTGGAGTCCATAGTCTTAAAACCAAAGATGAAACACATAACACTATTTCCCCAAACCAATAACACATACACATTGATCGTTAGGTAGAACTGAACCCCTCTAATTTCCATCTGTCATCACCCATCCCAGATGAGATAATGATTTGAATACCCCATGCTCGCCTATGACAGTCTGGGTTCTAGAGACTAGTGAAGAAAAGGAATATCCATCAAATGGGATACATATTCTTATGTACCTACACACACATCTTGAATACTAAAATACCAAAAATGTAAAACACAAAGTACAAAACACATTCATACAATAAGATAAAATTTATAGAGTATGACAGTAGGAAAACATGAAATTAAATAGCGTCAGAATAGAGGACCACCAAATGAAATTGTCTTCCAATGTAAATACACTTGATCTTGAAGCTCGTCTACAATATATCTTAAATGAAGGGTAGGTGTCAGAAAAATGTCTGAAGTCATAGAAGAAAAACTCATCTTCCTGCTATATCAATGACCCAAGAAGTCGTGATCCAACTATAAATTTTTCTAGGTGTCGATCTTTTGCAGAATTCATGACATGTGATGGAAAAGCCCTTGTAGGGGTGTGTAAAATAATACTCAATAGGACTCCCCAAAAAATAATGTAAATACAACATTGAAATACTATAAATACACCAGATATGAAACAAATGTAGTACCCCACAAAGGAGAAAAAAATACGCCATGAAAGAAATACAGAAAGTACAAAATATAGCAAACACACAAACTGAAAAAATTTAAAACCAGAAAGTACAGTCATCTAAAGCATGTTTAAGTCTGACGCACAAAAATAATGAATTTAAGTGGTATTCCACAGATCTCCCAACTTCCAATATAAATGTAGTATTAATTATATATGGAGTGGTAATTGATCTTGAAACATATATAGATAATGACTCATAGATGGCACACAAATCATTTATATTGCATAAATCTTCAATGGAATAGGGAGCATCGATGGGTCATATATCCCCCAAGTCACGATGTCCCCAAATTACGATCAACAACAAGATTCCTATCATTATAAACCGGTACAATGAGTTCCTAATCCTCATGAAATTAATTAAAATTTCAAATACCAAAAAAACATATAGATAATATCCAAAGGCCCATATCTTCACATTTTCCCAAATTAAAAAAACAAATCATCAACCTAATAAAATTTTTCATGATGTGGTTGTTGTTCTAAAATGAAATACCCTACACCAGTTTGTATCCGAACCTATAGAAAATACCCAAACCGATGCATCATCTGACCCTTATTGGCTAGACCAAATCCATACCATTCCAGATTCTCCGATCCGACCAGCAAAAACATGGTCTGGCCTTCTTTCAATTCACGGAAGGCCTCGGCCACATGCCTCACTACTTGACGTGGCACCCCTCACCATGTTCCATGGTCAGTGGTGAGGCATTTTGATAGGGCTTCTTCCCACCTCCAAGGGTCCAACATGACCCACCACATTCCTCTAAAGTGGAACCATTCCATGTCATCCTAACAAAAACCCATGGTCATTGCTCGAGGAATCTACTTGACCAGCTCACATGTAGTCCCTACTACATCGTGTAGCTCCACACCCATCGAAAACACTGTCGGCAGCCCCATCCTGCCATGCTCCACCTATTCAGTCTCCTACTAGGATTGTCCCGCACCAGGCTGATATGACCTCATCCACCGTCATGCCTACTAGTATCCCATTGCAGCCTCTCCCTTCCCCATGACTGATCATTCCGGCCTTGTCATGCCCCCAATACCAGTCACACCATAGATGGTCTTCCTTGTTTCATCATATGAAACAACATTTCCTAAACTATTATAACCTCCCATTTCACCTTATATATTCTATCACATGGCCAATCATTCGATCTCAGATAGTTGTTTCATTAATCTGGGGAAAAAGGATGATGCCACAAAAATGAATGATCCACAAATCAACCCGTTCGTTGGATGGTTCTTATTCATTGTTTGAATCTAATCGGGGTAATGAAATCACTACGAGAATAAACATCTTACCTCATGGTTGGATTAATAGTAGATTCACAATGGATGTCTATGTAATTTTGGATCCCTTATCTACCATCATTGATTTTTTTCAGGGATGTTTTTGTATCCATGCCTGAGTGGAATTTTCATGGTTAGAGTGATAACCCTGAATTCATAAAAGCATGCTTTAATTAAATGAAACCAATGAAAGATAAAAAAAATATATATTTATATATATATTATGAAATTATATTAATAATATTTATGTCCAATTACTAACATTCATAGTTGACCTACACCGGTCGATAATAGGCCCAGCCTAAGGTCTAGCTACTTCACTAAACACAATGTTGGCCTTAGATTTTTGACCCAGACACCTGCTTAAGGGTTATCCCATTTTAAAGAAAAACACCCCATATATATTATTTTTTAAAAAAAATTGGTGTTGAAGCCTCAATTTATTTTTTATACCAAAGAACTCTTAAAACAGGGTAGAGGGTGACCCATTACATAGCACAAAGGCCCATGGCCAAGTGGCCTGAATACATGGCTTGAATGCCCATTTTTGGCCCAAAGGACCCCTCCAATGAAAAATACTGCTACAATACCTACGCTACTACAGTACCACTGCTTCTATAGTACTGCTACAGTGCACTACTACAGTACATCGGTAATTCACCCCTACCCGGATTTGATCATGGGTCTTTTGAATTCCAAGCAAGAGGCAGTACCACTACGGTACATGCTCGTTGGGACACCACATATATATTATTGAAAACATATCATATTATATAAAATTTTTCGAGGCACCACAGTCCTTGGAATGTCATGCTGTCTCCATTCTTAGTCTCATAAAATTACCAATTAATTTATAAAAATAAAACTAGATTAAATATTTGTTCTTAAAAGACTATTTTAAAAGAAATTTCATGTAATTTATCAATAAAAAAACATTTTCATGTTACCTTATCATGTTATTCCTCTTTTAAAGGATTCATTAATTTTGTGATATTCCATGTCTCGTGTTGGACATTATTTTTTACATATTCTACAAAAATACATTATTCAAAAATGATAAAAAAATATTTAGATGCATTTTCAGAAATTTCATTTTCCATATGCATTAATAATGGTAATTTAAGGATCCTATATTACAATATTATTTATATTCAATAACATATATGGTTACATATTAAATTATTACGATATGTATCCCTTAATCATGTCAAATTCTATAAATATAATATATAACAATATGATATATTTTTTTCCTTTCTGAATAAATTAGCTCAATAATTACATATTTTTAAATTTTTTGTGTTTTGATGATGATTATATCATGTCATATGAATTGAAAAAAAATTGGAGAAAAGTTATGGACAATTGATTTAAATTATTTCAAAAAACGGTGCTTATATAGATAATATTAATGGAAAAAATCGCATTCTTTTGTTTTTTTACAGTTTTTGTAATTTTTTCCAAAATAAATATATTAATTATTTATTTATGTTTTTCATAGCCTTTAAAATACTAATTAATTTTACTTTACTATTGATATTTGAATTATATTAAATTTTAAAATTAATAGTATTCGATTTTGATGTATTAAATCATGATGTTTTGATGCCTTATGATTATAAAAACAAATTTTGTTCCACCTTTTACATTTTCCATATCACTATTCCATTTTTCCATATAGGGTTGTAATGTTATTATAAAATAAATTATATAAATAATAAATAATTATTTCCCATTATCTATAGTTTTTCATTTTATTTCAAAATATTTTCAAATAATTTCTATATTTTGTTCATTTTTTTCATCATTCATTTCCGTTTTTATAAATAATTTCATCCTATTGAAAACTTCCATATTCCATTGGTTATTTCTGGAAACATATTCACCTTTAAATATGTCAAATAATTGAAGATATCATTCCAAATAAACATTCAATATGTTTGAGAATATAAATGTTCTATAATTTTTCATTTAAAATTTCATCCAAAAAGTATTTGATGTTTCCATGTATATATCCCAACTATAAATAATACAACTATTATAATATAATACTTTTCTTTAATCATTTTTATTAAAATGAATTCAAAATTTCATCTCTCATTGAAACAAAGAAATTGTTTTCTCCATGCTTTTTAATTTTTGTTCAATCAATTTGTAGTAGTACAATCATTTATTATTTAAAATTGTAATCATGTTACCTCAGTAGTATTAATTGTATGATTCATACAAAAAATAGTTAATTTATGATCAAAATGAATCTCATAATTTTCACAAAAAAGATTAATTTAATTTTTAGGAAGATAAATATGTTGAAAACATCATATAAAATTCAAAAATTACAAAATTGGAAATTACAAATTATATGGTAATCCATGTAATTGATAAATAATCTATAACTAAATTATTAATAAAAACCAATTTAAGGGATACATAATACAATTTCTATAATTACAATATAAAAAATCCAAAAATTGATATTAACACCTATCATAATGATTCTTAACTCTTCACACATGTCCCAATGTTGTAGGAATATCTTTAACTGGAACATCAGTATAAAAGCCCCTCATAATATAAATAATTAAAAACCCATTAGAATATGCGGTATTCTAAAAAAGAACATCATTAACAGTTTTTTTAATAAGAAATATATTTATTCAAGGCCCTTATATATCAATAAAATTATAAAAATTTAAAATAAATTATAAATATCGAGTTTATTTATATATTTTAATAATAAATTTAATATATATAAATTATTATAACTATATATCAATAGAAATGTCAATGGTATTTATGATTAATTATAAGGACTACAAATGATTTATTATCATCATTTGATTTTTTATTGAAATCATATTGGTCAAATATTAAAAAGTTAATTAGATTGAACATAGAAAAAATATTTAGTTGTAGGTTCAATAAATTTTCATAATAAAACTAAAAAATTATTGTTTTTCTAAAAATTGACAAGAAGGGTATATTTATTGGTAAAATCATTATATTTTATAATATATACTTCTTATTAGATAGTGTTTATGATAAGAAAAAGAAAACATATAATGAAATATAAAATTAAAACAAACTAAAATATATTTTATATTTTTAAAAAATTCAATATAATATATTTCATTAAATTTAAACAATACTAATTTTTATTATGTTTCATGAAAATAAATTTTTATAGATATCTACTAATACATGAATGGAAAGGTTTTACCGATTAGAAATATATTATTAATATTAATATTTGATATTATAGTTATCACGTAGCTAATAAATCAGAGGTTATTAATTTGATTAAATAAAATATAAAAATATATTGTTTACTAATATATAAAATTAATTAATTGGTTACCAATTTATTAGAAATGAATCTAAAATCCTTTTCAATATAAAGAAAAAGTTTTTATAAATAACTATTATTATCCCCAAATGTGATTTTATTAATAAATTAAACTTAATAATATTAATAAATAGAAATAATAAAATTTATATATTATATATTTAATAATATATTTATTTTTACATTCCTACATTATTTTATATATTCATAAAATAAGAATAAATAAATTTCTCCCAGAAAATATGTATTTATTTAAAATAAATATTTTCTACTATTTAATGGACCTCTTATATTAAAACATAATTTTTAAATGTTAATAATTTATAGTATAAAAAATTAATAACATTTTCTATTGTGTAATTTAAAAATTAACTTACGGTTAATTTATTTTATTTTTATGAGTGGCATAATTTTTGGATGAATAAAGGAAAATAATAAATTGTAATTGAAAACTGAGTTTCCATCTATATATGTTTATAAGATAACATTTATTATCAATTATTTGTAAAGTAATAATAGATCCCTAGAAAAATTATTTTCGTATTTTAGTTAATATTCAACATTTTCAAATTGAGTTTTGATAAAAACACTTCGTAATCATTTGAACATTTCACATTAAAAAATCTCACTTTCTTATGACATCTATATGATGATTATTATATTTATTTTTTCCAATAGTATGGATTTAAATTCTAAAATTTAATTCTTTTTTTTGAATAAGAATAATTTCTAATTTCTAATAATTTCTACTTAATTATTTACCCTAACAATTACTTAAAACAATAAAAAATAATTACCTCGACTAATAGAAAAATGAGTTTTCCAAGGAACTAAATGGTATAATTATGGTCCCAAGTGAACTTCCCATTTTTCCAAAACAAATTTTATGGAAATATATAAACTCTGATAAACATATTATATTATTTAATTATTTTTCGAGAAACTTTTCAATAAGGGAGACTAATTTAATGATTTTTGTAAATAAAAATGAAAAAAGATAGATTTTTTATTTTTGATATATATAATACAATGAGATATATATTAAAACTATTTTGTATAGGTTATAAAAATAAATTACAATATTATTTAATTTTTTTAAAAAATAACTAATATTTAATTTTTAGATAAGAATTATGTACATAAAATTCAAAAAAAAGTAACATTGTAAGTATTTAGTTCATAATTCACTAAAAATGAAAAAAAATATATAAAAAGAAATATAAATATTTTGGATAATTTTAAGCTATAAAATTTATTATTAGAATATATCATCATACTTAGATTTGAAAACAATATACTTTAATTACATAATTTTATTGGTATTTTTAAATTCAAATTAAATTAATAATGCAAATATTAACATTAATTTCATTTTAATATAATTAATATTGTATATATTGATTTAACATTCAAAAAAAATATTCTTCCAATTAACTATAAAATGACAATAAATATAATATACGGTTTATTAATGGATCAGTTTATATTTATAATGACCATATTGACCCCTAAATAGTAAATACACTTTTAGTATGTTTTTAATTACAGTAGTGTTTATGTACAATACAAGAACCTCCTTTAAAATTAATTTTTGTCACATGAGGAATTTTTATTTAACAAATTATAATTTATAATTTGGAATAATTGGTCCAATATTATATAATAATCATTAAAATAATTTATTTTTAAAGGTATAATTACATTTGTTAAAAAACTAGTTAACATAATAAAAACCCATAATATTAAAATATGGAAGCTTTAGAGTTAATCTAAAACTGTAATGAACATGCGTTATATTTTGTGGAAGAGGTTTTTATCAAAAAACATGATCCATAAATAGAATTAATTATTAATCTTGGGGTCACATTTGGTATGATTTAACTCCTAATAGTGAATACATATTTGTATTTACATGATTACCACACCTCCTAAACTGTAAATATGTAATCACTCCCTATGACTTCTTCACACCTATCATGATTTTTTTAAACTCTCATATTCAAAAAGGACACCTAAAAATACATATATTCAACCAAGAATAATTATTTTAATATTATGTAAAACCTTTTCCGTATTTAGTGTAAACATAAAGGAAATGTACTCAGAAATCATATTATCGTTGAAAATGTGTATTTAATTAATTTCTTTCTCTACCACCCTATATTATTATTATATTTTTATTATATAATAACCTATTAATATTAAATATAATTATATATTTTTATACAAATGTTACAACCTAAAACATGTCACACTTCTATCAAATTCGTTGTGAAATAATCGTTTGTGTGTACTGGGGTCTACAACATTATGAACTGATGTCATTAAATTTTTAATTACTACATTTCATGGTTGGGAGTAACTGTGAAATTACGATATACATATATATATATATATATATGATATTTATGAATAATGGAGAGTTTGGTATGTTTATTAAAAATTCAGTGTTTTTTAGATTAATCTAATTAGAATATGGGTTCATAGTTTGTTCATATTGTTTTAAAAAATGTATTCCAACCATGATATGATCTTTTTCTATAGAGGGTACAAAATTTTTTGGTCATAATGTATGATAAAACAAGTTCCAACTATGAAAACCCCCAATAGTTCCTTTTTTTAAAATACTAGAATTATTATATGGCTTTGGGTTCCTAGTTTTGAAAACTGATGTTCCATTATTGGCCCTATATTTTTCCCGTCACTGTTATAACAAATATTGTGTCCTACTATTCATGGTTTCTATTCACCGTGAAACAAAAAAAATTTTCCACAACATGGTACTCCAAGCGTCATAATATCCCATGTAACCACCAAACACAACCAAGACCTCAATATGACTATGTATTAAGTCAAAATAAATTAATTTAAATTAATTATAATAGTTCATTTCCAAGAATAAAAATTATTTTTTATAATATTCTCCCATTAATGAACTCATTCATGAGTTAACATTATAGTGGTGGAAGAACACTGTCTAAAAAAATTTTACCCACTGGGAAATAACATTTCCCTCCCCTACCAGAACTCATCCTATACCTAACTGTGATGCAATTACACCAATACTATAAGGCTATTTCATCATAATTAAAAATGTATTCTCAAGTCAATGATTTATGTTGTATAATCCTTGAATTAGTCATCCAAATCTAACTAAAATTTGTCTGGATAAAATTATGAGCTAATTCAGTATGATATTAATGATGTTGTTAATCATTAAATACATCATGCATGGAATTGTAACACTAGGTTAACAATATTTGATAGGCTACTGAACATACTCTATCCATCATATGAAAAATGCCAAAAAAATCAACAGGATATGTTCCTTTGCTTCTGAATCCATTTATGCCCATATATGGGAGATAGTCACAAGAAAAACCAATATCTGACTATAAACTCTATAGGATTTTTCTGGTTATCCGAATAATATTTATGTATATACTATGAAGTATACATACACATCCCCCTCATATTAACTTTCAATTATTTCATTTGAATAAGATGAGGAACTAGTAGCATTGCCTCTATAGACTCTAACAATCAGAGAGGTGAATGACACAACCTACCTTACAATGCCTAAAAGTGAACCATCTGAACTATAACATGTAAGATATTATTTTATTAATTTTTTACGATAAGTATATTGTTCTCCAAATAACTACCAAAAACATGGATACATTCTTTGATAATTATTCTCAATAGTTTCTACTAGCCATCAGTCTAACTATGAACTGATCTTCTCAAGAGAATAAGAATACCCATAACAATCGATAATCCGTTCAATATTCTCAATAAAAAATGAAGATAAATTATTCAAATGATTTTAGGAATGAACCCATTTAGTCATTTGATATCATAGAAATATATTATTCCATGTTCATCCAATGATAACATATCCCAAAATGAATGAAGGTTGGATAATTTTCCAATCAATCCATGAATAACAAAGTAGGGTCACTAACTCAATTTTGTATTTACAATGTCAGCAAGATATATGATATCATATTTTTATAATGAAAATTGGATAACTATTTTAAATATATTTTATTTCATTCAACCAATAATCATATTGAAATTGTTTATAATAAATAAGGTCGAGTGTCTCAAAAAAATATAATATAAATAAACATCCAACAAATATTTAATCATTATTAAATAGTGATGGAAAATATTGAGGAAGAATGAATTTTTTTGGTGATTATAATAATCTCTAATTTACATCGTCAACATCTAAAAAGACCCAGTTGATATGGTACATATTTGAAGAATATATATAATTTTTTATGGAAAATAATATGTTTATATAATGCATTTAAACAAATTTTAATTAGAAATGTTATATTTAATATTAATACAATAGGATATGAAATGTTATATAGATTTTTATATATGTATATCCGTAAATATTCCACAACCAATTGATTTTGGTTATGTTGATTCAAAATTCAAATAATAATTTTGTATTCATCCAAATCTACTATGTAGCTTCTTATGATTTAAAACATATTCAGTTTATATAAAGTAGAAATTAACTAGTATTTATTTTATGGATATTTATAGAACATGTCACTCTCAAATTAAAAAAAAATTGATCAACCATATTGTTATTCCATATCATCCACTCCACTTTCAAAATCATTAATGTTTGAAATCCTAAAATCTAGTTCAACTTTAATCTTATTTGAGAATATGTAATTTTTTATACTAAAAATGATCATGGGATGTATCGTGTCTTTAATAAGATGCTGTTTTAGTGAATATATTGTAACATTGAACAAATTTTAACACTATATATATTTTCTCTACTTGATGAAGAAATCTATATGAAATTCTAAATTTATCATTTGAATAACCATTTATTCATAGTTTTCTCTTCATCAACATCACTATAATTTTTTACGATATGAACTATTTTTGAAATTCACCGTGATTCTAAAATAACATTAATATGTAATTCATCATGGATGTTTTTTTTGAATGAAAATATGACTAGTTGTTTTATTTATCAATAATCTAAAAAAATAATTTCATTTTACCAAAAACTATTATCTCAAAAAAGTTCAACGAAGTAAAATAAATATACAATCAGCATCACTTCCTTGTGTAAAATGATAATATCATCAATATAAATTATGACAAAAAGGATGTGGTATTTTTATTTTTATGACATAAATTCCTATATATAAATATACATACCATTTTATAGATTATGCACTAATTATGAATCTATCCATTAAAAACAACAATGAGTTATGTGATAATATCAGTTCAAAATAGCATTTTTTATATTAGACACCATCATACCTCTAGAGACCAATATAAAAAATCAGGATGATCTATGGATGCATTTTTATCAAAATCAATATTTAGAAAATATATTTTTTTCAGTATTAATATCATTCTATAATATATGGTTATAAATATTTATTAAAATTTTACTATTTTAATGAATACGTTCATGATCAGTACATATCATCTAAGGAATTTCTTTCAATCTACATATACCCATTAGATACTTGTTATTCATTAATTTGAATAAAATATAATTTTTCATCTAATTTATCTCGTCAAGTCGATTTTTCGTAATGATTGTATACACAAATGGTCATTAGAAAAGCTATCATTATGGATGAATTAAATTATATTTCAATATCTATTCAAAAGAAGTATCAAATTCTATATTTCATAGTATTTTATACCTTTTTGGTGTTCAACACATGATTGCAAATAGTTGATAATAGTTTATATGATTATTCTCGTGGTATAAACTATTTTTTATCTAAAATAATGATTTAAAAAACCCCAGAAATCCTTATATTTAAAATTATTCCATTGGACATTAGATCATCATTATAATATTCACTAACTAAAAGGTATCTAAATATTTATTTTGACTCTGTGTATTTTTATAAGATAAATCAAAATGTTAAATGTATAAAAAATCCACTTCATCATCAATAATTATTGTATTCTTATGTTATCTTGATTCTATAAAACCTGATCATTTTTACAATATATATTTTCATAGAAATATTTTTGTAGTATATATATTTTAATTTTTTCGATGTGATGAATATAAATCATTCTTATTTGACATTCTCATCATATATTCCAGAAGTAAATTTTTTTGTCTTTATAAACCATGGGATCCAAAACAACATTAATTTTTATATTTATAATTTAATAAAAAAAGAAAATTTAATAAGATTTTAAATCATATTTTTCATCTATAGAAATCTATTTATGAAAATATTATTAGTGTTTATTTTCTATATAAGAAAGTAATGTTAGGTTTCATAAATGTGAAACATTATTCTAAAAATGTCTACAAGAATTCTATAATTCCATTCATCAACAAAATAAATGATAATACATTATAAAAAATTTATACTTCTTAATTATATGAGTATGAATATAATCACCTAACACTTTGTGGGTATACTCAATATAAATATCATACAATTATATACTTAAGGGAAAATATATTTGTTTTACTATATTTATTTCTAAAATACCTGATCAATTCAATGTATTGAGATTTTTTGAGACATGTAAATCATGATTGTAATTATTTTGAATTAATTTATGAAATTAATTAAGTAACATTATAAAATGTTTTAAGTCATGTTTATTGGTATAAATAATTAGGGTGGATTGGGTGACATTTTCTGTTCATTTGAATATGAACCCTATTTTTATTTATGTTCTTTTTTTATATAGTTTTTTACAATCTTGAATGTTTATTGTATCCAAAAAATGTTATTTTAATAAATTAATTAAAGTTAGATATATAAAATAGGCCACAATGTACACTAATTATATAACACAATATATATTAATCATGCATGATAAATTTTAAATCCATCATAGATTCATCAGTTTAAAATAGAATACCTATTATTAAAACCACTTTTTTAGGAATTCTATATCATTCAAACTATTTCCGAAAGCAACATTTTTTTATTATGATAATATTCTCACTGATCTATAACTTTGTGAAAAACAAAATCTATATTTTTTATAATATCAATAGACTATAAATTTTAATGAGATGTATGGTTTTACCTATTATAGAATCTATCCAAATCCGTTAATATTTAGTGATATTTCATTCATGAAGGTTACAACTCCTTGATCATATCATCTAATATTTTACATGTTTTACATACATTGTTTTCTTTGAAGAATTTTCATTTAAAATTACACATGACATGTATTATATGAACAATTTAAATAAATATTATGCCACATTTTTATATTTATTTTTCAGTAATATTTTTTTCAAAAAAATTGGACATATTTTAAAAAAAATTCATTGATAAATGAAATACATATCATTGATCCAATAAATGTTCTTATTGATCACATCATTGACACACCTCCTGTATAATAAAAAAATTATTCATGATTTAATATTTAATCTAATATTATTGAACCATTTGTTACAATATTATATTTTGTTTTTATCCAATTAATTTATGCTCTCTTTGTAGTCCTTGAAATGATATATTACTTATAAAATATTATACACTATGAAAACATAATAACAAACATTTGAAATAAAAATGAATCCAAAATATTGACTGAATTACTAGTCTTGTATAATTTTTTTTACTATTCTATCCTTCATATTGAAGAGGGATATTAGAAACAAATCCTTTTCTGATATTGATATAATTATTTCAATGATATGAATTAGAAATTTCCATGAATTTCCCATATTAATAATGAATAATATAATAATATATCATTATTATTTTTTGATGATAATAATTGATATTTGATTATATATTCTTATGTAAGAATGGTTTTTTTTTAATTCAATAATCTATAGAATTGGGATTTTCATATATTATATCATGTATAAAAACAATATATGATATGTTATCATTGAAAATACCATTTTATCAAAACTCCCCAGGAATCGACATAATCGACTAACTTATTAATCATATTTAAATAATTTTAATATTTATTATTTAAATTATATTATATTAAAGGATCATGGTTTATTTGAATTATAAAATGATTTTAACATTTTTTTTCATTTTCATGATTCAATATTATAATAAAATTTTAAATGATCTAATTCTGAAATTTTATAGAAAGTGCTTTTCTATATTATTATTTCGATATATATTTTCATCTCTCTACCTTTAATTAGATTTCTAAAAAATACATATATACATCCACATTTTGTATGCATTGGTAATTTTAATTTCATTATGTACCATAATCAGTATTGTTTTTTGTTTAATACTGTAATTATTTATATTTTCTTTATTATTATATATGAATTGTAAGATAAGCTTCACTATGTAATTTCTCATTACCACAACTTTATTAAATCTTCAAAGACACCACCCTTAACTGAAATAAAGCTCCTTTTAAATAACATGTGTTAAATTTATTCCTTTTTCATTCTATAATTTTCTTTATTGGGTCCCTATTATTTGTGACATTCCAAACTACTACAAAACCTTTACATTCACTCTTATTGTATTAATAAAAATATGATGAAAAAATTATCACACAAATTTTAAAAAATTTGAATATAATTACTTTTATATTTACTGTTCTAGTGAAAAATTATTCTTAATATAATTAATCCATTTTTTTAGAATCATTTAGAATTTTACATTTGTCTTAGTTAACCATTTCTATTTTTCAATTATTTCTTTAATGTAATTGAATATAATTTTATTCATCTTAATGATATTTTTGTCATGTGGTAGTCACATAGATTGTTAAATAAAATCTAAGTGTATCATGATGTCCACTAATGGTAGATTCATAATGATCACAATATTAATTAACTTATATTTTTAGAATAAATTATAACATTTACATTCCTCGTGAAATACATGTAAATACAAAAGATATCAATATTTTCACATAATAATATTATAAAACATAATATCAAAATGAATATACTAAATTAATTGGAATAAATTTTTCTTGTTCTTATAATATTATATGTTCAAACTGTTTCCACTAATTGTTAATATAAATTTGTTACAATTCAAAGAATTCAATTATTTTATTTCCGACTATAACAACATTTAAAGGTGAAAAAATTTAAATATAATTACTAAAACATTATTATTTTTTAAATGAGAAAATTAAAATAATTTCTCGGCATTACTTATCAAAATTTACATTGGGTGATTTTTTGATATTTTTCTAACAATATTAATATTATGATGAATAGTGAATAATTTAAAAATTTTAGTCCAAAAGTAAATTTCCTTGTAAATTTTTTATATAAAGATGTTATATTTTTAAATAGGTGAAATGTATAATTATATTAATATTATATAATTTTAAAAAATTGTGTTATTGGAATACATTTTAGATATAATTTTCATATAATCCCTCAATAATAATTCTTACATATTAACTTTAAAACATAACTTTTTCGTCTGATCAATGAGATTAATTTTAAACAAATTCTAGCAACATATGTTACTTGGATTTGTAAAAACAGATTACCTATTTTTAATAATAGTAATTTATAATTAAAAATATTAAAAATAGTTTTTAAATAGAAATATTAGTTAAATTAAATAAAATTCATTACAGTGATTAAGGTACGTATGTGGTTACTTTATGGATAAACATTAAGAATGAAATTCTAAATAACCTATAAATTTGCGTAAACCCTAATTTCATATAATATATTTATCTATATAATCTCTTTAATCATATTTGGATAATTATTGGAATCACATGATGTAAGGGAGACCTCTCAATAATGTTTTACTTTTTATATATAGGAGAATTTATGTCCACCTCCACTATAAAATAGAACTCACACTTCATGTTACTTCACTATTATAACTCCCCATTGGATCATCCTAACCCATCCAAAATAATCTCCCATAATCCCTTTATTCACTCTAGAGTCCTCACATTGGTAAAAAATTGGACCAATAATCTATTTTATGAATACAAAAAGGAGTTTCCAAAAATAGAGGTAACATTTTTCAATGTTCATTTATGATTTCATTCCTTATCCACCTATTAATTTATTATTATTACATTCTTATATAATAAAATCAATATCCTATATATAAATAAATATTTTTCTGTTATGTTTTATAACTTCACCTTTACACACATCCGTCAAATATGTAATAAAATTACAATTGGTCTAATGTGATCTTCTACTAAGTAAAACAATGTTCTCTGTTTTTCCGTTACATGCTATCATGGATGGTAATTCTGAGAGAAAATTTTTTTATAATACATATACATATATTTAATTTTTATATTGTACTATTAATATAATAAATAATATATAAACATACATTAATTCTTTTCATTTTTTGTAAATACAGAAAATCTGTTTTGGGTGTGTAGACTACAACTCCCTCAATGTGATGCGATACATTTATAAGTTACATGGAATGTCGTATGGATGATATTATGTACAAATATGTGAAATCAGTAAAATTTATATTACAATCATGAAATAATTTTCTTTATATAATTTTAATATATCATTTTCATTTTTAACATGTCACATACATAAAAAGTAAAAAGGTTATTCGTGGATGTGTGTACTGCAAGCTTCTCAACCCAATGTGATTCTATTTACATTGCATGAATTATATATATAATAATATTTTATTTAATAATATTTTATTAATTGTATATCATTTATTAGGGAGATATAGATGTAATATACCTTCTTCCCTGAAGTGCACTGTGTTGCATTTGTTGTCAACGAGGCATGAAGTTGTCCTGGAATGAATGGAAGTCAGGAATGTCAAGATGTGAATGCCAAAGGTTGTGATGGTGTTGGTGGTGAAGGAGAATGGCCATGGTACTAAGATGCATGTCACTTAGGGAGATTCACTAAGTGGCATAGGAGATGTGGTTGAAATATTCTCCATGAAAATCTGACGATTGTTGAGCTGTTCATTAAGTTCAAAGAACTTGTATCCTGATGATACAATGTCACTACATAGTTAGAAGACCATGCATTGTAGTGACAATGCATGAGGAGTTGAAGAAGATCCATCCACAACTACTAAGTGGATGATGTGCATTAACAAAGTCCATGTACTAACTCTTAGTGCATGTGAATGTGAAGAAGATCCAATTGATCTCTAATTGGATCATTGAAGGACCTTGAAGAATTATTTGATTCAGGAGCATCGGTTGATGGAGAACCTTCAAGAATTTCCCTCCTAAGTAATGAATATATGTTGAGGATAATGGAGGAATTTCAAATGAAGAAGAAGAAAGGAAGAAGGAAGGGGGAAGAAGAATGGCTTGGAGTGGCACTTGGCATGTTACACTTGGTCACTTTGTTTAACAAAGGACATAATGTTTTTGTTGCAAAAAATAGGCCACCAAGGAGGCCAGCCGAGGGTCATCACCCAAGGCACATGTGGGACTCAAGGTCACCACGCCCATGGGGAACCCTCAAGGCCAGGGCAGCAACCTTGAGGCAGGGGGCGCACCCAAGGACACCGCATAGGCGCCTGGGGAACGCCCGGAGGAGCGCAGAGGGGCCGTGTATAAGCCCCGAGGGCACGCGGTGGTGAAGCCCGCGCACCCGTGTGTGCATAGTGGGCGCTAGGAGCACGCCCGCAGAGGTGAGAGTGGGCGCAGAGCGCGCCCGCAGGGAGAACATGGTGTGGGGCGGCACCGTGGAGGTTGGAAGTTCAATTGCCGGGTTGAGGCAGCGCCAGGGTAATAAGCCGCGGAAAAATCCCGCGGCGTTTCGATGTGGGACGGCGAAAATTCATCAGGGATCTAATCGCGGTCGTTCGTTCCATCGCGCACCGATCTGGACCGCTTATCTCATCTAGCGCCGAGATGTTATAATCCTGGCCGTTGAGCATCATTAAACATCGACGGCCGAGACCTCGTCTTCATCATCGAGCTCGTCCAAGGCCTCCCCGAAGCCACCCGCTTGCCGCCGCTGAACCAGAGGCATCCCGACGACCTATTTCGAGTTCCCGGCCACCATTGCCAAAGCCAAAGGCTCCATTGAGCTCGTCTCTCCACACCGAACACGACCATGCAATAAAATAAGCATGCATGCAGGGTGATGAGGATTTCGAGTTCGGCCGAGGTAAAAGAGAATGCCGAGGCCACGTGGGGTTTATGCTTTGCATGTATCTACTTAAAGGAGGCCATGAAAACGTTCCGAAATGCATGCATGAGAAGAAGGCCGAAAAATAAGGAAAGAACCCGCGGTGGAAACTGAGGAGAAAAACGAGATTTTACAGAAACTTGAGATCCGGAAATCTCGGTGGTTTAAAGATATCCCACGCGGAAGTCTTGAGGATTCTCGGCCTATAAAAGGAGAGGCCGAGACCTCATTGGGTTTTGCTGATTCTTTGTTGAAGATCCGGAGAACCGTGAGTGCACCTTGTGCCTTGCGAAGCCGAAGCCCCACGCAACACCCTTGCGCGGCTGAAGTTCCGGAGCCACCCAAGGCTCTGAAGGAAGTCCCTGCCCGCGTACTCGCGTGGCAGAAGGAGCCCTCACTGCCCGCAAACTTGCGCGGCAGGAGGAGCATGAGTGGATGAGGTGCTTGACACCCTGCACGCCCGAAGGCTTGCACACCCGCGGCTTATGCCTTGCACTTGCGTGCCTTGTGGCTTGCGCGACCCACGGCCAGTGGAATTAGCGCGGCTATGAAGAGAAGGAGGGACGCACCCCTTGCGCGCCTCACTTGAGTTGGTGTTCGGGTTGAACACGCCTTGGCCGAGACATACAATTTGTGTGTGCATAAAGAAGAAGGCCCTACGGGTAGTAGGTGTGAAAATAAAGGAGAACCGAAGTGTGTGCACAAGTGCCAAGTGAAGAACCTACGGGTTGAGTGTGTGCAAAAGAGTTGAGGCCAAGTATACCACACCTTGTGTGTGTGAGATGTGAAGAAGGAAGGCCGAGGCCTTTGTGCCTTTGTGTGCAAAAAGAACAAGAAGAGGTCGTAGCCCTTGGAGGTTGTGCACACATGAAGATTAAAAGAGAAAAACAAAGTGAGTGTGCTAAGTGAAGGCCAAATACACACTCATTGTGTGTGTGTAAATCAAAGAACAAAGTTGTGTGTGCAAAACAGCAAAGTGAAGTGGCCAAACCTATGTGTGTGCTCTAAGTGGAGTGAACACACTTAGAAGAAGAAAAAGACTCACACAAAGTATAACACACATTTAAGTGTGTAAACACATTGAACAAAGTGTGAAGTTCAAGTGAGAAGGTGTGTGCTTAAAGTGACTACACCCCTTGAGGGTTTACTTCACCAAAAAGAGAAGAAGGGGAGTTCATGCTTACATGCATGCACGTGCACACGTGAACAGTACTAAATCAGTGGTGTGCATCTCAGGAGTCCAAGACTTGAAGATCTTGAAGAGTTCCCATGCACTCAGTGCATGAAGATGATTTGCTATGAGACTGGACCAGACTGAAGATAAAGAAATCAATTGTCTGAGTATTCAGTAATTGGAGAGAAGCCGGGTCATCCTTAGAAGAAGGTGATAAAGCCCAAGCAAGACGAGAAGACCTGATCAACTCAAGTGATCAGAGGTACCGAGCAAGGCCAGCAGCCTTTATCCCAGGCTGCTGAAGATACTTGAAGAGCTGAACAAGAAGAAGAGCTACTCGTGTGACTCGAGCAGCCAGGAGAAGACCCTGTGGGACTCAGGGAGAAGAAGTCTTCAGTGGGATTCTGGAGCAGGCCAGTGGGACTCTTGTAACACTGTGGGACGCAGTATAAAGACCCTCCTATGGGACTCAGGAGAGATACGATGGGAAGCTGTATCGACCATTGTAATTCTAACAAGTTATAATGGGAGAATCCATGCTGGGAGAGCATGGCAAGGATGAAGGCCTTTGGTGCCGAACCTTGTAAATCCTTGTGTCCTGTGCCTTTTCATTACTGCATTATCCGGAAAAGGTTGAGAGATACAAGAAGAGTGGATCGAGGCCTTAACAATCCATAGAGGTTTAATTGATTAAGAATCAATTAGTAAAATGTTTTAAAGGATCACTGATTCACCCCCTCCCCCTCTCAGTGATTCACACTGATCTGGGCACTTCAATTGGTATCAGAGCGAGGTTGCCTCTAAAAGATCCAAGGAAGTCTTTATGAAGTGCAGATTTGAGGAAATGAGTGACCAGCCTCAAATGGAGATATCTGCCAAGACTCAGAAAAATAGAAAGAAGAAACAGGCCAAGAAGATGAAGAAAGCATGTCCTAGCTGTGATGAAGTTGAAACAATGAATGATCTTCAGAGTGCACTCAAATATCTTCAGAAGACTGTCCCCATGGAAGTGGCAAAGTGTATAGCTACTGGCATCCATGATCTTCAAGAAGAAAAATCACAGTTAGAAGAAGAAGCCAATGCTATGGAAGATCAGCTGGCAAAAAGGGTTGGCATAACCAACACTCTCAGAAAGCTGGTGAATGCCAAGGATGAAACTGTTTCCCTTTGCAATGAAAGATATGAAGATACCTATGAAGAATTGCAAAGGAGCTCTTCTGAGAAAGAAATATTTTTGATAATGATCAAAGATGTTTTCCATGCACTGGAAAAGAGACACAAAGTTTCAATGGTTGTCAAAGATGCTCAACTTGAAGACAAAGAAAAAAGGGTAAAGGAGCTTGACAATTCATTTCTTGAATTGAAGACAGTGCATGATGACCAGATGAATCAGCTAAAAGAATGTTGGGAAGGAAAGCTAAGAGCTGTTCAGGATGAGAAGAACTCCCTTAACATGAAGTGCTTAGAACTAGAGGTGATATTGACAAATCTGCAATCACCCAAAGCTGAATCCTCCCAGTCAGCTGGTAGAAGAAATGTTTCCACTCAAGTGATCATTGAGAAGGATTATTCTAAAAGAAGGACATACTCTAGTGAAAGTGAAACATCTTCTAAGAAGAAGGTTCCATCCATCTGGATGAGGAAGGTGAAGAAGCAAAGCTCTCCTGAAGCAGCACAACAATTCAAGACAAGTACCCTACAATCAGAAGGAATCAAAAAGTCAAGATTTGTGGGTCAATGTTGGTGTTGTAACAAGTATGGGCATTGTGCAAAGGATTGTTGGTACAATCCACTGAATGCCAAAGCACAGAGGAAGCCCATGCCTAGGGGGAGCAAGCCAGAAGAAAAGAAGCTGCATCCACCGGTCCAGAGACATCTGTTTACTGCTAATAGATTTGGATTACTTGAAAATATCGGGGATGATTGAAAAAGTGGTCAAATAGATACATGTCAATCTCCAACTGTATCCAGAGCTCGAAAGAAGAAAAGATCATTGAACCTGGCTAAGAGAGATTCCTTGGGAAGCAAGAATAATGTAGAAGATGCTCCCAAGAAGAATTTGAAGAATGAAGAGAAGTCCTTGGAATTCAAATCCAAGAAGGGTGATGCATCCAGAAGGACCACCAAGAAATGCTTCTACTGTGGAAAGAAAGGACACATCATGGACCTTTGTAAAGAATCCATGAAACTAAATAGAAGCAGACTGAACTCCAAAAGACAATCAATTCAGATGAAGAAGGGATTGATTGAAAATAAGTTGCCTAAGAGAGGTAGCTTAACAGCATCCAAAGAACCATGTGGAACTTCCAGAACTAAGGCCACACTTCCAAATGATTTACTAGTCATATGGCCAAATCAGTTGCAACTTGCCAAAGATCTACAAAGAGCTGAAGATGATGTTCTGGAAATTGCTAAGGCAAAAGGGAAGAAGAAGATTTCACATGAATATGTATTGAGATCCACACCATCACAAACATCATTGAAGATCAAATGTGCAAGTGTGAAGAATGGTGAAAATGGGACATCTCGGTTGAGAGAATCTTCTCAACCTTGTTGTTCACATTGATGATCCAAGGAGGTTCCATCTTATTCCCTAATCACTTGTATTTACATGTGCTGACATTACAGGGAATTGAAGATGATGATCATTCTCAACTGGAGGATGGTTTGGAAAGAATGGAGTGCACCCCTTGAGGGGGAGCCAATCTGGAGAAGATGATGTTCTGAAATTAATATCATCTTAAGAAAATGGATGAATGGGGGAGCTTTATCTTTGCACCTGAACATTCTAATGTGTTTTGTGAAGCATGTGCAGGATTTAGCAATTCATTGAATATCTGAAAATTTCAAACCCATGAAGCATGATCTCACATGTGTAGAGAATTGTGGACAGCATTGAGTACCTTGGTTACATCACTCTTGTTTTCTACACCGGGTTAGCCCAAGTAGACTTAGAGATGGTTTACTAAAGGTTCTTTTCTAAAGAGAACATGTGACATCATCCCTCTCTCAGTGTTTTTCAAGAAAATACTTTTTAAAGGGAGGAAGTGATATTTTGAAAAGAACCACACCACACCTTTTCATTTGATTTCCAATAAGGGGGAGAAAAGATTGGGCACACATATTGACCCATTCATATGTGCTGAAGTTGTGTATTGACAACAAATACAAAGGGGGAGATTGAAGTGCACAGTGTTGCATTTGTTGTCAATGAGGCATGAAGTTGTCCTGGAATGAATGGAAGTCAGGAATGTCAAGATGTGAATGCCAAAGGTTGTGATGGTGTTGGTGGTGAAGGAGAATGACCATGGTACTAAGATGCATGTCACTTAGGGAGATTCACTAAGTGGCATAAGAGATGTGGTTGAAATATTCTCCATGAAAATCTGACGATTGTTGAGCTGTTCATTAAGTTCAAAGAACTTGTATCCTGATGATACAATGTCACAACATAGTTAGAAGACCATGCATTGTAGTGACAATGCATGAGGAGTTTAAGAAGATCCATCCACAACTACTAAGTGGATGATGTGCATTAACAAAGTCCATGTACTAACTCTTAGTGCATGTGAATGTGAAGAAGATCCAATTGATCTCTAATTGGATCATTGAAGGACCTTGAAGAATTATTTGATTCAGGAGCTTCGGTTGATTGAGAACCTTCAAGAATTTCCCTCCTAAGTAATGAATATATGTTGAGGATAATGGAGGAATTTCAAATGAAGAAGAAGAAAGGAAGAAGGAAAGGGGAAGAAGAATGGCTTGGAGTGGCACTTGGCATGTTACACTTGGTCACATTGTTTAACAAAGGACTTAGTGTTTTTGTTGCAAAAAATAGGCCACCAAGGAGGCCAGCCGAGGGTCATCACCCAAGGCACATGTGGGACTCAAGGTCACCACGCCCATGGGGAACCCTCAAGACCAGGGCAGCAACCTTGAGGCAGGGGGCGCACCCAAGGACACCGCCTAGGCGCCTGGGGCACGCCCGGAGGAGCGCAGAGGGGCCGTGTATAAGCCCCGAGGGCACGCGGTGGTGAAGCCCGCACACCCGTGTGTGCATATTGGGCGCTAGGAGCGCGCCCGCAGAGGCGAGAGTGGGCGCAGAGCGCGCCCGCAGGGAGAACACGGTGCGGGGCGGCACCGTGGAGGTTGGAAGTTCAATTTCCGGGTTGAGGCAGCGCCAGGGTAATAAGCCGCAGCAAAATCCCGTGGCGTTTCGATGTGGGACGGCGAAAATTCATCAGGGATCTAATCGCGGTCGTTCGTTCCATCGCGCGCCGATCTGGACCGCTTATCTCATCTAGCGCCGAGATGTTATAATCCTGGCCGTTGATAATCATTAAACATCGACGGCCGAGAGCTCGTCTTCATCATCGAGCTTGTCCAAGGCCTCCCCGAAGCCACCTGCTTGCCGCCGCTGAACCAGAGGCATCCCGACGACCTATTTCGAGTTCCCGGCCACCATTGCCGAAGCCAAAGGCTCCATTGAGCTCGTCTCTCCACACCGAACACGACCATGCAATAAAATAAGCATGCATGCAGGGTGATGAGGATTTCGAGTTCGGCCGAGGCAAAAGAGAATGCCGAGGCCACGGGGGGTTTATGCTTTGCATGTATCGACTTAAAGGAGGCCATGAAAACGTTCCGAAATGCATGCATGATAAGAAGGCCAAAAAATAAGGAAAGAACCCGCGGTGTAAACTGAGGAGAAAAACGAGATTTTACAGAAACTTGAGATCCGAAAATCTTGGTGGTTTAAAGATATCCCACACGGAAGTCTTGAGGATTCTCGGCCTATAAAAGGAGAGGCCGAGACCTCATTGGGTTTTGCTGATTCATTGTTGAAGATCCGGAGAACCGTGAGTGCACCTTGTGCCTTGTGAAGCCGAAGCCCCGCGCAACACCCTTGCACGGCTGAAGTTCCGGAGCCACCCGAGGCTCTGAAGGAAGTCCCTGCCCGCGTACTCGCGCGGCAGAAGGAGCCCTCACTGCCCGCAAACTTGCGCGGCAGGAGGAGCTTGAGTGGCTGAGGTGCTTGACACCCTGCGCGCCCGAAGGCTTGCACACCCGCGGCTTGTGCCTTGCACTTGCGTGCCTTGTGGCTTGCGCGACCCACGGCCAGTGGAATTAGCACGGCTGTGAAGAGAAGGAGGGACGCACCCCTTGCGCGCCTCACTTGAGTTGGAGTTCGGGTTGAACACACCTTGGCCGAGACATACACTTTGTGTGTGCATAAAGAAGAAGGCCCTATGGGCAATAGGTGTGAAAATAAAGGAGAACCGAAGTGTGTGCACAAGTGCCAAGTGAAGAACCTACGGGTTGAGTGTGTGAAAAAGAGTTGAGGCCAAGTATACCACACTTGGTGTGTGTGAGATGTGAAGAAGGAAGGCCGAGGCCTTTGTGCCTTTGTGTGCAAAAAGAAAAAGAAGAGGCCGTAGCCCTTGGAGGTTGTGCACACTTGAATATTAAAAGAGGAAAACAAAGTGAGTGTGCTAAGTGAAGGCCAAATACACACTCATTGTGTGTGTGCAAATCAAAGAACAAAGTTGTGTGTGCAAAACAACAAAGTGAAGTGGCCGAACCTATGTGTGTGCTCTAAGTGGAGTGAGCACACAAAGAATAAGAAGAAGACTCACACAAAGTATAACACACATTTAAGTGTGTAAACACATTGAACAAAGTGTGAAGTTCAAGTGAGAAGGTGTGTGATTAAAGTGACTACACCCCTTGAGGGTTTACTGCACCAAAAAGAGAAGAAGGGGAGTGCATGCTTACATGCATGCACGTGCACACGTGAACAGTACTAAATCAGTGGTGTGCATCTGAGGAGTCCAAGACTTGAAGATCTTGAAGAGTTGCCATGCACTCAGTGCATGAAGATGATTTGCTATGAGACTGGACCAGACTGAAGTTAAAGACATCAATTGTCTGAGTATTCAGTAATTGGAGAGAAGCCGGGTCATCCTTAGAAGAAGGTGATAAAGCCCGAGCAAGACGAGAAGACCTCATCAACTCAAGTGATCAGAGGTACCGAGCAAGGCCAGCAGCCTTTATCCCAGGCTGCTGAAGATACTTGAAGAGCTGAACAAGAAGAAGAGCTACTCGTGTGACTCGAGCAGCCAGGAGAAGACCCTGTGGGACTCAGGGAGAAGAAGTCTTCAGTGGGATTCTGGAGCAGGCCAGTGGGACTCTGGTAACACTGTGGGACGCAGTATAAAGACCCTCCTGTGGGACTCAGGAGAGATACAGTGGGAAGCTGTATCGACCATTGTAATTCTAACAAGTTATAATGGGAGAATCCATGCTGGGAGAGCATGGCAAGGATGTAGGCCTTTGGTGCCGAACCTTGTAAATCCTTGTGTCCTGTGCCTTTTCATTACTGCATTATCCGGGAAAGGTTGAGAGATACAAGAAGAGTGGATCGAGGCCTTAACAAGCCACAAAGGTTTAATTGATTAAGAATCAATTAGTAAAAAGTTTTAAAGGATCACCGATTCACCCCCTCCCCCTCTCAGTGATTCACACTGATCTGGGCACTTCATTCCCCATAATGACCATGGAAAAATAGGATCATTACCCATGAATAGGAATGGACTACCATCTCCAAGATTGTAATTATGGTTCAATTTTAATAACCTTATCTCATGATTTTTCGAAAAGTATTAGAATATACTAAATTTGAAATCTTTTTAATTATTTTAATTATTCAGATGTTTTTATAATAAACCCTTGGATCATATTTTACCTACCAAAATAGTTTTTGACACATGAACCAAATTGGTGAAAACAACGAATATAGACATACCTATTAATGTTTTTGTTTTGAAATGAATAATAATTAAGAATTATTATGATGAAAATTAAAAATGATATTATGGTAGTAAGAAGTTAAAATATGTTAGTTATTCATGAAGATAAATACATGTGTGAAAAGCTGAACTCAAGGTAATAAATTTTCCCTCTTATATTTTATATCTTTGAGATAAATGTCATATAAACCACTACATATTTTGTAAGTTATATATACTTAAAAAATGAAAATATATATAATAATTATCTTATATTCATGGAATTTAATTACTTCATTTTATGATATATAGTTTATTGAGTTTTCTATTCAAATGGTAGCATAGTTGAATGTGATTTCATCATAATATCCATTTAATTAATAATTTCTTGATGATATTAACCTTAATTATTTTATAAGGATATATACATCATATGGGAAACTATATATCCCTATTTTATCTAACCTCATGTTATTTAATTTATTTAAAATTATCAATCATTCAATATGATTAGAAATTTTAAGTTTATTTTTGTTTCAAAGAGTTTTATTTTTTAAATTATTAATTTTCATGTTATTTTCTCAATGTAAATATTTTTGATATTATTATACATATTAATTTATATGTATTTAAATGTAATATAATGTAAAAATAATTTAAATTTATAATTTAAATCAATATTTTTCAAGAGTAATATTTCTATGTTTCTTAAAAGGAATATTTTGAGAAGCATCGAATGAAAAGTTCAATTTTCAATGTACGCAGATGTGGGTAAATGATGTCATCGTGACATTTTTCTATTACTATCTTATTATTCAAATATTCATTTTCCATATATGTAAATCAATATTTCCATTTAGTTAGATTATTTTGATTTTAAAATGGATTTACTATGAAAATGGTGATTGGTTATTGAAAATGGTTTATAAAAATTAAAGGCTATTTTTATCTAAATTTGTTTTCATTGTGATTTAATAAGAGTGTTCAATAAGCTATATGATGAGTTTTTTACTCATTATATGGTACAATAGTTGTATATGAAACTGATGTGCCCTATGTAGCATCAACAAAGGGATTAACCCCCTCTAAGCTCAAGGATGATACAAATTATCTTATACCTAGGTTTTATCCTCATTATAGAAAGTGGGAAATGTGTGACCATAATATAGCTTATAAGAAGGATTAATCCCCACTATTTCTAATTGGTGTTCTCGATGAATCTTATTCTATGGAAAATCCATATTATATTTATCCAATGAATTTGGTAATGATTATTAGGTAAGTATACTTTATTATAATCCAAATTATATAGGTTTTTGAACGGGATTTTTGTATATGATGATCTTAGTTACAATTTGTTTAAATTTATTTATATTTGTTTTAATTATTTTACATGAGAAAAATGTGTGTTATTTATTTTAGTGAAATTTTTTTGATTAATAATCTCTAAAAAATTCTATGACAATGTAAAATTTAATATAAAATATCATGTTTTTATTAAGATAATAGTTTTTTCTTTGATTTTATACCCATTATTAATATTTTTTATCATCCTGTGTCATCAAA
Source organism: Viscum album (assembly GCA_963277665.1). NCBI lineage: Eukaryota > Viridiplantae > Streptophyta > Magnoliopsida > Santalales > Viscaceae > Viscum > Viscum album. Next base: position 783,716,920 of record OY728153.1, read on the forward strand.
ATTCTTTCATAGGGTTTAAATATGGATAAAGAGGAGGAACATGTATTATTAGATTAGATGGAGTTTTTTCAACAAAATATTTCATTCTTTATTTTAAAAGATTCATAATACGTGAATATTGACTGTGAATGGAATTTTCAAATACTATTTTATGGTTTTGTTACGTTGGATTTATGGTCTACTTCTCTTAAAATAGTATCCTAAAAGGTTCATCATTTGTGATGAGGGTAAAATTATTCACTTAACATAATTTAATTTAATGAATAAATCATGTTCATTATGGTTATAATCATAAGTTTTATTTAGATAACATTAGTTGTTAAAATAATGTTACTATAATTACCTAGTAATATTTTACATTAGTGTTATGTTAAAATGATATTGAATTTTATATTGAATTTTTTCTTAATTGATGGTATCATTGATCAGAATGTTTTTATTTAGGGGAAATAAATATTTTGTGGGAAGGAATAAAGATGAAATACCATTCCAAAAAAACATACCAATATAGTTAGAATCGGAATGGAATGGTTTTTTGTAGTGATGGATGAGTTGAACAAACAATAATTTTTTTTGGTATCCAAGATAAATATAATCCCATCCTACCATGATAAAATACGATGATAGTGTACCATATAATGAGGCAAAAACCCCCATCATTCAGTGGATCATCTGAACCAGTTGAAATAAAAGGATGGATCAATTCCCTAGATATGATATTTGATGTCACATGATAATTTGAATGTCTAAAGCTGACCATTTGAAATTTGTCAATTTCCATGTGAATTTGATCAATGGTTTTATTTGGTTAAAAAATATATAGAAATTTTATATTGATTCCATGGAATGGGAATCATTTTAAAAAATATTGCATGAGAAATATTTCTAGATTTTTTTATGGAATAATATGGAGAATAAAAAATTGGAATTTAATCAAAATGATGATGATTCAATGGCCCCGTATGGAGAAAACATCACAAGATTATCCTATCATGGTCTGAATTTGGTTTAACACATTTATTTTAACATTAAATTATTTTAATTAAGATTAAATCCAAGTATACATAGATGTTTGGGCCATCTGTGAATTTAAATGTTATAAAAATGTGCTTTTTGGAAAGAAAAATGAAATGGAGTATTTTGACACTTACTTTTGAAATGAATAAAATAGGATACTAAATGATTTAGGATGAATGAAATGGAGAAGAAAATAACTAATAGTTTCATATTTAAGATGAAATCTTGTTTCATGTGGGATGAAATACATTTTCGGGATGTATGTTTGATTCTAGATTTTTTTACCAGCGTTTTATGTTTGGTCACATGGTTTGAAACTCTAGGGAAAAGAGTCTGGAACATTCTAACAAAGGGATAGAATATTTCCATTCAATAATATGATTCTTTAGTTGCATTCTGTTCAGAAATTACTCTAACTTGTTTCCTAGGGGACATTATTAGTGTGAAAATAATCCTCATCAGTAGAAAAAAAGATGCAATAATAATTTTCTATATCTACAGTTGATGTTGGGTCATTTGGTTATGTGATTGAACCTCAATGAACTTCTAAATTTTTCTAATTTTTTTCATAATTTGTATGGATTAGAAACATTATTGAATTGTTTTACATAATGGAAATAATTTGTGACATAATTAGTGGGTTTTAATAGAAGTATTATGTATATGATTAAATTTATTTTAATCAAGAATACCACTAATTTATTGATTTAATGATAAATGTTTTTAGAGACAATTAAAAATATATATCTATAGAATTATTTAATTTTAAATTTGGATTTTCAAATTTAACTTTATAGAATAATTCCTTATACCATAGCATGAATATCTGAATTATCTAAATATAAGCTAACCATGTTGGTTAAGGTTAATATAAAATTATTGGAAGAATATCATTCAACCCGTTTTAGGATTATTTTATTTGTTATATGTATATTCTTTTGAATAATGAAATAGAAGGCCACATTAGATTATCATTTTTAGGATCATGATATATTATTTTGGTGAATTTTAAATAAATTATGAGGCTTTAACCATCAAGTAAGAATATTTACAATTTCAATTTTTTTTCTCCTGAATAAATCCATCAACTCTTCAAAAATGATCATGTAATATTGTTTCATTCAGGTACATTCAATTTTAAATAAATTATGAGGCTTTACACATTTTATCCATGTCCAGTACTCACTCCCAACAAATTCTATCCACATAAAAACATAGTTTTTTGTTACTCTATGTAACCATTATGGTTCCAACATTCCCTTTTTAACAGAATTTTTAATATTCATTTTATTAATGTGGGTCTCAAATAAAGTAACATTAAAATATTAATCATTGGACAACCCAAATAAACATCAAGGGTGAAGTTCCTTTTATGGGGGGATGGATATAATATAATTATATTTCATGAAATTTATTCATTAAAATTATATAAAATTCATGAATGGATTTTGTTACATGATATACATAAAAAATGGTGGGGGGAAGGCCCTTTAGTAAAAATATATACAAATTGACACCAATTTTTAATTGGGTTGAGGGAGCTCCCATTATAATTTCGAATGCCCATAGGCATATATTCTAATAAATTAGTTGTCCAAATTCCATTTAGATAGTAAACTGATGAACCAAAGAGTCAACATATGAATGGGACTAGATGATTCACTATATACACATCAATTTATGGAATTGAAACAACACCATAAAAAACTAGATTAAATATACCATGAAGTATTCCATCTATAGCTAACCACGCATTACACTGATGACTCACACAATATATGATAGTTTCTGAATGTCTCCAATTAAATCATGATCCATCATAATTACCACCTCACCAGATTAACACATCACATTAGTGACCTCTACTGAGATTCAAATTGATAAAATATCCCTAGATCTATCGAAGGCCGCCTCGATGCTCCCAAGCTGATGTTGGAAATGATATCTAGATATACACACCAATATAAGACATCCCTCTGTATATACATAGATATTCAACCCATCACACTCCAAATATTGTTCTAACTAAAAAAGAACTCAATGGAAATCTTATCAATTCACTATCAATAAAAAAATCAACACCAAAATTTCCACATATGTACATATAACCACATCACTAGCACAAACATTTTCCAGTGCCTAAAACATCCATCAATTTTATCCTAATGGAAATAATTTGTCTCCCCGACATAGGAAGACACCATTAACATGAATCTTACGCCATTCAGAAGAGATATGGTAATAAACAATAGATCTACACCGGATCTGACAATGTTGTCGATGGGGGAAATCAGAACTCCAAATAGATGGGTAGTAGAATTCACAGACATTTGAACGAGATCTAGGGACACAAAGAAGAAAAATCTATGTAAAGAAGTAATTTCTATCCAGTGTTCCCTGTGCGCACAATATCTACTTGAAGCTAAGAATCACCACCACAAACAAGAGAAAAATATATTGTATAAGCATGAACACATGATACATTGCTGAAAACATGTACTGACACAATGATAAAACACCATAGAGAATAACACTATATCCATATATCATTAGAAACCCTATCGAGGGACTACACATAGTATACCTTTAACCACACACAATACAATTTTTATCTTCTGTTGCATGAAACACAATCAACCTTGGATGAGCTATGTTACACAAAATCTCAAGTATTACCAGATAAAAAATATTATATTAATTTTATTATGATAGTTATCACGTTTCCATTATAATATTTTTAGTGAAAATATTAACTAAATTATAAATTTATAGTTTACACATATTAATAATATGAATTTATTAAAAAATAATTATTTATAAATGAAATAATTTAAATTAAATATAATTAATGTAATAGCCCTATTAATAATGTTTTTTTTCATTTTCTTATATTATTTATATAGGATGTTTTTTTACATTACTGTTAAATAAATGTTTAATAGGATAGAAAACATGAAATGAAGTGATTCTCTGAATTAATATATTGAAATGAATAATGATTTTTGATGAGAAGTAATATATTATTATTATTATTAAATATATCCTTTTTCGACTGAAATTTTTATTGATGGGAATCAATAATAATTACTATATAATGATTATAAAATTATAATACATTCAACCAATATGTTTTGTTGCCTTAAAATAAGAATAGATCCTATTTTTTGTATAAAATGTTGTATATTTTAAAATTATATGATTTTATACCTCTCAATGGGATACCCAATTTAAATTTAATTTCTGATAAAATAATATAAACTAAATGAAAAAATAAAAATCCTTTTTGAATTAGATATAAAAAAAATTGTGAATTTTTTATCTTTTTTTGAGATTTTTATAATTTTTTATATATTTAATGTTATTGACATTTTGTACGAAAATAAATTTCACATAAATTTTTTAATTGTAAAAATATTTTTTCAATGATTTAAAAGTGTAATTCGATTAATTTTAAATATTTTTAACCAATATGTGTCATTAGAAGAAATTTAACATTGAGAATACATATAAAGAGTTAGAAAACATTTGTATATATTCACATTAAAAACATGCTTTGATTACCCACTAGGAGGGTTAATTTTAAATTACTTTACTCCACTTATGTAATCAGAATATGGATAGATGGATTAAATAGCTCTAATAACAATAATTCATATTGTCAAATTAGTTCAGTGTATTTTTTGACCAAAAATAACAGTTAATGAAAGTTTTATTAGTTATAGTGATGAAGGTAAAAAAATTAATAGTGGATAGAATTTAATCATGATACTATAAATTACATAAATACATTCCAAAATTTATTGGATGGAAAATATTTAATCATATCCCCATTTGGATGAAATTGATAAAATTCTTCAAGTAACACTATGTAAGGGATGTGAGGAACAAGATAATAAAGATGATTAATTTCAATAGTTGTCTTCTGTTTTCATCCATGATTAATAAATAAGTGATCTTTTAACCTCATGTTATGGATTTCATGCCAAAATTTATAAGATTACATGAGCTAACTCATTATAAGAAATAATAATCATTGTTATAAAAGTAATTTTGTTCAAAATAAATTATTATGATATCATCTTAATCTTTCTTCCTCATATTCTTCCCACACATTTCATCCATATATCGTCAAATTTATATAAATATAAATATTTTTTTTGCGACAACCACTCCAAATAATATTTAGAATAGTATACACTCATACAATGCTATATTCATAGCATACCATAAACTCCCCATTTAACATGAATCCATAAGGATAGATAAATTAAATCATCCTCCCCATTGACAACTATATCCAATGGTAAGATGAGAGGGGGGATAACATACCTCAAAAATGATGATAAATAGGTTGGACACTGATATTCAACTGCAATTTTGAAAAAGCAGCATTCAGTATGGTTTTTGTAAAAATTTAAGCATCATTTCTGATGTAGGAACATACTCCAACATTAAATCAATCCTTTATTTATTCTCATTGATGAAATGAAATTACATATTATTATGTTTTTAATGATAATGGTGTAACATATTCATTGTGAGATTAATTCAATCATGATTATCTTATAAAAAGATAAAATTTAATTTCACATCAACATGTAATTCATATAACTAAGTATTCATCCACATAATTTGGGTCGTTTCCTATGAAGCATCAACATACATAGCTTCATCAGTACTAAGAGTAAATAAATTATTATTTTTATTCCAATTAATAGACCATGTAATGTGTCTCAAAAAAATGGAAACAAATTAATCTTAATAATTTGTGGTTTTATTGTGATATGAAAAAAGGATGATATGATTGTTACAAGAGGATAATACACAAAAGGAAAATTATTTAATTTTGGTTAAATAAAAAAAATATTATTGCATGATTATATTGAAATAAAATAAATTCTGGCCTAAAAATATGGAAGACATGTGTCTTAGAAACATGATATTGTTAACAAAGAGAGATAGTGTTTGGGATATTCTTTATTTTCATATAAGAATATTGTGGTGTTTTATTATTTGTCATAATGGAAAAATTACAAAGTTATTGCATAAGCATGTATAGCGGAATAATATAGATGATATATTTTTAGTCTTTGGAATTGGTTCAGGGAATGAATAAATAGATTCATAATATATTAAATAATGATAGATGAGAAGTCATACATAAACCATATAAAAAATTTAATTTTTACAGATTTGGATATCCAGAACAAGGTTAAAGAATAAGTATAAGTGATAAGAAACAAATCAAGATTAGTTAGAAAAATATACTCAGATATAAAATGTGCTTATTTTGATGAAAATTATGACCTTGTAGAAACGTTATGAATAATAATATTTTTATTATTATTACATAATGGGGATACAAAATCATCCAAATGGATTTAATAATTTCTTTTTTTTATCTTGATGAGTATTTTTACTTTGAACATCATTTTGAATTTATTTTTTGGAATGATAAATGTAATTTATTCATATTGGGAAAGACATGTATAGAATGAACCAAACATCAAGAGAATGTTATTATTAATTGTATACTTGCTTCATGATGTTGAATTTATGAAATGAGGAGTCGATAAAATTTTTTATATGAATGAAATTAATAAATATTCTTTGATTTTTGTTGATGACATTATCTTTTCTGTGAATGATGAATGATCTTACGAAATATTTTTTGAGGAAATGATGACGATTTTTAGATTTCCATGTTGAGATAAAGGAAATAATTTCTTGTGATTCATGTTTTACATAAGAAGAAAAACATAATTCTTTTAGAGGAACAATATGATAATGAAATTATTACGAAGTTTATCATAGAAAAAAACATTTTATCTACATGTTTTAGTGGTAACTAGGTTCATTAATGAAGGAAAATATAAACAAACTGATAAGAATTAATTTCATAAGCTGATTTGATGTATTTTATATTTGATTACCCCAATGAATGGTATTTTATAACATATTTCCTAATGTGAATGATTTTAGCGGGATTCTAAATAATCACAATTACATTCAAGAAAAAATAATTATTATATACATAAATTGAAAAACATATTTCATAATTATTTATTATTTCATAGAAATTATAGATTTATTTGGGTATTCATATTCTGATTAAGCACGAAATGTTGATGATATATGATCGACGTCTAATGGATATTTTCATTCTGGTGAAAATTTTTCTTAGTTGCAATAAAATGAAATAGGATTCTGTAATCCTATGTATGGCTGAAGCTATGTATGATACTGTTACTCAAACTGTTACCTGACATATGTATATGAAAACCCAATTAGATAATATACTTGTTCATGATAAAGTTACCCTTTATTTTGTGGTGTGAATATCAATCTTCGATCAATATCACCAAGAATCAACTAATAAATTTACACTCTCAAAAAATTAAAATCAAATATTATATTATCAATGATTATATGGAATATAATGAATTGAATTTGTAGTATTTTATAATATTAGAACATGTTGATAAAATTTTTGAAAATCCTTTTTTGAAGGATGGTATTTCTAAATCTATGTAAATCTTGTGTGTCCATCATCATTCTCATCAATTTTGAGGTACATGTTTTCTACATCTCATTTTTAATGTTGTTTAAAAGTGGGAGAATGGTTTATTAAATCTATACTTATGGAATCTTTTACAATGTCAGAGTTATAGCTAATGTGTGAGTCTAAAATTGTATATGTTCAAACTATTCTATCTATTTGTTAGATATGGTTTAATTTTTTTTCCTATATTCTAGTATTGTTGATTAGTGAAGGGGGAAATGATGAGGATGGGAACCACGGATAAAAAATGCAGTTGTTTTCATAATAACCTTTTTTTAAGGAATGGGTTAATATTAGGAGATTATTGTTATCTTTATCTATTTAGATCACATTGGAATATAATTCTGTATTAATAATCCATAGCATGTGGTTACAATGATTAATGATTTATCCACCTTTATTAACAACAAACCTCAGAGGAAGAGATGGTTGGGACCAAGATGATAGGATGATTGTATCTAGTATTTGTCTTATTATTTCAATGAATTTTAATTAGAAAATGAATTTTAAGAATATTTGATATCACCTCACTTGTTTTTTGGTGTCAATAGGACTAACCATCATATTCATGAAAACCATACTAACAATGCTTAATAAATTCAATCAAATTGATATTTTTTTCTAGATAAAATGTATTATATAACTCACCTCTGGTCTGGACAAAAATAACAGATCATAATGGGGGAAAATCAGATTCCACATCACTATGATATAAATGTACGGATTAATTTTTTATCTTTTATTTATCATAAATCATAAGTATTATACATAACATATGATATAATATTGATAATAAATAGTGGAGAAAATGTGATTGAAATCATATTCAGTCACATGTTAATCTTGTCTATAATATTCATAATGAGTAGGAATGAATGTTGTTTCTTGAGTTATAGTAATGTTACAATAAATTCTATTATAATTCACATTAATCTAGTTATGATATTAATAATATACATAGTCACGATACAATATAAACATTATCAAATAAGAAACCTGATGTAGCTAAAAAAAATTTGTTTCAAAATCATCGTAATGAGTTTTACAAATAAGGGTATATTTAAACGATATTGTAAATTATTGTAATGGAGAGATTAAATAAGTTGAAGTAATATATTATGATCCATTGGATTCTTTATACCTTCGTATTCATTACTAAAAGAATTTTGTTTGCAATAAAGTTATTTGTATCATATTAAAAAGAAAAATATATTTATGCAGTTGATGTTTCACATACTGCTCAATTTTACTCAATATGTCATTAAAATCATTAGAAGAGGAATTATATTGACCAATGAAATCAATGAAATATAAAAGAATTAGCTGTCCAATTAAAAGAATAATTTTTGGAGAAAAATATAAAAATTATTCAACTATTTAAAATACCTTTAATAAATTCAATTATCATTCATCATGGTCATGAGAAGTGATGAATGAGAATATATTGATTTATATTTGACTTCATTGTATTGAGAATATAAATTATAAATATTATAATCAGACATCTGGGAGTTTGATGGTGATACAATTATATTATAAAGGGAAAACAAGAATTGTAAGAGTTTTTTTTGGTTTTTAACCACTTTCATACAACATCGTAATGAAGAATACATATTGGGAAATCAAAATAGTGTCTAGTTAAACATATATGCAACTAGTATAGATCATCCTAATTAAATAATTGTACTGAGGAAATCGGATTGATAATTTAGAATATGACTATTGTTTGTGATGTATTTCTAATGTCAGCGTTACTGTTTAAAATATTCGAGAGGGATCTAGAAGAAACAAGAAGATTTGAAAAATTCAAGATCTACCTTAATTTCTTGGAAAATCAATATTCAGTTAATTTTTGTGAGAATGATATTATTCTTGAATCCCATAAAATAGATATTTTTCGGGATTATAAAAGGTGAAATGTACATTTTACTTTGATGAATATAGCACTGCTCATGATAGGAAGAGTAATATAAGAGAGATGAATAAATATTAGAGAGAAGAACTGTATTCTGGATATTTTTATTGAAGATGTTGTGACTAATATAATATATATATGAAGATACTAGATTGAAACATATTCCGATGATCTTCATGTTCATATTGATATAATATCTATCCAGTTATCATATTGGGAATGAATATAATATTGTGATTTTCATATTTAAGATTAATGTGTTTAATATTATGTCAACTATATTCTAACGGAGTTATATATTCCAAATTGAGCAATAAGACTAGGATGATCGGAAAATGAAGTAAAAATTATGTTTATTTGAATGTCCCATTCGTTCTTTCCAGCATCAAAATAATTAAGTGAAAAATGATTAAAAATATTATATTAGTGAAATTTGATAATGAAACACATTACCAATTTTTTTCAAAATAACTTTGTATTACAATATTTGATCATGAATATTCAAATGAACTATTAAATTGATTGTATAGTGATAAAAAACTAAAATGAAATACTATACTCGTTGTATTCCACCAAAAAAGTATTTATATCTTCTAGATTGTTCTATATTGGATTATTTCCAAAATATATCAATTTTATAGTGATTATTATTTAATATCTAACATATAAATATCTTCATTTTTTAGACGTATTTTTAATTTGATTTCAATATGGAAAGTAATCTATAATAGGAATAGAGTATTGTTTCATCTGTTAAATAAACAAAAAATATATATCATGAATTCACCCCTCTCCCCCTTTGTGATACAATTTTCCTTACATGGAACTTACTAGGTATATCTCTCAATAGGTTTTACCTATTTATATTTAAAAAAATGCCACTCATAGTATACACTAAAATGATAATTTACATTCCATTTTTTTAAACTACTCAATCCAAACGTGCTAATCCAACCCCAATCCAAATAATATTCCATTATCTATCCCCTCATACGAGAGTACAAAATTAATTCATAAATCCATGCATGGATTCCCTTTTGTGAAAACCAAAATCCATTACCCAAAATAGTGGTTATATTCTTCAATGATGATTTATGTTTTATTTCATTCTCCCAAAATTAATTTCATATAATTATATGTGGATATAATAACATAATTATATGAAATATATATATATTTTTTATTATATTATGGTTTCAACCTACACTGGCACACACATTCATCAAATGAAAAATTAATATTCTATTCCTCTATAGAGAACTACAACCTCACGAAATGATATTGTCCATATTTTCATTACCACCAGTCATGGTTGGAAGTTATGATGGTCAAGAATATTATAATATATATCTACATATTATATTAATTATAAAATCATAATTTTTAATTGTTATAGAAACATACATTAATGATTTCTATTTTTAATATAAAAACATCATTTGTGGACATGTTTACTACAACTTATAAATTATGAAGTGATGCATTCACACATTTGATTGAATTTATTATGGATGGGTTTAATTATAAATATGTGAAGTAAATAACATATCTTTCTCATTCCAAAAATAATTATATTAATTAAAATATAATTTTTCATTTTCATTATTTCCATCATACACAATGAACAAGTTATTACGTCAGTCATGGATGTGTGGACTACCTCCTTCTCAACACGATGTAATTCATTTTACATCATAGTAATCTGTTATATAAGTATATATGATAAAATAATATTATATTTTTGATATAATTATCATTCTAGAAATATATATTTTATTTACACAATATTCATAATTATCATTTTAAAACAGCAATGTTACTCATGCATATATACAACTTACCATCTCCATGACTGTAAGGTGGTTTAATTTTTCATACCAATTATAATTGATTAGATTTAGAACTACAATTGATATGTTAATATGATAATGTATTCTTCATTGTTTTTTGGAGATGTTTATATAATAAATTATATGACTATATTTTCCCTACCAATGTCTTTTTTAAAACATTTACCAAATTTCTTCTAAACACCAGATGTAAATATAAAGTTATAAATTTTTATTTAGAAACTTTTAGTATGTTAAATATAATTAATTATAGGAAAAAATATTTATGTATGTAAATAACCAATATAATTTTTTTATTCAGTAAGATAAAGACACATTTTACCCGAAAAACAAAATGTATTGTTGTTTTCCACTCACATTTATCATTTGGGAGATAAGTGTAGTATTCACCTATACAACTTGTGTGTGGGTTATCTAATGAACATATTGATAAATTATATCATGAATTAATTTATATTACTGGTATTCAAATTTTCAATTTGATGATTATTACTTTTGGGGTTTCTGATTCAATTTTTACTTCAGCAAGAAGTGATTTCATCCCGATCTCCTTTCGTTGAGGCATTTCATGGGGATATTGACCATTATTATTTTATAATATATATATATACATCTTGTAATGGCACGACCCCAGAAGCCTAGAGTCAGTGCATTGTTACATATCATTGGCATGACCACAAATGATCACGTCTCGAATGAGTGATTAGTTTTGTAGCCTTGGAAGTAATAGATACATTCATTAGGTTTACATCACATCGTAAAATGGAAAACTACAAAAACATTGTTTCCATAGAAAACACTGATATACCATCGACTATCCCTAAAGTTTATTCATTATATAATTCTTTGCATCGTTGAAAAAATTAAACATAGAAAGGGGTGACAATATATGGTCAGTAAGGATAACAATATTGCGGAAACATTCATAAATAAATATAAACATTTAAGGCAATACATAAGACTAAAACAAAAGCCTTTTAAAAATGAACTTCAAAATATTTTAAAAAATAAAAAATCAAATAATTCCAATTACTTATTCACATTTATATTATACTAATCAAATAATCACATGAAATTTCAACAGCCACATTCATACTGATAGAATGCATAATGCAAGACTTTCATAACCACACAATTAAGGCCATGTGCCAAGACTACAAATAATATTTTGTCAAGGCCTTATTCCAAGACACTAGTTTGTCTCATGAAACCTACTAATGCATAAAGTAACTATAGTGGGCTCCACACATCACATACTAAGTCCAATGAATTCCTCGTATGAAAAGATTTAAAAATAACAGAAACATTCATATTAAAACTTGTATATGAAATGTAAATAAATTATCCATAACCATGAGAAGTGTAAAATTAAAACATCCATAGTCAAAAATATCACAAAACCTTCAATACAATATAGATGTTTTATATCATAATAAATCAACATAAAATAAGTTTAAAATCATTAAAAGTATTTTGAAAAATATGAAATCAAATACTTTTTATAGAAAAATAACTTTTTATTTTGAAATCATTTATGAGTAACATAAATATAAAAAAGACATTTATTTTAAAAATATTCTTATATTCTTGTAAGGGAAACTTCGACGGTGTTATAATGGAGGAAAATATCCCCACCCGCCGTATAAGTTAAAAAAACATTCATATATTAATTTTGTCGAAAAGGACTTAAAATACCTTTTTTGGAAAATGACAGAAAAATTCCTTTATAAACATATTATAAAATTAAAACAAGGGTATAAATGAATTTAACCCATAGTCAATAAAATAGTTACAATGTTTTGAAATACATTTTTATAAAGCATGTATGTGGAAGATAAAGAGGTCCCAATATATAATTACATATAAACGACCTCAGATAATGAAAAGATTGTGAAATTAACCCTTACCATGTACTTTTCCTTGGTCAAGGGTAGGTTAACCTCCTGTATAATGGTGAAATAATTGTTATTATATCATAAATAAATCATATGAATTAATACGATATCATATATGATCTTTTATCATTGTTTTGTTAATAATATCATAGTATTATCGTTGTTTTAGGTGTTAAGTGATTCGTTTTCGTTTATATTCTTTGTTATGTAATTAATGTTTATTATGGATATGATTTATATTATTTCTATTAATAATGATATTATGTCTTTAAACATTATTTTAAATCATCTAATGAATATTTTTATTGAATGGATACGATGGAGAATGAATCTCATCGTGTTCATGGAGACGTTATTCTGTACGTACGCACGAGTGAAAATATCATTCTTTTGATATTAAAATAATATATAATTGGATGTTATATCATATATACAGAATCATTATCATTTATATTTATTATTTATATCAATTACTAATCATTATTATACCCATCCAAATAATAATGTATTGAATAATAATTACACCACGACTTGGAGACAGTAATCCGTACAAACGCACGTATCGTGAATTGTCATTCAAAGGACAGATAGAATAATTAAAATGGTGGTAACATATTTTTAATAATATCATAGTATATTGAATATACTAGAATTTTTATTTTATAATGGAAACAACAAAGAATGAGGTAGTGTAAGAATAAAGGATCTTGATAAGGGTGATGAAATATTTACCTCTTCTTCTGGTTCTTTATTTTGATTTGATAAAAAGGGATCATTAGCATGGTTTTCTTACTAAAGGATGGCCTCTAGGATTATGTGAGGATATTTGAGAGGGTATTTTGGTAGGTTTTTTCCTAGCCAAATGGCAATGAAGGTGTGAATTATAGGGAAGGGGGAGTTCCCTTTAATAATAGGGGTGAGGGGCACCTTAGAAAAATCTAGAAATATTATTTTTAATAAAATCATTTTCGATTTCATATGGACCCAAAATGAATTATTAAATATATAATATGTATATGGGTCGAAAACCACTCAAACAATATGTTTTATATAGGTTTGGGTCACTATATTAACCTTATCATTTAGATTTATCTCTTATTTAAATAGTTTGACATTTAAAATGTCTCTTTTTATTTTTAGATTATATGTTTCATAAAAGTACTATATACATCCAAGATAACCCCCATGTGGTTCATTAATGATACAACTATAATTATATAAGTCTTGTGGCTGAACCAATTCTTTTTAAGAATAGATTATCAATTAATAATATAATATTTGTTTTAAAAACTCTCTTATGTCAATTTTGATACTATTTGGTATTGTGATTTTTATAAATTCATAACAGCATCATTACATCCAAAAAAATTCATCTATCCAACCCTAACAAGTCATATTAACCTAAATAATTAGTGGAATTCAAAAACAGTCTCAAATTATATTTATTTGGATATTTATAATATCAAATACTTTAATATTTCATTAATTAGGTAATTATTAAATCATCATTGTGTCATATATAAATTAGAATATTTAATGTCTAAAAAATGTAAATAAAATATCATTATCTAGGAAATATTTTCATATTTCTTATGAAAATATTTATTGGAATTTATATTTTGTGTACCCTTATATTAAAAATATATTAATTATCAAACATTAAATTTAACACTTTTAACTCTTCTTTGAATTAAATAATAATAAATGTCTTAATCTAATCCAAGTGGACCTAAAGTATCATATTTAATTACTAAAGTTATTTTTGGGATAATTACACATATCCACTAGAATTAGGACATGTGTTAGGGTAATAATAATATATTTTTTCCTTTTAGTTACCATATTTACTTTTAACCTGGGTAAAAAAAAGTCAAAAGTTACTATTCAAAAAAATTATTTTTATGATATTAAACTACATTTTAATCCTTGAAATTAACTATGTCTCTCAGTTTTTCGAAATTAAACTCACATAAGCTGTAAAATTAATTTTTATGTCAATTAGAAAATACACCTAGGAGGTAGGTAAAAGACGGTAAAAAGATTAATAAAAATTTTATATATTTAAAATTATTATAAACTATCTACAATGATTTACATTGAAAATATATAGGTATTATGAATCTCTTTATTCCAAAAATAATTTTAAATAAAATAAATAATAGTTTGAATAAAATTTTTGTTTTCAAATATAACATTGTGTTTTTCACAATTTATTAAAAATAGGATGATTTCAGAAAAATACCAAAAATTCTATCTGTTAATTTTGATATTCCGAACTCAAAAATAAAGTCCATTTTGAATGATAAAATATATGAAATTTTTAAAATTGGGTATTACTATTCATTACAGATAGTTGGATTGGTTGTGATGTGTTAGAACTCAAAGTTGCATACAACATATGCTATTGTACTATGCAATGAGAAGTGTACTGTGGAATCTCGGGGTGTTACATTCTCCCCTCCTTCAAATAATTTAGTCCTAAAAAATTCTAGAGTATTTCTTCATAAAAAGACTCAGGTGGTTATTCATCATATGATCTTAAGGTTCCCATGTTGCCTCTTACATATTTTGGTTTTTTATTTAACTTTTTTCAAAAGAGTCTTTCGGTTTCTCAACACTTATTCTCTTGTATCAAAAACCTTGACAGGCTATTCGCAACAAGATAGTTCAGGTTCAAGTTCTAATTCCTCATAGGTAAGTACATACATTGGGTCCGACATGTATTTTTCAACAGTGATATGTGGAACACATCGTTAACTTTGGAGAGACTTGGCAACATTTGAAAATGGTAGGATATATCCCCAAATCTTTCTTTAATTTTTAAAGGTCTGATGTACCTGGGACATAATTTCCACTCTTTACTGAAACGTATAACACCCTTCCATGGAGATACTTTAAAGAAAACATGATCTCCTACCTGAAATTAAAAATTTATCCTTCAGTTATCATCATAGCTCTTCTTCCTACTTTGAGATGCTTTGATGTTGTTTTGGATTACATTAACTTTTTCTATCTTTTCCTCCACCAGTTATGGGCCTACGAGTTTTCTTTCACCAACATCATCCCAATAGGTTGGTTTGCGATATCTCTTTCTATATAACTCTTCATATGGTGCCAACTAAATAATTTAATGGAAGCCATTGTTATAGAAAATTTCTACCAGAGGTAAATACTAATCCCATAAAACTTGAATGTCAAGTGAGCATGATATCAACATTTCTTCTAAGGTTTAAATATTTTGTTCTGATTTTCCATTAGTTTGGGAGTGGTAGGTAGTGCTTAATCATAGTTCAGTATCAAGGGATTTCTGAAGACTTTTCCAGAATCATGATGTGAAATGTGAATCACTATCAGAAACAATTGATAGGGGTTCTCCATGAATTCTCACAACTTCATTAATATATAGTCATGTAGACGTTCAATTGGTAAATAGTTTTTTATAGAAATAAAATGTGTTGACTTGGTTAGACGATCAACAATGACCCACATTTATTTTTACCTTCTACGAGTCTTTGGTATCCCCATAACAAAGTCCATTGTGATATCATCCCATTTCCAATCATGTATGGGATGAGGTTTCATGACTCTTCTAGGCTATTGCCTTCCAGGTTTCACTTGTTTCCAAACCATACATCTTGACTCAAAATCAGAAAACACCCTCTACATGTTATCCCACCAAAATTTCCCCTTCAAATATCTGTACATTTTGGTTCTCTCAGGGTGTATAGGGAAAATGGAGCTATGAGCATCATCCAAAAATTCTTTTTTCAGATCAAGCATATCGATAACACAATGTCTCTTCCGAGATTTCATAATTCCATCTTCATATATAAAGTCACTCAATCTCCCATCATTCACAAATTTAATCTTATTTTGAAACTCTTCATCATCAACTTGAGAACTTTTTATCCTTTCTATTAAAGATGGTTTGGAAGTTATTTGAAAAAGCATTAATTTTTCACCTTCCATGGTTATTCCCATATCCGTGTTTACAAGATCCATAAAAATAGGATCCCTTTCAAATCTCATCTTGTTCAAAACTCCATAATCATTCCGGCTCAAAGCATCTTCCACTTTATTTTCCTTCACCATGTGGTATTGTATCGTGCAATCATAATACTTGAGTAGTTCAATCCATCTCCTTTCCCTCATGATGAGTTCTTTCTATGTGAAAATATACTTAAAAGCCTTGTGATCAGTATAAATATCGAATATGTCACTAAATAGATCGTCTCTCAAAATATTCAAAGAAAATATTATAGATAATAACTCAAGATCATGAGTAGTATAGTTTTTCTCATGAATTTTCAGATATTGTGATGCATAGGCTATAATTTTATCATTCAGCATTAGGAAACAACCATGTCCGTTCGTCGATGCATAACAATAAATAACAAAACCATAATTATCCAATGGTAGAGTATATATAGGTGATTTAACTAATAATCTCTTCAATAGTTCAAAACATTCTTCACATTTATTTTTTTCAAACAGATTTCCCCCCTTTATGTGTGAGCTTGATTAATGGTTTAGCCAATCGGGAAAAATTATGTACGAAACGCCAATAATAACCCACTAAACCAATAAAACTACATACCTCAGTTATAATTCGTGGTGTTGTCCATTCATGGATTGCTCTTGTCATAGAAGGATCAAAGGAGAATCCATCCTTAGAGACAATATGGCCATGAAATAAAATCTCATGATGCAAGAATTCATAGTTGCTAAACTCCCCACATAATTCATGTCCTCTAAGAGTCTTTAGGATAATGTGTAAGTGATTTTCATGATCTTCATAGGTTTTTATGTATACCAATATATCATCAATAAATCAAACAAAAAATTCATGAAGATATTCCTTGAAAACATTATTTATTAGATCCATGAATACTGATGGTGCATTGGTCAATCCAAAAGGCATTATTGTAAACTCGTAATGCCTGAACCTGGTTTGAAATGATGTTTTCAGAATTTCTTCCTTCTTCAAACACAAATAATGATATCCAGATCGAAGGTAAATCATTGAAAAGTAATCAGATCCATGATGTTTATCAAATAAATCATCAATACGAGGTAGGGGATACTTTTTCTTTATTGTTATATCATTAATCTCCCTATAGTCAATTCACAACCTCATAGACCCGTCATTCATCCGACCAAAAAGGACATTGGATCCCCATGGAGAAATAATAGAGAGAATAAATCCTTTATAACTAAATTAATCTAGTTGTTTCTTTAGTTCCACTAATTCCACAGTGGACATTCTATAAGGCATCTTCGATATGGTCCTTGAACCAGCAATTAAATCAATGGAAAACTCAATTCTCATTCAGGAGGATGTCCAGGTAAGTGTTCTGGAAACACGTCAACATATTCATTCACAATAGATACATCCTATATTTGAACATTCCTTTCCTCACCCACAATTATTTCATTATATTCCCCTCCAATAATGGAATTTAGTTGAGCTACTTGGGGTGGATCTAGATAAGAATTAGGTGGTTATGATTCTGCTCTAAAGATAAGGTGTTCATTATCATCATCATAAAAAATAGTAACCTCATTCTTCTTAGAATAAATTTTTTCATCATGGTACAAATTCCAATCCATTATGAGGATTATATCAAATTAAATCATGGGTATGATGATGAGATCAGTAGATAAAGAACATTTATATGACATAATGGGGACTGATTCACAAAACAGTGTTTCAATGATACATCCCTTAAGAGTTTTGACTGACAACTCCCATGTTAAATCAAATTGGAAATATCTAATTTTCATACCATACTAGGAAGATATGAAACAATGTGATGATACAGAATCAAATAATGAATTTTATAAACATTTCAAAACCCTTAAATTACATGCAACTATGTATTTCGGAGCTTCAACTTCAGTAGTAGTGATATCATAAGCTTGGACTTCATCCATTAGCCTTTTATAGGGTATGTTAACCTAACTCTTAGGAAATTCATTCTCACAATTCCCCCTTTCTCTACAATTTTAGAATTCAACATCGACAACCTCTTTCTTCCCAATGCAATCACGTGCTTGGTGGCCTTTTTCACCACACTTGTAACAGACTCACATTGCATTTAGGCAAGTACTAGGGTGGTTCATCCAACATTTACTGCAGGATGGATATTCCAATTTTCCCTCCTTCAATTATTTCCATTTCGAGAGTGTTTAGTAGATCTCTTCTCCTCTTTCATTGAAAAAAAGTCATAAGACTTAGAGAATTCCATTTTAGTCTTGATAGCACATGAGACAATATCATCGTACGGCGAGAAGGATTGTGAGAATATTGCTTGATGGAGAAATTTTTTTAACCCATTAAAGGAAATGATCAATCTAAATTCTTGGAATATGTATATAATTTTCATCATGTCTCACTAACCTTGTAAAGTTATCTTCAACCATTGCAACATTGTCATCCTACTTTTGCCTCAGACACAGAAATTGCCTTTCCATATCTGCTGGATGGTCATGAGGGAATTATTTTTCAATGAAAATTTCATAAAACTCCCTCCAACAGATATTTTATACTTCATCATATTCCTTTGTGTTTTGAATCAAAGACCACCATTGATCAACATCTCCAATGAGGCGGTAAACTGCCCTGACAACCATTTCACTTTCATAACTCCCCAAGGTGTGGAATATTTTCTCAATGAAATTTATCCATTTATCAGCTACTAGTGTATTTTTACACCAATTGAATGTTGGTGGTTTTTTCCTCATGAAGCGATCTCACATTGATCCTCCACACTAATGATTAGGGTGCTCCATATAGTAAGTATATTATTTATAACTTGAGTGAGTTGTCCGAGTATGGTGATAAGCTGATCAACACTGGTTGTATAACCAGCTCCACCATAATTAACTTGATTAGGAGAGGAATACCTACAATTATTGCATGTATTTACACGTTTTCCATTCCTTCCACTATGCACCATTTCTATACAATGTCACGAACTTGATTAGTTTATGAATTGAAATACATAATTCCAAACATGTAAAATACAAAACATAAATTTAACAGTGTATGTATATAATCCATAATCATAAAAATGATTTCTTTGAGAAATTATATCGTCAAAAACCCTTCATAATGTTTTTTAAGGATAATGAGAATTATCATAAGAATATCCCCCATGATTTTCATAACCAAGAGTGCATCAAGGCTCGTTATCATGCACCAGTTCCCATTCGAGTCTATCTCAAAGTGGTGTTTTCGGGTTTTACCCCCTAGGAACATTTGTGCCAGAACTGCCTCTACCTGCTCATATCCAGACATGGATGTATTTCTTTGAAATATCATAAAATATCTACAATACCAAAATTCTATGAAGTTATTCTATACTAATCTTGAAAGTATATCTTAGGGTAATTTGTCATAACCAGAGATTGCCTAAATCATGATTCCATGGTTTGAAATAAACTTCCTCTTATACCAATTGTAATTCACCGACCATAGAAACCCAGAGTCGGTGCATTATTACGCATCATTGGAATTATTACAAAATATCAAGTCTTTAAAGACCGATTAGTTTAGTTTCCTTAGAAGTACTAGATTCATTCATAAGGTTTACATCAAATCGTAAAATGGACAACTACAAAAACAATGTTTCCATATATAACAATGAGATACCATAGACTATCCATGCAAGTCATTCATAATATACCATTTTTCTTCCTGGGAAAAATAAAACATAGAAAGGGGTGAGCTCAGATGCTCATTAAGGATAACAATATGGCAGAATCTTTAATAAATATGCATAAACATTTAATGAGGAGTATAAGACTAAAACAAATGATTTTTAAACATTAACTTCAGAATAATTTGGAAAATATAAAATCAAATAATGCTATTTACTTATTCACATTTATATTATACTAGTAGAATAATCACATGAAATATCAATAGAAACATTCATAATGATGGAATGCATAATGCTAGACTTTCATAACCACATAGTCGAGGCCTTGTGCCAAGACTTCAAATAAGATTTTGTCAAGGCCTTGTGCCAAGACACTAGTTTGTCTCATGAGACCTATAAATGAATATAGGAGCTATAGTGGGCTTCACCCATCACTTACTAAGTCAAATGCATTCCTCATATGAAAATGTTGAAACATAACATAAAATTTCAAATTAAAACTAGAAAATGAAATATCAATAATTTATCCCTAAACTGAATAATGTAAAAATAACACATCCAAAGTCAAACATATCTTAAAAACATCAATAAAATATGGATGTTTTTTTATCATAATAAATCAACATCAAATAAGCTTAAAATACATCAAAAGATGTTAAAAAATATGAAATCAAATACCTTTTTGAGAAATATCTCTCTCTATTTTGAAATCATTTATGATTCAAAATATAAAAATGAATACATTTATTTTGAAAATATTCTTATATTCTTGTAATAGAATCTTCAAAGATATTATAACGGGGGGAAATAGCTGCACTCGCCGTATAAGTTAAAAAAACATTCAGACCTTAATTTTGTCGAAAAGGACATAAAGTACCTTGTTTGGAAAATAACATATAGATTCCTTTATAAGCATCATATAATATTCAAAAAAAGCTATAAATTACATTATACCATAGTCTATAAAATATTAATAATGTTTTGAAATACATTTTTAAACAACATTGATGTGGATGATAAAGAGGTCCTAGTAGATAATTTAATATAAACAACCTCGAATGATGAAGAGATTGTGAAATTAACCCTTACCTTCTACTTTTGTAGGGTCGAGGGTTAGTTGACCTCCTGTATAATGGTTAAATAATTTTCATTAAATCATACATGAATCATATACACTAATATGATATCATATATTGTCTTTTAACATTTCTTTGTTAATAATATCTTAGTATTATCGTCATTTCCGGTGTTAACTGATTCGTTTTCCGTTATATGAATTGTTATATAAGTAATATTTTTTATGGATAGGATGTATCATATTCATATTCATAAATATATTAAGTCTTTAAAACTTATTTTTAATCATCTAATGAAAATTAGTCTTGAATTGATACGATGGGGAATGAATCTCATCGCGTTTGTGGAGACAGTAATCCGTACGTATGCACGAGCGACAATATCATTCATTTGATATTAAAATAACATATAATTGGATGTTAAATCATTTATATAGAATCATTATCATGTAATATTTACTATTTATATCAATTACACTTCATTATTATTTCCATCCAAATTATAATGTATTGAAAAATAATTACACCACGACGTTTAGACGGTAATCCGTACGCACGCACGTATGGGAAATGACATTAAAAGGATAGATAGAATAATGAATATGGTTTTACCATATTTATAATAATGTAATAGTATATATAATATACTATAGTTGTTATTTTATAATGGAAACAACAAAGAAAAGGTAAGTGGCAGTAGAAAAGAACTTGAAAGAGGTGATGAAATATTTAGCTATTCTTCGAGTTCTTCCTTTTGATTTGATCAAAAAGGCTCTTTAGGATGGCTTTATGACTAAGGGGAGGCCTCTAGGATGAATAAAAGATAGTTGGAAGGGTATTTGGGTAGGGTTTGGCCAAGGGAAATGTATTTTAAGGTGTGAGTTAGAGTAAGGGGGGAGTGCCCTTTTATAAGAGGGTGAGGGGAACCTTAGGAGAAGCTTGAAATATTATTTTATAATAAATTTATTTTCTGTTTCTAATGTCTCAAAAATTAATTATTTAAATGATGAGGTTGTTAGGGGTCAATAACCACTCAAAAAATAGGTATTGGACAGGATTGGGTCACTAAATTAAGCATATCTTTTATATTTAACTCTTAGTTAAATATTTTGGCATTTACCACGTCTCTTTGAATATTTATATTATATGTTTTATAAACATACTATATACATCAATATAACCCCATGTTGTTAACTAATGATAAAAATATCATTATATAAGTCATTTTTTAATCCTTATGTTTTTAGGAATAGAAAATAAAAAAATAATATAATATTTGTTTTAAAAACTCTTTAATGTCAATTTTTACACTATTTGGTATTTTGTTTTTGCTAAATTCATAACAACATTATAAATTCTAAAAAAATTAATCTAACCAATAATAAAATGTAATATTTAAGTATTAAATTAGTGTAAATCCTAAAAAGTCGCAAATTACATTTATTCGAATATTTATAATATCATATATTTTTATATTTCAATAATTAAGTAATTAATGCATCATCATTGTGTCATAAATAAATTAAAATATTTAATGTCTAAAAAATATAAATAAAATAAAATTATGTAAGAAAACACATTATATTTATAATGAATATTTATATTTGAATTTATCTTTCGTGAATCCCTATATTAAAAATGGTTTAATTATTAAACATTGAATTTAACACTTTTAACTCTTATTTGAATTAAATAATAATAAATGGACTAATCTAATCCAAGTGATCCTAAAAGTTCATATTTTATTCCTAATAATGTTTTTTTATAATTACACTTATCCAATAGTATTAGGAAATGTTTTATTGTAATAATAATATCATTCGTACCATTAATTACCCTATTTACTTTTAACACCGTTAAGTAAAAGTCAAAAGTTACTAATCCCCAAAAAATTATGTTTATCATATCTAACAACCCGTTAATCCTTGATATTAACTTTGTCTCTCTAATTTTTGAAATTCAACTCACCATAGTGGTAAAATTATGTTTTATGTAAATTTTCAAATACTCTTAAGAGGTATGAAAAAGACGTTAAAAAGTTCTATAAAATTTATTTACATGTAAAAATATTATAAACTGACTCCAATGAAATAAATTTAACATCTATAGTTATTATGTATCTATTTTGACCTAAAATAAAATTAAATATAATAAATATTTTTTTAAATAAAAAATTTGGTTTTAAACTATAACTAAGTGTTTTCACCATTCATCAAAAAATGAATGTTTTCATAAAAATACCAAAAATTCACCCAAAGCTAATTTCGATATTTTAAATCCAAAAATTAAGTCCATTTTGAAAGAGAAAATTTATAAAATTTCAAAAAGTGGGTATTACTATTCATAAAGACTAGTTTGATTGGTTGTGGTGTGTTAGAACTCGAAGTTGTGTACTACACACGCTACTGTATTATTCAAAAAGAAGTGTACCGTGGAAGCTTTGGGTGTTACACATCCCATTAGAGATTATATATCTATAATTTTTCTATCGGAATATTATTTAATGTTTTTATTAAATGTTAATTATTCTTTGGGATTTTTATTTAAATGTTCAATTTTTTATGGGACACTATGAATGATTAATGATTTATTTTCAACACTTTTTATCCAAGAAAATATTGTTGATAGTATTTTACATATATATAAATATGGATATAATGGTGTTATCAAAGAAATTTTATATGTATTTTTAATTCAATCCAATGGTTTTAAAAAGTAATATTTTAATATTTATTAAAATAAATGATTTATAAAATGAAAAATGAATTGTCCTATTTTTAAAGTATGATGATAATGTACATTTATGTCATCATGAATTTTATTTGATTTCTATATTTCATTTCTTTTTTAGATGATATCTTAAATTATAATACATGATTAATTTTAATTTTTAATTTTTTGGTATTGAAAATGTATTTAAATTGATTATGGTATTCATGTTTTCAAAAACGAGATCTCAATAGAAAAGGGTATTTTTATTTGGATGAGTTTTCATATGGATTTATAATATTTTTTTTCATTTTTTATGAGAGTTCATTTACTCTTTATGTCAAACATGATAATTAAATAAACAAGTGAGACCAATATAGATTAAATTAATGGATGACCCCCTTATAGATCATGGGAAATTGGTGAGCCAGATATAGACTTTAAGATGGGTCATCCCTGTTTTAGATATCTAATGCACTGTATAATGATAATGTCGGAAGTCGAACTTACTGTTATTAAATTTAAAGGGACTTTTGTATGGGTTTTATGTATATTAATCTAAATGTTACAAAAAGTGGTTTAATTTTCTACTGTGGGTTTTAATGAACTTCTTAAAAATAAATGTTTGTTCTTTAATCTTGTGAAAAATTATTACATAATATTCTCAATAATCATCAAAAAAAATTTAAATGTTATTTCATTTTTCATGTTTTTTCAAATTTAACAGATTACATAATATTTATATCCAATAACAATATTTTTTTACATCATATGTTTTTTAATAAAATTCACATTGTTGAGTGATGGGTTAATGAATTGAACATGGAATCATGGTGTCATGGAGATTTTCCATGAAAATAATTCTTGTTTTTTAAAAAAGATTTTTATTTGGGAAAACATTATACTGATTAGAAGTGTCCAATATGATATTTATGTCCTTATTATGGAATATTTAAATCCTAATTCTATAAAAATATAATTCTGAAAAGATCCTCTGATTGAGAGAACATAAAATCCTTTACAATACTCAAGATTATGTTATATTTAAAGTGGATCATCTTAGTAAACACTTTTTGGAAAATAAAATGGATACATTATTAAGAAAAATACATTTATAATCACGTATATATAAAAATTTCATTTTAAATCCTTATTTATAAATAACATTTTATCCAAAAAATTCTCAAAATCATACATTTAAAACTGAAAACCCAGTAGAATATTAAAAATATAGACATCATATGTAATGAAAAGAAATGAAAAACAATTTTTTTTTCATTCAAAACATTTCTCAAAACAACATTTATAATAAAAATAAAAACTAAACATATCCATAAATTAAGGATGTCATATATATCAACATAGAACCATTATAACAATGACGTATAATAATATTAAATGAAAATAAATTGTTGCAATATGTCCATGAAATGATTAAAGGGAAGAAAAAAAAATATATAGTTTGGATTTATAGGAAAATATCATAAAGAAAAAAATTCATAGGAAACTAATTAGATCTTAGAGTGTGAAAATATTTAACATAGACCACTACAATAATCAACCCAATGGTTCTTATCTATAATAGTACAATATTAAAAAGTATGTTATCACATACCTACCACAATAGGTGAAGCAACATGGGGGAAGATCTGAGTGATATTTATTATATTATTCATGTAAATACTATGTATTGGAAATATATATGGAGTTAAATAAACTCGATTAAACAAGCATAAGGATATTGAAGAAGAAGGGAAAGTAGTTCACATAAAATTAAAAGCAGAACCCAAATAGAAAATAAGAGGGTGATGTGGAGGATAATACGACATTCCTTGGATTATAACCTTGATAAATTCAAGTGAATATATAAGAGGATTATTTGTAGTAGGGGACTTTTTTCAAATTCATGAGAATTGTGACTGAATGAGTCGAGATTATGGTTTTATTAATAGATATGAGAGACCATTATGAGCACTTCAAAAATAG
This sequence comes from Viscum album, assembly GCA_963277665.1. Taxonomy (NCBI): domain Eukaryota; kingdom Viridiplantae; phylum Streptophyta; class Magnoliopsida; order Santalales; family Viscaceae; genus Viscum; species Viscum album. Next base: position 783,743,594 of record OY728153.1, read on the forward strand.
ATTGCATTAATATATGATTTACTAGTGCTAAATTAATAAGTGCTAATAAATACCTATCTTTATTACTATTAAATAAGAGCTGATAAAATGAATCATTATCACCAATAAACCATTTTTCAAATAAATGATTTTTAATTACTATTAAATAATATATATATATATATTTAAATTTTATTAAATTGTAAATATATTATTTTTTATACGTATATCGATACATAAGTAAGAATTTTATATTATTCATATATAATTATAAATTTATATTTCTATAAATATATAAAATATTCCATTACTAATATATTTTTAATTAAATTTATTTTAAAATATATTTATAATTATTTATTCATAATTGTAAATATATTTATATAAATCTGTATATTGTTACTAAATAAATATTAATAGTAAATATAGTCATTGTTAAAACCTATTTATTATATTTTTATAATTATAAATACATTAATATCATTATATATACATTTAATTTACTATATGAATATTTATATAAATATATATATAATAAATATTCATAAATATAAATAGGGTAAATATATAATTTTTTTATATATTTATTATAAAATTATAATTATGAATATATTTATTTCAATATGTATATATATATGTATAATTTCTATAAATATATATTTAAATATAGTTAATATTTTTATTATATAAATATATTTATTATAAATTTATAAATAATTTAACATAAAAATATTTATCCATAATTTTGTTACAATTTTCAAATAACAAAATAATATATATATATATATATATGATTATATATAATAATATAACTATATATATTTAAAATATATATATAAATATAAATATAAACATATATATAAGTATAAATATACGAAATATTTTCATTATTTAACATAATTTATCAGAACATTATTATTATTTAAAAAGTCATAAATATTTATTTTGTAGTTATATAAATTGATGATTAAATAATATATATTAAATTATCATTATAAATAAAATAATAAAATACATAATATATATATTTATAAATCTAGCAATTTATTTAAATTAATATTTTTTAAAAAATAATAAATAACTTTAAATGCATGAATTTTAAAATTTATTGAAATTGAAAAAATTAAATATGATTATTAATTAAAAATACAAAACAATGTTAATTTATTTTTGTAAAATATCATTTATTTAAAATATATATATATATATATAACTATAAGAGAATACACATTAACAATATTTAATCATCTATTAAAAATATTAATATATATATATCTATATCTATTATATAATGAATTAATTCCAAGAAAGATTAAAAACTAAGACAAATATAAAAATTAATAAATATTATATTATTGAAATAATGTTACAATAAAGTTAACAAAATATGAATATTAAAAAATATATTATATTTATCTTATTATGGTGAAATTCAAAAAATTGAATAAGAAAATTTGATTAAATTGTATATATATATATTAAGGTAATGCATTACAATATAATATTACATTAATTATATAAATCGTTGTGTTGGTTCATTGTATATAAAAATTTATAAATCACAAATTTTAATTGTGAAATTAATAGAAAACGCATTTTATATAATAAGAAATACTAAATCCAAAAACAATTCATTATATCCATTATTCAATAAAATTATTGCATATTTTTAAATAATATTAATTTACATTATGAACCATTATTTAGTAAATATGTAAATTAATTAATGTAACAATAAATATTTTTTATTATTAACATCAAATTTTTTGAAATAATAATCACATAGAATTATATATAATTATATATAAATATATTTCTATATGAATGTTTTAATTAAAAATTATGTATAAAAGCCATTAAAAATAAACAAAACATTAAATTTTTTAAAATTATTACATTATATATATTATATATATAATATATAATTTATTACAATTTAAAAATTTTGTATCTTTATTAATATATTAAACTTATTCATTTTTACTTGCATAAAGAAAGTTGTTAATTTTTTTGTACTTTTAATCATTTCATAATATTTATATTAATTATATTTATTCATTTTCAAAAAAATTATTTAATAAATAAAATAATTATATTTTTTTAAAATTTACACAATTTTAATTTCTAATTTTTTAATTATTTCAATAGTTACATTTTTATATCAAAATATATAATATATCCTACTTAATAATCATTATATCATATACATGTATGTATGTATGTTAAATTTAATCATTATTATCAATAATAATTTGAGAAATTTTTTTTAACTTTTTTATATTTAGCCAATTTTATCATTATTTGATTATTTTTATATTTTTATATACTAAATTTATTAGTGAAAAAAATATCGTTAATATATGGTACCAATTATCATATAAAACTAAGATAAAGGCCACCATAATTAGAGTCATGTTTTTTTGTAATGTCTTATCCAATTATTTAAATTTCATGTGTGCCCAGTTTATCATCATTCCATGTTGACTAATTTTAATTATTATATACTTATTCTTCAATATTTAACACTTAAAAAGTATTGGAGTTCACCCATACTTTATTCATATTTCCAATAATTCTGTGAAGTGCACTTGGTTTGATATATAAGGATATGCTTGAAGAGATATTTTTATTCTAAAAAACAATTATGTCATAATCTTTTTATTCAACTCAAATTCAAAACTCATATTTGTATATAGTTTACAATGATTTATAAAAAATTCAATATTTTGGGATTTAGTTTTGAGTAATCAAACCAATGTAACGGTAAAATACACCAGCATCGGGCTACAAAGGTCTGGGTAGCATCAGTTAGTACCCAAAGGTTGTTTAGTAGAATCCTTGTTATATATATATATATATGAAAATATAGATTACAATACATAACCCTCATTTCTAATATATGTGGATAAGTGTAGAATAACATCATAATTATGTGGTATGTTGGAGATTATGTGGTCATTCCTAGGAATACATCCTTTTCTGGATAGTATCTTTGTATTTGTAGTTTAATATTGATGATATGTTGATAGACATTGTCAAAAAATTTTAGGTTTTATATGGTGTTAATCAACAAATATTTAGGAATTTTTGGATAAATTTATCAATAATGTATTTTTTAGTGGAAATGTTCTTTTTGGAATAGAACATTTAAAATATATAGATTTAATTTGAAATGTATTTATTGTATTTAGGGTATTATTATCATTAATGAAATTTTAGTAATATAAAAAAAATATTACTAAATGTAGTAATAATAAAAAATTATTAGATTTTATTGAAAACCAATGTAAAAATTGTTATTTAAAGGTTATCACTAATTATTGGTTTTCCATCATATTTTTTAAACATTATTATTATTATATTAATATGGATTTATAAATAAGAGAACCCATTTTCGGGTGACTACTGTTGCCTCCAGTAATGCAGTGTGTATTGATTCCATGATAAAGGGATGATATGGGTTTCTCACATTCCACTAGCCTAGATGATTCCCCTCTTAATACATCATTTCTTTCAGATAAACTATTTTAAAATATATATATAAATAATGATGAACTAATAGTCTAACTTTTTTGGATTAGATATTAATATATTAACAATATTATTTCAGTAAAATATTATGAGATGAATATAATGAAATGTCATTATTTTATGGATGTTATTATACGTTGAATGTTAATTTTAGTACATTAGGCATAAAGAATATTTTTTGAATATTTTCTTTTCATGGTGTAATTGATGAATTAAAATTTGATTGAAACATAACAAAATGATAAAATTGTTTAATGGAATAAATGTGTTTCAATTAAATATATAACTAATTATTATTAAAAAGATTAATAATTCATCAACTCCAGTAAAGGTGTCGGGGTAAAAAAAATTATCATAATATATTCATTTTCTTAATCTGTGAGATTTTAAATCATTTCAGCTTTATCATTTTGATATCTTTAAATTTATATTGACCATTAACATATTATTCAAAAAAATAATATAAAACAATCCCTCTATATAATTATGTCTTCCTCAATCTCAATAACATCAAAAGAAACCATTATTTTTCTACAAAGAAACCCAGTATTGTTTTATTTTAGACAACTTTCATACACCACATTAATTATCACTAAGGTTATTTTTATTAACCCATTAAATATTTGGGTTTTTCATTAATATTATTCCTAAATTTAGATATGTAAATACAAGAATTTCCATGGAATTTTTTTTCATAAATACACGGGATTTTTATGAGTCCGCAAAAATTTATGGCGCATGATTCTGAAGCCTGGTGTACCCGGAATCAATTTATCAAGTTTTGTTTGGGTACATTCAGTAAACATATGAGCGGGTTTTTATAACATTTGAACTGGTTCTCGGAATAGAAATCTGAGGGCACCGTTGAACTCGCAACACCAGTATTCTCTTAAGAAGACTATCACTTCGACTGCAGTTGTTCGAGATTAATTTTTAGTTTTTGGGGGTTTGTGGAAAATAATAAAATAATGTGGGCATCACTTTATTTTTATTTTAGCCACCATTTGGGTGTTTGGAGGTGGGTCCCACTTGATCTATAACCTCCTTCTGGAGTTTGGATGTGGGGACCACCGGGCTATAACCACTAATGAGATGTTATTGAAATAAAGTTAAAAAAAAGTTAATAAAATATGAATATTAAAAAATATATTATATTTATCTTATTATGGTAAAATTCAAAAAATTGAATAAGAAAATTTGATTAAATTGTATATATATATATTAAGGTAATGCATTACAATATAATATTACATTAATTATATAAATCGTTGTGTTGGTTCATTGTATATAAAAATTTATAAATCACAATTTTTAACTGTGAAATCAATAGAAAACGCATTTTATATAATAAAAAATACTAAATCCAAAAACAATTCATCATATCCATTATTCAATAAAATTAGTGTATATTTTTAAATAATATTAATTTACATTATGAACCATTATTTAGTAAATATGTAAATTAATTAATGTAACAATAAATATTTTTTATTATTAACATCAAATTTTTTGAAATAATAAACACATTGAATTATATATAATTATATATAAATATATTTCTATATGAATGTTTTAATTAAAAATTATGTATAAAACCCATTAAAAATAAACAAAACATTAAAATTTTTAAAATTATTACATTATATTTATTATATATATAATATATAATTTATTACTATTTAAAAATTTTGTATCTTTATTAATATATTAAACTTATTCATTTTTATTTTTATAAATAAAGTTGTTAATTTTTTTGTACTTTTAATCATTTCATAATATTTATATTAATTATATATATTCATATTCAAAAAAATTATTTAATAAATAAAATATTTTTTTTTTAAAATTTACACATTTTTAATTTCTAATTTTTTAATTATTTCAATAGTTTCATTTTTATATCAAAATATTTAATATATCATACTTAATAATCATTATATCAAATACATGTATGTATGTATGTTAAATTTAATCATTATTATCAATAATAATTTGAGAAATTTTTTTTAACTTTTTTATATTTAGCCAATTTTATCATTATTTGATTATTTTTAAATTTTTATATACTAAATTTATTAGTGAAAAAAATATCTTTAATACATGGTACCAATTAACATAAAAAACTATGATAAAGGCCACCATAATTAGAGTCATGTTTTTTTGTAATGTCTTATCCAATTATTTAAATTTCATGTCTGCCCAGTTTATCATCATTCCATGTTGACTAATTTTAAATATTATATACTGATTCTGCAATATTTAACACTTAAAAAGTATTGGAGTTCACCCATACTTTATTCATATTTCCAATAATTCTGTGAAGTGCACTTGGTTTTATATATAAGGATATGCTTGAAGAGATATTTTTATTCTAAAAAACAATTATGTCGTAATATTTTTATTTAACTCAAATTCAAAACTCATCTTTGTATATAGTTTACAATGATTTATAAAAAATTCAATATTTTGGGATTTAGTTTTGAGTAATCAATCCAATGTAATGGTAAAATACACCAGCATCGGGCTACAAAGGTCTGGGTAGCATCAGTTAGTACCCAAAGGTTGTTTAGTAGAATCCTTGTTATATATATATATATATATATATGAAAATATAGATTACAATACATAACCCTCATTTCTAATATATGTGGATAAGTGTAGAATAACATCATAATTATGTGGTAAGTTGGAGATTATGTGGTCATTCCTAGGAATACATCCTTTTCTGGATAGTATCTTTGTATTTGTAGTTTAATATTGATGATATGTTGATAGACATAGTCAAATATTTTTAGGTTTTATATGGTGTTAATCAACAAATATTTAGGAATTTTTGGATAAATTTATCAATAATGTATTTTTTAGTGGAAACGTTCTTTTTGGAATAGAACATTTAAAATCTATAAATTTAATTTGAAATGTATTTATTGTATTTAGGGGTATTATTATCATTAATGAAATTTTAGTAATATAAAAAAAATATTACTAAATGTAGTAATAATAAAAAATTATTAGATTTTATTGATAACCAATGTAAAAATTGTTATTTAAAGGTTATCACTAATTCTTGGTTTTCCATCATATTTTTTAAACTTTATTATTATTATATTAATATGGATTTATAAATAAGAGAACCCATTTTCAGGTGACTACTGTTGCGTCCAGAAATGTAGTGTGTATTGATTCCATGATAAAGGGATGATATGGGTTTCTCACATTCCAATAGCCTAGATGATTCCCCTCTTAATACATCATTTCTTTCAGATAAACTAGTTTAAAATATATGTATAAATAATGATGAACTAATAGTCTTACGTTTTTGGATTAGATATTAATATATTAACAATATTATTTCAGTAAAATATTATGAGATGAATATAATGAAATGTCATTATTTTATGGATTTTATTATACGTTGAAAGTTAATTTTAATACATTAGGCATAAAGAATATTTTTTGAATATTTTATTTTCATGGTGTAATTGATGAATTAAAATTTGATTGAAACATAAAAAAATGATAAAATTGTTTAATGGAATAAATGTGTTTCAATTAAATATATAACTAATTGTTATTAAAACGATTAATAATTCATCAACTCCAGTAAAGGTGTCGGGGTAAAAAAAATTTATCATAATATATTCATTTTCTTAATCTGTGAGATTTTAAATCATTTCAGCTTTATCGTTTTGATATCTTTAAATTTATATTGACCATTAACATATTATTCAAAAATAATATAAAACAATCCCTCTATATATTTATGTCTTCCTCAATCTCAATAACATCACAAGAAACCATTGTTTTTCTACATAGAAACCCAGTATTGTTTTATTTTAGACAACATTCATACACCACATTAATTATCACTAAGGTTATTTTTATTAACCCATTTAATATATGGGTTTTTTATTAATATTATTCCTAAATTTAGATATGTAAAGACAGGAATTTCCATGGAATTTTTTTCATAAATATACGGGATTTTTATGAGTCCGCAAAAATTTATGGCGCATGATTCTGAATCCTGGTGTGCCCGGAATCAATTTATGAAGTTTTGTTTGGGTACATTTAGAAAACATATGAGCGGGATTTAATAACATTTGAACTGGTTCTCGGAATAGAAACTTGAGGGCACCGTTGAACTCGCAACACCAGTATTCTCTTAAGAAGACTATCACTTCGAGTGCAGTTGTTCGAGATTACTTTTTAGTTTTTGGGGGTTCGTGGAAAATAATAAAATAAAGTGGGCATCACTTTATTTTTATTTTAGCCACCATTTGGGTGTTTGGAGGTGGGTCCCACTTGATCTATAACCTCCTTCTGGAGTTTGGATGTGGGGACCACCAGGCCATAACCACTAATGGGATGTTATCATGGTGGGGACCACCACGCGTCAACCTCCCATGTGAGGATTAATGTGGTGGGGACCACCTGAGATCACATAACCTCCCAATTTGAAAAATAGTGGTGGGGAACACCCAACCCATTTTAAATGAGAGGAGAGGAAAACCGGTCAACCCCCTCTTTAATGTGGAAGAGCCTCTTGTTCTTCCTCCATATTAAAGTTTCCAGTACACCCAGTTAATGGGGCTAAATCCTCCAATTAATTCGAATGTTCCGAAAAATGTTTATTTTTTCTTTTTTAAATCATACTAATGAAATAGTAGATTTTATAATCTATTATTTGGAATATCATTTATTTTTTGGGAGAGGAGATCTTGGGAGAAAAGAAGTTTTCCAATGAAGAACCTCATCTTCCAATGAAGAACACATTCTTACAACTAAGAATGTCGGAAACGATCTTCTTTGAACTTCTTCCCTGGACAACTACCGATGAGGATCATAGTCCACAACTGACATGCGAGCTTAGGATTGGATGTGTGCAGCAGATGTGATGAATGGAGACAACACCATCTTTTTCCCCGTGACTCTGTCGATGACCAACGATCATGACGATCAAGGTTAGGGTTGTTTTATTTTATCTTCCATATTGTTCTTTTCTTTCAAAAAGAAGAACGTTAATATGTTTCCTTTGATGTGTATGTTTTTGTTCATAGTTCTACTACCTTGATGAACCGATTGTTATCACCGTAGTCGCGGAGGATGTGGTCCATACCAACATGGACCAACCCCTCTGATGTGCTTGTTTTTGATGATATATGGCATGATGATGAGGCGACGAGACGTCTTAGGTAATGGACGCGCTACCTGCGGCCTCCGCGAACTGCGATGCCCTCACAACGCTCCGGAAGAACATGATTTACTACCTCGGGCCGAACCATGCCACCCGCTGCCTTTTTAGTTGTGTGGACCGCCCCACCCGACAACCGAGGCACCCAACGGCCCGTCCCACGGTGGCCTCCTAGCAGCCCGGCATGCCTGCCGGCTTCCTGCCGGCCTGGTCGTGCCCTGTCTGGCTCTCAACCGGCATGGTCGTGCCATGCCCGTCCACCTGCAAGCCTAACCGTGCCACGCCGTTCTACCCTCCAGCCTCATCATCCCCCTCCTTGATGCCTGACCTCACGAGCCGCCATAGGCCCGAATCAGCACCTTGGTCGCGCTGATCACCTGGGTCGGTCCACGGCCCCCCTTACGACCCCCTAGATGATCCAGCCAAGTAGCGCCCTCGGGCAAGCCGCACCAGGCCGCTCCGTCGCAGCGCTTCGTGCCAAACCGGCCCTTAGCCTGGGCCGAAATACCCACGCGACCTTTCGGGCTAGGCCTAGCTGGACGACCCAAACCTAACAGGCTTCCCCCCCCCCCCCCAATGGGTCTGGCTATACCCAACTGGTCTCCCTGGGTTGACCTGGACCGGCTCGACCCAAACTGGCTCAGACGCGGTCGGTCCGACCAGGTTGGTCCAGAACTAGGACTACTACTGACCCTTTACATTCTTTGGGAAATATCATTGGCACAAGATGTCCATTTGAAAAACCATCAGCATCGTTGGTAGTATTGGAATGGAATTCCCTTTGAATATACCCACTTCAGTTTGGGGAAGAGTTGAGATACATTCAGGTTGGATCATGCATGAATCCAACCGGGCTCCCGGGGCTACAAGGCTAATAACTCATAGACTAGGCGTCTGATTGTCACGCCGTCTATTTAGTTGAGACTTCTATAACATGGCAGAAATTTGATATACTTTTTTCATTGTACTTCGTGATAGTTGTTGTATCGACCAGTATCTCATGGAGCAGATCCTCCCAGATACGAGCACACATAGTTTGGAGACCAAGTAGTTTGTCGAGACCAAACAACTGCTGACTGTTTTGACTCGGAGTGACTCTTCTAGACAGCGGGGAGCGCCAATATGTTGCTGAAGACCTGCAGTAGAGAGCGCCTTGGTGCCTCAGCAAACCCATGGTACTCGACAGATGGAGTACCTCAACAGGATGCGAGGGGGAGCGTCCTGGTATCACATCAGACCCACGATGGGGAGCTCCTTGGTGACGCAGCAGCCTCAAGATTATGTAATATTTATAATGGATCCTCACACTAAACACATTTTGGAAGATAAAATTAAGACATTATTAAGACAAATACATTTATAATCATGTATATATAATAATTTAATTTTAAATCCTTATATACAAAAAAATTTTCTTTCCAAATAATTCCCAGAATCATATATTTAAAACTGAAAACCCAACCAAATATTAAAAATATGGACTTCAGATGTTATGAAAATAAATGAAAGATAATTTATTTCACTCAAAAAAAATCTCAAAACAACTTTATTATTTAAAATAAAAACTAAACATATAAATAAATTAATGATGTCATATATATCATCATAGATCTATTATAACAATGATGTATAATAATATTAGGCAAAAATAATTTGTTGCAATATGTCCATAAAATGTTTAATGGAAAGCAACAAATATTTATAATTTGGATTTATAGGAAAATATCATAATGAAAACAATTCATGGGAAACTCATTAGATCTTAGAGTGTGAAAATATTTAACATATACCACTAGAATCAGCAACCAAATGGTTCTTATCTATAATAGTAAAATCTTAAAAGTAAGTTATCACATACCTACCACAATAGGTGAAGCAACATGGAGGAAGATGAAAGTGATATATATAATATTACTCATGTAAATAGTTTTTATTGGAAATGAATATGGAGTTAAATAACATGGATGAAACTAGCATGAGGATGTTGAAGAATAAGGGAAAGTATTTCAAAGAAAATTAAATGCAGAAACCAAATAAGAAATCAAAGGGTGGTGTAGAGGAGAAAATAACATTCCTTGGATTATTCCATTGATAAATTCAGGAGAATGTATGGGAGGATTATTAGTAGTAGGGGAGTTTTGCAAATGAATGAGAATTGTGACTGAATGAGTCAAGGATAGGGTTTTTTAATAGATATGAGATACCATTCTTAACACTTCCAAAATAAAGTTGATTAATATATGATTTATTAGCGCTAAATTAATATGTGTTGATAAATATCTATCTTTATCACTATTAATGAAGAGATGATAAAATGAATCTTTATCACCACTAAACCATTTTTACTAATAAAGTATTTGTAATTACTATTAAATAATATATATATATATATTATAATTTCATAAAAATGGAAATATATTATTTTTTATAATTATATCAATACATAAGTAAGAATTTTTTATTTTTCATTAATAATTATAAATTTATATTTCTATAAATATATAATATATTTCATTATTAAGATATTTGTAAATAAATATATTTGATAATATAGTTTTAATTATTTATTCATAAATTTAAATATATTTATATAAATCTGTATATTGTTATAAATATATATAAATAGTAAATATAGTCATTGTTTAAACCTATGTATTATATATTTATAATTATAAATAAATTAATATCATTATATATACATTTAATTTACTATATGAAATTATAAATATATATATACATATTTAATAAATATTCATAAATATAAATATTTTAAATATGTAAATTATTTTATTATATTTATTATAACATTATAATTATAAATACATTTATTTCAATATGTATATATATATAATTTCAATAAATATAAATATAAATACAGTTAATATATTAATTATATAAATATATTTATAATAATTTTGTAAATAATTTTACATAAAAATATTTATTCATAATTTTGTTACAATTTTCAAATAACAATATATATATATCATTGTATATAATAATATAATTATATATATTTTAAAGAATATAAATATAAATATAAACATAATATAGGTATAAATATAAAAACTATTTCATTATTTAACATAATTTATCATAACATAATTATTATTTAAAAATTCATAAGTGTTTATTGTTAGTTGAATAAATTGTTGATTAAATAATACATAGTAAATTATCATTATAAAAAAATAGAATATATATATGTAATTCTATATATTTATTTAAATGAATATTTTGAAAAAGATAATACATAACATTATATGCCTGAATTTTAAAAATAAGTGAAATTGAAAAATTAAAAATGAGTATTATTTAAAAATACAAAAAATGATATTTTTTTTAAATTATAAATTATTTAAAATATATATATATATAGAAGGATACACATTAAAAATATTTAAACATCTATTAAAACTATTAATATATATATACCAATTATATAATGAATTAATTCCAAGAAAGATTAAAAAATAAGACAAATATAAAAATTAATAAATATTATATTATTGATATAAAGTTAGATAAAAGTAAATAAAATATAAATATTAAAAAATATTATATATTTATTTTATTATGATGAAATTCAAAAATAGAATAATAAAATTTTATTAAATTGTATATATATATATATATTAAGGGATTTCATTACTATATAAGATTACATTAATTACATAAATCATTGTGTGGGTTCATGGTATATAAAAATATATAAATTATCATTTTTAATTGTGAAATCCATGGAACACGTATTTTATATAATAAAAATTACTAAATCTAAAAACAATTCATTATGTCCATTATTATATGCAATCAGTGTTTATTTTTAAATAATATTAATTTTCATATAAACCATTATTTAGTAAATATATAAATTACTTAATGTAAGCATAAATATGTTTTCTTATAGACAACATATTTTTTGAAATAATAAATACATTGAATTATATATAATTATATATAAATATATTTCATTATGAATGTATTAATTAGAAATTATTTAATAAAGAATATACTTATAATTTTTCTAAATTTAGAAATTTGTTTATTTCGAATTGTTTAAATATTTCAATAGATTCATTTTTATATCAATATGTTAAATTTATACTACTTATTAATATTTATATCATAAATATGTATGTTTGTTTCTTAAATTTATTAATTATTAGAAATAATAGTTTGAGAAATAGTTTTTTAATATTTATCTATTTTTATCATTATTTGTTTATTTTTAAATTTTTATATACTACAATTATTAGTGAAAACAAACATAGTGATAATACATGGTACCAATTATAAACAAAATACTATGATAAATTCCAACAGTTAGAGTAATTTTTTTTTTTAATTTCTTTTCCAATTATTTAAATTTCGTGTGTGACGAGTTAATGATCATTCCATGATGACTAATTTTAATGATTATATAATGCTTCTGCAATATTTTACACTTACAAAGCATTAGAGTTCACCCATACATTATTCCTCTTCCCAATGATTCAATGAAGTGTACTTGGATTGATATCTAAGGATATGCTAGAGGAGATATTTTTATTCTCAAAAACAATTATGTCATAATATTTTTATTCAACTACAATTCAAAACTCATTTATGTATATAGTTTACAATGATTTATAAAAAATTCAATATTTTGGGATTTAGCACTGAGTAATCATGCCAATGTAGTGGTAAAATGCACCAGCATTAGGCTATAAGGGTCAGGGTAACATCAGTTAGTACCCAAAGGTGGTTTAGAAGAATCCTTGTAAAATATATATATGAAAAAAAATATTACAATACATAACCATGGTTTCTAATACATATGGATAATTGTAGAATAACATCCTAATTTTTTGTTAAGGTGGATATTATGTGGTCATTTCTAGGAATACATCCCTTTTTGGATTGTATCTTTGTATTTTTAGTTTAATATTAAAAGTATCTTCTAATACATAATCAAATATTATTAGGTTTTATATGTTTTCAATCTACAAATATTACGGATTTTAGGGAGAAATTTAGGGATCATGTATTTTTTTAGTGGAAATGATCTTTTTGGAATAGAACATTTAAATTCACTAGATTTAATATTAAATGTATTTATTGTATTTAAGGGAATTATTATCAATAATGAAATTTTAATAAAATAAAAATAATATTACTAAATGTAGTAATAATAAAAAATAAAAAAAAATTACTGAAAACCAATGTAAAAATTGTTATTTAAGGATTATCACTAATTCTTGGTTTCCCATCATATTTTTTTGAATTGTTTTATTATTATATTAATATGCACATGGAAATGGGACAACCCATTGTCGGGTGAATACCCGTTGCCTCCAGTAATGCAGTGTGTATTGAATCCATGACAAAGGGATGATAAGGGCTTCTCACATTGCACTAGCCTACATGATTCCCCTCTTAATACATCATTTCTTTCATGTAAACTAATTTGAATAATATATATATATAATGATGAACCAATAGTATTACGTTTTTGTATTAGATATTAATTTATTAACCATATTATTTTTGTAAAATATTTGGAGATGAATAGAATTTAATGTCATACTTTTATGGATGTTATGATCCGTTGAAAGTAAATTGTAGTAAATTAGGCATAAAAAATATTTTTTGAATATTTTTTTCATGGTGTATTGGAAGAATTGGAAATTGATTGAAACATAACAAAATGATAAAATTGTTCGAATGGAAGAAAAGTGTTTCAAAAAAATTTATATCTAATTTTTTTACAAAATATAAATAATTCATCAACTCTAGTAAAGGTGTCTGGGGACAAAAATGTTATACTAATATTTCATTTTCTTAATTTGTGGGATTTTAAATCATTTCTACTTTATTTTTTTTGGTATCATCAAATTTATATTGACCATTAACATTTTATATAAAAATAATCTAAATCAATCCCTCTATATATTTATGTATTCCTTAATCTCATTAAAGTCACTGGAAACCATTATTTTTCTTCATAAAAACCAAGTATTGTTTTTTTAGACGACTTTCACACACCACATTAATTCTCACTAAGGTTATTTTTATTAACCCATTTAATATACGGATTTTTCATCAATAGTATTCCAAATGTTCAAACTGTAATGACATGATTTTCGATGGAATTTTTTTTTCGTAAATACATGGGATTTTTCCGAGTCCGCAAAAGTTTACGGCGCATGATTCGGAAGCACGGTGTGCCCGGAATCAATTTCAGAAGTTGTGATTGGGTATGTTTAGTAAACGCACGAGTGGAATTTTAAAAAAATTGAACTGGTGCTCAGAATAGAAATTTGAGGGCAACGTTGAACTCGAAACACCATTATTCGCTTAAGAAGGCTATCACATCGACAGCAGTGGGTCGTGATTAAAAGTTAGTTTTTGGGTTTTTGTGGAAAATAATAAAATAAAGTGAGAATCAATTTATTTTTATTTGAGACACCGTGTGGGTGTTTGGAGGTGGGTCCCACTGGATCTATAACCTTCTTGTAGAGGTTAGAAGTGGGGGCCACTAGGCCATAACCACCAATGAGATTTTATGGTGGTGGGGACCACCACGCCTCAACCTCCCATGTGAGGATTAATGTGGTGGAGACTAGCCGAGACCACATAACCTCCAAATTTGAATAAAAGTGATGGGGGCCACCCGACCCATATTAAATGAGAGGAGAGGAAAACCTCTCAACACACTATTTAATGTGGAGGAGCCTCTTGTGCTTCATATACCTTAAAGTTGCTGACACACCCAATTAATGGGGCCAAATCCTCCATTTAATTTTACTGTGCCAACAAATTTTTATTTTTTCATTTTGAAATCATGCTAATGAAATAATAGATTTTATAATCTATTATTTGGCACATATTTTATTTTAGGGGAGAGGAGAGCTTGGGAGAAAAGTAGTTCTACAATGAAGAACCTAATCTTCCAACAAAGAATGCATTCTTCCATTGAAGAATGTCGGAAAAGATATTTTTTTAAATTTTCCCTAGACACCTACCGATGTGGATAGTTGTCCACAATTGACATGCGAGCTCAAGATTGGATGTGTTCAGTGGATGCGACGAATAAAGACAACCCTGTATTTTTTCCCGTGACTCCATCGATGACCAACGATCATGATGATCATGGTTGGGGTTGTTTTCTTTTATGTTCCATGTTCTTCTTTTCTCTCAAAATGAAGAACGAGAATATTTTTCCATTGACGTGTGAGTTTTTGGTCATTGTTCTCTTACTTTGATGAACCGATAGTTATCACCATAATCGCGGGGGATGTGGGCCAAACCAACATGGCCTGACCCATCTGTTGTTCTTGATTGTGATTATATATGGCATAGCGATGAGGCTATGAGACGACGTAGGCAATGGTCGCGCAACCTGCTGCCTCCGCGAACCACGCCGCCCTCACGACGCTCCGGCCGAACTGGCTCTGCCACCTTGGGCTGAACCGTGCTGCCCGCCCACTTTTGAGTTATGTCGGCCGCCCCGCCCGACGACCAAGGCAACCAACCGCTAGAGCCATGTCAGACTCTTGGCTGCCTGGCCTACCCACCAGCTGCCATCCAGCCTGGCCACTCCCTATCCAGCCGCCAGCCAGATTGGCCATGCCCTGCCCAACCACACGAAAGCCTGACCGCACCCTACCGGCCTAACCTCCAGCCTCCGTGGCCCCCTCTCAAATATCTGACCTCTTGAGCCGCAACGAGCCTGATCTCGCACCATGGCCGCACAGGTATCTTGGGCCGCTTTGTGGCCCTCCTCGCGGTGGCCTAGCTGATCCGACCAAGACGCGCCCTCCGGGTCGAGCTGCGCGACGCCGCTCTCTCACGGCACTCTGGGTCGAACCGGCCCCGAGCCCGGGCCAAACCGCACCCGCGACCTTCTGGTCTCAGACCAGCGGTCCGAGACGAACCTATTAGGTTGGCCAGCCAATAGTTTAGCCCAGAACCAACTGGTCTCACTAGGTTGACCTAGACTAGCTCAGCCCAGACTAGCTCAGACGGGGTCGGTCTGACCGGTTCGGACCAGACCTGGGCCTACTACTGACCCTTTACATTCTTTTGGCCATATCATTGGAACCAGGCGTCTGTTGGACGAACCTTCAGTGGCGCTGGTAGACTTGTAGCATGACGTTCCCTTTTAATATACCCCACTTGAGTTTGGGGAATAGTTGAGATATGGTCAGGTAGGATCATGCACGAATCCAACCGAGCTCCTAGCACTACATGGCTAATAACTCATAGAACAGGCGTCTGATTGACACACCATCTATTTTGTTGAGACCACTATAACGTTGTATAACCTAGATATGCATTTTTGTGTTACTTCGTGATATTTGGTGTATTGACTAGTATCTCGTGGAGCAGATCATCCCTGATACGAGCGTGCGTAGTTTGGAGACCTAGTAGCTGGTTGAGACCTAAATACTACTGACCATTTTGACTTAGAGTGACTCTATTATCCCAGTAGGGAGCACCACTGTGTCACGGAAGACCCGCAGTGGAGACTTCATGGTGTCTCGGTAGACCCGTAGTACTCAACAAGAAGAGTACCTCAGTAGGTTGTGAGGGGGAGCACCATTGTGATGCGGCAGACCCATGGTGGAGAGCACCTTGGTGACACAGCAGACCCAAGGTACTCGACAAGATTAGTACCTCAGTAGTCCAAGGTTAGTGGTAAGAACCTTGGTGTGGCGCTAGGCCCACTATACTCAATAGAGGAGGATTTCTCTAACATCCATGGTTTGTATAATGTGAATAAAAATCCTGGTAGATCTATGTCATTATCTTTTTTATTTACCTCATGATTGAGATAGATTATTTGATAACATAGGTATATGTATGGTCATATACCTATGTGATGTTATTTGTTGATTTTAAACTTTTTTGTTATCCTTGATGGATTTTTTGAGACCAAGAGGTTCTTGGGGTCCCTACTGAGTATCATTATACACAAACCTGTATGGGCTATGCCTGCACCTCGTTGTGTTGGATGTAGACAATGGACAATGCTGACTGAGGCTATAACTAGCAGGACTAGATGGAAATAGTAGGTGGACCTTACAACGAGTCGGTATATGGTGGAGACTGACAGACATGGAGTACATAGGAGGCTATATATACATACCCTTCAGGTAGTTATTCTGGAGGATGACCCATCACCTATTTTTCCTTTCTTCTGTAGTACATGTTTTTCAGTTGTACTTGTCCTTTCATGTTGGTCCTGTATTTCGGCCCCTTTACCTTTAGCACTTTCTTTTTCATATACAGTTTTCTTAGTGTTTCGTATCCAAGTGTGTTCTCTATTGTGTGTGTTTACACTTTATAAAGGCATTGTTATCCCATTTTTAGGGAATTTCACATTTGGTTCTAGTCACTAGCTCCTGGCCTATGGAAGGCAGGCTTGGGGTAGTCACCACACAGGCCCCGAGGGACTGGTTGTGACAAATTGGTATCAGAAGATCCAATTGTACTGTAGAACATAGGACTCTGATATTTTATATGAAACAATAGTGTTAAGGGTAATGCATGAGGTTTTCAGTTCATGGAGAAATGTTTTGGTGTCGCGACAGATGTATCCATACACCTGGACCCTCCCTATTGATTTCCGACTCAATACATGAAAAAACGGTTTGCGTGTGTGTTTCCAATAGTTTTATCTAATTCATAACAACTAGGTCAGCACACCAGTTATAATCTATTGGCTGTTTCACATCTGTTTATTTCAGGATGCCTCCCCACAGAAGACCAGAGATACTCTCGAGAGTTGTACACATAGATTGACCACCGAGTGGTGGGGCCATGGTGCATGACCATTTTTAGAGGAGGCACCAGCATTATTACCTCCAATATGGCCACTAATGCCACCTGCCCCCACAGTAGACAATTCATGCCACTTGAGCACGTTGCATGAGTTCCAGTGCCATAGGCCACCAAGGATCATGGGAGATATGGACCCACATGAAGTTGAGTATTTGATCGAGGAAATGGTTAGAGCCTTCAGACTAGTAGGGAAACATGTAGACATCATGGGGACTCTTGCTGTCAGCCTTCTACTGGCACTAGCTAGCAGATTTTAGAGCCTGATGCCCAAGGTTCATGATGAGGCGACACTACTCTGGGCAATCATTGAGAGCCTGTTTCGGGGGGAGTTCGTCCCATCCACCCTATGTGCAGTATGGATACATGAGCTACTTCATCTACAGGTAGGCATCTTTCTTATACCATTTTACTCAGTGAGGTTCACATAAATCTCATGCTACTCCACTTATATAGTATGTGACTCATTATTCAGGGCTCACACCATTGAGTAGGGACTCGGGAGAGAGATCATAGCTTCAATGATCTCACATAGAATCTCGAGGAACTATGGTGTGTTTGAGAGAGACGTCATAGTAGAATGTTTCTTTGATGAGCTGTCTCTAGCAGCGAGACCCACCACTAGTCAACATGCCTCAGATTCTTGTGCAGCTGGAAATAGACAGATGTCATTGAGGTCTAAGAGGACCAGACCTATGGGTGGACGACCACATGGACCAGGATCGGTTGTGTGGGGCACTGGAGAAAGAGCCAGACATGCCAATAGCGGGCAGTGTAACTCATGCGATGGGTAGGGTCACATGGTCTGTGATTGTCTGACCCGCTGTTTAGATGATCAGCTGACAGTCGAAGGAACACCCAGGAAGAGACATAGATTCGATCGATGCAGTCTGCAGGGAGTGTGAGCTTACTCTAGGAGGTGAGATCTTCGGCTGGAATCTACTAGTAGCAGCGTCGAGGCCTTACAATGTTATCTTCTGTATGGACTAGTTATCTACACTCCATGATAATATTGGTTGTATTAAGAACAAAGTGCGATGTGTGCGCATGAATGGGACCATGTTTACCATCACCGGTAATAAGGGATCCTTTACAGCACATGAAAAACTTACTCTAAGGAGGGTGCAGTCGTTCACTAATTAGTTGGCATGCCTTACCCTCGGAGTATTTGATGTGATGATTCTGACTAATCCTGTAGTGGTGGACCAG
This sequence comes from Viscum album, assembly GCA_963277665.1. Classification (NCBI taxonomy): domain Eukaryota; kingdom Viridiplantae; phylum Streptophyta; class Magnoliopsida; order Santalales; family Viscaceae; genus Viscum; species Viscum album. The sequence continues at coordinate 783,763,332 of OY728153.1, forward strand.
TACACGGATGTTTTCCCTAATGATGTCACGGGTCTACCTCCTCACAGAGAGGTGGACTTCAACATTGACACATACCCCGAGAAGACACCTATATATACACCAGAATATCAGATGGCTCCCTCTGAGCTTCATGAGCTACAGGTACAACTGGAGGACCTGTAGGGGAAGTGATTCATCCTACCCAGTGTTTCTCCCATGGCGGCCCTAATTCTATTAACCAATAATGCGGATGAGACCTTAAGTATTTGTGTCGACTAATGTCTCCTGAACCAGGTGATCATGAAGAACAAGTTACCTCACTTGAGGATTGAAGACCTCTTTGATCAGCTGAAGGGAGAACAATGGTTCGCGAAGATAGGCCTCAGATCAGGCTATCACTAGCAGAGAGTTCGAGAAGATGATGTGCATAAGATGACATTCATATTTTGGTACAACCACTACTCATTCATAGTTATGCCATTTGACATAACCAACGCTCTTGTAGTGTTCATGGGACTAATGAAACAGATTTTCTAGACAGACCTCTATCGCTTTGTTGTAGTCTTCATCGTTGATATTCTGATCTACTCGACTACTGAGGAGGAGCATACCTACCATTGGAATGTATTATTGGACATACTCTAAGAGCACTAGACTTATAGTAACCTCTCTATGTATCCGTTTTGGATCCAAGAGGATCACGTTTTGGGTCATGTCATCTCGGAGGCTAGAGTTTCAGTAGATCCAGCGATGAATGAGGTGGAACTTTCTTGGGATCCACCTAGGAGTGTGAAGGAGGTATGAAGTTTTCTAGGCTTGGCTGGGTACTACCGGATGTCCGTTCCAGACTTCTCCAGAGTTTCAACAACAATATTAGCGTTGATTAAGAAGGGGAAAACATTCGTGTGGTCGAAGAGATTACAGTAGAGCTTTCAGGAGCTGAGGCAGAGGCTGACTAGTGCCCCCATCTTTAGTCTTCTAGTTAAATTTGTTGGGTACATAGTATACTGTGACATATCCGGGACCAATCTCAAGTGTGTCCTAATGATGGAGCAATCATTGATCACATATTTTTCTTGGTAGCTGAGATAGCACGAATAAAAATATGCTTCCCATGAACTATAGTTAGGAGCAGTGGTCTTCGCCTTGAAGATGTGGTGACACTATCTAATGGGTGAACGTTTTACCATGTACTCTGATCAAAGGAGTCTCAGGAATATCTTCTCTCAGAAGGACCTGAACCTGAGAGAGTAGTGATGGCTTGAGTTTCTCCAAGACTATGACTTCATGATAGTCTATAATCCTAGAAAGGGGAATGTTGTAGCAGATGAATTCAGCAGGATATCTGGTATGCAACTGCTAGGTGAGTCGAAAGAGGAGATGGCCGATTTGAAGATATCCTTTGTGGATAGATATATAGAAACATTCCTACAGTCCCTTACAGTCACTCCCACACTTCTCCAACAAGTCGGGGAGGCACAACTTCTGGACACTGACTGCAAGACATGACGTGCTTAGAAATACACAGGTTAGGCATATGATGAATTTTCTGAAGGTGTGGAGCACTTCATCATCTTCAGAGGATGTACAATGGTACCAGTGTCACTTTAGGAGGATGTGTTGAGGGAGTTCCACACATCCCCATTAGTGGTACATCCATGAGTGGTGAAGATGTACGAGGACCTTCGATGACAAAACTGGTGGTCAGGTTTGGAGAATGCAGTAGTGGAGTTTGTCTCTCGATGCCTCACTTTTCATCAAGTGAAGGCGGAGCACCAGGTACCAGTAGGCTTGGTTCAACATTTATAGGTCCCAAAATTGAAGTGGGATGGGATATCCATGGAATTAGTGACCGTACCTCCACGTATGTCCAGGGGTCATGACTCGATTTGGGTGATCGTCGACTGACTCACCAAGTTGGTCATCTTCCTACGGATCAGACAACATGGTTCAGTAATGAGCTTGGGATGCCTCTATGTGCAGGAGATTGTACAGCTTCATGGATTACCTTCGACGAATGTCTCTGATCGTGACACATGGTTTACTTCCTGTCTATGGAAGGGGTTGTAAGAGGCTTTTAGAACATAGCTTCATCTGAGCACCACCTTCCATCCTCATAAGTATGGTCAGACTGAGTGGACCATTCAGACTCTCTAGGACACGCTACATGCTTGTTTCCTCAACTTAGGTTGTAGATTAGAAGATTACATACCTTTGCTGGAGTTTTCATTCAACAACAGCTAACACACCACCATAGGGATGGCACTTTTTGAGGATTTATATGGAAGACCTTGCATATCTCCTTTGTGCTGGAATGACCATGGGGAGTCAGCACTAGTAGGACTAGAGACGGTACGAGCTACAACAGAGAAGATTTAGATCATCCAAAAGCGGATGAAGACTGCACAGAGAAGGGAGAAGTCATATGCTGACAAGAGATGGAGACCTCTGTAATTTGAGGATGGTGACCACGTCTTTTTATGGGTATCACCATGAGGAGGTTTACAGAGATTTCGCAGTGCTGGAAATTTATCCCCAATATTAGTCAGATCTTTTCATGTCCTCAACAGAGTTAGCGAGGTGTCATACCGCTTAGCTCATCTACCTCAGTTGCACTAGGTGCACGACATATTCTATGTATCTCAGTTAAAGAGATATGTGCTTGACCCTTCTCACATTATCTACCATAGAGAGTTGGACTTAGACAATGGAAGACCTTTATGGAGGTTCCAGTGGAGATTGAGGATTGAAAATAGCATGTCCTACATGGATGGTCAATACCTCTTGTGTGCGTTCGCTGGCAGCACAAGATCCTCTAAAAGTGCACATAAAAGCAGAAGGCTTAGATATGTGCTCAGTACCCCCACTTGTTCCCATTGTCCGTGTTGTAGCTTATGGGGACGTAAATACCTGAGGTGGGGAGAATTTAAATACAGGAATTTCATTTGAAATATTTTTTACAAAATACATTGAAATTTTATGAATCCTCAAAAATTTACGGTGCATGATTCTGAAGCCCAGTGTGCCGGAATGAATTTCTGGTGTTTTGTTTGGGTACCTTCCGTAAATGTACAATCAGGTTTTTAAAATTTTGTACTGGTACTCTGAATTTGATTCTGAGGGCACCATTGAACTCGCAACGAAAGTATTCACTTAATAAGACTATCACTTAGATGGTAGTGGGTTGATATTAAAAGTTAGTTTTTGGGTTTTCGCGGGAAATAATAAAATAAATTGAGCTTATTTTTATTTTAATTTAAGCCACCATGTGGTAGTTTTTAGGTTGGCCCCACTGGATCAATAACCTCCTCGTGGAGGTTGGAAGTGGGGACCACCAGGCCATAACCTCATAAAATAGGTTATGGTGGTGGAGACTACCGCACTTCAACCTCCCATGTGAGGATTAATGTGGTGGGGACCAACCAAGACCCCATAACATCCCAATTTGAATAACATGGGTGGGGAACAACCAACCCCTATTAAATGAGATGAGACGAAAACCTCTCAATAGTCTCTTTAATGTGGAGGAGCCTTTTAAGCATCCTCCACATTATAGATGCCTACACACCCAATTAATGGTGCCAAATCGTCCCATTAACTTGAATGTGCCAAAAAATGTATAGTTTTTTATTTTGAAATCATTCCAACGAAATAATATATTTTAAAATCTATTATTTGGCACATATTTTTTTTTGGGGATTGGAGAGCTTGAGAGAAATGGAGCTTTCCAATGAATAACGTGTTCTTCCCACGAAGTATGTCGAAAATGATATTTTTTTAACTACTTCCCCGGACACCTACTGATGTGAAGCATCTTCGACAACATACGTGTGAGATCAGGATTGGATGTGTCTGGTAGACACGATAAATGTAGAAAACACCATATTCTTCCCTACAACTCCATCAATGACCAACGATCAAAATGATCAAGGTAGGGGTTATTTTCTTTTATGTTCCATGTAATTCTTTTCTTTCATAAAGAAGAATGAGGATATGATTACATTGATGAGTGATTTGTTGTTCATCATTCTCCTACCTTGATGAAATGATTGTTATCAACCTAATCATGGAGGGTGTGGAACAAAAAAACATGGCCCGCCCCATCTGTTGTTCTTGTTTGTGATGATGTACAACATGGCGATTTGGTGACAAGACGACAAAGGGAATGACAATGCTACCCATGGCCTCTGTGAGCCGCGCCGCCCTCCTGGCCCTCCCGCCAAACCGGCTCCGCCGCCTCAGGCCGAACCGCGCCACCTACCGAATTCCGAGTCGCGCTAACCGCACCGCCCATCAGTTGACCACTGGTCAGCCCGAGCTACGCCGACCTCCCGGCTCGCCGTCATGCCCGCCACCCACTTGTCGGCCTGGTCGCACCCTGCTAGGTCAACTACTGGTGTGGCTGCGCCCTACCCGGCCGCCCACCGGCCCACCTGGCACCCAGCCGAGCCACCTCCCAGCCACCTCCTGGTCGCCTTCCGACCCACCCGACCTCCCGACAGCCTGCCTGGTGCCCTGCCCAACCGCCTGCCGTCTTGGCCCCGCCCCGCCTGCCTGCCCGCTATCCTACTCATCCAACTCTCATCCAATCAACCTCCCGAGCCTCCACCTGACTGAACTGGAGACTTGGTTGTGGCAGCCTCCCGATTCGGTCTACAGGCCACATCGCGTTGCCCTGGCTGAACAGGCTCAGCCGAGACCTTATAGTCGAACTACGCTGGGCCACACCCTCACGACACTCCGTTGCAAACCGGCCCCAGCCCGGGCCGAGGAATATGTAACAGGATGGCCTTCAAAAAAGGTTGGTTCAGACCCAACTGATCTGACCATGTCGACGCACAACTTTTCGGCCTAGACTTGGTCGGACCAGGTCGGTCCGACCAGGTTGGACCGGACTCGGGCCCCCTACTGACCCTTTACATTCTTTTGTCCATATCTTTGGCACCAGACGTTCGTTTGACAAACTGTTAGTGGATCTGGTAATATTTCTGCATGAATGTACCTTTGAGTATACCCCACTATAGTTTGGGGTATAGTTAAGATACGATCAAGTTGGATCGTGCACAAATCCAACCAAGCCCTCGGGAGTAAAAGGATAATAACTCACAGTCCGGGCATCTGATTGACGTGCCATCTATTGCGTTGAGTACCCTATGACTTGGAGGACCTTTGAGATACTTCTTAGTGGTACTTCGTGATTGTTGGTGTGTCGACCAGTATCTCGTGGGCCAGATCCTCTCACAGACAAGCGTGCATAGTTCGAAGACCTAGTAGTTTGATCAGACGGGATTACTGGTGACCGTTTTGACTCGAAGTGACTCTACTAGCCCAGGGGGGAGCACGATGGTGTCGCAGAAGACCTGCATTGGGGAGTGACTTGGTGTCACGACAGTCCCACAGTACACGACCAGAGGAGTACCTCAGCTTGCTACAAGTGGGATTCCTTGGTGACGCTACAGACCCACGGTGGGGAGAACTTTGGTGATGCAGTAGACCCACATTACTCGACCGGAGGAGTACCTTAGCAGTCCAAGGTTATTGGGAAGCACCTTGGTGTCATGGTAGACCCACTGTACTTGAAAGAGGGAAATTTCTCCAGCAGCCATGGTTTCGATAATGTGAATAAAAATTCTTTTTTAGCTGAGTCAGTATCTTTTGGGTTTACCTCATGATTGAGATGTATTACCTGAAAACATTGATATATTTATGGGAATATGCCTAAGTTTGTTTTTCTGTAGATATTATATTTTGTGGTAATCCATGTTTGATTTTGTGTGACCTTGATGGTCTTGAGGTCCGTAATGAGTATCGTTATACTCACCGCTGCACGGGCAATGCCCTCACCTCATTTTGTTGGATGCAGATGACGAACATCACTGACTACGGCTGAGACTGGAAGGAGTGGACGGTACACAGAGATGGAAATTACGACGAGTCGGTACACGGAGGAGATTGTTGTCATGGAGTACTGAGGAGGCTTTCTATAATTACCCTTTAGGTAGAAATTCTAGAGGACTACCCATCAACTATTTTTTACATTCTTATGTTGTACTTGTTTTTCATTTATTCTTGTACTTTCTTGTTAGGATTGTATTCAGGACCCTTTACTTTCAGCACTTTCTCTTGGTTGTACTGTTTTCTTAGTGTTTTGTATCTTGTTGTGTTCCCTATTGTGTGTGTTTACATTTTATAAAGGAAATTCTCCCAGTTTTAGGGAATTACGCCTTTCGTGCTAGTCGCCAGCCTCCTGCCTATGGAAGGAAGGCTAGGGGTAGTCACGGCATGGGCCCCGAGGGACAGGTCATGAGACAATCTCTTGATTTTAAGGCCATTTTATAATTGTGAGAATTATATTTAATGAATGTGGGGAGACGTAACACCAATAAATTTGAGAATAACAACATTGTATTTGATAACAATTATAACAAAAAACATAAATCATATAATCGAAAATTTCACACTTTAACATTATTATATATTTATATTTACATAAATGTATCACTCTTTTAGGGTATATTATGCACAAAAAATAGGATTTTCATAGCATACATTCAACAACGACTTCAATGGATTTCATTACCTGTAAGATCATGTTTTACAATGTAATATTAATATTAGTATTATAAAATAAAATTAGTTCCTTGCCATTAAATCAAAATTTATAAATAAGATAATTATCTTATGGAAATATAATTTTATTTCATGGGTTACCAATTAAATAAATTTAATATAGAAACCAATTGAATATAAATGAAATGTTTTTAATGAAAAATATTTTTATTTACCCAAGTAATTTTATACTAATTAATTAAAATAATTACAATTTGTGGGTGATAATAATGATTTTTATATATTATATATTCGATAAAAATATTTTGACATTAATCATATATATTAAATAGGCATAAGATAATAACAAATCAACTTTTACACATAAAAATATGTGCTTATCTAAAAACAATATTGTCTCCTTTTAATGGGAAACTTCATTTAAAAATATATTTCGACAAAGATATATATTTTATTCTAAAAAATAAACATTATTTTCGATATATTATCTTCATAATTATAATAGGGTTATTTTTTAGTATTTTACTGGGATTTTCATTTTCCTATGAATACTGTACAATACTGAATACTATTGGAAAAATAATATTCATATAAATAAATTATACTGATAAATTATATGTATAATTGGTTAAAAATTTTGAAATTTGAAATTTGAAATTAATTACGCAAATTTAGGTAATCGGGATAATTTTATGTTAAACTTTGACATGAAATCATTATAAACTTTTGTAAATTTTCACATTAAAAACATACAATATCATCACTTATATGGGATTCGTTTTCAATTAATTTTGTACAGTTTAGATTATTGAATTTAGAAACATTGATTACATGTTCATATACAATTTATAATTTCGAATTAGGTCAACATAATGTTTTAAAAATGATATTAGAAAATAGTTAAAATTAATTATAGTTATTAATGAAAATTTTTATACTTAGTAATTAAAAATAAAATATAAGGTGTAAGAATGTCCAAACGCGTTTAAAAAAATTTATTTCTATATATTAACAATTTTTCCTTATGTTTTTATTATTTATATAATTCTAATATTATTTAAAATTGTTAGTTTACATAACTTCTTGAAAAAAATCCAATTGTGACCCCTCCATCAATTATAAAAGGCTGCACCCTCTCCTGCCTAGTTAAATATAAGTCTCCACCCTTTAGCATGACATAATATTTAGTTGTATTATAGAATTTACATTCTTTCGAATTTAGGATCTATTTAGGTTTATAGTTTTAGAATACTAGGAAATAACTATTGCATAAAATCTCAAATATTACAATGTGTTCACTTCTACTCAACATCAACTTTTTCATAATCATGACATTTTAAGACAAAAGTAATTTTTTTTCTAGATAAAACTATTCATACATTTCATATTAATTTCTTTATTCCTCTAAACCATCCTTATACCCATTGTAAAACATTTAAAAACATGGGATGAGCATACAAATGCTCATTAACAGATATAAACGAAGGAATGAAAATGTTCGTCTATGAATATTTTAAACAAATGAATGGATTTTCACAAAATAATACATTTCACTCATAAAAATTAATCCCATTAACATGCCTTTGGATATAATAATATTTTTTATTATCTACTAAAAATAATAAATCCTAAAGGTAACTTATGTAATTCACAACAACCATACATTGTATATTTCAAAACTACACCATGAGTAACCTACATGGTTACATTTGGAATACACATAAATATATATCCCACGAATTTATTAGGGAAAAAATTATCATTTACCTATTTAATGTTACAAAATGCATTGGAGAGCTATCCTGGGCTCACCCACCCTCAATTTATCACGGAACCACCTATATACATAAGAAATTCCAAAGAGCCAAAACATAATCATAACACATGATCAATCATAAACAAAAATTATCATTTTCACATTTCAATCATGAATACTCATTTCATGATATTGAATAATAAATCTATTATAAAAACCACTTCTCAAAAAAAAAACATAAAAATTCAATATGGTAATTAATTATTTATTTAGAAATATTAATTCTAGTAGTGGAAGACTGATATCAAATATTATTTGAGACAACAAAAAGGTTTTTTGTTTTCATGAATATTAAAAAGAAACATTAATTTTTTCATATATTTAAATTATTCATAAAGAATTTTATTTTTTAAAACTTTTGAATGAAATTTAAAGTCAAATGGGATAATTATACACTCTATTCAAGTTGTTACAATCAAAATATGGCTCAATGAAAGGAGATTGAGATGATGTAGCTTACCACTTGAGAAAATACATGAATAAATATAAATAAAGAATAACATTAAAATATTGTATAATTTAATGATAATAATTGTATTCAAGAAATAATATGTCATATATCCTTTTATACACAATATAAAATTGAATTTTTTTATAACAACAAATAATTCTCAAAGGAATGTAAAATAAGATTAAATTCATTAAAAATATTGTATCCCCGGAATAGTGTTAATCTAATGAAATAATTATGTGTGAAAAATATAAATATACCAAATATATGTTAATATTAAATGTAAAATAATCATATGAAATTCACATATATTGTTGAAAAAAACATTAACATGGTTATTTAACTCAATTAATGTTGATTCAGTTATGATTTCCGTAAAAAAAATTCATGTAAATGACATAAGACTTCATATATGGGGGTGATTTTATGCAGAAAAATATATCCACATTAATGGAAGATAACATTATAACATAACTAAAATATTAATGATTCCACAAAAAATTGGGCCTTATATAATCAACTATGTATGCATCAAACTCAACTTTTGTAAATTGTGTTTTGAAATTTTCTTCATTCAAACTTGATTTGTCTCCTTTGTGCATTATCTTTATAAATAACTAAATATATCTAATTTATAGATTCTTGAAAAAAGTCATCAATTTTATTATTCCGTTTATATCATGTATTATTATTTTATAAAACTAACATAAGTATTTAAGTTTGTATTGGTAGTTTTGTCAATATTCGATACTTGACTTGAAAATGAACTTGTCTGCTGAATATTTTCCAAGTGGTAAAAAGTCTGTAATCTCAATAATATTTATCATGATTAAAATATCATATATATCTAGTATATAATTATTTATAGTATTCCATAACATTCTAAGATAACAAATCAAATGTATCATTCATGGAGACAGTAGGTCATACGTATTATTGAAGACAACTATCATTTCGTTGATCATATTAAATGAATGAAAAAAATGATAAACATGTATATTATAATTACAGTATAATATATATGTTATATATGTAACATAAATTCATTAATTCCCTCATTTATATGTTCCATTTATGTAATGATTGATTCATATCACATTTAGGGGCAGTAGTCCACACATCCTGTAATGATTATATCAATTTTACACATTATAGGAAACATAATGGTATAATGTAAAATATATTACAGAAGCATAGGGACAATATAAATATAATATATATCTTATTAATTCATTAAAATATTATATATAATCTTGGTTTAATTCTTATCACGTATAATTAATAACATTTTATCGTGGATACGGTAGGTCGTACGTAGGTATGAGAGATGATATCATTCACTTAATGATTAAAAAATATATAAATTGGATTGTATATTAATTATACATAAAAATAATCATTTTATATTTATTATTTATAAAAACTATACTCTTCATCATACCCATCAATGTTAATCCTTGTTGAATAACAAATTACACCACTGCTTGGAGACGGTAAGATTTACGTATACACGCATTGTGATATTATTATTTATAGGATGGTTAAAATGTTTTAAAAGGTTGTATGATAATTATAATAACATCTCAGAATGTATAATATAATAGATATAATACTTTAATATGGAAATGACTTTGGAAGAGGATGTGTCTGATGAAAAAAGCATTGAAATAAGTAATAAAACAATAACTTCTTCTTCTAGTGTTTCTTTTTGATTTGCTCAAAAGGATTCCATAAGTTGGTTTTATTCCCAAAGAGTGAACTCTAGGATGAAGTGAGGGATGTTATAAGGATATTTTTGTATGTTTTGTATGATGAAAATTGGTTTTTATTTCTTTCTAAAAGATAAATATAATTTCCTTTTTATAGGAAATGTGAGGAGCACTTGAGGACATTCTTGAAATTTTAATTTATTATAATTTTTGGGGATATTGATTGTTCAAAAGTGATTTATTTATATTATGAGATGAGTATGGGTCAAAATAATGTCAAAAATATAATTTTTAAATGTTTAGGTCATTAATTTAACCTTATCAATTGGTATTAACCCTTAGCTAAATAAGTTATCTCTTATATAGTCTTCTTGTATTTTCATAATGTATGGTTAAAATTGTTACAATAAATTTTCAAGATAACCTCTTGTGGATAATTAATGACATTTGTAAATTTATATATGTTAGTTTTCTGAATTATATAATTTTAATACTATATATATTTTAATAAAATACTATTTGTTTTAAAACCCCAATTATGTTAATGTTTACAGTATTTAGATGTTGAATTTTTTAAGTCATAACAACATGTTTCCTTCAAACCAAAGGAATTTACTCAAATATAATATGTCATATCATACATAAACATTGTGTATTTCAGTTAAATTCTTTATTTAAAATCTAAAAATTAAAAATAATATACCTTGATGTAGAAAATATTCTTACCTTTCTAATGACAATTTATAGTCAAAGATATCAGTAATATAATCCTATATGAATTTTTTTTAGTAAAAGTTACTTTTCTTTTCTATATTTTTCATTACATTATATTAATTCATATAACATGTCATTATAACATTAAAGAGGATCTCTGATGTTCTAAAATCGACCCACATATTTCCATTGTAAGAAATATCAAATGAAAGAGTATTAATACGTTTTTAGGGTAGATTTATTTAATTATAATAATATTTTTTCCCTTATTTACTAGATTTATGTTTTTTCACTGGTAAATTGAAATAATTACGGATTTTATAATTCATAATTTCCAAAAATAAAATCTACATAATTAAAAAATTTGGACCTTCTGATTCCATATTTGCAAACCAATTTTCCAAATTCAAAACACATAGTTAAAAAAATAAATTACAATCAATAAATGTTGTCAAAAAATATAAAATGGTTTTTTAAAAGTAAAACCCATCAAATGATTGATATGTGTTTGTGTTCAATTTAAACATAAACTTACTTCCAATTAAAAATATTGGATTAAATGATAAAAACATAATCCAATATTTCATTAAAACAAATTAAATTGACAATCATACTATATAAATATATTTGATGAAAAGGCGGTTTTGAATTAAATTACAACATTTTCACTTTTCATTTAAATATAGTTTTTATAAATAATATACCATAATTTAAACTAAATTAAATGATTATGTCCCTATTAATAAAATTAGTATATTTTTATCAAATAAAACATATATATGTGACAAATACTCTTTTTAGAATGGTTCTCCATCAAAAGGTGGTAATACAACCTTTTAAAATGTTAGAGTATTTTATTCATAATACTGGATGGATTATCATTTTGAGCCCCTAAAATTCATTAGAGAAATGTAAAAACATTTTAAAATATGTAAAATAATAAGATTGTAAATTATGTTTATTCCATACAGTAAAACTGTTAGGTGATATAAACCCTTTAAATTATAATATTATTGATGTATTAATTTCGGTATTACTCAATGATGTGTGCAACATAACATTTTAGAAAAACACACTATCACATGTTAGGTAAGCTATTTGTGCATAGTATCCCTGATAAACTAAAATTAATATTAAATTTAAAAATATTAATAGATATGAAAATGAACTATTTTATAGATAACCATGATGTTACATCATTCCCCACATTATGAAATTTGATTAAAACTATTTTAAAATTGGGCTCGGAATGTTCATGGAAAAAACCCCAACAAAAAAACTATCAATAACAATATCACATTAAAAGAATGAAATAGAAGTACAGATGTAACATGACATATCACATACAAGGAATCCATGTAGGAAAACATCGATATAGAATAGAAACGAACCATATTGTTTTAATGGAGTGTGATATAAAACACGATCAAGAGAAAGTTAACAACCAGAACAAAAATAAACATGTGATGGGTTAAATGATCATTTATTTCGTATTTTGAAAACTAAATGGAAAATTTTTTTTGTATTAATAAAATTTTCATAAATTTAAGAAATTTATTTATTCATTAGACTATGAACATAAGAAAACATACTTACTTGTAATGTAGAGTTTCATCCATTAATAAATATGTTCAACAATATAAACTTTTTTATAATCAATGACTATTAAATATGACTTTGTCACACCTGGAGAACTAGATTTAACTTTTGTAGAGTCACATAATACACAATATATTTTTTATATATTCATTATATCTTGAACTATTAACCAAAAAATTGTAGGATATAATAAAAAAATCCCCAAAAAAATTAACCTTTATAAAAATAAATACCACTCTTAAATAAAAAAAATAAAAAAAATTACCACAGTTCAAAAACAACTATTTATTTAATAAATTTCTAAAAAATTCAACAAAATAATCCAAAAATAAATTGAAAAAAATGCAGAAGGGTTTTTCCACATATTATTCCACTATAACTTATATCATTTATCTCTAAATAACATCTATTACTCATAACGTCTCACACATAAATATAAATAACCTAATCAAATATTTTCAATGATAGGTCAACTATTTCCATAGATAACCAAAATCACCATATTTCGCCAATAAAAACATAGATTATCCAAAAATAATATTCAAAAATTACTCCTCAAATTAGATCCCATAGTATTCTATTATGCATTGGTCTATAGTGTTCCCAAAGGAGGGAACATTGTCCAAATTACCATTTATCACATAATCACTAAATTATTTTTCCAATACTATGGATATACATTTGATAATACATATGTTCCAAAAAAACTTATTAATGATATTTAAAATCATTTTACTAAAAATAACTAGTCAGACATTCATTCTAGTGGCCTTGTCGGATACGACAGTTTTTCACCTATCAAGCGAGTTTTCCTTTTATAAAGCTCTAAAATAATCCTATAATATTTTAACATCAATGGTTTCTTTTTTCCTCTTATTTCTATCCCAACTCTTAATGGGTTTAAAATATTAACTCCTGTTTTTTTATATATATTTACATTTTTATTTGTACTTCATATGATAAAATAAAATAACTCCCAATGAAAGTACAATGCCCTTGATCTAAGTGACTACCCAGATTCATCATCATCTTTTTCAAATAGATAGAAGGTCTATGCGGTAAGATAATGATATTTATATACATCTAAATTGTTAATTTTCATTATCCAAATATGTGTTGTACAACTTTTGTCATATGGGTGTTCACAAAATAATAGTAATAGAAAATATTCTGGAATGATATATAATTTCAAAACATCTAATCAAACATTATATTTATAAAATAGTCATACAACGACTGACATTATACATTCAATCAGTGGTCCTTAAAAATACCATATGTTTGTTCTAAATGAAAATATTTTAAAAATCAATTGAAAATAGGTTTCCCAAGGGTCACATTCATTGATACCTTTTTTAAAATCATAACATGATTCCATATCTTGTGAAAAGGTAGAATAATTGAAAATTCCATGATAATATTTAACTTCATTGAAAATATGATAATATTGTCAAAATAGGATTTGATTAAATACCACCCATGATCGATAATGGTATCAATCTATAGTGGAGGGGTTTGATATTAAAAATATTCATTTCATGTGAGTTCTATGCTTTAATTTTTTCACATTCCTCATAACTTTAAGTTTCATTAATTATTTCTTGCATGTCATTAGGAAGAAAAATAATGTTGTTTGAGATACTCCTCATTCCTTTTGTTACCTAATATCCTTGATCTAAAAAGGTAATAAAACTAGGATTTAACAGAGTGAATATACATAGAGATATACCACTGGGATATCAAAAATTCATAATCCCTAATGTTTTATAATTTTTTCATTTGATACCATCTTTAAAGATCCATCCACAATCATTATATAATCATGAGTTGGAATAAAGAATTTATATTTTTCCTCATTGAGGATCTTTTTAGTTTTATATTTTTAGAGTATCAGGCCATAAATATATGACCCCTACCTTAACACATTATATAATCTTCAGTAAAATCAATTATTCACCTTGTGGATATTTTCAAGACTATAAATTTAAAGAATTTGGCCACAACTATAACATATAAACTTGAATATTACATGTATACACTGATACTTAGAATCCATTTTTTCATAAAATAAAAATTCATAAAAATATACAAGTTTATTTCCATGTTTTAGATAACATGACTTTTCCTTGATCCCATCCTTGAAGACTTTCCACTTTATGTCATGTGATAAGCATTTCAAAAACATGGGATGAGAAAACAATATCACTAATGGATACACAACGAAAGAAAACTGTTTTTATTCAAAATAACAAGTAAACAATAAATATTTTATCATAATTAATACATTTCACCTTTATAATGTATTAAATATTATTCAGTGAATAAAAGATCATTTCTTACCCCTTTGTTTCCAAAAAGATAACAATAAAACCCATAGGGAGCACACATGACATATGAAAGTGACTAGTGACATAAACATACTTAGATGGAATAAACATATTGTCAAATTCCACAAATGTCACTAAATGGACTAGCTTAACGGTAGAAATCCATACCCAATGCAATGGAGGCTATAATGTAACCCACATTTTTGGTTTATCATGGCACCCCCATCATTGGCATTATCACATTACCACCCAACAAATGTCCAATTACAATTTTAAAATCATAACACATAAAATAATGAAAATATAAGCATTTAAATAGTATCATTTAATATTCAATCACAATAAATTAAATCAAGATATTGAAATAATCCATTTTAAAAACCATTTTCAATACTTTTTAAGACATATAATAAAGTCATTTTTGAATCAAAGTGTAGCATACCACTTTGAAACTATTAATGGTATTAAAATTTTAAAACATTAATTACCTTATAAATAAATAATTAAAACCAATTTTAATAGATATTATTTAATGAGAAATATATATATATGAATAAATCGTTAAAAACTTTAAAAAGATATTTTAGTTTAATATTCTCGTAACACACGAGAAACACTTGACTAAAAATAATTAATGAATAAAAAAACAATTAATATCCAAAGAATAAAAATATTCATGATATAATATTTCAAAGGAATGTATATACACCCTATAAAAGCTAATTGGTGTATAACATCAAATAAGTCTCAATGGAATGTAAATTGAGATTAAATCACATAAAAATATTGTATCCTGAGAATAAGTTTAAAGTAATTAAATAATTATTTATAAAAAATATAAATACTCTAAATATATGTGAATCTTTATTGTAAACCAATCACAGATCATTCACATATATTCTTGTAAAAACAAAAACATTAACATGGATATTTAACTCAATTATTGGAGAATCAGTTATGATTTCAATAAAAAATCATATAAGTGACATAAGACATTATAAATTGGGTGGATTATTTGTAGCAACAATATATCAAAAAAAAGGAAGATAAAATTATTACATAAATAATCAAACATTTCTTCAACACATAATCTTGGCCAAATATAATCAACTATGTATGAATAAGGCTCAATTAGTTGAAATTGTGTTTTGAAATTCCTTAACTCAAATCTAATTTATCTCTTTTGTTCATTATCTTCATGAATAATAAAAATTATTTAATTTATATATTATTGAGAAATGATGTAAATTTTATTATTTCTTTTATATAATATATTATCATGTTATAAAAATTAAAAAACTATTTCAGTTCATATTAGTCGTTTTGTCGATGTTCGATACTTGAGTCAAATGTGAACTTGTTTGGTGTATAATTTCCATATGGTTAAAAGCCCATCATCTCAAGAATATTATTCATGATTTGAATATAATAAATATTCATTATGTATATATTTAAAATATTTCATAAATTATGGAGATAATAAATTAAATGGATCATTCATGGTCATAGTAGGTCATACGTACAAATGAACACAACTGTCATTTCTTTTATAATATTAAAGCAATAAAAACAAAATGATACAGATGTGTATTATAATTACAGTATAATATCTAAGATATATATGTTACATATGTCTTTTAATTCCATAAATTATATGTTCCATGTATTTCACGAATGATTCATATCACATTTAGGGGGCGGTAGTCCACACATACTCTAATGAAGTTATCATTTTTACACATTATAGAAATAATAAAGGTATGTTTTAAAAAAAATTAATAAAGCATAGAGTCAACATAAATATAACATATCATATATATTCATTACATTCATGAATATAATCTTGGTTTAATTATGATCATGAATAATTAATCACATTGTATCATGGATATGGTAGGCTGTACGTAGGTACGAGCGATGATATCATTCACTTAATGGTTAAATGCTATATAATTAGATTTTAAGTTAATTATAAAATATAATTATTATTTTATATTCATAATTTATAAATATTATAGTCATCATTATACCCATCAAAATTAGGTCATGATGAAAAACAAATTACACCACTGGTGGGAGAGGGTAAGGTATACATATGCACACATAGTGATATTATTATTTATTGGAAGGATAAAATGTTATATAGTGTCCTACGATAAATATAATAACATCTCATAATGTATAAGATAATAGAATTATTTATTTAATATGGAAATGATTTTGGAAGATGATGTAAAAGAAGACAAGACATTGAAAGAAGTGATAAAACAATTACCTCTTCTTCAAGTGTTTCATTTTGATTTGCACAAATAGACTCTTTATGTTGGTTTTCTCCCAAAATAATTACCTCAAAGAATAAGTGAGGTATTTATGGAAAACATTTGTGTATGGAATGGATGATTGAAATGTATTTTGAGTTGTGAATAAAGGATAATGTTAATTTATATTTTATAAATGATGTCAGGAGCACATTATGAAATTCTGCAAATATTAATTTACTATAAATTGTGTTTGGTTTATAATTTCTCAATAGTTATTTATTTATATTATGAGATTATTATGTGTCTAATAATCTCAAAAAATAGGATTTATAAAATTTTAGCTCATTAATTTAACCTTATCTTGTGTCATTAACCCTTAGCTAAATAAGATAACACTTATGATGATTTCTTTTATTTTCATAATATATAGTTAAAATAAATAAAATAAAATTCCAAAAGAACCACAAGTGAATCTTAAATGAAATTTGTAAAATTATATAAGTCATTTTTTTGAATAATATAATTTAAAAACTATATACCATTTAATAAAATATTATTTGTTTTAGAAAACCAATTATGTCAATTTTGATAGTACTGGGAAATTGATTCTTTATGTCATAACAACATCCTTCCGTCATAGAAAATGCATTAACTCAAATAAAGTATGTCTTAATCATCCATAATCATTTATTATTTTATCTAAATCATTTATTAAAATTTTTAAATTTAAAAATAAAATACCTTGATATTGGAAATATTCTTACCGTAATAATTACTATTTATAGTCAAAGATATTGGTTATATAGTTCTATATGAAATTTTTTAGTAAAATATACTTTTCTATGTTATATTTTTCTTTACAATATATTAATTATTATAACATGTCATTATCACATAAAAGAGGCTCTATTAGGTTCTAAAATCTACCCAAGGATTCCAATTGTATGAAATTTAAAATTAAATAGGATTAATACATTTTTTGGGTATATTTATATATTTATAAAAATATTTTTTACCCGAATTTACATGTTTCACATTTTATCCATGCTAAATAAAAATAATTACTGACGACAATAATCATAATGTAAAAAATTAATAGGAAAATATTTTCAAATATTTGTACAATATGATTACATATATGGAATCCATTTTTCCAAATTCAAAACACATAATTATCAATAATTAAATAAAAATTAATTCATTTTTTCAAAAACAAATTGAGTGTTTTCAAAAAGTAAAAACAACCAAAATATTATCATTTGTTTATGTCCAATTTAAAAGTCAAATTACTTCTATGGAACATGATTATATTAAATGATAAAAAAATAATACAATTATTCTTTAAAACCAATTAAAAAGAAAATATGACTATATAAATGTATTTGATGAAAATGCGGTTTTGAATTAAAATGCAGCAGTTTTCACAATTCATTAAAATAAGCATTTTATCAAAAATATAACCTAATTTGAACCAAAGTAAATTTTTATGTACCTCTTCTAAAAAATAAGTATATTTTATCTAGTCAAACATATAAAAGTAAAAAAAATGTTTTTAAAATGGTTCTCATTCAAAAGGTGCTAAACCAATCCTTTGAAAATATTATAGTATTTTTTTGCATAAAATTGGATGCATTATCATTTGAAGCTCATGAAATTCATTATAAATATTTAAAAACTGTTAAAAAATATGTTATATAATTTTACTGTTAATTATGATCATTCCCTTTAATACAACTATTACACATTATATACCATTTAAAATAATAAAATTATTATTGTATGTTTTTCAGTGTTACTCAGTGTTGTGTGCAACATAACATTTCAAAAAAACATTTTTGTGTGTCAGTTACGCTATTGTACATAGTGTCCCTAGTAAACTAAAATTTACATTAAATTCAAAAATATTAGTATCTATAAAAATGTGCTATTTTAAGTATAATTGTGATTTTACATAATTCTCTACTTTTGGAAATTGTATCCAAACAGTTTTAAATTTGCTCTCCGAATGTTTGTAGAAATTACCACAATGAAAAATTGTCAATAAAAATATCACATAAAAATAATGAAATAGATGTAAAATACTCACATGAGATATCACATACTAGAAACCCATTTTGGAAAACATGTATATGGAAGTGAAACATAACATATTGTTCTGATGGATAGCGATATAAAAAAAGATCAATAGAAAATTAAATACAAGAAAACAATAAACATGTGATGGGTTAAACAATAATTTATTTTATTGTTGGAAAACTAATTGCAAAATATTTCTGTTTTAAGATCATTTTCATAAATTTGAGTAATTAATTTAGGAGATGTAATTATAACATAAGGAAACATACTTACTTGTAATGTATAGTTTCATTCGTTAATAAATATGTACAATAATCATATATTTTTTATAAAAAATGTGTATTCAATATGATTTGGTCTGTAACATCCCTGGTAAATAAATAATATTACATTCTAAGGTTTATCAATATTTGTGAATAAAATCCTAATATTACTTTAAAGGGAATTCTATGCTCGATGGCGTACCCAATATGCAACAACGAGTTTCTTTGAAATCTTACATTGCACACTAATAACATAATAATATTATAATAGTTAACGCCTAACCATTGTAATGGAGAGAATGAATATAAATGACTATAAAATTATTACATATGTTTGTTAAATATTTTTACATTTTCCCAATAAATGTTAGAGGCTTAAAATCCAAATGAATCCAAATTTAAGAATAAATACTCTAATATGTTTAAAAGATTGTTTTATCGCCTTTTGATGGTGAACATTTTTTAAATCTATCTATTGACAATTTTATAAGCTATATTTGTCAAAATAAACTTATTCTTTATGATTGGTAAATTTAAATTTAATTTGGATAATTTTTTGGTATGTTTCTGACAATGTTGATTTTTTTAATGAATAATGAAAAATATTGCATTTTACATCAAAAATGATTTTTCATCTAACTTAAATATATTGTTAGATTATATTTTTAATTGGTTATAAAGTTTAATTATAATATATTTTTACATTTTAATTCAATGGTGGTCATTAGAATTAATTTCACTTTGAAAATGGACATAAACAATTGCCAATCATTTCATAGATATTACATTCAAAAAACCCGCTATTTGTTTTGACAACGGGATTTAACTATATTATTTATTAATGAAAATTCTATGTTTTGAATTTGGTAAAATGGGAAACATTTCTGAATTTGAAATATCAAATATATCTTAGGATTAATTATTGGTAGTTTTCTGATAATGCTTTTTTTAATGAATAGTGAAACAATATAGTTTTTTAATTCAAAACAGCCTTTTCATCAAATTTATTATATATTTATATTGTTATTTTAAGTTTTTTTAAATTATAATTTAATTATGTTTTTATCACTTAATAAAATTTTGTTCATTGGAAGTAATTTCACTTTTCAATTGGATGTAAAAACCAGTCAATCTTTTGATAAATTTTACATCTTAAAAACCCGTCTTTTATTTTGACAACATGATTTACTTTTAAATTAATTACCACAATTTATGTGTTTTTAATTTTATAAAATGGATTCCATATTTGGAATCATAAGGTGAAAATTATTTAATTAAGACTTTTTTTGGACATTATGAATAGTAACAACAGTAATTATCTTTATTTATTGTGTTTAATTAGTAATCTGGTAATTAAGGGTAAGAAAATAATATCATAAAAATATAAAATGAGCCCAACATGTTTCCTAATGCAATTGGTGATGTTTTTATCATCCATGGTATTCCTTGTACCAACCTTGGGACCCCATGGAATCACTTTAGTGTGATAGTGACCTTTTATAATATTTTTTTAAAGAAATGAAAATGTAACCAAATTATGTAACACCAAAGTAAAATAATTTTAATTTTGTCTACATAAACGAATTCTTAGACTATAAATAGTCATTGGAAAGATAAAAATATTTCCTACATAATAGTAGTTTTTTATAATTTTTATACATTAAATAAATTAAATTATTTATGACATCATGATGATGCAGCGATTACCTCATTAATGAACGATTTAAATAAAATGAAAAGATAATGTCAAATATAAAGCATAAACATGGAAAAAACCTATTTTATTAGTATATTTCGAACCCTTATCATCTTATCCTTGAAATATATCAATGTGGGACGTTTAAAATCCGAAACTCTTTTTAAAATAAAGTAACATTTCTTGACTTTTCATGAGTTCCCCCTCCTCTCCTCTTATAAAAGGCCCCCACCTCTACCTCCTTAGCCAGACCTCTCAAGACTTTGGCTCGGCCACACCTGCCCATTTCAACTCTCCACATCCCACTCTTCATAATTTAAGCCTCAACTTAGGCATAAAGATTTTCAAGGAAACTTTTTGGTTCAAACGAAAGAGAGTTACCCAATTTAAAGGTAATGTCTTCTCTTATGTTCTTTTGTTTTATTTTGATTCTCCAACCCCCTAAAATAATTTTATTCCATTATTTAGTAACGGAAACAGTATATTCAATATATTAGGATTTAGTTATAAGAAGTATTATAGCTACACTTACAAACACATCCGTCTAATGGTTAAAGAACATACTGTTTCTGTGGATGGCGAATTACTGTCTCACGAAACGATGATTATTAAATATTCTTTTAACACCATTAATGGTGTACATTATGATGTCACTGTATTTTATATATGATATATATGGTATTTATGTTTTATATATTCTTTTGTAGTTTATATTTAAATCATACCTTTATTCTTTGCATGTTGTACAAATGCGATAATTTCATACGAGGAAGTGTCGACTACCACCCCCTCAAGTGATGTGACTCGTTCAATCAATACATGGAATG
This sequence comes from Viscum album, assembly GCA_963277665.1. Classification (NCBI taxonomy): domain Eukaryota; kingdom Viridiplantae; phylum Streptophyta; class Magnoliopsida; order Santalales; family Viscaceae; genus Viscum; species Viscum album. Next base: position 783,785,620 of record OY728153.1, read on the forward strand.
TATATAGAATGAAATTAATGAACTTATTTGACCTATATAACATATATATTAGACTATAATTATAATATATATCTCTCTCTCAATTATTTTTAATTCCATTAATATGACAAAGAAATGAAAGTAGCGTTCATGCGTACGTACGACCTACCATCTCCAGGAACGGTGCATTTCATTTCTTTTTATCTCCAAAATGTTATTGAGTAGTATAAAATGAATATTTACTGGATATATATGATATTTAAATAATTAATACTATTATGGAGATGATGTAATTATAACTACATGTACGATTCTTTTCAAACAAGTTCATTTTTGACTCATGTACCAAACATCAAAAAAAACATTTGATATGAACTCACTTAATTAACTTATTATTATAAAATTATAATATGTGATATGAATTGAATAATAAACTTTAAAGGATGTCCTTAAGATATTATAAATTGAAAAAAGTTTATTATTCAGGAATATAATGAAACGAACAAGACAAGTCAGATTTAAGGTAAGGGATCCTACCTCTCTCTTTCTATTTAAGTACTATCATTTATGTCATTTTTTAATGCTCATCTTTCTTATGTTTGGGTATTTTATTTTATATTCCCCATTCTGTAATTTTTATGTTCATATGATGAGAGACCCTATATTATTTCATCAATCCATTTTTTGGAAGTTTTAAGTAGCGTCGTTAGGCAGCCGAGTTTTCGTAAGGGATTTTTCATCTCACTTTTATTCCTGTGAGATTTATTCTACATTTGCCACTATTTATTTTGAGTGGTGTACATAATTTCCATTATTCTACTCTTTGTATAATATACTTTCTTTTATGTTTATTTACATGAATGTTTTATGGTTCTTCTTTCATGGGTTGAAAATTTCGAAAGTTATCCAAATCGGTAAGGGAACCTTTCACCCTCCTCTTTTTAAAAGACTTATTTTGTTATGTCTTTTAATTTACTACTTTTTATTTTGGGAGATGATATTATATATCCTTATTGATGTAAATTATAATTTCCAAGTGATGAGATACCATTTTCTCTCTCATAAACTTATTTTATGAATTTTAAAATGACGTCGTTAGGCTGTCGAATTTTACCAAGGGAACTTCTTAACCCAATTTCGATTTCTTTGGGTTCAACATATAGTTATTGAATATGGGATACATTAAATATGTTTGAATGACCTTTTATTGTTTTACACTTAATATCCACTTATATTGGGTGTATTTATAATTGTCACACATAAATATGAGATTTTTTATCCTTAATTTAAGGATATCGTCTTTATAAAGGATTTCATATCATTTTACATTTCTATTGATAATTCATTGTTGTTATGCACCAATCCACTCTTATAAGGTGTATATACTATTCGTTGAAATATTATATCATTAATCTCTTTGTTCTCAGGATATAATATAGTTCTGATTAAATGTTATTCCTCAATTATTGTATTCAAGTGTATCTCATTTTGTTAAAACCCCTTTAACTAAAATATAGTTATAAATGTTTTAATGATTTATTCTTAGAAATATTTCTCATTAATATCCATGTTTTCAAAATGGTTTTAAGGATTTATTTATATGGATATTAATGGTTTAAAATGTTAAAAGATTCAAAGTGGTATGTGACACTTTGATTCAAAAATCTCTTTATTAAATGTTTTAATTGGTTTTGAAAATGGTTTTTAGAATGAATTCATTATTTCAATATCTTAAAATGTTATTTTGTTATTGCAGTGTGGGAATGTTACCTTTCCTCTGTGCTTCAGTTATGTGTTATGATTATGTTGTGGTCCTTGGGCATTGTTTATGAAGATGGGTGGTTCCGTGATAAACTACGGGATGGTGAGACCGACATAGCTCTCCAATACATTGGGTAACGCGAAGTGGTTAAATGTTAAGGTTTATCCGAAGAGATTTAGGGAATATACTGTGATGGTTATTCCAAACGTAACTGTAACACCCGAGATTTTTATGAGTAATATTTTGTTTTTTATATATCATCAAAGGAATCTTTCACTACATACTAGCTTGTCTTACTTTACACGCAATCACGACCTTCCTCGATAGCTTGCGTCGTACGCAATACTGAGTTTCACTAAACAACGATATGCTATTAAAATATTATTAAAACTAGCCGTTATGAATATTAATAACCACTATTTGAAATTTTATAAATTTTATTTTTTAATATGGACTTCATTTTTGGATTCTGAATACCGAAATTATCCTAGGGTGAAATTTTGGTATTTTTCTGAAAACTTTCAATTTTTGATGAATAGTGAAACCACTAAGTGGTAGGTTAAAAACTGAATTTTGCATAAAACTTAATTTTACCGCTTCTGTGAATGGAATTTCGAAAATCCGACAGACACGATTGATATCAGTAAGTAAAATGTGGATCAATGAGATAAAAATAATTTTTTGGTGAATAGTAACTTTTTACTTTTTTTTACCGCGGTTAATAGTAAATAGGGTAACTAAGGGTAAATATGATATTACTATTATCCTAAAACATGTCCTAATTCTATGGGATAAGTGTAATTCGACCAAAAACAACCTTATGAATAAAATATGACCATTTAGGCCCACTTGGGTTAGATTAGGACATTTATTATTAATTTATTTAAAGAATGGTTAAAATAGTTAAAATCAAAGTTTAATAAGTAAATAATTTTTAATATGAGGTTATACATAAGATAAATTCGACTATAAATATTCATTATAAATCTAAAAAGATTTCCTACATAATGGTATTTTATTTATGACACAATTATGATGCAGTAATTATCTTATTTATGAAATATTGACATAATTGATGTTATAACCAAAATAAATGTAATTTGAGACTTTTTATGTATTACACAAATTTTCTAGGTTACTATGATATATTATTGTTGATTTAATCAACTTGTTTCGAACATATAATTCTGTTATGACTTTCACAAAAATCATATATCAAATAGTGTCAAAATTGACACAAAATAGTTTTTAAATCACATATTATATTATTAATTGTTCTTTTATTCCTAAAAATCTAAGGTTCGGCCAAATGACTTAGATAAGGATATATATATTAATAATAAACAATTTGGGGTTTTTATGGCATGTTATAGTAAGTGCATTGACCATATAGTGAAATAAAACAAAAAGACATTGTAAAAGTTAAATTATTTAACTTAGAGTTAAATCTAATTGATAAGGTTAAAATAATACCCTAAACTTGTCTAAATCCTATTGGTTGATAGGATTTCGACCCTTCCCCACTTTAGCTTCAAAATAAGACCCTTTGGAACCATTATAAACCGATTTTGACTTTAATATAAAATAATATTTTGAGATATTCCTATGGTGCCCCTCTCCTCCCTTATAAAAGGGCACCTCCTCCCCCTCCTCCTCACACCAACTTGAGCACTCAAGCTTGGCCAACCCATGCCATTTTCTCTTCTCCACTTCCCTAGAATAATCCTAGAGGTCCTGGTCTTCTTCAAAGACCAATATTAGTTCCCTAAGTGGAGGATTCAAAGAAGCGTTCCAAAGAATAGGAGCTTCGGACACGTACAAAGAAAATCGGACCTAAGGTAAGGGAAAATATCACAATCTCATTTTTATCCAAGATTTTTTTTACTTTGGCATTTACTGGGGTGTATTTTATCATCCACATCCATGTTCCATAAATATGTAATATTGTTTCAATCCACTTACAATAGTTTAAATCCAATTTTACCCTTCGGTGAATTTTTAGTAAAGAATATGAAAGGAATCTTTTGTCGTTTTTTTCGTACGAGGTACTTTTTGACTTTTCCGAAAAAAGTACGAAGAATGGTTTTTTTAACTTATACGGCATGAATGGATTCTTAAAACATTATTTCCAAGAATCTTCCTTTACAAGTATTCAAGGTTATTTTTAATCGACTTCTTTTAGTTTAAAATTGTATGACATGTTAAGAAAGGAAAAGTGTTTTTGAAGTAGAAAGGATATTTTCCTCAAGAATGGAGTTCAAGTATTTTATCAAAATTATTTTCCATCTAAGATAATAAAAGGTTTCTGTTTTTATCCATATTATTACATGGATTTGATTATGTTGTGATGGAAATATTTTTATGAATTCCTTTATCTTATATTAATTGTTTTATGATATCATGTTGTTTAAGAATCCCATTTTTATTACCTGAGTTACGCTATGACGTATGGTTTATGATTATGTGGAACACATAAGAAAGGATTCATTATAAGATGGGTGGGACCTATATCTCCCTCAAATGCATTGGTTAAAGATTTTATATCTCATGAGAGAGACATGGCTGGAACGGAAGGTTATTTCAGTTCAGTGATACAGGACTGAAACGAGGAGTGAACTCGGTTAAGAAAGGGACTTTGTCCACTTAGATAGTCTTGGAAATGAGTCATGACTAACAAGAAATGATTTTCCATGATTATGTGTGCATGCAACAAAGTTTCAAGTTTCATGTTATGATTATGGGGATCTCATTTTCACTTCTATGATTTATTCCATGTTAAGATATTATGATCTCTTTTGCAGGTTATGATTTTCAAAAAGATATGATATGATTTTTATTTTTTTTATTTTCCCTTGCTGAGCATTTGAGATCACCCTTTTATGTTTTCTTTTCCCCAGGTCAGGAAGAAGGATATTAAGTAGAATATGCTAAAAGGGACCCTAGATATGATGAAATTAATGGGAGACACTGTAGAAGATTTATGAACTAGTTGTTTATGTTTCCCAGTTTCTAAAGACACTATACCTATACGGTCCTTTGTGGTTTTGTCATATGTTGTAATAAGTGTGCTTCAATTTTGAAGTATTAACAATGTATGTAATGTATGGGTCGTTATATTTGGTATCAGAGGAAAGGTATAGTAAACCTTTGGAAACTAGGATGTGAAAGTCTTAGTAAGAACCCTAAGGATAAGTCTAAGCATAGAACACAATCATAGTGTTTTAATAATGGCCATGAATACCCTAGGAAAAGACCTTAAGTGTGAAATTGTATCCTTGATTATGTGGTTTTCCTATTATAATTAGTGTTCCTCACACTATTCTTCTTGGTTTTAGTCAATGGCTGGAACGCGAAGGAACCGTGTTAATGCGAAATGCGATGGGAAATGCAATGATTGTCCCCCTGAGCAACCAAACGATATGGGAGCTGGAATGAAAAATCTTGTAGCCATGCTCACACAACTTTCTCAATCTATGAATCATTCCGGACATCCAAACAAGCAAAGGAAGGAGCAACATTCTGTTGAATCCTTCATGAGGAAGCGTCCACCTTCTTTCAGCGGGTCTACTGATCCATTAGTTGCTGAACAATGGATTAGTACTACTGAAAAGATATTTTCAGTTATTCAATGTTCTGAACATGATAAAGTCATCCTAGCAGTGTATCATTTAGAAGGAGATGCTGATAAATGGTGGAATATTATTAAGAATACGAGGCAAATGGATGAAATTGAGTCTATGGAATGGGACGAGTTCAAGAACTTATTTTTCAATAAGTACTTCCCTTGAATTCTCCGAACAAAGATGGAGAAAGAGTTTCTTGATCTAAAGCAAAGGGATGATGAATCTGTTGGTACCTATGAAGCAAATTTTACAAGACATGCAAGGTACGCTTCTGGTATTATTATCCAACCTGAGAGTAAGATCGATCGATTCTTTAGTGGCATAAAACCAAGTCTTCGAAGGGCTTTAGCCATAAGGCACTTCAATAGCTACGAGGAAATTGTTCGATGTGCTCTCAAAGTCGAGATGGAGATTGGAGTAACCCATCAGTCACATGGGTTTGATAAGAAGACGAATATGGAATTCAAAGGAAAATATAAAGAGCACATTGAAAAGAAGATGAGATTTCCCTTATGCTCAAAGTGTGGAAAGAAACATGGAGGGAGTTGTCTTAAAGGGACAAGTAAATGTTTCAAATGTGGAAAGGAAGGTCATCGGGCATTTGAATGCCACGATAATGGGAAGAAGATGTCTAATGATGCAAACAAAGGAAGGGATACACAGAATGAACCTACTACACTTCAATGATTCAAGTGCAAGGAGATGGGGCATTATGCCAATCAATGCCCAAATCCAAGGGTTGATGATGATGGTCGATGTCAACAAAATCTTAAGGCTAAAGACAAAGGAAAGTCACATGCAATTTCTATCAGCGATGTGGAGTACGATAACGAAGTGGTGAAAGGTACACTTACCATCCACTCTAAAGTAGCAAATGTTTTATTTGATTCTCAATCCACCCACTCTTTTATTTCTGAAAATTTTTCTAAGGGTATCACCGTATTACCTCAACAATTAGATGTTGAGTTAGCTGTGACAACACCTAATGGCACAACAGTCGCATCAAAAGTTTATAATTCTTCCCCAATCGAAGTTTGTGGGAAAGTGCTTCCCACAAATCTTGTGATACTTCCTTTTATGGAATTTGATGTGATTCATGGAATGGATTTGCTTTCTCTACATGGATCTCATATCAATTGCCAAAGAAGGGAAGTCACATTTCATATTCCAGATCAATCTACCATCGTCTATCGATGCAAGGATGAATATAACCATCCTGTGGAAATTTATTCCATCTTATGGGTCTTGATTCCACTAAATGAAGGTTATTTATCTCAAATGGTTGGTGAGAAACTCAGGATTAAGAATATTCCCATCGTACGGGAGTTTGATGATGTCTTTCCGGAGGAATTACCGGGTCTTCCACCAAATCGTGAAGTTGAGTTTTCAATAGAACTCGTACCGGGTGCTTTGCCTATTTCAAAGACAACTTATAGAATGGCCCCAATTGAGTTGCAGGAATTGAAGAAGCAACTCCAGGAGAATCTTGATAAGGGATTCATATTCCCTAGTGCGTCACCTTGGGGAGCACCTGTTCTATTTGTTAAGAAGAAAGATGGATCAATGAGACTCTCCATTGATTATCGAGATCTTAGCAAGATCACTATCAAAAACAAATATCTTCTCCCATGCATTGATGACATATTTGACCAACTACGCGGAGCTCAATACTTTTCCAAGATTGATCTTCGTTCAGGGTGTCATCAATTAAGGGTCAAAAGCGAGGATATACCAAAGACGGCTTTCCGCACAAGGTATGGACACTATGAATTTATAGTGATGCCATTTGGTCTTACTAATGCCCCTGCTATCTTCATGGATCTAATGAATAGAATCTTTAGAGACTATCTTGATCAATTTGTGGTAGTCTTTATAGACGATATTATTGTCTATTCAAAGAGCAAGGAAGAGCATGAATATCACTTGAGAATTATATTGAAGACACTGAGAAAGGAGAAGCTTTATGCCAAATTTACCAAGTGTGAATTTTGGCTTCAAAAAGTTGCATTTTTGGGTCACATAATCTCAAAAGAGGGGATATCTGTGGATCCAGCAAAAACAGAGGTTATCGAAAGATGGTCGAGACCAACAACAGTAACTGAGATCCGACGTTTTCATGGTTTGGCTGGATATTATAGACGTTTTATAAAAGATTTTTCACTATTAACTAATCCACTCACCAAGTTGACCCGGAAAGGAGTTAAGTTTGTCTGGATGGAAGAATGTGAAGAGAATTTCAAGGAGTTGAGAAGAAGGTTATCCAGTGTACCTGTGGTCACACTGCCTTGTAGTGGAGAATGGTTTGTGATCTACAGTGATGCATCCAAGAAGGGATTGGGGTGTGTTCTTATGCAAAATGATATGGTGATAGCTTATGCCTCACGATAGTTGAAAATCCATGAGCAAAATTACCGAACACATGATTTGGATTTAGCTGCGGTAATATTTGCATTAAAGATTTTAAGGCATTACCTTTATGGTGAAAGGTGTGATATTTATACTGATCATAAAAGTTTAAAGTATATTTTCACACAAAAGGAGCTGAATATGCGTCAAAGAAGATGGTTGGAGCTGATTAAGGATTATGACTGCTCAATCCATTACCACCCTGGGAAAGCAAACAAGGTGGCAGATGCATTAAGTCGACAAGACAATGCTAGTTTATCCATGATGAGGATCACAAAAGATCCAATATTTATGGATTTACAAAGGATGGATCTTGGAATTATAATGGAAGGGGGAAAATCTTATCTTTCTTAAATGAATGTTCAACCATCTATATATGTGAAGATTAAAGAGGCACAGAAAGAAGATGTCGAGTTACAAAAGAAGGTGAGAAATGTTCCTGAGTTCAACCTTGATTGTGATGGGATAATAAAGTTCAGGAATCGGGTTTGTGTTCCTCCCATCCCCGAATTAAAGAAGGAGATACTGGATGAGGCTCATAGTTCTTCATTCTCTATTCATCCTGGAAGCACGAAGATGTATAGGGACCTGAAAAAGTACTTATGGTGGGATGGCAAGAAAAGAGATGTTGCTGAATATGTATCTCGATGCTTGGTTTGTCAACAAGTTAAAGCTGAGAGACAGAAGTCTAAGCGGATGTTACAACCCTTACCCATACCCGAATGGAAATGGGAAAACATCACTATGGACTTTGTCACAGGACTTCCTAAAACATCCAAATGCAATAATGCTATTTGGGTCATAGTTGATCGTCATACAAAGTCTGCACACTTCATTGCTATTAGAGAGGATTTCTCTCTAGATCAGCTTGCCAGGATATATGTAAAGGAAGTGGTAAGATTGAATGGAGTACCACTTTCTATTATATCTGATCGGGATCCGAGATTTACCTCGATGTTCTGGCGAAGTCTTCAGCATACTCTGGATACAGAGTTGAGTTTCAGCACTGCTTATCATCCTCAGACAGATGGTCAGTCTGAGAGAACAATTCAAACCCTAGAAGATATGTTGAGAGCATTCTCTATGGATTTAAAAGGAGGTTAGGATCAATACCTACCTTTGGTGAAATTTTCATATAATAATAGCTTTCACTCCAGTATTCAGATGTCTCCTTATGAAGCTCTCTATGGAAATAAATGCAGGACTCCAACTTGCTGGGATGAAGTTGGGGAAAGAAAGCTATTAGGACCTGATCTCGTTGATGAAATGGCAGAAAAGGTCAGATCTATTCAACAACACATAAGAGCATCTCAGAGTCGACAGAAAAGTTATGCCGACAACCGATGAAAATACCTAGAGTTTGAAGTGGGTGATAAATTGTTCTTATGAATAACTCCCTGGAAGAGGGTTATGAGATTTGGAAAGAAGGGGAAGTTGAACCCTAGATATATCGGTCCTTTCGAAATACTGGATTGTGTTGGAAAGGTAGCTTACCGATTGGCGCATCCACCGAATCTCTCTCAAGTTCATGATGTGTTCCATGTATCTCTCCTGAGAAAGTACATACCTGATCCTTCACATGTACTCAGCTCAGAAGTTGTACCGCTGGAGCAAGATCTTTCTTATGAAGAAGAACCGATAGAGATTCTGGATCATAGCAAAAAAGTCCTACGAAACAAGACCACTCAATTGGTGAATGTTTTATGGAGGAACCACCAACTTGAAAAAGCTACATGGGAGTTTGAGGATATGATGAGGGAGATGTATCCTCATCTGTTTGTTACAAAGTGACGAATTTCGAGGGCGAAATTTTTTTAAGGGGGGTAGAATGTAACACCTGAGATTTTTATGAGTAATATTTTGTTTTTTATATGTCATCAAAGGAATCTTTCACTACATACTAGCTTGTATTACTTTACATGCAATTGCGACCTTCCTCGATAGCTTGCGTCGTACGCAATACCGAGTTTCACTAAACAACGATATGCTATTAAAATATTATTTAAACTAGCCGTTATGAATAGTAATAACCACTTTTTGAAATTTTATAAATTTTATTTTTTAAAATGGACTTCATTTTTGGATTCGGAATACCTAAATTATCCTAGGGGTGAAATTTTGGTATTTTTCTAAAAACTTTCAATTTTTGATGAATAGTGAAACCACTAAGTGGTAGGTTAAAAACTAAATTTTGCATAAAAATTAATTTTACCGCTTCTGTGAATGGAATTTCGAAAATCCGACAGACACGGTTGATATCAGTAAGTAAAATGTGGATCAATGAGATAAAAATAATTTTTTGGTGAATAGGAACTTTTTACTTTTTTTACCCGGTTAAGAGTAAATAGGGTAACTAAGGGTAAATATGATATTAATATTACCCTAACACATGTCCTAATTCTGTTGGATAAGTGTAATTCGACCAAAACAACCTTATGAATAAAATATGACCATTTAGGCCCACTTGGGTTAGATTAGGACATTTATTATTAATTTATATAAAGAAGGGTTAAAATAGTTAAATTCAAAGTTTAATAAGTAAATAATTTTTAATATGGGGTTATACTTAAGATAAATTCGACTATAAATATTCATTAGAAATATAAAAAGATTTCCTACATAATGGTATTTTATTTATAATTTTTAGACATTAAATAATTTAATTTATATATGACACAATTATGATGCATTAATTATCTTATTTATGAAATATTGACATAATTGATGTTATAAACACAAAAATAAATGTAATTTGAGACTTTTTATGAGTTAAACAAATTTTCTAGGTTACTATGATATATTATTGTTGATTGTATCCAATTGGTTCGAACATATAATTCTGTTATGACTTTCACAAAAATCATATATCAAATAGTGTCAAAATTGACACAAAATAGTTTTTAAATCACATATTATATTATTAATTGTTATTTTATTACTAAAAATCTAAGGTTCGGCCAAATGACTTAGATAAGGATTTATATATTAATAATAAACAATTTGGGGTTCGTTTGGCATGTTATAGTAAGTGTATTAACCATATAGTGAAAAAAAACAAAAAGACATGGTAAAAGTTAAATTATTTAACTTAGAGTTAAATCTAATTGATAAGGTTAAAATAATACCCTAAACTTTTCTAAATCCTATTGGTTGATAGGATTTAGACCCTTCCCCACTTTAGCATTGAAATAAGTCCCTTTGGAACCATTATAAACCGATTTTGACTTTAATATAAAATAATATTTTGAGATATTCCTAAGGTGCCCCTCTCCTCCCTTATAAAAGGGCATCTCCTCCCCCTACTCCTCACACGAAATCGAGCACTCAAGCTCGGCCAACCCCTGCCATTTTATCCTCTCCACTTCCCTAGAATAATCCTAGAGGTCCTGGTCTTTTTCAAAGACCAATATTAGTTCCCTAATTGGAGGATTCAAAGAAGCATTACAAAGAAGAGGAGCTTCGGACACATACAAAGCAAATCAGACCTAAGGTAAGGGAAAATATCACAATCTCATTTTTATCCGAGATTGTTTTTACTTTGAAATTTACTGGGGTGTATTTTATCATCCACATCCATGTTCCATAAATATGTAATATTGTTTCCATCCACTTACAATAGTTTAAATCCAATTTCACCCTTCGGTGAATTTTTAGTAAAGAATATGAAAGGAATCTTTTGTCGTTTTTTTCGTACGAGGTACATTTTGACTTTTCCGACAAAAGTACGAAGAATGTTTTTTTTAACTTATACGGCATGAATGGATTCTTAAAAAATTATTTCCATGAATCTTCCTTTACAAGTATTCATGGTTATTTTTAATCAACTTCTTTTAGTTTAAAATTGTATGACATGTTAAGAAAGGAAAAGTGTTTTTGAAGTAGAAAGGATATTTTCCTCAAGAATGGAGTTCAAGTATTTTATCAAAATTATTTTCCATCTAAGATAATAAAAGGGTTCTGTTTTTATCCCTATTATTACATGGATTTGATTATGTTGTGATGGAAATATTTTTATGAATTCCTTTATCTTATATGAATTGTTTTATGATGTCATGTTGTTTAAAAATCCCATTTTTATTACATGAGTTACGCTATGATGTATGGTTTATGATTATGTGGCACAAATAAGAAAGGATTCATTATAAGATGGGTGGGACCTATATCTCCCTCCAATGCATTGGGTAATGATTTTATATCTCATGAGATATACATGGCTGGAACGGAAGGTTATTTCGGTTCAGTGTTACAGGACTGAAATGAGGAGTGAACTCGGTTCAGAAAGGGAATTTTTCCACTAAGATAGTCTTGGCAATGAGTCATGACCAACAAGAAATGATTTTCCATGATTATGTGTGCATTCCACAAAGTTTCAAGTTTCATGTTATGATTATGGGGATCTCATTTTCACTTCTATGATTTATTCCATGTTAAGATATTATGATCTCTTTTGCAGGTTATGATTTTCAAAAAGATATGATATGATTTTTATTTCCTTTATTTTCCCTTGCTGAGCAATTGAGCTCACCCATTTATGTTTTCTTTTCCCCAGGTCAGGAAGATGGATATTAAGTAGAATATGCTAAAATGGACCCTAGATATGATGAAATAAATGGGAGACACTGTATAAGATTTATGAACCAGTTGTTTATGTTTCCCAGTTTCTAAAGAAACTATACCTATACGGTCCTTTGTGGTTTTGTCATATGTTGTAATAAGTGTGCTTCAATTTTGAAGTATTAACAATGTATGTAAAGTATGGGTCGTTATAGTAACCATGAGGGTTACTCCCTACATAAGAATGTTATGAATACCTCAATTTACCTTTATGTCTTATGATTTCTATGATTTATACATAAATCTTATGATTTCATGAGTAATGTTAATGTGCTTATGTTTTATGAGTAAAGCATGATTTCATTGATTCTAATGTATACTTGGACTGGTGTTTTCATTCCGTATTTTGATAACCCATACTGAGCTTTTTATGCACATCCCAAGTTTTTGAAATGTTATTCATAGGACATAATGTTGAATAGGTTCAACGATGGGATCATGGAAATGTCAGGATGTCTAAAACAAGGAACTAGACATGACTCTTTTCTTCAAGATTTTTTTTGTGAAAAAAATGGAAGCTGAGTAGATGTGTCTACTTTGTAACCATTTAGATGTAATAGTTATGTCTTAATTCTCTAAAACACTAAACCTGAAAAGATCCTCAATGTGACTTATTCATTTAAGTCTATAAGAAGTTATGTTTAAGGTCGGGTCCTTATAGTTGGTATCAATGGTCGGTTTAGATATCTTTAGAGGTTAGGGTGATATCTGGGTGTAGGTAAAGGATCCCATATAACCAAGAGGGTTATTAACATGTGTAAACTTCTAGAGGGTTATGGTAAAGTAGGTTGATTCGATAAAAAATCCTAAACAATGGAGTTTGATGGATTAGAGTAATACAAAAGTTTTTTTGTTATCTATAATGGTTTTTTTCTCATTTCATGTTTATGTGTTGATTCATTTTGGCAGATTAAGGATCAATTTTCAAGATGGAGGGAAAGAGAACTTGCACAACGTTCATATCGCTCCCCGATGATTTGATCATAACTATTATGGGAAAAGCCTATTCAAATTATTTTGACAGCTTCTTGAGTATTCAAATCACCTGTAATAAATTGTTATATCTATCCAACACCGACTCATTTCTAAAACAATTTTATGGGTCATGGTATCTTTTTCATATGATTTCACGATCTCAAAATTTCCATTTTTATAGAAACGTTAAATTAAAGAAGTGGAGTGAACGTTTACTTTTTGAATGTATGACAACATGCCGAAAGAGAAAGAGAACATCATAAAGATCATGGTACCTGGATTCAAGGTTTGATTTATTTTTCCTATCCTTAAAAAATGAATCATCATTGGATTTATATTTATTAATAATGAGGATATTTGTTCTGCAAGAATGTTGTATTATGAAATAAGGTGGAAATTCATAGTTAATGGATCATGAAGAATCTTGAATGAGTAAGAAGTCAACATATAATTGATTAAAGAGTTATGGTAGATTTTAGGATGGTGAAATTCTTAAATGTATTAAGTCTCTTCTGATGATGGGGTTACATTAGAAGACTTTTTATAGTATATGTAACCATGATGTTTGATATATGAAAATTTTATTCAAGGAATAATTATCCTTCATATTGTGGATATAGTTATAAAGCACCATTTGGGTTTATATGATCCTTGAATATGAGGAAATTATTGGTTAATACATTTTGGGTTGTAAAATGGATGTTATTAGATAACCTTTGTGGTTAAAATATGTTATGGTTATTTTTGAAGATTTTATCTCTTTTTTTTGGGGGATATTTTGAGAATTATATAGTTTTTGAAAAAGGACAACACATAGACCGTGTGACAACCCGTCACGTCGGACGAAGCTGCGGGAATCGAACCCACAACCAAAGTGCAACTGGTATTTATCACCTACCACTGCACTACATGAAGTCCCTGGTTAGTATGAATGGTTATTTTTAGTTGGATGATTTTATGAATTAAGAGAAATATTATTTTGGGTTATCAATGGAAATGATTATCCTATCATAGAGGATATGTGATTAGGTTAATTACATTTTATTATGAGAATGTAAGAATAACTAATGTTATTTTGGAGGAAAATGTTAAGATTTATCTTACGAGACTATGTGATTAAATCCTTCAGTGATTTGGGTTTCAATATTATTTTGGTTTAATTTGAGGAATTTTATGGATATATTTTTATTGAATAGTCTTTGATGAACTTTGGGTTTTGTTTGGCAAATTTTGGAGATTAGGGGTAGTTTTCCTTTTTGTAAAAAAAATATCCATTTTGGGTATTATCTGATCTCATACTAAACTTTTTAGTTTGGTTTTGGTTGAGATCTAAAGACATGGGAAATATATATTTCTCTTTTGTGGATTAGTTTATTCCCATGAAGTTTATTATAGTACTCTTAATGCGAACAAGTCTTCCTAAATACTCGTCTTTTGGAGAAAATATGAGTTTGATTAAGGAATCTAGTAAAAGTTGAAAATCTACGTGACAAGTAAGTATGTTTCATTATGATTTAGTTAAGCTCCAAAATAAATTCCTCAATGAAAAGTAACTTAAAACAAAAAAAAAATTATGTTAACTTTTTTCCTACTGGGGAATCGAATACTGTTTAACCCATCACAAGTTTGTGATTTTCTGGTGGTTAAATTTCTCCTAGACATGTTTACTATCACTCTCCATCAGAACATGACCCTTTTTTTCTCCTCCATATATATATTTTCCAACTTGGAATCCTAGTATGGGTTATCTTGTGTGACATTTTTACTTCTCTCCCTTTCTATTAATGTTATAGTTTTAATTATTCTTATTCCGATGTGGGACTTTCATTGAAATTTCCAAGCCCAATTTTGAAATTACGAAGGTGCAATTCCCAAAAGGGGGGAAGGATGTAACATCCCAGGTAAATAAACAATATTAAATTCTATGTCTTATCATTATTTCTGAATAAAATGTTAATACTACATTAAAGGAAATGTTTTGCTTGATGGCATACCCAATACGCAACAACGAGTTTTTTTGAAATCTTACGTTGACACTAATAATATAATAATATTATAATAGTTAACGCCTTTCCATTTTAATATAGGGAATGAATTGAAATAACTAAAAAATGATTACATATGTTTATAAAATATTTTTACATTTATCCAATATATGATAAAGGCTTAAAATCCGAATGAATCCAATTTTAAGAATAAATACTGTAATATTTTTAAAATATTGTTTTACAGCCTTTTGACGGAGAACCTTTTTTAAATCCACATTTTGACAATTTTATTAGCCATATTTGTCAAAATAAAATTATTCTTTATGAATGAGACTTTGAAATTTACTTTGGATTAATTTTTTGTAAGTTTTTGACAATGTTCATTTTTTAATGAATTGTGAAAAATAGTGCATTTTACATCAAAACTACTTTTTCATGTAAATTAAATATATGGTTAGATTAACATTTTAATTGGATTTAAATATTAATTAGAATATATTTTTACAATTTAATTCAATGGTGGTCATTAGAATTAATTTCACTTTGAAAATTGACATAAACAAGTGCCAATCTTTCATAGATATTGCTTCCAAAAACCCCGCTATTTGTTTTGACAGCGGGAACTAAATATATGATTTATTAATGAAACTTCTTTTTTTTTAATTTGGTAAAATAGAAATAATCTCTGAATTTGAAATATAAAATATATATTAGGGTTGAATTTTGGTATTTTTCTTATAATTCGTTTTTTAAAGGAATAGTGAAAAAATATAGTTTTTAATTCAAAACCGCCTTTTCATCCAATTTATTTATATATTTAAGTTGTCATTTTAATTGTTTTTAAGGTATAATTGAAATATTTCATTGTCACTTAATACAATTTTTTTCATTGGAATTAATTTCACTTTTCAATTGGATGTAAAAACAAGTGAATCATTTGATAAATTTTACTTCTTAAAAACACGTCTATTGATTTGACAAACGAGATTTACTTTTAAATTAATTATCACAATTTATGTGTTCTGAATTTTATAAAATTTATACCATATTTTTAATCAAAAGGTCCAAATTATGTAATTAATACTCTTTTGTTTTTGGACATTATGAAGAGTAATGACGGTAATTATCTTTAATTATCGTGTTTAATTAGTAATTAGGTAATTAAGGGTAAGACAATAATATCATAAAAATATAAAATGAACCCAACATGTGTCCTAATTATATTGGTGGTGTCTTTCCCGACCATGGGATGCCATTTGCCAACCTTGGAACCCCATTGAATCACTTTAGTGTGATAGTGACCTTTTATCATATTTTTTTTAAAGAAATGAAAATGGAACCAAAGTATGTAACACCTAAGTAAAATAATTTTAATTTTGTATACATAAACGATATCTTAGATTATAAATATTAATTGGAAAGATAAAAATATTTAATATATCATAGTATTTTTTTTATAATTTTTAGACATTAAATAAATTAAATTATTTGTGACATCATGATGATGCAGCGATTACCTCATTAATGAACGATTTAAATAAAATGAAACGATAATGTAAACTCTAAGACTTAAACTTGAAAAAACCCAATTATATTAGTATATATCAAACCATTATCACCTTATCCTAGAAATTTATCAATGTCGGACCTTTAAAATATGAAAATATTTTTAAAATAAAGTAACATTTCTTGACTTTCCATGAGTGCCCCTCCTCTCCTCTTATAAAAGGCCCCCACTCTACCTCCATACCCACACCTATGAAGCCTTTGTCTCGGAAAAAGCTTTCCCATTTCATCACTCCACATCCCTCTCTTCATCATTGAATCCTCACCTTAGGCAGAAAGCTCTTCAAGGAACACATTTGGTTCAAAACAAATGGAGTTACCCAATTTAAAGGTAATGTCTTCTCTTATTTTCTTTTGTTTTATTTTGATTTTCCAACCCACTAAAATCTTTTTATTTCTTTATTTTGTAACAAAACCATTATCATAAATATACTTTGATTTTTTTATAAGAAGGATTAGATCTACACTTACAAACACATCTGTCTAATGGTTAAAGAACATAATGTTTCCGTGGATGGAAAATTACTGCCTCACGAAACGATGATTGTTCAATATTCTTTTAACACTTTAATGGTGGCCATTATAATGACACTGTATTTTATATATGATATAAATGGTATTTCTGTTTTATATATTCCTCTGTGTTTTATATTTAAATCATACCTTTTTTATTTTCATTTTGTGCAAATGCGATAATTTCATATGAGGAAGTGTGGACTACCGCCCCCTCAAGTGATGTGACTCATTCTTGCAATACATGGAATGTATAAATAATGAAATTAATAAACTTATGTGACCTATATAAAATATATAATATAATGTAATTATAATATATATATATCTCTCAATTATTTTTAATTCCATTAATATGATAATGAATTGAAAGTAGCGTTCATGCGTATGTACGACCTACAGTCTCCATGAACGGTGCATTTCATTTTTTTTATCCTCAAATATTATGGAATAGTATAAAATGAATATGTACTGGATATATATGATATTTAAATTATTAATACTATTCTGGAGATGATGTACTTATAACTACATGGAATATTCTTTTCAAACAAGTTCATTTTTGACTCATGTACCAAACATCAAAAGAAACATTTGATATGAACTCACAGAATTAACATATTATTATAACATTATAATATGTGATATGAATTTAATAATAAACATTAAAGGAGGTCCTTAAGATATTATAAATTTAAAAAAGTTTATTATTCATGAATATAAAGAAACGAACAAGACAAGTCGGACTTGAGGTAAGAGATCCTACCTCTCTCTTTATTTTTAAATACTCTCCTTTATGTAATTTTTTTAAACTCATCTTTCTTATGTTTGGGGATGTTCTTTTATATTCCTAATTATGTAAATTTTATGTTCATAGGAGTAAAGACCCTATATAATTTAATCAATCCATTTTTTGGATGATTTAAGTGGTTTTGTTAGGCAGCCAAGTTTTCATAAGGGACTTTTCATCTAACATTAATTCCCGCGTGATTTATGCTACATTTGAAACTATTTATTTTGAGTGGTTTATGTAAATCCCAATATTATACTAGTTGTGTAATATAATTCCTTTTATGTGTATTTACATCAACATTGTATGGTCTTTATTTCATGGGGTGAACATTTCGAAAGTTACACAAATCTGTAAGGGAACCTTTTTCCCTCCACTTTTTAAAAGACTTATTTTTTTATGTCTTTTAATTTACATCTTTTTATGTTGGGAAATGATCTTATATGTCCTTATTTATGGAAATTTTATGTCCATGTGATGAGATGCAATTTTCTCTCTCATCAACGTATTTTATGAATTATAAAGTGACGCCGTTAGGCTTTCGAATTTTACCAAGGGAACTTCTTAACCCAATTTCGATTTCATTGGGTTCAACATGTAGTTATTGAATATGTCATCCATTGAATATGTGTGAATGACCCTTGATTGTTTTACACATAATATACACTTATATTGGGTGTATTTATATTTTTCACCCATAATTATGAGATTGATTTGTCCTTAATTTAAGGATAGCTTCTTTATAAGGGATTTTATATCATTTTACATTTATATTGGGACTTCATTGTTGTTATGCACCAATTCACTCCTATATGATGTATATACTATCCTTTGGAATATTATATCATTAATCCCTTTATTCTCATGATATTATAATGTTCTGATTAAATGTTATTCCTCAATTATTGTATTCAAGTGTCTCTCATTTTCTTAAAAATCTTTTAACTAAAATATCATTTTAAATGTTTTAATGGATTATTCTTTTAAATATTTCTCATTAATATCCATGCTTTCAAAATGTTTTTAAGGATTTATTTATATGGATATTAATGGTTTAAAATGATAAAATCTTAAAAGTGGTATGGGACACATTGATTCAATATTCTATTTATTAAATGTTTTAACTGGTTTTGAAAATGGTTTTTAGAATGGATTCATTTTTTCAATATCTTAAAATGTTATATTTTTATTTCATTGTGGGAATGTTACATTTACTTTATGATTATGTTATTTTCTATAATTATGTTATGGTCCTTGGGCATTGTTTATGACGATGGTTGGTTCCGTGATAAACTAAGGGCGGGTGAGCCCGATATAGCTCTCCAATACATTGGGTAACGCGAATGGGTTAAACGTTAATCTTTATCAGAAGAGATTTAGGGAATATACTGGGATGGGTTTTCCAAACATAACCATGAGGGTTACTCCCTACGTAAGAATGTTATGAATTCCTCAATTTACCTTTATGTCTTATGATTCTTATGAGTTATTCATAAATCTTATGATTTCATGATGTATGTTAGCGTGCTTATGTTTTATGAGTAAAGTATGATTTAATTGAATCTTATGTATACTTGGACAGATGTTTTCTTTCCGTATTGTGATAACCCTTACTGATCTTTTTATGCTCATCCGATGTTTTTGAAATGTTTTTCACAGGACATTAAGTTCTATAGGGTCAAGGATGGGATCAAGGAAATGTCAGGCTGTTTAAAACAAGGAACTAGACATGACTCTTTTGTTCATGAGTTTTTTGTGTGAAAATAATGGAAGCTGAGTAGATGTGTCTACTTTGTAACCCTGTACATGTAATAGTTATGTCCTAATTCTCTGAAACTCTAAACCTGACAAGATCCTCAATGTTAATTATTCATTTAATTCAATAATATATAATGTTTAAGGTCAGGTCCTTATATGGTCAAACCTGAAGAACTAGATTTTACTTATATAGAATCACATAATACACAAAATATTATCTATATATCCATCCTATCTTTAACCATTAACCAAAACCACAAATGATATTATATAATAAGATAACTCTTCCAAAGGAATAATCCTTTATAAAATTAAATCCTATTATTACTATCAAAAATGAAGAAAAAAGCAATTCCCAATGTTCAAAAAACACCATTCAGAAAATAAATTTCATTATAAATTATCAAAATAATCAAAACATAAATTGAAAAAAAAATTCAGTCGTATTTCATCACATAGTAATCCATGATAAATCAATACACTATTTTCTAAATAACATCGATTAATCATAAAATCACATACTTAAATATTATTAACATAATCACATATTATCCATTATAGGTTAACCATTTCCACATAAAACCCAAAAAACTTTATTTCCCCAATAAAAAAATATATTTCCCAAAATAAAATTCAACCATTACTCCTCAAATGAAATCCCATAGTATACTATTATACCTATGCGTATAGTGTTCCTAAATGAGGGAACAACGTCCAAATTACCATTTATCACATAATCATTGAATTAATTATTAAATACTACGGATTATCATTTAACAAAACTTATCTTCCAAAAATCAACATATTCTGGATCCATAATATAAATTTACTAAAAATAATTAGTTACACATCTGTACTAGTGGGCTTTTTAGACATGACAATTTTCACATGTCTTGCGAGTATTCCTTTTATAAAACTAAAAAATAATCCTATAATGCTTTAACATAGATGGTTTCCTTTTACCTCTAATTTTAATTCTAATACATAATTGAATAAAAATATTAATTCATAATGTTATATATATATTTATATATTTGTCCTCCATATGATAAAATATAATAATTCCCAATGAATGAAATACATACCTTGATCTAGGTGTCCACCTGGATTCATCTTCATCTTGTTCACATAGATATAAGGTCCATGCACTACAAAAATGATTTTCATATCCATCAAAACAATTTATTTTCTTTATCCAAATATATATGTTAAAACAATTTTTATATGGGTTTCCACGGAAAAATAGTAATAGAAAATAATCATTTATGACATATAATATAAATATATCTGAGAAATCTTTATTTTTTATCAAATTGTCATAAAATTACTGTGTTTAAAAATTTAATCCATGGTCCTTAAAAATACCATAATTATGTTCTGAACTATAATATTTGAAAATATAATGTAAATATGCTACCCAAAGGTCTCCTTCTTCAGCACCATTTTCAAAATCATAATTTCATTCAAAAACATATCATCAGGTAAAAGAAATGAAAATTCCATGATAAAAGTTATCTTCATTGAAAATATGTGAATATAGAAAAAATATTATTTGATTAAATACCACCCATGATCTATAATCGAATCGAGCTATAGTGGAGGGGTTTTATATAAAAAAAACTCCGGAAAAGTGATTTTTATGATAATTTATTTTGACAATCATCATAACATTAATTTTCCCTAATTATTGCAAGCCTATCATTGGAAGAGAAAGGAGTTTTTTTTGATATATTTTTCATTCATTTTGAAATAAAATATCATTGATCCAAATAAGATATATAACACATATTTAACTGAGTGAATATACATAGAGACTTACCATTTGGATATAAAAAATGCATAATCCCAAATTTTTTCAAAATATTTTCTTTGATACCAACTATAAGGATACATCCTAAACATTATATAATCATTAGTTGGAATAATTAATATTCATTCTGTCACATTGAGGATCATTTTAGTTTTATATTTTTAGAGAATCATGCCATAACTACAAGGACACATCCAAAAAACATTATATAATCATGAGTTAAATCATGAATTCACATTGAGGATCTTTTTAGGACTACTGTTTTATAGAATTAGGCCATAACTATTACATATCAACTTGAATATTACAGGTAAGAAATACTACTTAGTATCCATTTTGTCATAAAATAAAAACTAATAATAATAAAAATTCTACTTCGATGTTTTATACATCATGATATTTCCATGATCCCATCCTTGACCTTATTCTACATTATATCCTTTGAAAAACATTTCAAAAACATGGGATGAGAAAAAAATATCAGTAAGGGATATACAAAGAATGAAAACTATTAGTTATTCAAAATAACAAGTAAACCACGAATAATTTATCATAAGAAATACATTGCCCATTTAGAATGCAGTAAATACTCTTCAATGAATATAAGATCAATGCATAACATTTTGTAACCAAAAGATTACCATAAACCCCATGGAATGAACACATAACATATAAAGGTGACTTGGGACATATACATACATAGATGAAATAAACATACGTCGACTTCCACACATATCACTAAATGGAATATCCATACAACCTACTTCCAAACCCAATGCATTGGAGAATATAACATAACCACCCGTCATGGTTTATCATGACACCACCCGTCATTTGGCTTATCACATAACCACCTGTCAAAAATCCATGTGCCATTATAAAATCATAACAAATAAAATACTGTTAATATAATCATTTCAATAATATCATTAATTTTGCAGTCATAATAAATTATTTAAAGATATTTAAATAATACCTTTTCAAAAACCATTTTCAATACCATTTAAAACAATTAATAAAATTTTTTTTGAATAAAAGTGTCCCATGAAACATTTAATCATTTAAATGCATTAAAATTTTCAAATAATAAGGAACATATAAATAAATCTTGAATTTTTATTAAACATGGTCATTAATGAGAAATATTTTAATAATAAATCATTAATTCTTTTAAAATGATGTTTTAGTTAAATAGTTTCATAACACAATAGAAACACATGACTAAATATAATAACAGAATAAAAAGACTTATAATATCATGATAATAATGATATTCATGATATAATATTTCAAATGGAAGTATATATAAAATATAAAATTGAATTAGACTGTAACAACAGATAAGTCTCAATAGAATATAAATTGAGACAATGTCTCTTGCGAAGAACATATCCTTAGATTTAGGACATATCAATGAAATAATTATGTGTGACAAATAAGAATACACCCAAAATAAGTGGATATTTAGTGTAATACAGTCATAGGTCATTTACAGATATTAATAGCATGACATAATCAATATGTATAAGTTTAACCAAAATAATTTAAATTGGTTTAAGAAGTTCTCTTACAGATATTCGACTACAAAATAACATCATTTTAAAATTATTAAAATAATTTGATGAGAGAGAAAATTGTCTCTATTCATGTGGACATAAAAAGTACTATAATAAGGATATATAATAACATATTCAAATATAATAAAATGTAAATTAAAAGACATGATATAAAATAAGTCATTTACCTAAAGAGTACGTTGACTGGTTTCATTAACGATTTGGTAACATATGAAACATACACCCCGTGAAAGAAGTATCATAAAATGAAGATGTAAAAACCAATAAATTAATTTATATAAAACAAATAATAAAATCATGTGAATTACATACACCACACAAAATGAAAATAGTGTAAAATATAGCTTGAATCTCACAGGAATAAAGAGTGATATGAAAACCCCTTACCCCCGCTATAATGAATCGAATCTTATGACCAAAATTTAATAACAACCAAATGAATCAAAGATTTCCATGAATATGCAGACAATATTCATAAGAACATTTTCCATGTTTTATTATTCCATTTATATCACTTCATATCTTGCTATAACAATTAGTTAATTATTTGAGTTCATATCGGGTATTTTTTTCGATATTTAGAACATGTGTAAAAAGAGAACTCTTTATAATTACAAATAGTATATGTGGTCAAAATTTTATTATCTCCAGAATCATAGACTTTATTTAAATATCATATATATAATATATATCTAGTATATATATTAATATATAATAGTATATAACATTTGGAGATATAAAATAAATATCACAATTCATGGAGATGATAAGTCATACGTATGCATTGATGCTACTTTCATTTTTATTTGATATTTCAATGGAATGAAAATTTAATTATACATAGGTATATTATAATTACATTATAATATCATATATAATTTCATTAACTCCATCCTTTAAACATCCCACATATGGAATGGACGAGTCATATCACTTTGAGGGGGAGGTAGTTTAAACCTCCTCAAATGAAATTATCGTATTTACCAATTATAGAAAACATAAAGTCATACTATAATTGAAAAATACAGAATTAAAGGAAGAAATATATATATAATATATATCACATATAAATACAGTTCCACCATAATGGACACTATGAGATGTACTTGGAGATATTTGAACAATTGTCATTTCATGAGGCAGTAGTTCATCGTCCCCTGAAACAGAATGATTGTATCCATTAGATTGAGGTATGTGAATGTTTAGTTATAATAATTATCATAACAACAACATAGTATATTGAGGATACTGGTCTGTCTATAAAATTTATTAATAATGAGAGTTTAGTGGGGTAGAGAAGTAAAATAAAATAAAATAAAAAGATGATGTTTCCCTTTTATCGGGTAACTCGCTTTCGTTTGAACCAAACAGTTTACTTGAATGGCCATCTGCATAAGTGAAGTTATCTAGGAGGAAAAGAGGGATAAAGGGAGCATAATTATGAAGAGGTAATTTGATCAATGGGGCATAAGTGGAGTGAGGAATGGGTTTGAAGTGGTTTCCTTTAATAAGAGTAAAGGAGCTCTTTGTAAATGTTTGAAAATATTTTTTTATTATATAATGGTTTTCAGTTTCTAAATGTAAAAAACTCATTAATGTCGAATCTAAGATGAATTTTGTTCAAAATAAAATCATTCCATATGAATTGGACTGGTTTTGTATATTAATTTAATTTTTATAATATATTTATATAAATTCTTCATTATTGAGGTAAACACTACTTCATTAATGTGTCATAAATAAATTTATTTAATTGAGGTCTAAAAATTACAATCAAAATAAAATGATGTATGAATTTTTTTATCTTTTTATTGAATACATATATTTGAAATAATAACATATATAACCCCATGTAAATTTTTATTTATCATAATAAACATGTTTATGTCATTTTACCCTTAACTTTAAATTAAATAATATAGTGTCATTATCACTCTCATGTGGCTCCATGGGGTCCAAAAATTGACCCAAGGATGCACATGGTCAGACATGTATCAAATAATTGGATTAGGACATGCGTTAGGGTAAATTATTATTTTTATAAAATTGTTGTATTTTTACCCATATTTACCAGATTTACACCTTAACGATGGTAAAAAAACATTTACTAATGTAAATATTAATAATGCTTGAAAATAAAAGTTACCTATTAAAATAATTTGTATAACCTGATTCAATTATGGAATCCACTTTTTCAAATTCAATACATAGTTTTGGATAAAATGAATTTAAAATTAATTCCCATATTCAAAACAAAAAAGCATGTTTTTAATAAATAATAACTATCAAAATATTTGACACTTTTTTATGTCCAATTTCATAGTGAAATTACAAACAGTGGCCAAAATTGGATTAAATGGTAAATATATAATTTTTTTACACATTAAAATCATTTTAATGGATAATTTGACAATATAAATAAATTATATTAAAAGGTATTTTTGAATTAAAATACATTATTTTTCACTATTCATTAAAAAATGTACATTATGAAAAAATAACAAATATTTACCCAATGTATAAATAGAACATTAAAATGTGACTAAAAACTAGTTTTATAAAGGTTTTACCATTAAAAAGAATTAAATTTATTTTTATGAGAATGTTAGATTATTTATGCTTAAAATTGGATTTATTCACATTATAAGCCTCTAAAATTTATTGGATAAATGTAAAAACATTTAACAAACATATATAATAAAATTGTATTTAGTTATATTCATTCCTTACAATACAAAGGCTAGGTGTTAACTACCATATCTGTTAACAATATTATTGTATTATATTTCGGTATAACTCAACGTGGTGTGCAACGTTCGTTTTCAAAGAAACCCATTGTTGCATATCAGGTATGCTATAGAACATAGCTTCTCATTTAAAGTAAAATTAATATATAATTTATATATAATAATATATATGAAAAATTTCATACACCTAATTTAATTTGGATGTTACATCCTTCACCCGTTTGGAAATTGTGTCCTCGCAATTTTAAAATTGGGATTGGGAACATCATTGAATGTCTTAGATCAGAAAATGAGTAAATAAAACAATCAATTTAAAATAACGAATGCCATGTAAAAAGGTTAAATGACATAAAACATCATAGGATTCTATGAAAACATTGATATAGAGGATAATATAAGTGTTATGTTCGGATATAGAGTAACAGAAAACATGATTATCACAATGTTAACCACCAGAAAATCAAAAACATGTGATGGATTAAATTATCTTTGATTACCTAGTAGGAATCATTAATGGAAAACATTTTAATTTTATGTTACTTTTCATAATTTTGAGGAATTTATTTATGTGCTTAACTAACAATATAATGAAACATACTTACTTTCTATGTAGACATTCATCCTTTACTAAATTCCTTCCACAAACCCATCTATTCTCCAAATGGTGATTATTCCAAATGACATAATCACAAATATATTTCTTCAATAATATTCTATATTATCACAAAATCTTTAAAATATGATCTATATATGATCCCCATTTTTAGACATCAACCAAATCCAAAAAGGTTTGTACAAAATGAGATAATCCCAAAAAAGGTAATCATTTATACAAAAAATATTACTATTAATCTCCAAAATTGAACCAACAATACCCAATGTTCTTCAATGTCCTCTAAATATACAATGGTCTTTAAAATCCTTCAATATAATCCAAAATATGATTAAAACTGAAATCTCAGAAGGATTTAATCACATAGACTTCCACAGTAAATCTTAAAATTTATCCCCAAATAACATCGACTAGTCTTAAAGTCTCATAATGAAAAGTAATTAACTTGATCACATATTCCCTATGATATGTTGATATTTTCCATGAATAACCCAAAATTCATATGAGGCCACAATAATGACATAGATTCTTCCAAATGAAAATTCCACCATTACTCCTCAATTGAAATCTCAACGTATTCTATTTTCCATAGGCATATGGTGTTTCCTGAAAATAAAGAACATCTTCCAAAATAACCTTTATCACAAAATCACCATATCATTTTCCTATATTAAGGATATCCATTTGACCAAGAATTAGTTCCAAAAATATACTTATTACTCATCTATAAAATAATTTAACAAAGAATAATAATTCATACAAACCAGGGACGTCATGTGGGTTAGTGGTAGATGATGCACCCTTGTTACCCTTTTAATGTGGGTTCGATTCTTACAGCCTTGAACAACGTAATGAGTTTTCACCATCTTATGGGTTTCCTTTTTATAAAACTCAAATATAACCCTAACATGTTTTATCCTAAAAGGTTTTCTTATACATTTCATTTTCATCATAATAAATTAAGACCTCGACATCTTATATATTTCATTTTTTCACATCCAATTGATAAAATGAATCAACTTCCAAAAGAAATAACATTTTCCAGTGATCTTGGTGCCCATATGGTTTAATCATCATCATCTTCACATAGTTGGAATGTCTATCCATTGTAATAATGTTATAGTGATCCTTCAAAATAATTTTCTTCCTTCATCCAAATAAACATTGTAAAAAATTGACCATATGGGTGTTCCTAGAAAAATAGTCATAAAATAATCATGTAAGACATATAATTTCAATATATATGATAAAACATGATTTTTATAAAAAAATTAGACTGAGTTTTGTATAAAACATTGCATCAATATTAGTTTTAAAATAACATATGTATACTCTAGGAGACTATATTATAAGTTAAAATATAAATAGGATGCATGAGGGATTCCTTATTCAGTACCTTTTTCAAAATCATAATATAAATCAAAATCCTGTGATAAGGAAAAATAATTGAAAATCCCTTGATTATATTTACCTTTCTTTAAAATATGTAAATATTGTGAAAATTGGATTTGATTAAATACAACCCCTGATCCACGCTGATATCCAGGTATAGTGTTGATGTTTGATATCACAAACAACATCTTGCAAGTAAGTTATATGCTAGAAAAAGTTTCACAAAGATCTGAACATGAATTTAGGATATTTATTTCAAACATGTCATCAAAAAGATATAGGAATTCCGTCTGAAATTATCCTCCTACCATTTGAAACAAACATTAATTACATTGAAAAAGTAATAAAATTTGGATTTATCTAAACTAATAAAAATTGGGATAAAATATGTGTTTAATAAAAACCCATAGTCCATAAATTTGTCTAAACTGACTTCTAATAATAATTATAAGGCCCCAAAATTAAATCATTATGTAATATTGAGTTAAACGAAGAATTCACATTGTGGATCTTTTCATGTTAAAAGCCTTAGAAAATTATGTGATAACTATTACATATAAACTTCAATATTACATTTAGACACTACTAATCATTATCCATTTTTTTGATAAAATAACAACTCTTAAAAATAAACATTTATACTTCCATGTTTTAGATAACATAACTATTCTTTGATCCCATCCTTATCACTATTCCACTTTAGGTCATATAAAATATATTTAAAAAATATGGGATGAGAAAAAAAATCAAAAAAAGGGATATACAAAGAAGGAAAACTTTTATTTTTTCAAAATAATAAGTATACCATGAATACTTTATCATATGTAATACTTTTCACCTTTATTAATTAGTAAATACTCTTTACAGAATTAAAGATTATTGCTTATCATATTGTAACAAAAAATTATCCTAAAAAAAATAAAAATAAAACATAACATATAAAGGAGACTTAGTACATGAACATACATAGATGTAATAACCATACATTATACTTCCACACAAATCAGTAAATAGAATAGCCATACGAATAACTTCCATACCCTATCTATTAAAGGATATAAAATAACCACTCGTCCTAGTTTATCACAGAACCACCTGTCATTTGGTTTATCACGTAACCAACCATCAAATGTCCATGTAACATTATAAAATCATAAAAAATTAAATTTTTTAAATATATAAATTTTATAAATAACAGATATTTCTCAATCACAAGAAATATTTTCAAGATATTGAGATAATCCTTTTTCAAATACCATTTTCAATACAATTAAAAAAACATTTAATAAATACATTTTTCGAATCAAAGTTCCCCATGTCACATTGAAAATTTTAAATGTTTTAACATTTAAATAAATTAATTTCCATATAATGAAATCCTTAAAACCAATTTTAAATCATATACTTTAATGAGAAATGTTTTTTAAAATAAATGTTTAATTATTTTAAAATGATGTTTTAGTCAAATAGTCTCGTAACACTTGAGAAACATGTGACTAAACATAATTAAAGAATAAAACAAAACATATAATATAATGAGAATAATGATCTTCAGGATATAATATTTCAAAGGTATATATATACACAATATAAATGTGAATTGGTCTATACAAACAAAAAAGTCTCAATGGAATGTATATTGGGGCATAGTCCATAGCAAAGAACACATCCTTAGATTAAGGAAAAATCCATGACATAATTATGTGTGAAAAACACTAATACACCTAATATATGTAGATATTTGTGTAAAAAAGTAATAGTTAATTCAATCATATTCATATAATGACATAATATATAAGTCTAAGTTTATCCCAATGAATTCAAATATGGTTTAATAAGTTCTCTTATAGATGTTCGACAGCCTAATGACATCATTTTAAAATTCAGAAAATTAGATGATGAGATATAAAACGTTCTATCCTCACATGTAAATAAATTTATAGAAATAATAATATATAATAAAATATTCCAACTAATTAGAAATGAAATTAAAAGACTTGATATAAAACAATTATTTCATTAAATGATTATAGTGAAAGGCTCCCTTACCGATTTGGTAACATACTAAACATACACCCCATGAAGGAAGGATCATACAATAAAGATGGAAATACCCATAAATTAAATTATATTACACAATTATTACAATCATGGTATTTATATACACCCCACAAATGGAAATAGTGGATAATATTGCAAGAATCTCACGGGATAAAAAGTGATATGAAAACCCCTTACCTAATTGTAATCAATCGAGTTGTATTAAAAAAAGTTAATAACCACCAAATAAATGAAAAAATACTAGGAATATAAAGATAATAATGATAATATATGTAAATTGGAAGTAAACAATAAACCAGATTCTGAAATAAGTGGCGAACAATAGAAATCTCATGGAATTAAAAGTGAGATAAGAAACCCCTTACATCAAGTATGACGTGTCTTTCATGTTACTTATTATTGCTGAATAAGGAACATTTGATAATTTATAATTTCATAAGTACCATTTTAAATTTTTATTATTCCTTTTATATCATTAATTATCTTTCTATAACAATTATTAAATTATATGAGCTCAAATCTTCTATTTTGTCGATGTTCGGAACATGAGTCAAAAATGAACTTGTTATAATTAAAAATTGTCCATGTGGTGATAAGTATACTATCTCCACAATCATAATGATGAATTAAATATCAAATTTATAATATAGATATAGTATATATATGTATTTACAATAGTACATATCAATTAAAGATAAGAAATAAAATGCCACGTTCATGCAGACGGTAAGTTGTACATACGTAAGAACACTACATTCATTTAAATTTCATATTTTAATGGATTGAAAAATTGATGATAAATAGGTATATTATATTTACTGAATAATATAATATATAATTTCATTAACTCTATCCTTTATACATCCCATATATGGCATTAACGAGTCATATAACATTGAGGGGGCGGTAGTCTGCACTTTTTCAAAGGTCTGCCACATCATAATGGTATCAACACAATAGACAGTGCGTCAATAAGATGCTCGGTCTGTGAGTTATTAGCCTTTTAGTCCTGGGGCCCGGTTGGATATGCTCATGATCCAACCTAACCGTATCTAAACTATACCCCAAACTCCAGCGGGGTATACTCAAAGGAACTATCATGCCCCAAGATTACCAGTGCCGCTGACAGTTCGTCAAATGGAAGTCCGGTGCCAATGATATGGCCTAATAAAGTAATGGGATGCAGTGGGCCCGAGTCCAGTCCAACCCAGGATAGGGTCGAACCGATCAGACTTGTTAGGTCTCGCCTTTCACATTGGGCAGTCCAACCTGTTAGGTTCGGCCCGTCCCGTTCGGCCGTGCCCAGCCAGCCGTGTGGGTGGTTTGGGCTGGGCATGTGGCCAGTTCGGCCTGGAACGCCATGTGGGTGCGGCCCTGTGCGGCTCATCCTAGAGGGCGCAGCCAAACCGGTTTTTCCATGGCACTGTGAGGGGGGCCACATGTCAGATCGAGAGGCCAACATGGCCAGGTTACCTGTTTGTCCATGTGGTCGGCGCGTCTTGAGAGGCCGGACAGCCAGGATATGGGAGTCGGCTTGGGAGGATGGGCGACCGGGAGTCTAGCAGGCAGGTCGTGTGGGACCCATAATGGTCGTCTGATATCCAGGGGTAACCGGACAGGCCGTCGGGTAGTCGGGTGGCAGCTGGGCATGTCGATAAGTGGCCGGGGAGAAGCCAGGCAGGCCAAGCAGTGCAGTTGGGAGGAAGCCGGGTAAGCCAGAAGGCGGCCGGGAGGCGGTCGGGCAGGCTGAAAGGGTGAGGTTCGGCTCAGCTCTACGAGCGGCCTGGCCGACGGGGGCTCGTCCGGGGCTAGTTCGGATGGTGGAGGTGCGGGACGCCACGATGGAGGTGCGGATCACGGAGGCCGTGGGTAGCACGACCATTTTCTTTGTCGGCTTCGTCACCTCGTTGCTTCTTCGCCCTTCTTAAGATCATCATAAACAAGAACGACATAGGGGTCAGGCCATGTTGGTTTGGCCCGCACCCTCTGTGTTTAGGGTGGAAACACTTGGCTCATCATGTTAGGAGAATGGTGAACAATAACTCACCCTAAAAAAACATAATCTTGCTCATCATTTTGAATGAAAAGAATAACATTGAACATAAAAAGAAAACACCCCCTACCTTGATCGTTAGTTGATGTTGGAGTCACGGGGATGAAGATGGTGTTGTCGTCGTTCGTCACGTGCACCACACACTTCCAATATCAAGCTTGCACAAGGGTTGTGGAAGACGCTCCATGTTGGTAGGTGTCTGGGGAAGAAGTTCGAAGAAGATCGTTGTTGACATTCTTCTGTGGAAGAACGCATTCTTCATTCTTCTTGGGAAGCTTTCTCCCAAGTTCTCCTCTTCCAAAAGCTTCCACCATATTGCAAATGACATGAAAAATAATAATATATTACAATATCTTATTAATTCATTGTCATGATATTAAAATTGGATGAGTTAATTTAATTTTCTTCACCTAATTAATTTGAAAGATTCAGCACCATTAAATTAGTGGAGTTGGCACCAATAAAGGAGGGGGTGTGGAGAGACTCTCCCTCGTTAATGAGGGGAGTTGAGAGATTTTATCTATATACTAATAATATCTTTTGAATAAAAACATATATCACAATCCCAACATTAAATTCATTAATAAAATATTTTCATTTTAATTGAATAAAAAATCATATGAATGTGAATTATTTATCATTTTCTTACTCCATCATAAAAAAATTACTTGAATAAGAATGGGAATCATAAAAATAATTAGAAATATGAAACATTGCCATGAAAATTTTGGATTTGTTGTACTCGTGATTCGGGAATATTTACCAAAACTATGAAATCATGAAATATGTGGAAAAACCAGATAAGTAACAATATAATTATTAATTTTAACAATAATTAATTAATAATTTAGTTGATGAATTATAATATCATTTTATGAAGTAAAATATATATTAATAACGTTCTTATTCTTGTGAATGATAACTCTAAATTTATTATAAAAGGTGTTTGAGATCATTTTGAAGAATCTAATGTCTGATGAAATTATGTTTTCCAAGATGACACCATAATATCTCATTTATATGTTTTACATCATTTGTGGGTAAGGTATATGACCATTATTGATAAAAATCCAAATAATTTCTTATTTTATAGTTATTTATATGGATAAACCGGCATTCTTACATTTTACATCACATTGTAATAAATCCCCTCTATATTATTTTTTTTATTTCCATATATATATTTCATTGATTTCTCATCGTTATTTGTCAATGGACATCATTTTCAATGAAGAAATATATAATTATTTTTATTTTAATATTTTAACAACTATAATTTTACCTTTACTTTGACATTAATCTCAAAAAATGCATGTAATATTTATTTAACATCATATATAACGACACGTATTCTCATAATTGCTTTTATTTTTTTTATATTGAATTTTCAAATAATTAACGTGATTTAAATAGTATTTCATAGTAATTTTATTTTTAAATTATTTTCATTCAATATAAATCCAAATAATAAAGTACATTTGTTCTCATTTCTAGAATTAATATTAATTAACATATAAAAGGTTTTTATCTATATAGTTATCTTGTATGGTTTATTATGACTTATTCAGGATATTATATAATAAATATATAAACCAAAATTCTAGGTATATTTTCCTATCATTCATTTTAAATGATATTCAGAAACATATTTCTTCCCCAATGTAAAATTAATATTCGATGAAATGATTTAATTTTTAATGTTCACAGTGAACATGTTTGTGTTGTTTTCATTATAATATAAGTGTTACAAGATTTCTATATACATACATTGCATTGGGAAAATAATTTTATCTAAATAAATGACACATATTGGACTATAACATTAACCGACTAGAATAGGGTATGGTCACCACTATGTTCATAGAAATTTAGAGTTATCAAAAATCACAATGGTAATCTAACCAGTATATGATGATGGTCATGAAAGTGATACTCAATAAAAGAAATGTTTTAATATGATTATATATGTGATTCATTTATTAGAATATTTTATATGTTAATGGATATAAATTATGGTATCATGTTTAACACTCATATGATTTATGTCTAAAATTTAGATAAAATTCAAAATCCAGGATTTTTGGTTTCTGATATTTTCATTAATGGATAATATTCTATTCGGTTGAACTAATTTTATACGAATTTTCTTCCAAATCCATATATTATTTGTATTATCACTTATATTATTTGAGTGGTATATATAATATTTACCTATATGTGGAATTTGATATCAAACAGTCAATACTTTCCATTCAATGCATTATAACTAAGGGTATTTTGTCAGATATATATTAAATGGTGTTATGTGAGAAAAATATAATTGATATATATTGAAAAATATCTGGATAGATAGTTTTTTTGTTTCAAGAATATTTTAACACTAAACTAAGATATTTATAAGTGTATTTATTGTGACATTTAATGCATATTAATTTATGTTGATGAAATATTTCTGTGTAGGTTGGCTATTATATCCTTTGGAGAATTTGTTAAGGTTAGGAATCACTATTTCCAAATGGTTCCCGATGGATTTTTTTTATAGAACATGAAGAAACCAATAGTTATATATTTAAATGAACATTTTTTTTATTTACAGGCACATGTTATTGATTTTGACCCAAATGTATTAAGAATTCACATTGGTCGATAGGATGGAAGGTCAAGATCACCTCACTGTTTTGAGGGGAATTATTTACTACATCAAGAATATATTATTTTTAAAGATATATTCATGATTCTTTATTAATTAAAAAATATTAATGTATGCTTCCCTTGAAATTTTCAAATAATTATTAGCATGTGGGGAATTCCAAATCATCTATATATATTGCAGGTTTTACATCAATGGAGATATTTGTTTCTATTTTTTATTCTCTATTGTTGGTATCCACTAATATACTATTAGATAATATTTTTCTGTTATCACGGTAATGATGGTTTTAAGCCACTCATTAGGGAACTCTAGAATTTTAAAGTTATCATTGTAGATGAATGTCACTGTCAAATTTTTTTTCATGCAGGTAGATGGAAATTTAATTTGGATTTTATTTACATCCATGTAATTTTTTTTTGATGTTGCGATGTATCCCAATGGTGGGATTACTATTTATACATATGAATGGAATCTGAAACAACTTATTTTGGTGCCTCTTAATAGGATACAACCTAAATTTTATGGTCATGTGATAAGGAAGAACCTATATAGTTTAATGTCAAATGGTTAGCAAATCTATAAATAAGGTGCCTAGTCAATGTTTGGTGTATGACTTATGCCAACAAATTTAATGGATTGTAGATGTAATTTAAGATCCAAAGTTGAATTATACCCTTATGGGGTATGACCTGATGAGAACTAGTTTTATTTTAAAGGGTGAGTTTAAACCCCATGAATGATTCCTACGTACTCATTATGATGGTAATTAAAGACCACATAGTAAAGTATGTATCATATTGGAGTATGTAACTTTTATAGAAATTGGTTGGCGATTACTCCTAGGTGTGATGTCCTTGTAACTGGTTACATGAGAGATGTATTAACTGGTGGAGATTTACTGTGGTTTCTATTTGGGGAATACTGATTATGAGGATTCCCAAATTAAGGCAATTATTGTTGGTCTCATGAGGGTTATTTCCTCTTATCTCATGCCCTTGGTGGTGGCTTTCTAGGCATCACATATATGATGGGAATCAATGTTCTATTATATCATTCCTTCATGTGGATCATATGAATGTTTTGATCATTACAACCCTCTATAACTAGGTGAGTCATGAGTAGTGTGAGAAATAATATTATTTAAATGATTTAACAAACCAAACCCTTTCCTTCCTTCCCTGATGGAATATGTTAGGTCAACGATGGAAGAAGTTGTGGATACCACACTTCCCCCAATTCTCTTAACATTGGATCAGGGTATAAGATAAGAAAGGGTTGAAGGTAAATGGTGTAGAATGGAGTGATACTGAAACCTCCTATATAAATGTCATGGGACTTACACTAGCATGGATTCCCTAAAACTGATCTTGTTGTGGTTATAAAGACATCTCCTTTGTCCAAATGGAAAATGAAGTATGATACTTACCCTCCCAAATAGGGTCTAGAGGCTCTAGCTCTTATATTTGATAATGGAATGATGTAGTATTATCCCTTGAATTAGATACTAGGGACTCCTCAAAAATTTCTCTAGGATAGGGGTCTACGTGACCATATATATAAAAATCTACAAACATCATGACGATCATGACCCGTTGGTAGGACAACTATTGTAATCCAAAGATTGTAGAAATACAAATCCAAATTTGATACATGAATGTGTGTCTGTCCCTTAGATTTTAAAAATCAGGAAACTCATTGTGGAAGATTTGATATGGTATCTTTTAGAAAGTTAGATATATTTGAAATTTTCTAGGAACTAGGTGCTTTGAAAGATTCCTAATGGATGGATCTCATATGCTAAAAGTTAGGGTGAAAATCAAATAAGGGAACTTCAGTATGTTGTATAGGGTATTTGACAGTCAAGTATTCTTTGGTGAAACGATTTCATCTCATGTGATGAACAACATAATATTCTATCATTTGGATAGACGTTTCTAAATCATTCAAGAGTCTTCACATGTATTCATAGAAGTAGGGTATTATGTTCATCTTTGAGGAATGGAGGGTGTGTTAATATTCTTTAGTCAGGGGGACATGAAATTGATTTGGGAAAGATTTGTTAATATTAAAATGTGAATAACCCAAGTCTCATTATCACCCTTTAATTATCATTTCATAGGTGTTAAATAAAAGCCTTGGACGTTTCTTAGGACTTTAGTGACTGCTAAAAAAACTAGAGAAGTAATCGATCATTAAGAAATATCATCCACACAAATGAAGACTCCAAGATACTATTTATTAGAAAATCTGGTACCCTGAGTGATGGAGGCTTGGAATTTATGTTATGAGGTGGAACTCTAAAGAGGTGGAATATGTGTTCACGAATTTTTCATGTGATTCATGCTACATTTTGAAAACTCAAATTTGAGGCTAAGAAAATCCTGAAATTTCCATAAATTATCACCATGTTTTTAAAAAAAGGATTTACCATTGTAACAGTTTTATCCATGTGATTGATAGTAGATTTAATAAAATCCCCCCCCCCACTCAGGATTTTATATGAATAAATTTGTAGTTTAATACTGAGTTTCAATGGGATGAAATAAAAAAGGAAATATATCGTGCAAGATTTTGGTTTTTCCGCAAGATTGTATACTGAATGTTAGATTCCTAATCTATATATAGAAAATTCACATAATAAAAAATCACAAGGTATATGGAAAACATGGCTCCCCATTTTCATGTATAACATGTTGACATTTGTTTTTCCAGAATATATTCATTTTTTTGCAAGTACATTAGGTATATTAATTGTGTAAATATCCTATATACCTACATTTGTGCCGAAAATTCAATTGTGTGTATTAATGATATTTTAAAATTACCTTGATTTTCAAAAAAACAAAAGGATCCTACTATAAAATAAACTATATATCTTTTTAATGTCCAAAGTGCTCCATTGAGAATCCTAACAACTGATGATTTTTCTAGTAAGTTTAATGATTACTTGACGGATAACACATAGATTTATTACTACAACGGTTGTGACACCACCATTCTTGGTCCTTCCGAGTTTCTATAGAAATATTATCATGATATTACAATGATTAATTATTTACCAATTTATATTTTTGGACATATGTAAGAAGGTACAATTCCAGAATCGATGAATTATCTCCCAATCACTTATTTTCAAGACTGTAAAAACATTTATTTTGCAATAAATTCTTATGTGGAAACATATATCAATGTTGTATTAGAAGAAGAAGACTATTTTATGCTTTATATCCTATGTTCTCCTTATAAAAAATTGATTTTATATAAATCCACACTGCTATTTATCTATCTTCTGATATTCTCAAATAGATCAGTCGAAGAGATGAATGAAAAAATGGGACATTCTCTTTGGAAGGGGTCTTAAATACACATGGTTGTGGGTGCACTAGGTGTACAAAATATTTGCGGAGTTTTATGGCCATCAGAAAGGATCTAAAAAATATAAATTCATATGGGAAGGAAATACATACATATATAGAAATTATGATTTAGTTCCAGAACATCTATGTTAATAGAGTCTATAGATGACTTATTTCAATATGACACATTGAGAAGTGGGAATCGTCTTATAGGATTTCTATTAGATATTATTTTCTCCAATACATAGAGATATTTATTATGAATTTTATACCTCCAAAATCAACATGTAATGAAGCATAAATGACATCAACCTTGGCATGTGATGTAATTATGATATCTCACAAGATCATGAATGAAAATCCACGCTCAAGAGGGGAAATTCATCCAATGGAGTGGGTGGAAATAATCATATGGAATAAGAAAGAGAAATATCCCCTATAAACATCCAATAAGGTTTCCCAATAAGGAATAGAGGGAATCTCTATGATCCTTCTAGAAAAAAATAGAGGAAGATAGTTTGAGACGTTGTCGTATCATGTTAACTCCAAAATTATTACCAATATGAATTTTGTGAGCATTATAGCCGTGTGGATTAGTGTATATCTATTTACAATCTGAGATTATAATGGTGGTGTATGGCCTGGAACTTTTTTTATAGCTGCCAATATGGAAGAAAGAAAAATGGTGAGATTGGATACCCACGTTCTTGAAAATTGTCAATAGGAGTATATTGCATATTATATAAGGGAATTAACCTTCTATAATAGTTGGACCATTAAATTTTTTTTGGGGGTGGATCATGACCCATTCAATAACCCATTCCACACATTATAGGATCCAAGTACATTGATCTTCATTCCGACCATTTTTCATAAGTTATATGATATTATGTCGTTGTCCTTGACACCAATTGTAATTAAGACAATTTTCGGTTTGATATAGGAATTACAATTCTATCCTTATGATAATATACCTACGTTAATATTTTTTGGTGATGACACAACCAATTTATAGTCGAGGGTATATCTTCTAGCTTGTAGGGATCATGTATTTTCCACCAAGATTAGCATGGAAACAATTTGTGCCGCAATTGTTCCTTATATATTTT
The DNA here is from genome assembly GCA_963277665.1 of Viscum album. Lineage (NCBI taxonomy): Eukaryota > Viridiplantae > Streptophyta > Magnoliopsida > Santalales > Viscaceae > Viscum > Viscum album. The sequence goes on from OY728153.1 coordinate 783,824,965, forward strand.
AAAAATAATTCAAATGACTCTATCATATTACCATATACCCTCTATTGATAGCTAGTATAGAACAACATCTAATGGTGGATTGACAGTTATCTCTTCTAACATATATGGATAAGAAATAGGAAGTGTTCAATCATCGTGCAGTTGATGTAGAGATAAGATTTACTATTTGATATGATTATGTATAGATTTCATCTTATCCTAAAGGTGTGCTAAAAGATGATGTTCCTCATGTCGGAGTAAAGAGAGGGTTTAGTAACCTATCTTATGACAAGGAAGTTGCTTCCTCACCATTACAAGATGATTCATCAGAGTCATAGGGTGAGGGTGTTGAGGATCCTAAATCACCAATGATACCTCCATCCAAATAAAATTCTAAAATTATAATTAATAGGGATACACCAACATCACTGACTGATGTTTTACCTAGGTAGTCCAGTCATGGTCGCCCAGAAGAGAGTCTGGTTTATTTTTTTCATCCATTGTTTCTGATGACATGGATTGTGAATCCCATAAAATCAATGGTTGTAGGTTAATCTTTATAGAAATATTCAATGTATTAATATATTTAGGACCATAGTAAACTCACACATGGATAAATTTATTTTATGATTCTGATACTATGTTGGAGCGTTTCTGTGTGGGCTTGTGTATTCCATAAATTTGTGATCTTGAAGCCTCATCTGATATTCACATTGAAAATAACCTTCATGAAGTAATAATTTATATTTGGGATTTATTGATTCATATATATATATATATATTAAACTGAAAATAAAATCCCCACCAAAAAACAAGTGAAGTAAATGATAGATCATGGTGACAATGAAGGGATTGGCCCTTGATATCATTAGTAATTGAGTGAATTTGATGATCCTAAAGATGTTATATTCATTTATATCCTATAAATTTCTTATTTTATATTTTAATTGAGTATATAAATTATTACATATGGGATACACTGTATTAAATTGCAGCTGGATAAGGGAAAATCAACTGATGTTCAATTGACACATTATTGCACTTGTAGTACCACAATTGGGGTTTGTGAGTCAACTAGTAAATATAGAGAGATATATTGAGGTAGATATTCCATGGGGGAAGAGATGGAGGCATATTATGTTCTCCAATACCTATTTTTAAATATGATTCTGATATTACACCCCAGAAAGAAAACAAACAGAGACACGGAAGATAGAATGTCATGGATAAACTATTTATCAGCAAAGATAAGTATTATCATCAGTCATAAAATAATATTAATACATATAATGTTATTAAACATAATATATTTGTAGAAAATTACTCTCCTTCTAACATTAGGTGTATTACCAATGGTCATATAGGAACCACATACAGTACTTTAAGTCATGGAATAATTCCATAAAATGAAGTGGTTCTGTTGACTAAAGATTCATCTAGTCTAGAGAAAACAAAATCTTATCTTAGAACATCTCTTATAAATACAACAATGATAGATGGGAATTATTGTATTCATATTTTCTTCTTGAGATGTTATTTTCTTCAAATTACTTCAATATATGTAATATTTCAGGTTCATCACATGCACTGGAAAATCATGTGACAACTGATGCTGAAAAGCAATTGAATCAAAGGATGATTTTTGTAGTATAAAGTTGTCGATGGAGGGTCAGGAACTAACCAATCCATGTGATCTCATGGGTGAGATTAACAAGGGGATTGGTATTTGATTGGATGTTTTGATGAAACATGGCATTTATTTTGATGAAGTATTAGAACGTGTAAATATGACTACTACTATAGATGAATTTAAATTTACTTATATGGAACCAAATGCTGGAGGAGTTGGCTCATATAAACCGTGAATGTGAAAAAAAATCATGAGGTTCATCTATAGATTCCTATGAAGGATCAAGATGTTATCTCCCATATTGAGGTGGCATTCAAATCATCAATGACTGTGATTGTTGTCCACTAGTCTTCATAGGCTAGTGACATGTTGTTAGGTAATAGTTATAAAACAATGTGATTATACCATGCCTTTACATTTTTTTAATGCTAGCCATGACATTGATTTATCATGTCGGATTATCCACTTCTATGGGCATGTATGAAGGAAAATATTCTACATTATATCTTCCCCCATCGAAAGGAGAAGAATCCACAATTATGGAGGGATCAGAATAAGTAATTTCATTATGTACATTATTCGTGGTGTAAATCCCTCTATATAATGGTGATTGAGAATTAGAATCAGATTTACTAAACACGCTTCACCTAGAATATTGGAAATCATGGCATGATATATTGAATCTTATCTATGAAACAACTGTTGAGTAACTTCCACTTTGAATACCATGTCTCCCATAATTATTTAGTATGAAAGGATTTGGATTTTTTATGTTATCGTTTAATCCATAATGTGGTGAAAGAGACCACTCAAATGCAGGAGAATTATAATAGTCTTTGGTAGGGTAAAGCAAAATCCAAACTACATGACAAAATGTATTATTTTTTCGTAGAATTATCTCAACATGAAGCCATTCATACTAAATAGTTGGAATCCTTTCAGTATCATGATATATAAAAAATATATCAAAGGGACATGTCATCAGCAAAAGAAGGATAGTGCTACATAATAAATTGAAGAAATTCATTACCTGATTGAACAAGCCCAAGAAGAATAGGGGAAAGACTCTGAATATGCAAAGGAAGTGGTTCGTCAAGATAAGGATAATGAAGTCAGTCGACTAATGAAACTTTAATAGGTGGATAATGGGGCTTTAGAGTCCATTAAAAAATTTAAAAGCTATATCTAAACCTTGTTTTGATTTATAATATTTAGTCTCCAATTGGTAGATGTTACTCGAGGTAATTATTTTTTTTCATTAATGAAAATAATTTTGTTTGTAATAATCTATGTCTTCATAACTATTATATTTATTTTTAATGATAGTTTTTATTTCAATATCATGACATTTTCATGCTAGATAATCATAATTATATTTATATGGATGGAATTCACACTAAATTTTAACTAAATCCAACGGGCATTGTGAGCGTAGATTGATTATTTCTAGGCTCCTATGTAAAACCCATCGTAAATTGTGTATTCTGTGTTTTTATGCTAATTTATCTCCAAAGAACAATATAGGGAGGAATTTGTAAGTGAATTATATATTTTTCATTGGTATCCCTTTTTTGGTTTTTAGAAAAAACATGTTTTCTTTTAGCATCTTATCGCTTGATATGGTTGAAACCGTACAAAGTGCAGGTCTTGAGAGCTGATACTCAACATTTGTCTAGAATTTCCATTAAAGGTTTTCAATATGGTAAATACTAGTTATTTAATTTAGTTTAATATCATTTATTTTAGACTAATAATTATAGTAGTTTTCTATGAACATCATTGACCATAAAATTAATGATTAAAACCCAATCAAGGACAAATGGATTAAAATGTCCCAATATTGGTTAGATACATCCAAGGGAAAACATGAATCATGATTTTTTAGGTCAAAAAATATATAACATATAGTATAATAATAGAAGAAGTTTATCGTGAAAAAAATGTTACCTCCATTTAAAAAATCAGTTATTGGGGTTTTTTTATGAAAATAAAAATAGGGGATATACTGGGTAATCATGTTGTTTTATCCTAAAGTGGACAATCTAATTATTTGGATGACATCTAATAGGAAACTAAGGAATTCAATGCATAATCTCATAAAATATTTCATAGAAATTATGAAATTATACTATTGAAAAACAAAGGTATATAATGTTTTGATGTCTCAAGACCACAATGGGTGGATTAGCCAAAGAAACGGGTCATCTATGAAAATAATGACATGAATGAGGAACCAATACTACATGAATTTGGTGTAGTAAGGATGGAATATTTGTTAGACATGATAATTATAAAATTTTCCTATGAATTTTAATATCGTACCTCAAGGAAATTATTCTATGTAGTTTCACATCATGTGGAAAACCAATTAATTAATTTCTTGATTATACATTATGTAGTTTAATGTCGTGCAATATGGAAATTTGAGGGTTTTACATTATAACGTACTGAAGTATGAACATTAGGGTGCTCTGTAGTTCAATGTCATATAACAATGACATTATCAAATAGTGTGGTTAAAATTTATATTGCAAGTACATAAAGGGAATTTATTTTAAGGTCTTTCTCTCTTACTAAAGATCTAATTATTTTCCAATTCATTGTAAATTGTCTGAAAATTTTATTGCATATTCATGTATGGAAATAGAAATTTGTAAGTATTCATTTATGGATTTCTGAATCTTAACAATGACAAGGGAAAGGGGATGTTTTCATTTACAATTGGTATCTTCCATGAATGAAGATACTTCTTTATGAAAAAAAAGTTATGGTTTTTTTATAATGCATAGAAAACTAGTGAATGTGCTTCATAGTGAACCATGGGAATATTCAGGCTATAAGTCTCGTTATATAGGTCAATATTATGCAAGTACAACTGGGGAATGCAATTAATATTCAGATAATTGATCTCTCAAGAATTCAGATATTCTATTTTCTAATATATGATGAAATTTTATGGTTATTAGAATCATCCCAAGTACATAGTATGGTTTATGGTGAAATTTAATTGATTACTGAATGATTATTTCATGTTTTTATTTCCAAAGAATTGTAGAAATAGTATTTTTATGAAGGTGTGACCCAAAAAATTGAAATATGGGGCCTATAGTTTTTGGTAATTCATCTAGGATCATAATATTATAATAAATGGATGATATGTTTTTGAAAGGCCCAAGGTCATTATATTATGATTTGAAACTTTATAGATGAAAAATTAAAACTATTTTCCTGGATAATTTTAGTTCAAGATAACAGATTTGATAATAACACACAATGGATTACAACCATAAATTATGGCATTCCAATATACCACCATTAATGATTAATTGGAAAAAGAGTCTTCTTCCAAGTATGAAGTTGTAACTATTCGATAATCTTGTTATAGGGGCTATATTACAAAGGGCCAACAAGATCATGTGTTTCATAGCCCAATATTGGAATCCTTTGGATGAAATTCCAATTATTTAAGTGAATTTTGTAAAAGGCCAACAGGGTAAAATACTATATATTCAGGAAAAGATAAATCATAGGTATCAAATATTCTATCCTTATAAGACAAAGAATGATAATAAATATCTGAAAGATATCAGGATTTGGATATAAACAAGGGAAATGAGAATTTTTACAATGATGAAATAAAATATTTGTACCTATACTAGCCCATAATTTAGAGTCCCTTACATAGATTTGCATCATATGTATAAAAGGGAACATCTCTTGTTTTCTTGATGGGTTATCTGAGGATAGGGACCCAAAATAATATATCATAAATAGATTTTGATCATATGAAGGAAAAGAGGAATTTTATTTTATCCTGTTACTAGGAAAATGATTTTAGGAATTGTTTTCACTAAGTATCTCAAATAGGTTAACAATCAAGACAATCATTGATATTTTAATGTTATCAATTTTAATGTCATGTGATTTGGGGCCTATATATTCCATGTAGATTAACATTATACGCTGAGGATGATGAATTACACAATGTGAAATGAAAGGGGGATTTTGGATATGTATAGTCTTATTTTATGTCGTAAGAACATTAGTCATTCATTTATAATATTTTGGTATGGAATTAGGTTAATTTCCATGAAAGTTCAAATTACAGTGTACATGAAACATGGAATAGGGTCCAAGCATCACTATGTATCTTGTCAGAGAAATTTTCATCCCACATGTAGTTTTAATACATATGAGTTCATGTTTCAATTGAGACATTTTATTGGGATTCCTCAAGTTTATCTGACTCATACATAGAATCATAGATCCTTTTTCATGCGGGGATTTGTCTAGTACAATGATTGAAAAATTATATGTCACTACAGATCTCACATGGGTGAAATTCAATCCACAAGTAGTACTTGAATGAAGGTCTGTACAATTTATCGTCATCCAATGTAGACATATAGGGTTACTTTTATAGTCATATAACCAAGACCGTTAATAACCCTAATAGGAATATAGACTCCTTATTTATGCATATAATCTCTTTACCCAATACCAAAGCCGACACGATCTATGCTCGATGTGAGAAACAAGGAGCATGAAATGTTTCATGTGAAACACAAAGTAAACACAATTTAAACATATGGGTGTGAGAATTTAATGGTGGTTTTTTCAAGGTATAAGACACATGCATCACTACGTATATTTTTTTGGAGAAATAATAAATCCACACATAGTTCTATAAATTTACCCACATATCATTCAGGTTTTGACATGGGGATGAGGGATTATTATAATTTCCAGGTTGTGGTTGGGATTATTTCACAATTTCTAGACATCTCCATTTAACATGTTGTAATAAAAATAAACTCACAAGTTTTATTGGAGATCCCTTCATTGATCTAACTCATACTTGGGGAAATGGAATGGGAGTTTTCTCTTCTAGAATTGCAGCTGGGCCATGGTTTGGAGACCCAATATTCATTACATATCTCATTGCGATGATAATCAAGACACAAATAGTTCTATACATGTTTCTAATGAAGGATTGATTCCTACACATAGAGTACATAAAATATTATTTTGTTAGTGGCTTGACACGAGATAAAATAATTTGGCATTACTATGTATAACATTAAAAAATATAATAAAGCCATGAGTAGTTATTTTTTTGTAGTTTATCATCATATTTTATGGATATGGGTGACCTAACATGAATGAAATATTATGGATGGACTAGAAGATAATAAAAAAATTTCACTACTTATCTCATTGGAATGAGAATATAACCACACATTGTTCTTAGTAGTATTTCTTTGTATATTATATTCATGCACATGATGTAAAATGACTTAATGATTATTCATGATTCGATCTAGGATTGGAGATCTAGGTATCACTATTCTACATTCTATGTAAGATTCAAGCCACATGTAGTTATTGGTGGTTTTCTATATGTAGGTTTGATTCATATACATAGGGGTGAAAGTAATATTTCAACATTGCGTCTCGACCGAGGATTTAAGATTTGGTCATCCCAACATATTGTTCTGACGTAAAAATCAAGACACATGTAGTTATTGAAGGTACTTCCCCACAATAATTGAATATTTATGTGATAAATGGGTGAATTAATACATCCCAAAAAATTGTTTGTCCTAAAATAAAATATGGAATGAGAATCAAGGTATATTTTAATGAAGTTTTCCTTGTAACAAATTAACTCAAATACATGGAAATGGGAAATTTTTTCATTATGGATGTGTAAGGGCCCAATATTGTAGACCGTGTTCTCTCTTCATGTCTCATTTTATGATAATCAATATGTATGTAGTTATTGAAAAGCATTCCATTTTCAGATCTGATTCAAACATAAGTATAAATGTTGTTCATGTTCTACTAGGGAGTACCAATTTGGTGTGTAGTTTTTACTCCATAATGATAATACTATTATAAGGGACCACAATGATTATCAATTATTTATAACTTGGGAGAATTATTAACAACAAATGAAGGTGAAGTTAACCATTCAATGTAATGTCATGTGGTGAGGAAAAATTTTGTTTTTCGGTTTCAGGTTCTATGACTACGTCCTCTTGTTGTGCAATTTAATATCGTGAAATAAGGATTAAAATTCTACTATATTTAACATCATACGAAAGTAACATATATATTGTAATGCATTATTTTATAATGAAACATTGATAATGGATGTTATGAATTTTAACATCATGAAACTATGATGTATATGGTTCTATTCTATTTCACGTCATGCAACTATGATGTTGGTTGTTAAATATTTAATATGAAGAAACCATCACCAATGAATTTTAATTACATAAAGTATTTCATTACGAACCATGCATTTAATGGATATGTAGTGTGTTATATATCCATTGAAATTATAAAAATAACATCCCTTACTATAGAACTTATGTATGGAGTAAGGTCCTCCCCATTGTGGCTCACATTTTGGAGGCTTCTTTCATTATATCATTTGGGACCTAAGGGACAATACCTATTATCCTTGGTGGAATAAACAAATATGAATATTTTTGTTGAACAGTCAGGTTATTCAGTTATAATAGAATCCATATGATATACGGTCTACAATCTCTTTTCATCCAATCACTTTAGCTCATCTGGTCACTTATGAGACTTCTCATCTACAAATAACATATCAAAAACAATATCTCCAAGTAAAAGAAATTTATCATATATGGGAAGTACATCATCTGTTCTATATAACAATGAGTATGGTGTTTATTGCGATAGAGTACAGGTAGTAGTCCAGTAATCCCATAAGGCATGTAATAGATTATCATGTTAAGAATATTTTATTATTATCCGCCATCTTCTAGAGTATTTTGGGAATGTTTTTTTAGAATTCCTCTATCTTTCCAATTTCTAATGCATTATAGTGGGATGAATGGTTGTATTTTTTATTATAATAATGCTATTAATTTACTAAATTAAGAGTACAAAAATTGGATATCTTTTCCATCAATATAGTATACAGGACACCAAATATAGTAATGATATAAAATTTGACAAAACTAACAATTATTTTGTTTCTGATTTAATTATTAGGTGTTTCCTTGTCCCATTTAGTTAAAAAATTGATAGCAGTAAGTATATATATGAATTTCTTGGTCATAGCTAGAGGAGAAGGTCCTACTACACCCATCCCACAAATATCAAATGTTCAAGAGTATTTAATTTTACATAAAAACTACAGGGGATGATGAATTAAGTTGGAATGAATTCATTACGTATGATACTTCATAGATAAATCAGTGCAATCATGAATCATTGAAGGAAAAAATTATCCAATCATTTAGATTTGATCTGAATTTCTATACCCAAACTGGTGTGCACCAAAGGATATTGTATATTTTCATTCATGAAAGGCACAATTTCATCTCCATTAATGAAATTGAGTCGAGTTTAATTGATGAATCATCTTTAGATGATTATCTATTAAAGTTTTTCATCAGAATGAGTGAAATTAACTTCTCATCTCCAAACATTGTTGTTTTCAACTCATTCAAGTGAAAGTACTTCATTTTAGATATATTCAATGATGGGTGTCACCCCTCCTATGTTAGGACCAAATTGTTGATGAATGTGGTTTTATTCATTAATTTCCCCTATTCCAATATTAATAAAAGGAAAAACTATACGATGATGAGAAATGACAATGATTGTTTCACCTCGGTTCAGATCATCCATGGCTGAATCATCATTTTCCAATGCACCACATGGGAATTTTGTGATTATGGGACATAATAAAATGGTTTTTATAAGGGAAATTATTAAATTAACCCTCACACATGTTCACCTATGGGAATTCACTCCACAATTATAATAGCTAAATCCCTCATTGATCTATTTGATTACCAATTTTGAATCAAACATTAATTTTAGGTGATTTACTGGTATTTGTAGTCCCAATTCTACTACTTTAACGAGATCCTACTATTTTTTGTCATTGTTTGAACCAAATGGTAATAACATGAATGAATATGGAAGCATAACATTTCTTGGTGAGATTTGTATTTTTCTTAACACTACATTATTGATTTTAGGATCTTCCATTATCTTCATTTTTGGACATATGGAAGCACCATAATAATACATATCCAATGATATTGGGATATACTAAATAGAGAATATTTCCTCATCAGGTAGCTCAATATTCAATTTTGTATCTTTTGGAGGTGAGTGTTTAGAAAGGATTTCTACCATCGATTAGACTTTTACTACTTCAGGAGGCACAAACTATATAAAAACTACTACGGCATAACATCCCACCATTCCATATTTCTTATCCACATAGGAAGACTGAGTATGAATATGAGAGGATTGTTTCGAGTGACCAAGAGGAACTCATGATGCTATAGGCAGTTCCTTATCTTTTGAACGTCATATATTAATTATAGTAATCTATCTTAAATATCTAAATATCGACTATTTACATCAAGAATGGTTTGACTGAGAAAATAAAAGTTACTTTTCTTTCGAAACATCATAATTCTATATATCTAAGTCACCCAAGGATCGTTCTAAGACATTCACATAAATACTGAGATGTTCTCCTTTGATATGTGGCATCAATAATAGTATATTAGAGAGGTAATTTTTTAGGGCATCAAATTATTATTAATAATCATCAGTCCATTGTTATGTATCCCCATTCATTATCAATTTGGTTAAGTGAAATAACATTCCTTCCATATTAGAAATGAAAAATTGGATGTAGGTCCAGTTTCATTTAATTCCTCTTAAATATTAAATGATTTGAAGAGGTGAAATTCTAAGAATAATCATAGTCTTCACGAGATCAACATCGATGTCCTGCTAGAATAAAACAAAACCGATTAATATTGTTAAGGTTACATAGAAACTAAATTTCATGAGGTTCATAATTAAATTATTCTATAAAAACATACTAAATATGGTCTCTACGAAAGTCACGTGATTAGAAAGTTGTATCAATTTAACCATTATATAATCAACATAGATTTCAGAAAAACCCGAAAAAGTGTTTGTAGATGTAGTGCATTCACGTTGATATGGCACACAAGCATTCTTCAAACCAAAGGTAATTAACCGAAAACAATATACACCTTGAGGGGATATGAAGGTTATAGTTTCATTATCATCTAGGGTCATACTGATGTGGTTATAACAATAGTATCCATCAACAATGGAGAGATGATCGTAGATGGATGTTCCATCAAACAAGTGTTGAGTGATTGGAACCAAGAGTTCATATTTTTGACAATGTCAGTTTATATATATGTAATCAATGAAATATATGATTTTTTAAATTATTTTTTTTACTAGGAAATATTGGATATCAATATTGGATATTACACTCCCCTATAAAGTCATATTTGAAAATTTTTCCGAATTCATCCTCAAATTTTGGAGGAGTGGGTCATGTGTGTTCTTATTTCTGCCTAGTTATACCATTGATTCTCTTATATAAAACCCAATGGATGGGTGGTAACATTGGGATCTAGTAGTGTAATATTTTCTTAATTCTAGGAAAAAACATCATAGGTTTTCTTTCAAAATAAAGCATACAATCATTTATCTTTATGAATTCATGGATGTAATAATCAAAGTGGGGAGTTGATATTTTCTTATGACCATATTTATTTCTCTATATTCATCCATAGTGGTGGAAATTTCTTCAACTAATGATGGAGATACATCCTTGAGGTATTCATCCACTTCTTCCTCTTCTTCATTTGTTATTTCATATGCCTCTAACTGTGCGGGACACAATTAACTAATATTATCAGAGAAAGGGGTGTCAGTATTTGGAAAACCTGACAAGGAGGAAACCATCTCTGGCCCAATTGAGGATGAGGGGTATTTTTGAAGTTATGTTGGAAAGATTATGGGATAGATATCGAAATCATTAGTTTTTCATGAGTTTTATATATTCTCCAAGTCTGGGTGAAAAGAAAATACTTCATGAATCCTGGAGGATGGAATGAAGAATTCTATATTTAGGATTTCACCCCTTCATGATGAATCAATGGGTCTTCCTACACTATTTGTGCTAGTTTACACAAATGAATTTATGGAATCCACTAATAGAGTTCTTGGATTTGGTTTAACAATTAAATTTTCATTACTATGTAAGACACAATCTATACTGAGATTCCTGAATGTGTTAGATGAGATCATTTATAGACCATTCAGACCATTGATTCTAGTAACATCATTTTCCATGGACTATTTTCCCTTCATGTGATATAACTAATAGTCATTATACTAAGATTCACAAGTTTCTAATGAGGACTTATCACTATGAAATTTTACAATATTACCGATGACACAATATTTGAGACATAGGTTGTACGATGAAGGAATGTCCATATGATAATGAAGAAAATTCCTCCCCAACATATTGTTTAATGTTGGGTCCTATCGGGCAACCATGAACTCTGAATCGTATGTGAAATCCCGAAACTGAGTTCTATGCATAATATCACTCAGAGTTTCTCTCACATTTTTTTCGTAACCATGTAACATTAATTTGGATGGAGAAAAATGGATTCAATGAGGACAAATTTGAGAGGATTATAAATCAGGATGAAATTTACACTTAATCCACTATATATAATGTATTTTGCAATAATATTAACATCTATATAGATGGATAGATACAAGGGTCTAATTTTTATTCTATGAATACATTCTCATCTTGTCCATGAAATATATGATGTCATGTAATTCTATTGGGTCATACTCTATATGGTAAACCTATATGGAAACATACTTAGTTTCAAACTATTGGGGGCTTGATTGTCCCTCAATAAGTTCTTCCTGGAGAAATATTTTTACATTTAGATCATCCAGGATTGATTTCTTAGTTATTACTAGGTAAAGATTCTTAAACACAACAATTTTTTTTTCCAGATGTCGTCATTTGCAAATATAGATATTATTTTTTATGTGACATTGATGCTAATGGTCATGATTTTGATGGAAAAATTTTCAAGGATGAATCCATAAATAATTATTCCATTAGTGGATTAGGCTTTCATGGTTTCCCAATCGACAAGGAGTTTAACATATATCATCACATCATTCATCAACAACGATGTAGTCAGGGTAGACACATTCATGTAGGGATGAATTCTCATGTTCTTATTGAGCTCACTGGAGAAATCTCCCTTGAGCTTCTACTGCATACATTATTTTATAAGGTGTTTGGATAGAGATGTTGCTTCTAGCGTACCCACACCAATCCTTTTATCCTTGAACATGATGACCACTTCTACCAGTTACCAAATCTTATACGGGGAACTCATTTTCATAATACAAACCATCATTTTTATTGTGATAATTTATGTGAATAATGTTAACACAACTGTAGATCATCTTTTCAACAGATGTGGATTCTTCCAGATTGGTCGATATGTGTTCTGTCAATTGGTGGGGAAGTGCACTAGCTATTGAGACAGTTGGTATGAAATAATTTAGTGTAAAAGAAAACATTGTACATGACATAAACTCATCTTATTCATATTTCTCTTTATTATTCTAGTCAGGTTTCTTCTTTGATGATATTCATTTTGTGGACTGGGATTCTGGTGACGACGACTTCTCTATTGAAGAAGTTGAAGGATACATAGTTGGTCATTCCAAATATGTTCATAAAATTAAATCAGAATAGTTGGTTATATTCGTGAAAATACATCAATTTAAATAATGATCAGTCTTACAGTTTTCTAAATTCTACTTCTATTCCACATCTTGAGAAGAAAAAGAAACTCACGGTACCTAAACTTGTGAATTTGTCATCATCAAACGCTAGATGTACAATATTTTTTGATGGAGGTCCATCAAAATAAAACACTTCTAGATTAGGAGCACTCACATATTATAGAAGGGACAACAGTTTATAAAGTCCTCATCAACATCATTATTATGATTCATTGTCCTTGGAAACTAAACAAAATTGTTTTCCAAATATAAATTGATGTTTCTTGGGATGGTCATTTTGAAAAGAATAGACCTTGTTTTTTAGCACCTCATAATGTCTCCACCTTTATCATTTGAGATCATCATAACATTTTGGTAGGTTTTGCAGATGCTTGTTCGGTGGAGAGCTATATTATGATGATGGAGTTGATGTAAGAGTGGGTACAAGGGTCTTGTTATATTTTGAAATAAACTACCTCTACGTTTTCGACACTACTTCCCAATGCTGATGAGAATACACATGATTTGGATCTAGTTTCTGATATGGAGTTTTCAACCTGTTGAGAAATTAAATCCTGATCCCTAACCCCTCCAATTTATTTCTCATTGATTAATGGTGTGTGCAACTCGTCACTGATATTTGCAACACAAATGGTCTAAAACACTTCCTAAGGGGGTTCTATATTAATGGAGTATGTTAATATTTTCCACTAATTATTGAAATATAAATCTCATACATTCTCTAATTGATTAGAGTTTTTGAGATTAAAAACTATTATCTTCATCATGAGTGAGCTGAACTAGAAAGGAACATCAGACTGAGATCGTCCCATATATTTATCCATCATGACAAAAAAACTTGTCTACCATATAAACGACATCCAATGCAATGATTTTACAAATCATATGTGTTTCTATGATTCATATTGATCATGATACCCAAACATGGGATCACAGTGAGGGAAAAAGGACATTATTTTCTACTCAATGTTTCCCGGGACATTGATGACTATTAACGTGGGATTCCAAATGTATTTCAGAGGATGGGTCAGATCCACCCATTCATGATAAAAAAAAATTCATGATGTATTGATTGACACCATACAAACATAGATACCAATTTATTTTTTATTGAATCAATGGTGTTCATATGAATTTGAGGAATATCTAGCTGAGAAGAAACGATAATATGTGTTGAGGCTGGAGCGTGATTCGGTGTGATGACTTTCATGGAAACTGGTGGAGGCACCACTTGTATCTATCATGGTTAAAAATTATGGGATGTCCTATAAGAATGTGATTAAACCTACTTAGGTTTTACATTCAATGCAGGGAATTCATTATCCATGTAAATGGTTGCAACAAATCCTATTTTTTGAGGTGATTTTACTAGAATTTCAATATAAAGACATTCTTGGAGAGTATATATAACATGAATTATACTTTAGATTAACTATGAATTAAGTCTTCTAAACTCTTTAATTTTCTCCTCTTACTGAGAAAATTTTTCTTCAAGAGAAAGGGATTTTTCCTCCCTATGGGAATGGTGATGCATGGTATGACCTTTACATTTCTGTTCTTAAGTTCCTTTTCAAGCTGTAGAAGTTGATCATTCAAAGAGATAACTAATTTTTTTGTAAGCCTCTAATTTTGGGTATGCACACCTCTTTCATTTACTTTTTAGTAGAAAACATTATTAACACGAACCTAATCCTATGAATCAACTGAACTATACTCATTTTTAGATGATATTCCATTACGATATTGATATAATTCCCTAATGCAGTAATGCATTGATGGAATTATATTGATATTGTTGTGATATCACCTTATACTACACCATATAAGAAAATTGTTTCTCATATTTATTTGTTCCCTAGGTACTGTTTGGGAGATAGTTACCAAAAGGGAATCCATAGTTATTTCAGTTGTCCATTCATTTTTTGGTTTCTTCCCTAATTTGGAGAAATCTATATTCTAATGAGGAGGGTATTATGATTATAATAAAATCCCCCATCCCCATGAGATTAGTCTATTCATGTTGTTCATTCTCAACCATTTGGGATCATTTTATAGGATCTAAGGGTTGGGTTAAAAAATATGCTATCACTTTGGGATATAGTGGCTCTTCAAAAAATATGGATTATATCATCACAGCTGATATATCAATTTTACAAATTTTTTCTTGACCATTGGATAATTTAATTATCTTGAAATCACATTTATTTTTTATATTAGATGATGGTTGTTCAATTTCCGATATTATCACAATCTGATGGATCACCTCCTCTAAGAAGGAGTCGTTCTCATTGTTCTCAGAGACATGATGAAAATATATCTCTACATCATTCTATATTTGGGCCTGAATGTGGTGGATCCTGGTTGAGGCCAATTCTGGATGAGAATATCTTTAGTCATCTGTAGAATTCATTTTTTTGGATAGTATAGGGTAATAACACTACATGAGACCACATTTTGATTGTTTTCAGGAATTAAGGAACAATTAAATTCAATACTTCTTTTTTCACCCAATACACTAACATGAACATCAAATTGGATATCTGTAATAATTCTACGAGACCATATTAATCCATTGAGGCATTAATGTTAAAAAAATCCACATTGCTTCTCAATATTTGGATACTAGGATGCCAGGATATAGGCTAAGTAAATTGGTCACTACAACCCTTTAATTTCGTTGACATGAATTTTATATTCATTATATGAAAAATATATTGGTTTTTATATGATGTGGTGTATTCTATAGGTTTAGGCATCAAACAAGATTACAATCATCTTCCTATAAATCTGAAATAATGTATTGGGATGTGGAAAAATCCTAGAACATGATTGGTATTTAATACATAGCCAGTTTTTCCTCATGTTCAACATTTCTAATTCGTCATTTACTAGAGGATTCTCTAAATGATCGGACTAGATTTTCCATTTTATGGCCACGTATTCAGAATCATCATGATTAGTAATGACTTACTCTATTTTACATGAACATAAATCGACCAAGTGTGGTTTGAAGAATGATTGTATCATTAGTCATTATTCTCATTGAGAATGAATTTCACCAACCAGTGTCAATAAATAAAACATGACCAACCTTGTATATTCTAGTTCCTCAAGATACGAGGTCCTCCAAATCACATAATTTTCTATTAGAGATTTATCATGACCACATAAATGAATACTGCAAAGAAAACCATTAAATAGAATATAATCATGGGGAGGACCACCATGGTGGAATACAGTAAGGGATATCATCAGTGTACTTTGAATTCAGGACACATAGAGCGTTGTCATAGATCTAATCCAGAGATTAGATCTTGAAATTTACCAATTTTTCATGAAGAAAACATTTACAAGGATGTTTCAAATGTGGAAACTCAGAGTTACCTCTACTATTACCATAATTAGGTAATGGTAGAGTATGATCTTGAGTTTAAACAGAAACAATGCATGAGGGCTTCAGGAACTTCAACATTAAGTGGAACCAAATCTCAAACGGGTTCAAAATTTTCTAGCTATGATTGATAATACATCTTCACGGATTCCATATTATAAGAATTTGATTCATGTTGTGAAAATTTTTTATAAAGGGAATGTGTATGTTCTTTCTTTAAAGTAGATGACATAATAGGATGATTACCTTGAATTTTAATGGGTGTATGTTCCTTATTTGGTAGTTTGTATGATATTGGGGAGTGTTCCACATTACCGTCGTGTAAGGGAATATATGTATGTAATTTATTTGGGTAACATGTTGATGATCTACCATTAATTTGGGAATACAGGTATTCATTTATCCTTCAGGTAATTATGTTTTCACCACTATTATATTTTATCAAGTTTAAAGGATATGACCATGAATTTATATCCTCCCTTTCACTATTGAATGGTTGTGCCTGGTGACCTTAGTAACCAAGACATGAATATAAATCCTTTACACATCTTGATTAGGTGTGTGTACCTGCTATTGTATTATATTTCTTATAAGTGGATACTGGAAGTACTCTTGTATTGCAGTATAGAGTTTAGTCTTCAATCTAACAATCATTATAGCATTCTGAATATCTTCTCTAGGTGGTTCAAAAAAATATTAATTTGAGACATAATGACTGCAGGTAGGTATATGTTCTTACTAGTGGGTTTCTGTGTGATAGTGATGGTGGGATTTTTTTACACTATATGATGAGATAGATGGTAGGCATTATGTTTTTATACAAGTTTATATTTTTTTCATGGTACTCCATGGTATTCGGATCGCGGTATTGGTTTGGCATTGCCAAACCAGCCTATTGGCCAACAAAATGAAATTAGGCGGGTGTTTGGACTTGCTATCTATTTTCCACCAATTTGGGATAGAGGGCCTTTCTAGATGGGGAAATGTGAAAATATACTACCGGATAACCATTTTTTTCATAACAATTTCTCATGTGCTTAGGTTTGAGCGACCTAGGTCTGACTACTGAAAGAAACACCTGGTCATGTTGATGGATTACTATCGTGTGGTGTTGGCATCGACAATTGATGGAATGAGAAGTAACATCCCAGGTAAATAAAGAAAATGACATTTCATATATATTTATATTTGTTAATTAGATATTAATTTTACTCTAAATGATATTTTTTGTCTGATAGCGTACATTAAATTCAATATTTAGTTTCTCCAAAATCATACATTACCCACAATACTGAATTATACCATAGAATAATATATTATTAATACTATTATTTGAAAAATTGTTTAATTCATGAACATTGTATTGTTAATAATGAAAATATCATACTATATTAATTTTACATAAGCTTGTTAAAATATTTTATATTCATCAATAAATTTAAAAGGCCATATGATATTAAATACAATTTGAAGATTAAAATAATCTATTTGTTCTAGAAAGTATTTTAACTGCAATTAAATGGAAACAAACTATTAAATATAGTTTTTTAAAATTTATACATTATATTTGGAAAAATGAACATAATATTTTAATGTGGGAAGTAAAAATTTACTTTCGTTGTAAATGTTGGTTTATTTCTGATAAGATACATATTTAAATGTATAGTGAAAATTCATTATTTTAATTTAAAACATATTTTATGTCTAATAATTTTGTATTGGTATATAAACATTATATTTGGTTTTAATGTTTATTTAGATTATATTTTTACCATTTAATCCAATAATGGAAATTGGATGTAATTTTACATTGAAATTTGATATAAACACATGTCAATATTTGGTGTTTTTTATTTTCTTAAAACAAATTTTCTCATTATGATAATATGATTAATTTTAAATTTAACATTTCCAATATGTGAAGTAAATAATAAAGATACTAATATACAAGGTTTAATTTGAATAAAAAATTTGGTTTAATAGTATCAAAATATTTTTTTAATTGTAAATTTTGTATTTTATTTACCATAGTTAAAATGTAAATCAGGTAAATAATGTTAAAAATAATATTATAATGATTTAAAAAACAATATAAAATGTTGTATTATTATTGGATGTGAAATGGCTAACTAGGAAACCAATTGGGACTAAAATTTGGCCTTTCGGAGCCACTTGGTTGTGATTTTTACATTTATAATTTTTAATTTAAGGTAATGGAAAAAATAAGATAAACATGGAACTTTTTACTAAAATAATTTTAATATGGGTTAATAAAATGTCTATATTTGAATATAAATAATCCATAAAAAGATACATATATTACCAACATCATGTAAAATTATTTATAATTTTTAGGAATTCTATATCAAAATTTAATTATGAAACAATGATGATGGAATAATATTAAAATATTTGATTCCAATAAGAAATATTCTCAATTACTATGAAATGTTATGATTGATTTAATGTATTTTTTTCTATATAATAATTTTTTTATTAATTTTTCATTAAACAATTCATTTTTGAATAGTTTAAAAATCACATAATTCCTCACATAAAATATAAAATATTTAACTAAATGTTATAAAAATAAAAAAAATAAGATTCAACAAAATAGTTAGTATAAGTACAAATATTTCATAAATGTTTATTTATATTTTGACATGTTATAGTAATTACACTAACACAGAAAGTGTAAATAACATGATATCATGTCATGATTGAAATGTGTAAAATAACAGTTAATCCAAAAATAAAAGGATTAAAAATACATTAAATACCTATATAATTATATTTGGATGATCGTTAATCGATAATTAATAATCTTATCATCATGAATAATTATTTTAAGACCAATTAGAACTAAAATTAAATTAATATTAATTTTTTTAAGAGTTTCCAATGGTGCCGCTCCACTCTCCTATAAACTGTTACCCACTCTTCCTTAATAGTCACAGTTCATATGCCTTTTGGATCATCCATGATCTATTGAATCATATCACTAAGACCCATCACCAAGTTATTTAGGAATTATTTAATACATAACCCCCTTATTTGAGGTGTTGTTGTGTTCTTTAAGGGTGATCAATCGATGAAGAAGTATCATTTTATTTATGTATTTTTATATTATTTATACTTAAAATTACTTTAGGTCTCCTCAGAAGTTGATGAGATAATTAATATCTATCCTAAATGTACTAAGATGTTATTATGTTATTCTTAAAACCTAAATCTATCTCCACATCAATCAAATCAGGATGGAATTAATCATTTTTGTGTATGTGTGAACAATCACCTCCACGAACCGATCTAAATTCCGTTTTCATTATCATATTTCATGACTGATTATAATGATGAATTAAATGTTTATATATTATATTCATGGAATATTTATTATTTAAAATTAATTATATTTCAATTATGTTCTTCCTTTTCATGCACATAAAAATTATAATTTTGTTTGTGCGTACGTGTGAACTATCACCTCCACGAAGAAATGTGAATCATTTTTATTCACCACATAACATTTATGATATAAATATAAGTATATTGAAATTAATATTATTATTTTAAATATATTATTTTAATTATTTAAGGATAAAATAATAATTACCATATTTCCATAATGGTTAATGTAAAATAGAAAATATATTTATGCATATGTATGACCAAGTATCTATATGATTATAGCATTGTTGATTTTAACCATAAATGATTTGTTTGATTTGAAAAAACAAATATGTATAAACGTGATTATTATTTCATAATTTTCTTTTTGGATATGATGGAATTTTTTACAAATGGACTATTGACATCATCCATGTTTATTTTTGACAAAAGTACTAAATATTGATAAAATATTCGATATGAACATTGATAATTGTATAATGGTTATAATGAGATATTTTGTAATATAAAATGAATAATGAAAATGAAAAAGGATCTAATGAAATTATAATGCTGCCAATGTTTATTATTCTGGATGAAAATGAACGTAATATATATTTTTGACTCGAGGTAAGGGACTTCATCTCTATATCTTTTCATTAAGGCATTTCTTCACAATATGCACTTTCTTATTTTATATCATGTATCTAAAGACACTCTAAATTTTCAGATACATATTTTATCTACTAAAATGTTATTTATTGTTTCAGTAAATGCATTAATCCACATATATTATGATATACTTGTTCAATGTGGAATGGGACACCTTAAACGTTTAAATATTTTACTATCATATCATGTCTTCAGGATATTATTTTACATATTTATTTATATGGATATAATATTATTATACATGAAATTATATTTCATTCATGAAATACATTCAACTTTTTCAACTGAAATATGTCTATACGATGAATATTAACTTATGTTTTAAAATGTCAGAAAAATGTATTTCGTCTATATGATGACAATGAATTCTCTGTCGTTGTAATGTTTATTTGATACTGGGATTCCTCTATAATTGTAAATGTTTTTAAAAGGGAACTCAATCCCTTATTACATTTTTTGAGTATATGGGTAATGAAAATAGGTTCTTAAATTATAATGTTATTTTTAGACTGAAATTTGTTTTCATATTGAATTATATGCTTTTTTCAAAATAGGTTTTTCCATGAACATGTTTTATTAACGATATAGTACATGTGCATTATATGAAATTGGTGAGCCCAATATATCTTCTAAGAAGGGATGAATCACATTATAGGTAACTGGTGAGCCGAAAACAGAGTATGTGACTTGCTGAGCCCCATTATAATTAACGGGTGAGCTTGTTATAACTTATATGAGGGGATGAGCCCCATTATAGCTAATCTGTGAACCTGATATATCTTAAACGAAGGATAATCCCCATTATAGATCTAAAATTATATAGGTAAATATAATATCAGTTGTCGATCATATGTTTATTCCAACTGAAAGGGTTTTCAAAAGGTCTTATTTATATTATTACCAAACACAACTAAATGTATTTTAATTATTTGTTTTTGGAATCAGTGTTCTTCATTGAGAAAAAATTGTGAATTTTATTCATTTAAAAATGTTTTTTTTCATCCCCAAAAAGAAAATTAAATGGGATATAATGATTTTAACTATATTAATGGGATATAATTATTTTTATATCCCTCACTGATATTTTTATCCCCATCCAATGTTTTTAAATGACAGCACATGATATAATGTAGAATAGAGTCATTGATTGAATAATTGATAATTTAATAGGATTACTAATGAATGGAAACCATGTTTATATTTAATTTTTTTTGCATTAAATATGAAATGAATAATATTGGATGTTTCCACTTTATGTTTATATGGTTTGTTTTTTGTAATAAATATGGAATAATTCTCCTATGTTGAAATCCTCAAACTGATATATTGACTTAACTCGTGATTAAGTGTTGTATAAATATGGGGCCTTGTAAAAGCCCTTGGGAAGGACCCCATTATCTTTGGGACAAAGTCATGGGTGGCCTTCAGGTATTAATACCTTTAAGAGGGTTGGGATTGATGATTATGTTCTAGGGATAAGATCATAAAAATGAGGAAGATGGTGGGTGGAACCACCTTTCTCCATACCACCATCCATTGGAGACTGGATAATCAGTGGTTATTATTTATGTGGAGGGCCTGTCGGGAAGCCTCTAGGGTTGGAATAAGGTTGTTTTTATGATACTCTCAAACCAGTGCATTAGATACCCAGCATTGAAGAAGTGGAGTCAGTGATGTTCTACATCTAGTAGATGAGGATTATTCCTAAGCAGTTGTCGGGGTGTTTAAGGGTGTAATCATGATGAAAGCCATTTTGACTATCGGTAATAATGGAAAACAGTGTATGCTGATATAATAATGAAATGATCATTAAAACCATGTTAAATAATATTTTTTTGGATGAACAAATTCCTAATTTATTTTCTTCTATATACTTTATTTATCAATTGTTAGAGTTCAAATAGATGGGTAACAGTACCATCATAGATAAGGATTAACGTTGGGTTCCCAATTTTTTTATTTCCTATGGATTGTGTGATCTGGTTAGGAGTTACTATTTTTGAAGGGTTTCTGACAAATTTGTTTTTAGAACCAAAAACAACAAAGGATTCTATATCTAAAGGGGCCTTATGTCCAATAGAAGGTTATCGTGATGGATTTTAACCCAAAATGCTTAAAAACCCACATTAGACGAGAGGACAGTAGGTCGGGCTCATAACACCCTTATAAAAACAATTATATCATTCTATGGATCTCACTTATAGATTAATGATAAGTTTATAAATTATTATTATTTTTCCATGAATTTTTTAGGTTTTAATTGATATTATCAATAAATTATTAACATGCATGGAATTTAGAATTATCCATATATATTTTAGGTTCTTCCTCAATGTGGATATTTGTATGTATATGTGGTTCTCCATTCATGGTATCTTCTTATATAATATATAGATTGTAACATCCCAGGTAAATAAAGAATATGACTTTTTCATATTTTTTTATATTTTTGAATAAAATGTTAATATTACTTTAATGGTAATTCTATGTTCGATGGTGTACCCAATACGAATCAACTAGTTTATTGGAAATCATATGTTGCACACTAAAAATATAATAATATTATTTTAAATGGTAGTTGAAGCCTAGCCGTTGTAATGGAAGGAATAAACAGAACTAACTACAAATGATTACATATGTTTGCTAAATATTTTTAAATTTATCCAATAAATGTAAGGGGCTTAAAATGCGAATGAATCATATTTTAAGAATAAATATTTTAATATTAATTAAAATGTTGATTAACCGCATTTTGATGGAGAACCCTTTTTGAGACTACTTTTTTCCAATTCTAGATGTTATATTTGACAAAATTACTTGTATACAAAAGGGACATCAAAATTAACTTTGTTTAAATTTTTGTTATTTTTCTGATAATTTTCATTTTTAATGAATAATTAAAATGTTGTATTTTAATTGAAAAACTCATTTTAATTTAATTTATTTATATGGATAGTTTATTTTTTTAATTGTATTCAAGTGTAATTAGAATATATTTTTACTATTTAATTCAATGGTGGTAATTGGAATTAATTTCACTATGAAATTGGACAAAAAAAAGTTTCGGTCTTTTGATAGATATTCTTTCTTAAAAATACGCTATTTGTTTTAACAGTGTGAATTAGTTATAAAATTAATTATTGCAAATTATATGTATTGAATTTGGTAAAATGGATATAATTTTTTAATTTTTAATATCAAATTTACTTTGGATAAATTTGTGGTATTTTTTTGACGAATGATCATTTTTAATGAAAAGAGAATAATACTTCATTTTACTTCAAAACTACTTTTTCATCTAAATTAATTATATAGTTAGATTTTCCTTTTAATGGGTTTTAAAATTTAATTTAATTATTTTTTTATCACTCAATACAATTTTGTTCTTTGGATGTAATTTCACCTTTCAATTGGATATAAAAACAAGTCAATATTTTGAAAAATGTTACTTCTTAAAAAAACCCATCTTTGGTTTTAACAACGAGAATTATTTTCAAATTAATTACTGCAATTTCATTTTTTGTAATTTCATAAAATGGTTTCCATATTTTGAATCATAAGGTCCAAATTATGTAATTAAGTCATTTTTTGGACATTATTAATAGTAATGACGACAATTATTGTTAATTATCGTGATTAATTATAAATAAGCTAGTTAAGGGTGATAAAAAATATCATAATAATATAAAAAGACCCCAACATTTTTCCAAATACAATTTTTTGAGTCATGGATGACCATGTAATTATTTTTACCAAACATGATGTCCCATGGAGTCACATGGGTGTGATAGTGACATTTATGAAATTTTTTAATAAAATAAGAGAAATATAACAAAGGTTTGTATATCCTAAGTAAAAAATTAATTATTTTTGTATACATAAATGATCTCTTATACTGTAAATAGTCATTGGAAATTTAAAAAAATGTCCTACATCATGATATTTTTTATAAATTTTTAGTCATTAAATAAATATAATTATTTATGACACCATGATGATGTAGTGATTACCTCATTAATGAATGATTTGAATAAAATAAAATTAGAATGTATAATATAAGACTTAAACTTGTCTAAAACCTATTAGATGTGTGGTTTTCCAACCCTTATCACCTTATCCTTGAAGTATATCATTGTGGGACCATTAAAATCAGAAAATCATTTTATAATAAAGTAAAATTTCATGACATTCCAAAAGTAACCCTCATCCTTCTTATAGAAGGTCCCCACCTCTACCCCCTTACCCCGACCTCTCAACCCCTTGGCTCATCCAACCTTTGGTCATATTATATCTCCAAATCCCTCTATTATTTCAAGAATCCTCACTTTTGGTAGATGACTTTCAAAGGAAGCCTTTGGGTACAACCAAAAGGAGTTACATGATTTAGAGGTAATTTTTTCTCTCGAATTTCATTATTATTTTTTCCTTCTTCACTCACCAATATCTTCTTATTATTTTATCTCATAATAACACTAGTATCCTAAATATACTAGGATATTTTTAGGATAATTATTTGACTTACACTTACACACACCTCTGTCTAATGGTTAAAGATGATACTGTTTCTTGTGGGAGGCAAATTACTACCTCACGAAACAATTATTGTTCAATATTTTTGTATCACCACTCACGGTGAACATTATGATGGCACTACATTTATATATGACATATATTATATTTATGTCCTCTTAATGCTTTTCTATTTTATATTTAAAACATTCCATTATGATTTTCATGTTTCAAAAATGCGATAATTTCATATGAGGAAGTGTGGACAACCACCCCCTCAAATGATGTGACTCGTTAATGCCAAACATGGAATTTATAAATAATATAATTAATGAACGTATGTTACCTATATAACAAATATATTATACTAGATTTATAATATATCAGTAACATCCCAATTAAATGGCGAATAAGACATATTTTATATTTACTAATATTTGTGAATTAAATATTAATTTTACTGTAAAGGGGTTGCTATGTTCGATATTGTACCCAATACGCAACAATGAGTTTCATTAAAATCTTATGTTGCATGCTAATAATATAATATTATTATTTTAAATGGTAGTTAACTCATAGCCGTTGTATTGGCGGGAATAAACAAAATTAAATACAATATGATTATACATGTTTGTTAAATGTATTTATATTTAACCAAAAAATGTTAGAGGCTTATAGTGTCAATGAATCTAATTTTAAGCATAATTTATATTAAATGGATGATTTATCTCCTTTTAATGGTGAATCCTCTTTAAATATAGTTTTTGTAACTTTAATATATTCTAATTGACCAAATAAAATCCTTCTTTAGAATGGGGACAACAAATTTTACTTTGGGTAAATTTTTCGGTATTTTCTGATAAAGTTAAATTTTTAATGAATAGTAAAAAATATTGTATTTTAATTCAACAGTGCCTTTTAATCTAATTTATTTATATGATTATATTATTTTTTAGTTGGTTTTAAAGTGAAATTAAAATATATTTTTACCATTTAATTTAATTTTTTTCATTGGAAATAATTTCACTTGGAAATTGGACATAAAAAAGTTTCGATATTTTGATAGTTATTATTTATTAAAACACGTTATTTGTTTTCACAACGATAATTAATTTTTAAATTAATTAATTCCATTTCTATGTATTTTATATTGATAAATAAGCATAAATTTTTAATTCAGAATATAAAACAATGATTTGGCTTATTTTTTAGTAGTTTTTCTGAAAAACTTCAATTTTAGATGAATAGTGAAACCACTTAGTAGTAGTTAAAAAACTGAATTTTAAATTTAAACAGAATTTTACCACATATGTGAATTGAATTTAAAAAATCCGACATATATGGTTGTTATCAAGAAATAAAATGTTGTTCAATAAGAAGAAAATATTTTTTGATGAATGGTAACTTTTGACATTTATTTATCGCGATTTAAGGTAAATAGGGTTATTCATGGTTAAAAGAATATTATAATAATTTAAAATTACCTTAACACTTGTACAAACCATATTGGTTGAGTCATTTACGACCATATGCATCTATTGGTATTTTTTGGAACCCATTGATCCACTTGGAAGTGATAATGACAATTTAGATTAATTAATTTAACGAGAAGTCAAAATTGACATTAATAAAAAAAATAGTAATTAATTTCTATATGGTGTTATATATGTCCTAATTTCAACTATAAATATTAATTGGAACCAAAAAAATATTTCCTACGTGATGTTTTTTTTATAATTTTTATACATCATATAAATTAAATTATTTATGACACAATAACGACGTAGTATTTACCTCATTAATAACCAATTTAAATAAATAATATTGTAATGATCAAAATATTATCCAAAACATGTCCAATTTTAATTGGATGATTTAATTTCGACCATAAATCATATTATCTTTGTCTATAATTATTTTTGGGCCATTATAAACCGAATATCATTATATTATAAAATAATACATTCACACTTTCTTAAAGAGCCCCTCCTATCCCCTATAAAAAGAGACCTCTTCTAACCAATTCCTCACACCTCCCAAGCTATTTGACTCGCCCCAACTCTGCCAAATTAAGCTCCCCACATCCCTATCCTCCCCCTATAAGCCTTACCTTAGGAAGAAGTCACTTCAAGAAGTCCTTTTGGTTCTATCGAAAGGAAGTTATCTAAATTAAAGTTAACAATTTCCCTAAAATTGTTTTCTGTTATTTTAATTCCACAACACCTAAAATCGTTTTATTCCATTATTTTTTAACCAAACCAATATCCTAAATATACTAGAATGTTTTTATGAGAAGGATTCGAACTAATCTTAAACACACCTCCATCTAATGGATGAAGAACATAATGTTTCTGTGGATGGGAAACTAACGTCTCATGAAACGATGATTGTTCAATTACATCTTACCGCCTCTCATGGTGGCCAATATGAAGGAACTATAATTATATATGATATATATTATGTTTATTATTTCTTTATTCTTCTGTACTTCCCAAATTATATCATGCCTTTATGGTTTCCATGATGGGTAAATACGATAATCTCATTTGAGGAAGTGCGGACTACCGCCCCCTCAAAGTGATGTTATTCGTTAATGGATTATGTGGTATGTATAAAGGATAGAGTTAATTATATTTTATATGATATTATAATGGAATTATAATATACTTATGTATCATTATGTTTTATTTCCATTAAAATAAAAAATATAAATGGAAGTAGCATTCATGCGTATGTACGGCTTGCCGTCTCCATGAACAGTGCATTTCATTTCTTACATCCAAATTTTATGTACTATTATAAATACATGTATATACTGGATATATATGATATATATTATATCTAAATCATTGATACCATTTTTAATATAACAGACTACTGACCACATGGACAAATTATAAATATAAGGCGTTTATTTTTGACTGAAGTCCCAAATATCGAAAAATGGACATTATTAACTTAAATGATAACATAATGTTTATAAAATGGTAATAATTGATATTAAAGGAATAATAAACATGAAAAATTTTCTTATGCAAGTATAAATTATCATTAGTTAATTATTCAAGAGATTAAAGAACAATAGAGTCAAGTCAGACACGTGGTAAGGGATTTCGTCTGAATCTCCTTTCATTGAGGCATTTTTAGTTTCTTAAACGATTTTATTTTATACGATGTATAAACCCCTTTGAATTTTCATTTTATTCAAGGAGAAGATTTTTATATGAAACATATTACTAAATGACAAAAAGGAATGTTTTTTTTAATGTAAGCGGTGACAACGACCTTTCTGCCGCCGTGAGTATTATTTGATCCTTGGCTTCCTTAACAAGACGGAAGGTTTTTAAAAGAAAAAAATAAATACCATATACTGTTTTTATGTATTATTGTATTGAAAATGATTTTGAGGATGGTTTTATAATTTCAATATATTGGAATGATATTTTATTATTTCCATGTGGAAATTTTATCTTTCCTATATGCTTATGTTATGTGTTATGATCATGTTATTGTTCTTGGGAATTATTTATCAATATGGGTGGTTCCGTGATAAACCTAGGGTGGGTGATCCCAATATATATCTCCAATTCATTAGGTAACGTGATGAAGGTAAACGTGAATGTTTATCCTAATAGAATTAATGAATATACTATGATGGGTATTCCAAAGTAACTCTCTGTGTAGCTGTGATAGCTACAATGTAAGTATGATATGGATTCCACATGTTATCTTTATAATTAATGATTTCTATGTGTCTTTCATAAATCTTATGATTTCATGATATAATTAAATTATTTCATGTTTTTATGTATTTATGAACAAATTATTTCATTCTTTGTTTTATAACCCTTACTGATCATTTTATAATCATCCAATGTTTTCAAATTTTTTCACAGGACTTAAATATGAATAGGGTCAAGGATGGGATCAAGGAAAATTCATGATGTATAAAACATGGAACTTGACATGACTCTTTTTCAAGAGTTTTTATTTTATAAAGAAAGGTAAACTATGTAGATATGTCTACCTTCTAATCTTTTGATATTTAATAGTTATGTCCAAATTTTCTAAAACTCTATACCTGAATAGATCATCAATGTGAATTATTTATTTAATTCAATATTAAGTAATGTTAAAGGCCAATTCATTATAGTTGTTATCAGATGCCATTTTAGATAACATTAGGTGTTAGAGTATTGTTAAATTAATATCCATAAAGTAATTTATGTTATTGTTGTAATCATATAGTATTTCTAGAATACCATGTTGCTTAGCCTAAGATATTTTTGAGTTTAGAATGGTTTTCCGCAAAGGAAACAGGGCAGCTATGTTGGGTCGACATCATGAGGATGACAACCTTCCAAATCAGCAACCTGAGATGGTCGGAATCAGAACTGAATAGTTTGTTGCAATGATGGCATAGTTGACTCAGGCTATAAATGGTGGTGGTATCCATGTACGAGATCAGCCAGATCCACCACATAGGAACATGTCAGTAGTGGGGCATTTCATGAGGCAACATCCCCCATTATTCAGAGGATCCTCTGACCCAGTGCTGGCTGATGGGTGGATTAAAGCACTGGAGAAGATTTTTGATTTCATGGGTTGTTCAGAACATCAAAAGGATAGTCTAGTTGTTTACCATTTTGAAGGTGAACCTGATAAGTGGTGGTCGATGGTGAAATATATCTGAGATACTGGGGAGATTCATTCCTTTGATGGGGATGAATTCAACGGTATCTTTCATGATAAATATTTTTCAAATGTTGTTCGACTTTGAATGGAAAAACAATTAATTGAATTGAGGCAGGAGGATGACTCAATGGCATCTTATGAAGAAAAATTCACTCGATTGGCATGGTATGCTCAAAATTTCATACGAGAGCTTGATAGTAAAATCAACCATTTTTACTCAGGATTAAAGCCAATGTATTGAAGTTCTTTAGCTTCTCATGAGTTTAAATGTTATGAAAAACTTGTTTGTTGTGTTGAAAAGGTAGAAATGGAGTTTACTGATGAACAATTATTATTTGAAAAACAACAGAATAAGAGGTTGAGTTGGCAGGCGAAAGGGAAGAAGACTTTAAAAAAGTCTGATGGTAAGAAACTTAATTTTACAGTTTGTGAAAATTGTGGTATAAATCATGCTAGGGAATGTATTTTGAATTCTAGTAAGTGCTACCGATGTGGTAAAATGGGACATATGGCTCATAATTTCACTGAAAATATTAGGGTAATGTTAAGACAAAATATGATTTACAGTCAGTAAAATGTTTTAAGTGCAATGAAATGGGTCATTATGAAAATGAGTGTCCAACAAAGAACTCAACCAAAGGAAAGCAGCCAGACTACAAGCAGAAATGGGTGGTGAAATCCTTTGCCACTACATCAGAAGATGTTGGGACATCAAATGAAGTTGTATAAGGTACATTATATGTTTTATCAGATTATTCCAATGTGTTGTTTGATTCAGGGTCTACACATTATTTCATTTTTGAGAAGTTTTCTAGTAAATTGGGAATTCCACCTCATGATATTAATACTGAACATACAGTAAATACACTAGGAGGAAATGTAGAAACAAAAAGAGAACATAATAAAATTCATGTCCTTGTGTGTGGAAAGAATATACCTGAAAACCTTATTGTTTTTCCTCTAGTAGAGTTTGATGTTATTTTGGGTATGTATTGGATTTCTATTTATCATGTTAAGATTTACTGCAGAGATAACGTGGTTTCTTTTCAGAATGATTTTTAGTTTCTATACAAAAATTAACCCTTGATATTGATAACATATCATGAAGCGGAGAAAATAGTAAAATAAGGAAATAAATTTTACCTTGAACATATTATTGAAAACAAAGGAACTATTCATATTAATGATGTGCCAGTGGTAAATGAGTACCATGATGTTTTTCCTGATGAGTTGCCTGGTATTATACCTGATCGGGATATTGAATTTACTATTTACTTAGTTCCGGATGCTAATACAGTTTCAAAACCCCATTATAGAATGGTCAAATTAAACTTTTAGAGTTAAAGAAACAATTGCAGGAGTTATTTGATAAAGGTTCCATTTGACCTAGCACATCACCATGGGGTGGTCCTGTATTGTTTGTTAAAAACAAAGATGGATCAATGAGACTTATCCTTGATTATAGATCATTGAATAAAATTACTGTTATGAATAAGTATCATTTGCCTCATATTGATGATTTGGTTGATCAGCTCCTAGGAGCTCAGTATTTTTCAAAGATTGACTTTACTTCGGGGTACCATCAGTTGAAATTAAAGGAAGCAGCCATTACTAAGACTGTGTTTCATACTAGATATGTCCATTATGAATATGTATCCATGCCTTTTTGGTTAACCAATTCACCTACTATATTCATGGATATTATGAATAGAATTTTTCATGAGTTCTTGGATAAGTTTGTGGTTGTGTTCATTAATGATATTTTGGTTTATCCCAAATGTACGGAGGAACATGAAAGTCAATTAAGGGTTGTCTTTCAAACCATAAAATAAAAAAAATATTTGGGAAATTCAAAAAGTGTGAGTTTTTGTTACAAAACAATTCTTTCCTTGGTCAAATTGTTTCAAAAAATGGCATAACTGTTGATCTTGCTAACACAAAATTTGTTGAAAAATGGCCAAGACGAACCCATATAACCGATATCCGTAATTTTTGATGGATTGGTAGGTTATTACCGGAGGCTTGTTGAAATTTTTGCATGTTTATCTAGTCCAATGACTAAGTTAACTTGAAAATTTCTTAAGTTCATATGGACAGAAGAATGTGATGATTGTTTTCAAGAATTGAAAAGGAGATTAGTGATTACTCCAGTTTTGGCACTGCCATCCGGAAATGGTGAGTTATTTTTCTACAGTGATGCTTCGTTGAAAGGACAGGGTTGTTTCCTAATGCAACATGATTAGGTAATTGATTATGCTTCATGTTAGTTGAAACCCCATGAGTTAAATTACACTACAAATGATATAGAATTAACTGTTGTTGTTTTTTCTTTAAAAATTTGGAGGCATCATTTCTATTGAGTAAAATGTGAAATATATACTCACAAAAAAAAGTTTAAATTATATATTCACTAAAAAAGAATTGAACCTGATACAAAGGAGACGGTTTTAATTAATCAAGGATTATGATTGCACGATCCATTACCATCCGGGAAAAGAAAATAATTTGGATGATGCTTTGAGTTTAAAAAATAATGCTTCATTGTCCATGATACATTTAGAATGAGATCCATTGGTTTTTGATATAATGAACTCTGGAATATATGTTTTGGTGCAGGGAATTATTCTATTTTGTATCATGTGTCAGTGAAATCATCCCTATTAGAGAGAATTATGAAAGCGTTGAAGGAAGACAATGAGTTGCTGAAAAAGGTTGTGTTGTTTCAGAATGGTATGTTTTCATATTTTAATATTGATAATGATTGTGTATTGAGGTTTGGGAAGATATTATGTGTACCTTGTGATTCACAGTTTATGAATGAGTTGTTATGTGAAGCTCATAGTTCTCCATTTTCAGTTCATCCTGGTAGTACCTAGATGTATAGAGATCTCCGTGAGTATTACTGGTGGGATGGAATGAAAAAAGATATTGCTGATTTTACTGTGAAATGTTTGACTTCTCAGCAGTTAAAGATGAGTGGCAGTTACTGAAAGGGATTCTTCAGCCTCTACCAGTACCAGAGAGGAAATGGGAAAAATATATCAATGGAAATTGTTGTGGGAATAACAAAAACATCTCTAGTTAATAATGAAATCCGGGTTATAGTTGACTAATTGACTAAATCTGCTCATTTTCTTCCTATTAGAGATATATTGTCTCTAGATCACCATTCTCGATTATATGTTAAAGAGATAGTCCAGTTTCATTGAGTTCTCCTCTCTATTGTATATAATCATGATCTCAGGTTTACTTCTAACTTTTGGAAAGGCCTTCATAATTCATTAGGTACTAAATTAAATTTTTGTACAACTTTTTATCCTCAATCAGATAGGCAGTCAAAACGAAAAATTCATACCTTGGAGGATTTGATACGTGCTTTTTCACTGGATTATTAGGGAAGTTAGGACCAACATCATTCTTTAGTTTAATATTCATATAATAATAGTTTTCATTCTACTATACAGATGGATCCATTTGGGGCATTATATGGAAAGCGTTGTCGGACTCTAGATTTTTGGGAGTAAGTAAGTGAGAGGAAGGTAATGGGACCAGAATTGGTAGAAGAGATGGTAGAGAAAGTTCAATTAATTTAGAAGCACATGAGAACTGCTCAGAGCAGATAGAAACGTTATACCGATAACCGGAGGAAGGATCTTTATTTTGAGGTAGGTGATCACGTCTTTCTCAAAGTTTCTTCATGGTAAAGTGTGATGTGTTTTGGTAAAAAGGGAAAGTTGAGTCTGAGGTTTTTTGGACCTTATGAAATTCTAGAAAAAGTTGATTTAGTCCCATAGAGTGGATTTACCTCCATGTTTATCCTAGGTACATAATGTTTTTCATGTTTCGATGTTGAGAAAGTATATATCAGATCCATCTCATGTTTGGAGCCCATAGGTAGTTCAGTTGGAATAGAATTTCTCTTATGAAGAACAACCAGTCTCGATTCTTGATCTTAGAGAGAAAGTGTTGCTGAATAAGTTAATTTACAAGGTACATGTTTTGTGGAAAAACCATATGGTTGAAGAGGAAACGTGGGAATCTGAAAATGATATGAGGGATAAATACCCCCACTTATTTTGATAAGTGAATAAAAATTTTGAGGACACAATTTCCAAAAGGGGGGAAGGATGTAACATCCCAATTAAATGAAGAATAATACATATTTCATATTTATTAATATTTTTAATTAAAAATTAATTTTACTTTAAAGGGGTTTATATGTTCGATAGCGTACCCAATACGCAACAACGGGTTTCTTTGAAATCATACGTTGCACACTAATAATATAATATTATTATTTTAAATGGTAGTTAACCCCTAGCAGTTTTATTGGCGGGAATTAAAAAAAACTAACTAATATAGGATTATACATGTTTGTTAAATGTATTTACATTTATCCAATAAAAGTTATAGGCTTATAATAGAATTAATCTAATTTTAATCATAATTTATATTAAAAGTACGATTTATTTCCCTTTAATGGTGAAACCTATTAAAATATAGTTTTGGTCACCTTAATACATTCTAATTGACCATATAAAATCCTTCTTTATAATGGGGACCTCAAATTTTACTTTGGGTATTTAAGGTATTTTTCTAATAATGTTCATTTATTAATGAATAGTGAAAAATATTTCATTTTAATTCAAAAGTGCCTTTTAATCTAATTTATTTTTATTGTTAGATTATTTTTTTAGTTGGTTTTAATGTGAAAATAAAATATATTTTTACCATTTAATCCAATTTTGGTCATTGGAATTAATTTCACTTTGAAATTGGACATAAACAAGTATCAATCTTTTGATAGTTATTATTTCTTAAAAACAAGGTATTTGTTTTAACAACGGGAATTAATTTTTAAATTAATTAATGGTACTTTTATGTTTTGAATTTGGAAAAATAGACATCAATTTTGATTTCGGAATATCAAATAAATCTTTGGCTGAATTTTTGGTATTTTTCTGAATAACATAATTTTTATGAATAGTGAAACCACTTAGTAGTAGTTAAAAAACTGAAGTTTTCATATAAATGATATTTTACCACTTCTATGAATTGAATTTCAACAATCTAACATACATGGTTGTTATCAAGAAGTAAAATATGGTTCAATAAAATGAAAATAATTTTTGATGACTAGTAACTTTTGACTTTTATTTACCGTGATTAAAGGTAAATTGGAAAATTTACGTTTAAAAGAATATTATAATAAATTAAAATTACCTTAAAACTGGTCCAAAACTTATTGGTTGAGTCATTTACGAACATGGGTATGTTTGGGTCGATTTTGGCACCCCATTGAGCCACATGGGAGTGATAATGACAATTTAGATTAATTAATTTAATGTGAAGGATAAATTGAAATTAACAAATATATTTATGTATTTAATTTTTATATTGTGATATATAAGTCCTATTTTTGACTATAAATATTATTTGTAAATATATATGTCTTTCCTACATGACAGTATTTGTTTTATTATTTTTAGACATGAAATAAATTTAATTATTTATGAATGAATAATGATTCAGTATTTACCTCATTTATAAATGATTTACATCAATAAAGTTATAATGACTAAAATATTATCCATAACATATCCAATTATCATTGGATGATTTTATTTATACCATGAATCATTTTATCTTTGACTATGATGATTTTTGGACCATTAGAAGATGAATATCATTATATTATAAAATAATACTTTCACACATTCCTAAAAATCCCCTCCTCTCCCATATAAAAGGAGACCACTTCTAACCAATTCCTCACACCTTTCAAGCCATTTGGCTCATCCAAAATCTGCACCATTAAGCTCCCTACATCCCTATCCTCCCCCTATAATCCTTACCTTTGGCATAATGCACTTCAAAAAGTCCTTTTTGTTCAAACCAAAAAAAGGTACCTAAATTAAAGGTAACGATATCTCATAAATTCTTTTCTTTTATTTTACTTCTCCAACACTATACTATTTTTAATACATTCTTTTGTAACAACACCAATATCCTCAATATACTAGGATGTTGTTATGATAAGGATTCTAACTACACATACACACACATCCATCTAATGGATTAAAAACATAATTTTTATGTGGATGGAAAATTAATGCCTCACGAAATTATGATTGTTCAATTACATCTTACCGCCTCTCATGGTGGCCATTATGATTGAAATATATTTATATATGATATATATTATGTTTTTGATTTCCTTATTCTTCTGTACATCCCAAATTATATCAATGCTTTATGGTTTCCATAGTGGGTAAATACCATAATCTCATTTGAGGATGTGCGGACTACCGCCCACTCAATGTTATGAGATTAGTTAATGCCTTATGTGGTATGTATAAAGGATAAAATTAATGATATTATATATGATATTATACTGGAATTATAATATACCTATGTTTCATTATGTTTTATTTCCATTAAAATAAAAAATATAAATTAAGGTAGCATCCATGCGTACGTAAAGCGTACCGTCTCCATTAAGGGTGCATTTCATTTCTTACCTACAAATGTTATGTACTATTATAAATACATGCATACACTGTATATATATGATATATATGATATCTAAATCATGGATATCATTCTGAATATAAATGACTATTGAACACATTGACAAATTATAAATATAAGGTGTTCATTTTTGACTCAAGTACCAAATATCAACAAAATGGACGTTATTAACTTAAATGATTACATAATGTTTATAACATGGTAATAATTGATATAAAAGGAATACTAAACATGAAAAAGGTTCTTAAGAATGTAAAAAAAATAACTTTAGTTTATTAATCAAGAGATTAAAGAAAGATCGAGTCAAGTCAGACACGAGTTATGGGACTTCGTCTCAATCTTTTTTCATTAAGGCATTTTTAGTTTCATAAACGACATTATTTTATATGGTGTAAAAACCCATTTGACATTTCATTTTATTCAAAAGAGAATATTTTTATAAGAATCATTTTACTAAATGAAAAAAGGAATGTTTTTTAATCTAAGTTTTGACAATGACCTTTCCTCCGTTGTGAGTATTATTTGATCTTTGGCTTCCATAACATGCCACAATGTTTTTAAAAGAAAAGATAAATACCATATAATCTTTTTACGTATTTTGGTATTGAAAATGATTTTGTGAATGGATTTATTATTTCATTATCTTGAAATTATATTTTATTATTGCAATGTGGAAATTTTATCTTTCCATTATGCTTATGTTATGTGTTATAATCTTGTTATGGATCATAGGAATTATTTATTTATACAGGTGGTTCCATGATAAATCTATGTTGGGTGAGCCCGAGATAGCTCTCCAATGCTTTGGGTAACGAGATGGAGGTAAACATTATTGTTTCTCCTAAGAGATTTAGGGAATATACTGTGATGGATATTCCAACGTAACTCCCTATGTAGCTGTGATAGCTACAATGTAATTATGATATGGATGCCACAAGTTACCTTTAGGATAAATGATTTCATTGTGTATCTCATAAATCATCTGATTTCATGAGTTAAGTAAATTATTTCATGTTTTCTATGTATTTATGAAAAAATGTTTTCATTCATTGTTTTATAACCCTTACTGAGATTTTTATCCTCATCCCAAGTTTTGAAATATTTTCACAGGACTTAAAGATTAATAGGGTCAAGGATGGTATCAAGGAATAGTCATGTTGTCTAAAACATGGAACTAGACATGACTATTTTTTCAAGTGTTTTAATTTTATGAAAAATGGAAACTATGTAGATATGTCTACCTTGTAATCTTTTGAGATGTAACAGTTATGTCCTAATTCTATGAAACTCTAAACCTGAACAGATCCTCAATGTGAATTATTCATTTAATTAAATATTATGTAATTTTAAAGGCCAGGTCATTATAATATCTATGCCTAATTTAGTTTTAATTTCCATTAATATGTCAAAAAAATGAATGTAACATTCATGCATACGTATGGCTTACCGTCTCAATGAATGGTACATTTCATTTCTTATCTCCAAACATTATGGAATTTTATAAAATACAGATATACTGGATATATATGATATTTAAATCATGAAAACCATTCAAGAGATGATGTACTTATAACTACATGGACAATTCTCTTCAAACAAATTTATTGTTGACTGATGCACCATACATCGATAAAATGAATGTTATGAACTCAGATAATAAAATAATTATTAAAACATGATAATATGTGATATGAATTGAATAATTAACTTTAAATTAATTCTTGAATAAATTATAAATTGACAAAAGTTTATTATTAAAAAATATAATGAAATGAACAAGACAAGTCAGACTTGAGGTAAGGGGATTTCTAATCTCACTTTTAATTCCTTGAGATTTCCATTGTTCTCCACTTATTTGTTTCATGTAGTATATTGTGTACTACCATTTCATATATATTATCATAATTATATTTCTATTCATGGTGTTATGTGATTAATTTGGTGTTTATTATCTTTTGGTCATATGACTCGATTGATTACAACGTGGTAAGGTATTTTTATCTCACTATTTATTTCTGTGAAATTCATCCAACATTTTCCACTATCACCTTTTCGTGGTGTATTTACTACCCATTATTCTACTCTTCGTGTAATATACATTCGTTTATTGGTATTTACATCAAAATTGTGTAGTCATTATTTCATGTGGTGTACATTTCGAAAGATACCCAAATCGGTGAGGGAACCATTCACCCTCCTCTTCTTAAAAGACTTATTTTTGTTAGGTCATTTAATTTACATAATTTTAATGTTGGGATATGTTCTTATATGTTATAATTTCTGTATATTTTATTTCCATGTGACGAGAAAACATTTTTATCTATAATCAACTCATTTTCAGAATTTTAAATTAACGTCGTTAGGCTGTCAAATTTCTGTATGGGAACTTCGTAACACAATTTCAATTCTTTGGGTCAAACCACTACTTCTTGATTATATCGTACTATGAATATTTGTGGATGACCAATGATTTTTTTACACTTATTATTCACTTATATTGGGTTTATGTATATTTGTCACACGTAATTATGTAATTGATTTATCTTTATTCTAAGGATACCGTCTTTATACGAGGCTTCATCTTAAATCTCTTTTCATTGAGGCATACTTCAATTTATATACGAACATATTTTATTAGTTTTATAATAAACCCTTTTGACTTTTCATTTTATTCAATTGAATCTTTTTTACTCCATGAGTTTTACTAAATGACAAAAGAAATGTTTTTGTCTTACGTGTGCGGCGATAACGACTTCTCCACCGCCGTGACCATTATTTGAGTTTCATCTTCTTCTACAAGCCATTACTTTTTTTAATTGAAAAATAAATACCATGTTTTAATTTTCTTTTATTTAGGTATTGAAAATGGTTTTGTTAATGTTTATATTATATCAATGTGTTGTATTGATATCTTGTGATTGAAATGTGGAAATGTTATGTTTCCTTTATGCATGTTTTATGTGATACGATTATGTTATGGTTCATGGTAATTGTTTATGAAGTCAGGTGGTTCCATGATAATCTAAGGGAAGGTGATCCCGTGATAGCTCTACAATGCATTGGGTAACACTAAAGAGTTAAACATTATGATTTCTATGAAGTGATATCGAGAATATAGTGTGATGGGTTTTCAAAATGTAACCATGAGGGTTACTCCCTACATAAGAATGTTATGAATTCCTCAAGTTAAATTTATGTATTATTATTTCTATGAGTTATTCATAAATCTAATGATTTTATGAGGTATGTTAATAATGTTATGTTATGTATATATTTATGATCTAATGTCTTCTTTCTTTACGTTTCTCTTACTATGATTTTTATGCTCATCCCATGTTTTTTAAATGTTTTTCACATGACATAAAGTGGAATATGGTCAAGGATGGGATCAAGGATATGTCATTCTATCTAATACATGGAACTAGACATGAATATTTTTTTAATGAGTATTAATTTTGTGAAAAAAATGGAAACATAGTAGATGTGTTTTATTTGTAATCATTGAGATATAATAGTTATTCCCTAATTATCTAAAACTCTAAACCTGAAAAGATCATAAATGTAAATTATTCATTTAATTCATGAATTTGTAATTTTTTAAGGTCGGGTCCTTATTGTTGATATCAAAGGTCAATTTAGATAAATTTAGTGGTTATGGTAATGTTTAAGCACAAGTAACAATACAAAATTGTTTAGGTTTTCATAAAGATTCATAGATAAAGTGAATGAGTTTAAGTTTAAATGAATAATTATATCTTAGTATTATATAATGATTTTACTTATATACTCACAATGACCCTATTTGTTTTATTAAATGGCTAGATCAAGTAGGAACTAATGTAATAATGGATGTGAAGAAAACTATGATGGTTTTCCGAACGAGCAACTGAATGATATGGTAGATGCAATGAAAACTCTTGTGGTTATTTTCAACAAACTATCTAGAGTCATGATTGACCACCTGAACCATAGTGATTTTCAAAAGGCATCATATTATTGAGACACAAATATCTGCAGATGTTCAGGTAATAATCATTATGGTATGTGTGCTCAAAAACCTATGTGTCAACGATGTGGAAAGAAACACATAGGAAAAAGTTTCAACGGGACATAAAGATGTTAAAGATGTGGAAATTACGGTCATAAAGAAAAAACCTGCCATGGAAAAAGGAAGAATATAGTTGTCTCTATGAAAGGGAAAGAAGTTCCTTCTGAAGGATCAATTGAATGTTTTAAATGTGGTGTGCATGGTCATTATACAAACACTTTTCCTATGAAGAAGTATTGGGAATGGGATCACCAGGATCATACAAATATTCCTTCATTAATACCTAATGCCATTCCCATTGAGGATGAAGAAACTGAAAATGACCAATGAATGGTATGGATTATTTCTTAACATATGTTTTCCTATTATTGAATATTCATATATGATTCATGATTTTGTTTTTAGGAAAGAAGTATTTCAGAATAAGGTGGAAAGGAAATGTTAATAGATCTTGAATAATTTTGAGTGAGTAAGAAGTCAACATATAAGAGATTCAAGAGTTATGGTAGTTTTTAGGATGGTGAAGTGCTTAAAAGTATTAAGGCTCTTTTGATGACGGGATTAAATTAGAATAATTTTTATAGTATGTGTAACCCTGATATTTGATATATGAAAATTTTATTTAATGAATAATTATCTTTTATTTTTTGGATATAGTTATAAAGAACCATTTTGGTTTATATGATCCTAGAATTTGAGTTAAT
This sequence comes from Viscum album, assembly GCA_963277665.1. Taxonomy (NCBI): domain Eukaryota; kingdom Viridiplantae; phylum Streptophyta; class Magnoliopsida; order Santalales; family Viscaceae; genus Viscum; species Viscum album. Next base: position 783,866,205 of record OY728153.1, read on the forward strand.
TACCTGTTAATACATTTTAGGATGAAAAAAATTATTAGATAACATTTGTGGTTAAAATATGTTATGGTTATTTTTCATGAATTTATCTCTTCTTGGGAATGTTATAAAATTATGTAGTTTTTGGAAAGGGACAACACGGAAACCGTGTGAAAACCCGTCGCATCGGACGAAGCTACGGGAATCAAACCCACAACCAAAGTGCGACTAGAATTTATCACCTACCACTGGACTACGTGATGTCCCTAGTTATTATGATAAATTCTTTTTTAGTTATATGATCTTATGAATTAATAATGTGTCGATTTTGGGTTATCTTTGGAAATGATTAACCTATCATAGAGGAGATGCGATTAGGATATGTACTTTTAAATACGAGACTTTAATAGTAACTGATTTTATTTGGAAATAAATGTAAAGATTTATATTGGAAGAATATGTGATTAATTCTTTGAGAGATTTGGGTCTAAATCTTAGTTTGGATTACTTTGAAGAATTTTATGGATAACAATTTATTTAATGGTCTTTCTTGAACCTTGGTTTTTTTATTGAATTTTGGATATTAAGAGTAGTATTTCTTTTTATGAAGGATTGTCCTTTTGGGGATTATATGATCTTTTACCAACAATTTTGGTTTTGGTTAAGGTCTAAATACATGGTTAATATATAGTTCATATTTTTGTGGATTTGTTGATTCTCAAGAAGTTGATTAGAGTCCTCTTAATGTTAACAATTCATCCTAAATACTCATCTTTTGGAGAAAATATGAGTTATTGTAAGAAATATAGTAAGATATGAATGTCTACAAGAAAATTGTGTATGTTTGCTTATGATTTTTTTAAGTTCATAAATAAATTCCTCAATGAAAATTAACATAAATCAAAAATTTTGTCTTTTACTTTTCCTATTATGGAATCAAATACTGATTAACCCATAACATGTTTGTGATTTTCTGGTTGTTAACTTCCTCCTAGACATCTTTTCTATCACTCTCCATCAGAACATGATGTTTTGTTTTCTCCTCGATATCCATGTTTTCATGGAATCCTAGTATCTCTTGTCTCAGGTGGCCTTTGTAATTTTTTTTCTTTCTTTTAATGAGATATTTTAATTTACTCCTTTCCTGATGTGGGGATTCCAATTTAGTTTCCAAGCCCTATATTAAAATTCCAAGGACGAAATTCCCAATAGGGGGAAGGATGTAACATCCCATGTATATAATGAATATGAAAATTTCATATTTATTAAAATTTGTGAATAAAATTTTAATATTACATTAAATGGAATGCTATGTTCTATGTCGTTCCCAATACGCAACAACGAGTTTCTTTGGAATCTTACGTTGCACACTAAAAATATAATAATAATATTTCAAATGGTAGTTAACACCTAAACATTGTAATGGAAGGAATTAATAGAACTAACTACAATATGATTATATATTTTTGTTAAATATATTTATATTTATCCAATAAATGTTAGAGGCTGAAAATCTGAATGAATACAATTTTAAACATAAATATTCTAATATTGTATAAAAGGTAGATTAACCGCCATTTGATGGGGAACCCTTTTTAAAAATACTTTTTATCAATTTTATATGTTGTATTTGAAAAAAATAAAATACTTCTTTAGAATCGGGACCTCAAAATTTTCATTGTGTAAAATTTTGTTATTTTTGCGATAAAGTTCATTTTTTTATTGAATAGTGAAAACGTTGTATTTTAATTCAAAACCTCATTTTAATTTAATTTATTTATAAGTTTAGTTTATATTTTAAATTGGTCTTAATGTGTAATAAGAATATATTTTTACCATTTAATTAAATGTTGGTCATTGGAATTACATTCAATATAAATGTAGACATAAACAGGTGACAATCTTGTGGTAGATATTGTTTTTTAAAAACACGTTATTTGATTTGACAACGGGAATTAATTATAAAATTAATTAATGAAAAATATATGTTTTGAATTTGGTAAAATTAAAATCATTTTTGAATTTTGTAATATCAAATTTAATTTGGATAAATTTTTGGTAATTTTTTCGACGAATGTTCATTTTTAATGAATAGTGAAAAACACTGCATTATACTTCAAAACTGCTTTTTCATCTGAATTAATTATATAGTTATATTGTCCTTTTAATTGGTTTTAAAGTGTAATTGAATTATTTGTTATCAATTAATACAATTTCGTTCATTGGATGTAATTTCACTTTTCAATTCGATGTAAAAACAAGTCAATCATTTGATAAATTTTAGTTTTTAAAAAACATGTCTTTTGTTGTGAACATGGGAATTATTTTTAAATTAATTAATGAAAATTATGTGTTTGTAATTTGGATAAATGGACTGAAAATTTTAAATCATAAGGTCCAAATTATGTAATTATGATCTTTTTGTATATGGACATTATTAATAGTAACGACAGTAATTATCTTTAATTATCGTGATTAATTAGAAATCGGGTACTCTAGGGTAATAAAATAAAATAATAATAATATAAAATGACAAAAAAATGTCTCCAAATATTCTTTTTTGAGTCATGGACGACGATGTAAGGCTTTTTAAAAAACATTAGGGCACGTGGAGTCTCATGGGTGTGATAGTGACATTTATAACATTATTTTTAAAAACAAAGTGAAATATAACAAAGGATTGTATATCCTAAGTAAAACAATTTTAATTTTGTTTAAATAAATGATCTCTTAGACTATAAATATTCATGTAATTCTAAAACTATTTCCTACATCATGATATTTTTTTAATTTTAAGACATTAAATAAATAATTTTTTTAAGACACCATGATGATTTTGTGATTACCTCATTAATGAACGATTGAAATAAAATGAAAAATAAGGTAAAATATATGACATAAACATGTAAAAAATCCATTAGATGGGTGGATTTACAAACCTTATCTTCTTATCCTCGAAATATATTTATATGGGACCTTTAAAATCAGAAAATAATTTTATAATAAAGTAACCTTTCAAGACTTTCCAAAAGTGACCCTCCTCACTCTTATAAATGGCCCTCACCTCTACCCCCTTACCCACACCTCTCAAGCCCTTGGCTCGTACAAAATCTTCTCATGTTACCTCTAAACATTTCTTTATTACTCTTAGAAGCCTCACTTTGAGCAGAAGTCTTTCCAAGAATTCCATTGGCTCAAATCATAAAGAGTTACCCGATTTAGATGTAATTCTTCTCTCGAGTTTCTTTATTTAATTTGCCTTTTTCACTCACCAATATATTCTTATTATTTGATCCCATAATATCACCATTATCCTCAATAAAATCAGATACTGTTATGATAAGGATTCTACCTACACATACACACACATCCATCTAATGGTTAATAAACATACTGTTTCTGTGGGTGGCGAATTACTTCCTCACGAGACGATGATTATTGAATAATTTTTTAACACCTATCATGGTGGCCATTATGATGGAAATATATTTATATATGAGATATATTATACATAATAAATTTCAATGCTTCTGTATTTTATATTTAAAACATACCTTTATGCCTTGCATGTTGTGCAAATGTGATAATTTTATATGAGGAAGTGTGGAGAACCGCCCCGTCAAGTGATGTGACTCGTTCATTCCAAACACGTAATTTATTAATAATGTAATTAATGAACTTATGTTACCTATATAGAATATATATTATACTGTAATTATAATATATCTTTGTCTAATTTAGTTTTAATGTCAATTAATATGATATAAAAATGAAAGTATCGTTCATGTGTACGTACATCTTACTGTCTCCATGAACGGTACATTTCATTTATTATCTCCAAACATTATGGAATATTATTAACTAAATATATACTGGATATATATGACATTTAAATCATTAAAACCATTCCAGAGATGATGTAATTATAACTACATGGACAATTTTCTTCAAACAAGTTCATTATTGACTCATGTACCAAACATCAATAAAACGTATGATATAAATTCACATAATTTACTAATTGTTATAACATGATAATATGTGGTATTAATTGAGTAATAAACATTAAATGATTTAATTAAGAAATTACTAATTTACCAAATTTTATTATTCAGGAATATAATGAAACAAACAAGACAAGTTAGACTTCAGGTAAGGCGATTTTTTATCTCACTTTTTATTCCATGATATTTCCATTGTTTTCCACTTATTTGTTGAATGTTGGGTATTGTGTAATACCATTTCATATATATTATCATGATTATATTTATATTCATGTTATTATGTGATTCATTTGGTTTTTATTATCTTTTGGTCATACGACTCGATTGATTACAACGAGGTAAGGGGTCAAATATCACTTTTTATTCCCGTGAGATTCATGCTATATTTGCCACTATCTCTTTTGAGTGGTGTATGTACTGCCCATTATTGTACACTTTGTGTAATATAATTTCGTGTATGGGTATTTACATCAACATTGTATTGTACTTATTTCATGGGGTGTACGTTTTGAATGTTACCCAAATCGGTAAGGGAACCTTTCACCCTCCTCTTTTTAAAAGAATTATTTTTGTTAGGTTTTTTAATTTACATCTTATTAATGTTGGGATATGTTATTATATATACTTATTTCTGTAAATTGTATATACAAGTGATGAGATACCCTTTTTATCTCTCATAAACTCATTTTCTAAATTTTAATGTGACGTCGTTAGGCTGTCGAATTTTTTTAAGGGAACTTCTTAACCCAATATCAATTCATTGGGTTAAACCTCTAATTCTTGAATATGTAGTACTATTAATAAGTGCAGATGAACTCGGATTGTTTTATACTTAATATCCACTTATATTAGGTGTATTTATATTTTTCACATATAATTATTTAATTGATTTATCCTTAATCTAAGGATACCGTCTTTGTACAGGACATCGTCTAAAATCTCGTTTCATTGAGGCATACTTCAATTGATATACGACCTTATTTTATTAGTTTTATAATAAACCCTTTTGACTTTTACTTTCATTAAAAATAATCTTTGTACAAATTTTTTTTACTAAATAACAAAAGTAATGCTTTTGTCTTACGTACGTGGTGACAACGGCTTCTCCACCATCGTGACCATTATTTAATTTTTTGCTTCCTCTACAAGCCATAACATTTTTTAAATGAAAAATGAATACCATGTTTTACTTTTCTTTTATTTTGGAATTGAAATTTTTTTTGACTATTTTTTTATTTTATCAATGTGTTATATTGATATATTGTGATTGTAATGTGGAAATGTTATGTTTCCATTATGAATGTTAAATATCATACGATTATGATATGGTTCATGGGAATTGTTTATAAAGTCACGTGGTTCTTTGATAAACATAGTTCAAGTAAGCCAGAGATACTTCTCCAATTCATTGGGTAACACGAAGGAGTTAAACGCTAAAGATTCTCCAATGATATTTAAGGAATATACTGTAATGGGTATTCCAAACATAACCACAAGGGTTGATCCCTACGTAAGAATGTTATGAATGCCTCAAGATAACTTATTTTCTTATGATTTCATTGAGTTATTCATTAATCTTATGATTTCCTGATGTATATTAAAAATATTATGTTATGTATATATTGATGTTCTAATGTATTCTTTCTTTGTGTATCCCTTATTGAGCATTTTATGATCATCCCAAGTTTTTGAAATGATTTTCACAGGACATAAAATGGAATAGGGTCAAGAATGGGATCACAGAAATGTCATGCTGTCTAAAACATGGAACTATACATGTCTCTTTTGTTCATGAGTTTTTATTTTCTGAAAAAATGGAAACTAAGTATATGTGCCTACTTTGTAATCATTGAGATGTAATAGTAATGTCCTATTTCTCTAAAACTGTAAACCTAAAAAGCTCCTCAATGTGAATTATTCATTTAATTCTTGAATATGTAATGTTTTAGGGTCAGTTCTTTGTCTAGATATTATTTTTTTATTATCATGAAGATGATGGTTTTTAAGCCACTCAGTGGTGAACATAGTTTTTTATAGTCATCTATGTAGAAAAATGTGACTCTTTAATTTATGTCAATCAAGGGAGATGAAAAATTACTCTATATTTTATTAATATCTAGGATGGTATATGTTGGTTTGGTGATGTGATCGAACCAATAGTTGGAATTATTATGTATCCTTTGGAATGCAATACGAACCGTGTAATTACTTTTCACTTAATGGGACACATCATACCATTTATGGTTATGTTATTACGACCCAATAGTATAGTATTATTTCATGTGGTATGGACATCCAGGTGGATGGTACCTATTCAAATTATAATGATGGTGTTATCCCTCTTCATCACAAGTAACATATAAGGAATATGAGAACCCAAGTAAAAATTGACACTACTTGGGATATGTCCTAAAAAGATCATGGGGTTTTTTTTGTAATTTTTGGTTTATCATCTGGGAGGCTTTATACGTATCTCATTGGGATTTGAATCATAGAAAACATTGTTCTGTAGGTCTCGTAAGAGAGTCTGACCCATTGAGATAAATATATTTGGGCTGGAACCTACTGATGTTTCCCTCTTAATAGGGTCCACAAGATATATATTAACTCATAGTGATTTAGGGTGTGTTCAATTAGAGGTATACCCATATAGAGGATTCCAGTTTAAATTGAATTATGGTTGAACTCTTTGGGAGGGAGTCCATTAATCATGGGCTCAAGGTGAAGGCTTCCTATATATCCCAGTTATGGTTGGAATTAGAGTTCTTCAGATTTCATTACATAAGGTGTATTGTGGGGATGTTTTGATCATTAAAAATCTCTAAACATGTATTATTCTTGCTCAGTGTGAGAAATACGAGGATGTGAATGAATCAAGAAACCACACACATTTGTTCATTCGATTTTAGAAGATGTTGGGCCTATAAGAGAAGAGGCCATGGTTACGACCCTTCCCCCTATTCAATAGACATTAGTAGAGGGTATATGGTGAGGAATGGATGAAGGCAGTGTGTTTAGAGAAGATAGTGACTTAAACATCCTACCTGAAAGGCTATGGGCTTACAAAAGGATAGATTCCTGAAAATGGTTCCAATATTGGGAGGGGGACGTATCCTTTTTCCAAAAGGTAGAGTATGTGTTATCCTTATCCTACTTCTAGGGACCCAAGGCATCATCTCTAAGAGATGAGAAGGGGGGAAAGTCCTTCCCTTATAATCCAAGATGGTGAACTCCATGACACTACCCCTAGTGTAAATGTACATGTGACTATGGATATATAAATTAATATATGTTTTGAGGATCTAGACCCATTGGTAGGAAAAGTGTTGAAAACCTCTAAAAATATAAATAAAAAATCATATGGGAGAGATTATGGTTTATGTTTCCCTATGATTTGTTAAATCCAGAGGTCATTTGGGTGGATTTAACATGGTATCTTTTAGACCTGAGAACAAAAGTTGAAAATGGAATTCCATGAGTGGCCTTGAGAGAGGGCTTGTAGATGTATCAACATGATGAAATGTAGGGTGAACGTCAAAGAAGGTCATTGAAGAAAGTTCTGCACATGTATGTGACTCTCAAGTTGGCTTGGGTGAACTGATTTAACTTTATGTGATAGATAACATAGATTACTAGACATTGTTGGGACATGGATCAAGCCTTTATGAGAATTCACATGTATTATTTAATGTTGGGAAACAATTATATATTTTTGTAATGTAGGGAACACTATCCTTAATTAGTCAGGGGTGGGGTGATTCATTTGTACAATTGTTTTTCATTTTAACAATTGAATATCCCATGTACAATTATCCCCCATTAATTCTCTCAATTTATGTGTTAAGAAATTACCATAAAGGTTTTGGAGGACATCTGAGAATAATTTGAATGACTAGAGATGGAATCAGTCATTAGGGAAATTTTTCTATATAAATGGAGACCTCATTGGTCAATTTATAAGGAAATATGGTAAACTGAGCGACGATGGCATGGAGAACAAGTGATGAAGTGTTGTGAACGTATGGGTTCATGCGAGTACATTCCCAATGCCAGTGATTCAGGATACCATGAGAGATATAAAATTAGAACCTTTGAAAATCATGAAAATATCCATATATTTTCTCCTCCTTCTACTACGACTTTTACCTTATAATATTTTCATCCATTATTTTGAAAAAACTATCAACAGATGTGTCATGTCATTGTTCTAGTATTGATTTGATACTTAAAATTTTAATTCATGTATAGAGTATAAGACCAGATTCAAGAATACAAAATTAATTATCTAGTATTTACTTAAGGCCTTCCTTATAAATATTTTATTTATATATATATCTCATCTTTTAGATTCTGTAAATATTCCAACAAATATAAAACTCCTCCATGTCCAGGTACATCAATTACAAGGTAGATAGAAAATCCTAGGCTATATGGATCGTTTAGTCAGTGGTCATAGATCATATCCAATTATACATTTTCTAGTATTTCATAACTAGAATAAAATAATTATCATGATAGATTAAGTTAAATACACTAACAATCCTTTTAAAATTATTAAGATCTAATGTGTTGGCCTTTAGAGAAACTATTCTATATCCTTAATGATTTTTATTTTATTTTATAGAATATTGATATTATATCCGGTCAAATGGAACTATTACCATTTTCATATGATGAAATCCTTGTTGATGTAGATCAAGATCATCTTATTATTAATACTTATAGGTTCAAAATGATAACCACTATGATTGTTGATGTGAACCAGATGTTCACATTATGAATTTATAAAAATCCTAATAGGGGAATGTTGTTAATGATTCTTATGATATGTTTTATTATTTTTGACCAGGTTGAGGGATGTGAAAAAATTATATCCCTCACTAGTCCATATTTTAATAATGTTTCCCTAGCACCCATCCAAAATTATGTTGTGCAATGTGATGAACTGACAGTGAACTCAACTATTCACTCACTACATAATTATATTTTCTGAAAATAAATTATATGAAGAGTTCAAGCCAAATTTGAGAATATAATAAATTTCATATATTATTACAATAATAATTTTAAAAAATAAATTATAACATATAACATTTCAAAGTATTTTGTTTTTGTAATAAATTATAGTTTTCTTATATGAATATTTCATGAAGCTAGTCATTTTCACCTGCCATTTGTGTGATATGATGTTTATAGGATTAAAAATAATTTTTTCCCTCATTTTATGTGAACAATATCATTACTATGACCATAAACATGTTATTATATCGAAAAATATTAATTTTTTATTGGTTTAATGAAATCATTATATATATTACTATATATCCCTCTCTGTTGTTTAAATTATAAATTTATTTGAATCATTTTATATTATTCATATTTATTTGTGTTGTTTAGAATAATGTTATTATCTATTTATTAGTATATATTGTAGTTTAATCTTCTTAATTAGTTATGTATGCATATATATTCGATCTAGATGGTTATAATGTTGTGTGAAATAGATGTAATTCCTTCCCCAGATGTAATATGTGGTGTATGAGCACTGTCTATCCCATAAAATGTGTGTTTGAATAGTGAATCATATCTTTATGTTCCATATGTTTTTTACAAGATATTATAATTTTAGTTATTTTATATAAGTTTATTATTTATTAAAAAAAATTATTCTCAATTTCAGTGTTAATTATGATACATTTTATTTATTTAAATCACCATTGAAATTTTATTCACTTTAGAGTTCTTCATGAGAGAGGGTTCAATCAATGAAGTTTTTTCCCTCAAAAAATATTTATACTCGGATAATAATTCATTTTTGTATTTTTAGTGATTCTATAATTATTCGCATATACATACTTTGTTAAGTGATAGTTTTCCTTTTTACTTTAATTTATCTTGTTTGGGAAATCACAAATCTCATTATTCATTTTTCAAATGAAAGAAATAAATTGAATACCATTTTTAGTTTCTCATAATAACTATTTCCATCATACTCACTATATCCATCATTCTCACTATGTCCATAATACACTCTATTTCTATTGTACTCACTAGGTCTCTCGTACTGAATTAGTCTTTCTTACTCACTATGTCCATCGTGCTAAATATTTCTATCATACTCACTCTGTCCATCATAATTACATTATGAATCATTCCCACTTTGCATCTTATTACTCTTTTTCAATATATAATATAAATCACACTCATTGGTTCCTTTTATATCATGAAGTCATTTATTTTTTTATCCACACAAATAATAATTGAACTCTTTTTATCATTTTCGTATATATATTATTTTATGAAAAATGTTTACATGTAACTAATTATAATCTATTCTCAATGATGTTTTTTTATATTTCAATAAAACTGTTACAATTCATGGTGTCCCTGTACCTTTGATTTTTTTATTGAAATATTACCATGGGAGAAAATATGACTGTTGGAACCCCAGGAAAATAAATAGGATTTCATTTAAAGCAGAGAGAAGAACATGAACAAATTAAGAATCATCCAATTTCTTGAGAGAGACTGTATGACTTAGGTTTTTCATTGTGTGAAATCCTTAAAATTATAAAAAAGTGAATTGCAAATTCTTAGTTTTTATTAATAAGTGATTCTTTATTGTCTGATCAGGTGATAACAATCATGGGATTTTGTGGATAACAAGATGGTTAAACCAATAATTTTATTGAAGGATTTCATGTTTTTGAAAGACAAAGGTACCGATTTTCTGTAAAATCATTGGCTTGTGGGGATAGCAATATGGACATACCAATCCTCATATCGAGGGCCTATTGGTGTTGGTGATATAGATCTATTATCATAGGTGAAAGGGTAACCGACTCATTGGGATTAAATAATTATAATACATTTTAATTTTCCACTTCTAATTGTAATAGGAAGAGAATCATTCTATTTAGTATTTTTATTTGTATTATTTTGTAATGGTTTTAATTGTTTCTTACAATATTAGTATTGATTCTATAAAATATATGGTATAATCATTAACAACGTGTAATACTGCTATATTTTTATTCAGTCTGAATACAATTTTCTCCTAACATGTTGTATCATATTACATCATCTGACCGATTGTTGGTCATATCTTTTTTTTCCTTTTATAAGATGTTTTTTGAATTTTTTTAGTTCTAGTAAACTATAAAAATTAATGGTTTTAATGAAAAAATTTAAATATAATATTCACCCCAATATTTTATTTTTCCATCGCATATCCATTTCGATCTAACAATTGGTATTAGAGGAGTTTTTCCCTCATTGTATATTCTATTAACACTGTAATATTTTAAATACAATTACCTGTATTAGTGAAAAATTGATTTTGATTATATATGATGGAAGGAAAGAAGAATATCAGTTATATTGAAAATCGTAACACTACTACACCACTTATTTTTTATGGAAATTATTATGAATATTTGAGATATCATATGACGGAATGTATCATAAATACTAATGAAGATAACTTTTTTATTCACATTGATGACAATAAGATTCCCAAGAAAGAAGTCAGTACTTATACTGGTCATGAAAAACCTGAATATCAGATATACTATAACGTGTGAAATACATTTTTGAATTCTGTGACCTAGAAAATTTACAGTGAAATATCATAATGTGAAGCTACATATATTATGTCGATGAAATTGGAGATTACACATTTTGGTACATCTAATTTTTGTGAAACAAGAAGATATATGTTAAGAGTTGTGTACTAAGTATTCAAATTTATATATGGTGGACAAGTAGTTAAGGTTCAACAAATATTTATTAAAATATTCAATAGCCTTCTAGCTATGTGAGTGAAAAACCTATAAGATGATGTTCTATTTGATAAAATCATAGATATTATTCCAAATGAATGGGATTCCAAGATTAATGCAGTTCTTGAGTCCAGAATGATTAATAATATTACTTGTGATGATATATTTTGAAATCAATTAATATATGAAGGAAGATATAAGAGAGATGTAGATAAAGTGAAAAATAAAAATTGTGGAGTATTATTCACTTCTAAATATAATCCTTCCACGTCTCAATATCTAGTAAAATATAAGTCAAGATAGAGGAATGATAATATCTTATCAGAATCTAGTGATACTAAGTAGTCAATAAATTATCCTAAAAACAAGTTTGAAGAATGAAAAATAATGTTGTTAATAAGTATTTTCGATATCGATATAAAAATAATTGATAAGGTAAATAGGATAAATATGTTTCTAAAGTCACAAGCTATGAATGTAAGAGAGTATGACCCATTTGACCTAAGTGTCCTATGAAAGAAAGAAAAGATAGAAATGAAATACATTCAAAGAAGAAAAATAATAAATATTGGGAGCCCAAGGTAATGAAGGTCATGAACATTAATGACTCCTTGAGATCAAGTGTAGGTGATTATTATGAAGACTCTTCTAATAGTGATATCTCAAATTACAAAAATGTTTGTCTCCTTGAAAAAGATGCTTATCATTTCTTAATGGCTAAGTTACAGAGTTATGAATCACTTATTAATATGTCATTGAGTAAAAATTATCCTAATTAATATTATTCTTCATACGATGAAACAACCTCATTAGGGACAGATAATTCATTACATACCAATGAAGAAGTTAGTAGATTTCTAAACATTTAGAAAACTAAAATTGTAATGTTTTTAGAAATCATGAAAAATAAAATACTAGGACTAATATTTTAACAAGAGAAATATCTAAATAAATAACATGATTCTAAAACTCTAAATATTGAATATTAACCTAAAAACCGTGAAAAATTAAATACTACAAAGAACTAAAATTATAAGGAATTTTGTAATATGATTTCTGAGAAAAATATATTAGTGAAAAACTCAATTAAAAATTTAATACAAATAACGCTATTAATTTGTTCATCTGAAAAAATATGTCATTTTTTCTCTTATGAATCATTTATCAAAATTCACCAGTGGAAGGAAATATTTTGATAAAATGTATCGAAAAATATTCCCTTTAACGAATAGTTTTGGAATTGTTTATACTCATTCAAAACCGGTTTTTAGTAGTCTTTATTAATTTCTCTAAATTATTCTATTCTGTAATAAATTTCAACGCAGTGGACATTGTGAAAGAATTTTTTTTAAATTCAACACAATATTAGGGTTTCCACAAAACTCACTTTTGAAACCAGATGCGGATTCCAAAAAATTTTCAATCTAATGTTTCTGGAAAAAAATTGGTTTGGATTCAAAAAGACTAATTGTTTTTTTTCTAAAAAACTAAACATGAAACAATAAAAATAAATGTTACATTGTTAATGTATGTTCTAGGAAAATGACATGAAACAAAAAATTATAGGAAAATGTTATCATGACGAATGGAGGAAATGTTACATTTGAAGATAATGCTCAAGGAAATTTTACAGGTATATGTAATATCAATTTCCATTGAATTTTATTTGATTTCAAATGTTTTTGTCTGTTGATGGTCTTCAGCAAAACATCATTAGCATATGATATTTATTTGATGAAGGTTACCTAGTGAATTTTAGGAATGATAAATTTATAGTTCACAATTGAAATGATGAATTATTTCTATCTTCCCAAATAAATTATAATGTTTACACATTGAGCATAAAAGACCATTTGAGAAAATACATACCCTGTATATGATCAATGGAAGTCCAGTCATAGTTATGGAATAGAAGACTAGGACACTGTACCATAAGAAAATTATATAAACCCTTAAATAAAGGGCTTGTTAATGATTTAACTGATCCTAGGTTTGATTATTTTAATGTTTTTGAACCTTGTAAATATGGAAAACAACATTTTTCATGTATTAAATAAATTAGTTCTGTCACAACCACCAACACATTACAATTAGTGTACATGGATCTTTCTAATCCAACAAAAACTGGATTTATTTGATGCAATAACAATGTATTTGTCTTTTTTAAAGATTATACTAAATTTACATGTTTATATTTTCTCCCAAAAAATGAAATGATTTCTTAAAATTTTTTATTTCTAATGTAAAAAATGTGAAAAACTTATCATTGAAAACAATCAGGAGTGATTAGGGTGGAGAATTTGTAAATTCTGATTTTGAAACATTGTGTATTATAAAAGGTATTACTAACAACATTTATACACCAAGAACACTTGTTCAAAATGGTGTTGTTATAAGAAGAAATATAATTCTTCAAGAGATTATAGGAACCATGTTGTGTTAATACTGAATTGAAAAATAATTTTGGGAAGAAGCTGTTAGTACATATTGTTATAATATAAATGAGGTTTAATTTTGACCTTTTCTTGGTAAACCTCCTTATGAGTTATAGATTTACCTAAAACCAAATGATTTCTACATTAATATATTTGGATCCAACGTATTTATTTTATATAAAAAATATCACTTACAATATTTGCACTCAAACCATATGATGTAATACATTCATGTTATTTGGAAACTCTTATGGATTATATATTTTCTAATAAAAACACTTGTGTTGTTTAGGAAATAATACACATTATTTTTTATGAAACATAAAATTTTGTTTTAAAAATATTCAAAAGTATGACTTTGAAGTGATCTCCAAAACAGATTACTGTAACGACCCGAATTTAGAGCCACTCAACTACTGCCCCGTACCCAGTTCACCACATGACCTCAAGCACATTTCCCCAAACTCCAGAGGATACTGACTAGCAGCGAGGTACTTGGTGAGTCATTGGGGAAACTATTCCCTCATTTGGTAATGTATACAAGGGAGAATAAATAACAATCAATAGACGAATAAATAAACATCATAAAATAACTGAAACTAAGCTGCCAAAGCAATGAATATATAAAAGTTATGATTATGTTTCAGCAGGTACTAGTATCTAAGGAACGAAAAAAACACAACATTGTGCTGAAATACGACTGAGAATCAAATTAATAAATGTAAACATCAACTCCAGCATCATCACAAGCCTAAGATTGGTCTTATGATCTCATCCTCCAACCAGAAATCATGTAGCTGAAGTAGAAGAAACAAAATAATTATTCGTACCTGCCATCATATAACCTGTTTGGGGCAAACATAGGACCTAGATAGGGTGTGAGACTAATCCCAGTAGGCAACCTCCATATGATCTATTCCCTACTATGAGTGAGCAATATAGAAAAAGTAGTTGAAATAAATGCAGCAGAGAAATAGGAGTACATTATGGTATACAATCCTACAAATCTCCATTCACATCCATTTATTAATTTAATCAAATAATTAAATTATCAACCAATTAATCTAGAAAACATCTTTATATTCGAAAGGCATAGAAAGTAACACAACAGGTATCTTGGCAGACTAGCTAAACAACAAGCAGTACAAAACTCAAGCTTGTTCTTTGGGTTGGTGGACTCATCACAACCAACCAAAAAATATTCACACTGACTCTCTGGGTGGCTCACACTGGCAGACCCCTATAGTCATGTAACCATACAAAGGCACATACTCTCTAGGAAGCTCTCACCGTCTGTTCCCATGTGGTCATGTAACGAATAGCTATAGACTCTATGAGGAAGCAATTAGGTCTAATTCCACATGTATCCTGGATACGTAATTAAGGAAACTATGAAGAAGCACAATGTACAAATTTTCATAGGTCCTATGAACGGTACTATTTTATAACAGACTCTCTAAGAAAGCCCTTAATTTTCATCTCCCTCTTTAGACAACCACACCAGGTTCACACAGCCATAAGAAGTCTAATTGTTTCTAATCGACTGTCACCATCCCTAAGTAAGATCAACAAACTACATGGATAATTGCTACAAATCATCCAAAAACATATAAATAGTAATAAATACATGAAATCGGTTATATCAAGGAAGGAAATAAATGCAACAAGGTCTGCTTCACAGGCAACTTAAGCCAAACAATGAAAAACAACCTAACAAGGGAAACACCCAGAGGGTGATCCTCAAACATTCTAACATGAAATCATTATTTATCTAATATCTCCAAGAATACATGCAATCTAAGGAAGATAATAATGCAGGATAAAAACCCTAACTTGAGATACCTAGATCATGGGAATCTGACACTTTTTCACAAAAAATCAAAGACAGACAACATAAGGAAACAAACCACCTACCAAGATCCAAGGAGATAGATATAATTGAACATCAGCCCATGAATCGTCTTAGAATGGAGTATATCTGCAAAAATGTCTTAAAAATTCAACCTCAGATAACTTTCATATGAGAAAGAATCAGGAAACGTGGCCAAAGAAAAACCAAGAACTCACCGATGCGATTCTATTGCAACCAATGGTGTTCGATTTGGATAATCGGTGACAGATCGGTGGCTCGAAGTAGATCTGTGGAAGTACCCTCGTTCATGGTCGAAGAAGCTAGATTAGAAGACATTTTTGTGGTTAATAAGCGAACCCAGTCTGTTTAATTGAAAAAAATAAAGTACACGACGTGTACTTTTGGGGTACACGGTGTGTACTAGGATTTTACATACTCTGCATTAAGTGGCCTCCACATCACCCCTACATGGATGTGTGTGTGGACATGAAACGGATGTCACATGTCCTTGAGCTTCATCAAAGTACACGGTGTGTACTTATGAAGTACACAATGTGTACATAGAAAATTTCCAGATTGTCCTCTTTTTCCCAAAAACTACTCAAAAAGGAAAAATATACCTGAAACGAAAGTTCAGGTTCTTACAAACTTCTCCCCTTAAAGAAATTTGTCCCCAAATTTCTCAGAGAGGCATGAAAAAAGATACCCAAAACTTCTCCAGCAACATAGATAATACATCAACCTCCCTCTCCCAAGTCTCATCCTATACACGACCATGCTGCCATAACATCAATACCAGAGGAACAACCCGGCAATGGTGTATCTTTGCACTACGATCAACAATCCTGATATGATGCTTTTCAAATGATGCATCCTACTCCATCTCAACCTCCTCAGATCAAAAACATGTGATGGGTCTATGAAATAGCGTCGAAGCTGAGAAAAAAGGAAGACGTCATGCATATCTTGGTACCTTTGAGGTAACTGCAACCTATAAGAAACCAGACTGACTCTCTCTAGAACCTCAAACGGTCTGACGTATCTCGGTGAATGCTTACCCTATCTCCTAATCCTCATGTCTCCTAACCTTGGGTAACACGTAGAAAAACATGATCGATGACCTTAACTCCATAGGTCATCTCTGCTGATCAGCATAAGATTTCTTCTGATACTATGCAATAACCATCCTTTTCCGATTCAACTATACTTATTCTGTTGACTCCTGAACAAGACGAGGTCCCATCACAGCTGCCTCTTCTGCCTCCATCCAGCACAAGGGTGATCGGCACAGCCTACCGTACAAATCCTCATAAGGTTCCATCTGAATTGTTTCTTGAAAACTATTATTGTAATCAATATCCACTAATGGTATATGTCTCTCCCAAGAACCTCCAAAATCACAGACGCATGCTCGTAGCATGTCCTCAATTACCTGAATTATGCTCTCTGACTGGCCATCTGTCTGGGGATGGTATGATGTACTCAGAAATACCTATGTACCCAAATCCCTCTATAACCCTTGCCATAAATGTGATGTGAAGCAGGCATAACTATCTGAAATGATAGTACTCGGAACCCTATACAAGAATACAATCTCACGGATGTACAATTATCTGTGCTCATCAACAATTAAGGTCTCCTTAATCGTCATGAAGTGAGAAACCTTCGTGAGACATTCAATGACAACCCATACTGTGTCATGCCCTCGAGGCAGTCTAGGAAACTATGTCACGATGTCCATCACGAGATCATTCCACTTCCACTTGGGAATGGGTAGATGAAGTAAAATCCATGCTGGTCGCTGGTGCTCTATCTTCACCAGTTGACAGCAAGAACATGTCATGACAAAACCGGCAGAATCTCTCTTCATACCTGGCCATCAATACTGGCGGTGTAGATCACGATAAAACTTGGTGATTCCAGGATGAACTGCCCAAACTGAGGAATTAATGTCTTGCATCAGCTCCTCGCATATATCTGCTGGCACCCATACGCTTCCCTAGAAACGCTAGATCTCACCCTCGCCTACGGTCCATCCAAGAAGAGGTTCATATCCTGACATGCTTTCATGTAGGACTAGGTCTTCAGAATCTGAAAACTGCCTCATTCGAACTCTGTCAAGAAGGGTAGAGGTAATAGGAACAGAAGAAAGAAAATTCTGACCCTTTTTATCATGCACCTCTATATGCATTTTAGAGAACATAGACATAAGCTTCCACTTGTTGCTGGCCTCCTGAACTACCTGTATCTTTATCCTCCTTCTCAGTGCATCTGCCACAACATTGCCTTTTCCAAGCATATAATCAATCCCAAATTCGAAGGACTATACGTACTCAACCCACCTGGGCTGTCTCATATTCAATTCACACTGTGTGATTATATACTTTAGGCTCTTGTGGTCAGTATATACCACAAAATGCTCTCCTAGAAGATAATGCCTTCAACAATGCAAAGCATGAACAACTGCAGCCAACTCCAAGTCATGCATAGGATAGTTCCTCTCATGTGGCCTCAACTACCAAGATTAATATTCAATAACATGATCCTCCTGCATAAGCACTGCTCCAAGCCCGACGCGAGATGCATCACATAAAACTGTATAAATCTTGCACGACTCTGGAAAAACTAGAATCGGTGTAGAATTCGATCCCCCCTTTAGCTCTTAAAAGGCTGAATCCCAGGCTTCTGACCAAACTTACTTCACCCTTTCTTAGTCATACTCATTAAAGACGCTTCTAAGAATGAGAAGCCCGGTATAAATCGCCTATAGTAACAAACCCTCCCTAATAAAATTCTTACCTCAAAGACATTCTTCAGCTACTCCCAGGTAACTACTACTCTCACATTCTCTGGGTCTACTGATACTTATGTCTCTGGAATGAAATAACCCAGGAAGTGAATAGCATCCATCCAAAAGTGGCTCTTTGAGAGCATAGCATATAACATATGCTTCCTTAGTGTACGAAAAATGATCTCAAGATGGGTAGCATCATCGTGTCGAGTGGGAGTGTACACCAATATATCATCTACAAAAACCAACATGAATGATTCTAATTATGGTGGAACACTCGGTTCATCATGGCCATGAAAACCGCAGGCACGTCCGTGAGGCCGAATGGCATAACCATATACTCGTATAGGACATACCTACTCTGCAAAGCTATAAGAGGTATACCAGATGGTATAACGTGCAACTGATGATAACCGGACCTCAAATCGATCTTCAAGAACACAAGGTCATTTCAAAGCTGGTCAAAGACATCATCAATCCTAGGAAAGAGATATTAGTTCTTGACTGTCAACTATTTCAACTTCGGATAATCCACACAATGCCTAAGGGTGTCGTCTGCCTTCTTCACAAACCGGACAGGTGAACCCCAAGGAGAAGTACTAGGTTGGATGAAACCCTTTTCCTGTAACTCCTCCAACTACTTTATGAGCTCCTGCAACTTAGGTGTAGCCATCATATAAGGAGTAATGGACACTGGTGCCCCTCCTGGAACAAGATCAGTAGAAAAGTCTACCTCATGCTCTAGAGGAAAACCTCAAAAGTCCCCTAAAAGAAATCCATGAAATGATCCACCACTGGAGGAAAGTCTAACTGTGAAGTCCCCTGTTCATCCTAGTACAGACTAGAAATCTGAGTAGTAACTCGGCCTAGCCCATGATTCTCTGGTCCTGCATTACTCACCTGGACATCCCATTCGCCCTTATAAAGAAAAGATCCACCATTTGGAGATGTGAAACTCACTCTACGATGATAACAATTGACAAAGGCCTGGAAGGGATCCAAACAGTCCATCCTGAGAATGAAACCATAGACTGTCGTCTCTAGGATATAGAGGTTCCATGAAAAATGACACCCACCAACGCCAAGTGGGAAGTCTAAGCACTGACGCACGCTAGCAGTTCTAATTCCCAATGGAGTGTCTAAGATCATAATATCCTCAGAAGTATAAATAGTAAGTCTATGGATTTCCATAGTATGCACCGAAGTATGGCTATGAGATGATCCTATAGTGAAAAGTGAAGAGGATAAAACTGAGGCTAATAAAATTTTACCTCGAATTGTAGAAGATCCAGGATCCTGCTCTTGATGAATCTACTCTACCATAAATGTCTAGCCTGATTTGCGGCCCTGTGTAGCAGCCTAAGATCCCTGAGTTGACCCTCCCTGAGACTGAACACTACATCCACAGTATTTACCCTGACCTGAACAACCTAAAGAACTCCAACTTCCAGACTTCTATTGAACTGGTAATCCTCCTTTTGTACGAGGAGTTGAAACTGATCCTCCTTCACTAGCCACTGGAAGTAGAATATTGCAGAAACACTGCAGATGACCCATCTTGCCCAAATATTGGCACTCCACTGGTTATCTCGGGCATTGAAGATTCTTATTCCAAAGTTTTACACACTAATAGCACACCAATTTGTTTCTTGAAAGAGGATCATATCTACCATAAAGAATACCTCGCTTCCTCGGGTCACCTCATGTAGACTCTCGGTGGCGCTTCCTGCTATCTATCTGAAATGAATCATCCATAGATTCTGAACCGCCATGCTCTATAGCTCCAGATTCCTCATATTTCTCTCCTTGATAAGATACTGGTTGACTATCAAAGTAATATAAGTCAACTGAAAGACATTCACATGTGATCTGATGTCTGGTCTGAGGCCTTCCTCAAACTTCCACGCTAAAAACAGGTCGTCTTTCCCCAGAACGGGAGTAAAACAGTGTAACTCTATGAAAGGATATGAATACATCAAAACTGTGAGAGTACCCTGCTATAGTTTCATGAACTCTATGGTTCTGTCAGCCCTCAGTATCACTGGGTAGAAGTAGTCGTAGAATGTACGCTAAAACCTGTCCCAAGAAATATCATGTTGGCGCCATGCCTGCGAAACCACATCCCACCATCTCTTGGAGTATTCTCGCAACATAAAAGTTGCGAGCTTCACTCTCCTCTCTGGAGGTGTCTCTGGATGATCAAAGATGAATAACATATCCTCTAGCCATGATTCCACAGCCTGTGTCTCTCCTTCCCCTGTGAACCAGGGAGGATGATTTATCTGAAAAACCCACGTCAACTCTTCCATAGAAGGGGCAGGATGTTATGATCCCTGTACGGTCTGCATGAATCTCATGAAACCCTCTCTGAACTAACTGTCGGCACTAGTGTCTGGAATCACTGTACGTTCCATATCCAGAACGATAGGCTGAACTACTGGTAGTCCCTGATCGCCATATTAAGCGTATGGTCAGAACCTTGCAACTGATGGTCAACCGGAAGATGTCTCAGTGCTATAGCTGTGAAATCTCAAAAGCACTCCTAAGATTCGGGATTAACAAATATAGAAAAACTGGCGGCACAAGAAGGAACAAGGAAAATAAGGCATTCAAGTTGTGAAAATCATGAATACATGGTGTGTTCTTTCCCTACATGGTGTGTTCCCTTAGGTCATTCACATGGGCGTGTGCTTCCACCTAAACTAGTCGTGTAACACACCAAATACACAGTGTTTACTTAAATCCCCTTCTATGCCCGAGTCCTTCTACACGGTTAAGCCAAACGGCTCCTCAAAGACATTACTACAGGGTGTGTTCAAGGAAGACACGTCGTGTACTAGGCATGCCTTACCTGGCCCGTGTAGTTAGCGACACAGCTTGACACACGGCCGACACTACACGGCGTGTTCCAAATGGACACGGCATGTATGAGGAAGGGTAACACCGACCCGTGTTGTTCGTGACACGGACAGGTACGTAGATAAAACTACATGGTGTGTAAGATTCATACTCGGCATGTATGTGAAAAGATAACATGACCCGTCTTGTTCGTGACACGACTGGGGTACCTATTTCATACTACACAGTGTGCTAAACTACTGCACGACATGTTCCTATAAGATTTTTCAGAACCCCGTGTTTCTGCTCACACAGTCAGTGAAACGGTTTAAAAACTACACGACATGTATTAATAAAATACATGCCGTGTATTCTGGGTTTTCTGGGCAGTAGATCAGAAATTTATACAAAACAAAGAAAACACAAAAAACAAGAGTTAAATTGAAAGATTCCGATCCTTGATGGACTATACTCCTCACGAATCAACGAATGACATCATAACAATGCATATAAAAAGTAAAATATATAACAAACTCACGATCCACCAAATTCCGATTCTCAATGGACTATACAACCTATATGAAAAATGATTTTTGTCCATGATAAATAATCTCTAAAAAAAGATACCCTATCAACATATTAGGTATTATATCACATTAGCTATCACAACATTATTCATAGACTATTACAAATTCTATCACAAGAGAATGTAATTTCTAATTCAATTTATATGGCATGGAAAAATGAATGACATGTGTTTTCCTACCAAGTGCCTATAAGATCCATGAGTTAGAAAACCCTCATCTCATCAGGTTGCAAAAAAATAGATCTGCAATCTTATTAACAGTAACATCACAGAACAAGTGAACCACCCAACAGTGAAGTAATTTAAACTGTAACATTTTCGAAACTCAAAAAACTAAAATATTTGAGGTAACCTAGATTTTTCCCTGTAAACAGGTTCTAGAACTCCCCGACACAGCTATTTACCATTGACCTCTTCCTTCTTATCCTTGTCTAATGTCCCCAAATAATAAGTCAATAGAAAAGAAAATAACCTCCTCTAATACCATTTAGTAACGACCCTAATTCGGAGCCACTCAACTGGTGCCCCATACCAGGTTCGCCACATGACCTCAAGTGAATTTTTCAAAATGCCAGAGGCTTCCAACTAGTAGTGAGGGCCTTGGTGGGACATTGTGGAAACTATGCCCTCATTTGGTAATGTATACAAGGGAGAAGAAATAACAGAAAATAGCGATAGCAGTAAACAACATACAATAATTGAGACTAAATAGCGGATGAAATGAATATATAATAATGATGATAATGATGCAACATGTACAAGTATCTATGTAAAGTAGAAAATGAAACAACGTGCTAAAATACAACTGATAATAAAAGTACTAAAAGTAAAAATCAACTCCAGTAGCACCACAAGCCTAAGCTAGGTTTTATTCTCTCCAGCTCCAACCACCAATCATGTAAGTGAAGTCGAAGGGCCACAATCTCTATCCACACCTGCATCAATAAAACCCATTTGGGCCGAAAAGCAGGACCCAAACAGGGTGCTAGACTAATCCCAGTTAGAAACCACTACAAGATATGTGGTCTACTCTTAGTGAGAAATATTTAAAAAGTAATGAAAATAAATGTAGAAGATAAATAGGTGTACACTAAGGTAAACAATCATACAAATCTCCATTCACATACATTTATTCATTTAATCTAATCATTAAATTATCATCCATGGAATCCAGAAAACATATCTCTATTCCCAAGGCATAACAAGTAACACAACAGGTATCTCAACAGACTACCTAAACAACAATCAATACAAAACCCAATCTTCTTCTTTTTCTTGGTTTACTCATCAAAACCAACCAAACAATATTTTAATTGATGCTATGGGTTCATCACAGTGGCAGACCCCAATAGATATCTAATCATAAAATTCACAGACACTCCGGGAATCATTCATCGTCCATTGCCTTGCTGTCTTGTAACGAATAGATATAGACTATCTGAGGAAGAAATTATGACTAATTCCACCTGTAGTCAGGATACGTAACTAAGGCAACTCTGATGAAGCACAAATTCCAAATTCCTATAGGTCTTGTAAACGATACTAATTTATTACAGACTCTCTAGGGAAGCCCTTAATCGTTAATTCTCTCTTTATTCTACCGCACCAGGTTAACATAGCCCTTATCAGTCTAGTCATGCTTAATCGACTGTCAGAAACACTAAGTAAGTTCAACAAACTGCTTGGATAATAGCTAAAAATCATTCAAAAATATATAAAAAGTAGGCAATACACGAAATAAATTATATCAATGTAGGAAATGAATGAACAAGGTATGCCTCACAAGTTACCTAATCCAAACGATGATAAACAACCAAACAAGGGAAACACCCATGGGGTGATCCTCAAACATGCTAACAATAAATCATTATTCATATAATAGCTCCATGAATACAAGCAATCTAAGGCAGACAATAATGTAGTATCAAAACCCTAACTCGAGATACATGAAACATGGGAATCCGCCACTTTTTCACAAAAACTGAAATACATTCAATGTAAGTCAAAAAACCACCTTACTTGATCTTCGGAGATTGATATACATGAACATAGACCCGTGAATCAGCCTAGAACAGAGTATATCTGCAAAAACGTCTAAAACGATCAACCTCAGAAAACTCTAATAAGATAACGAATCGGGAAATGTGGCCAAAGAAGAATCAAGAACGCATCGATGCAATTCTATTGCAACTGATGGTGTTATATTCGGATAATCAGTGACAGATTGGTGGCTAGAGGACAATCTACGGTCGTACCCTCGTTCTCGGTAGAAGAAGCTGGAAAAGAAGACGTTTTTTGGTTAAAGAACATCCTCGGTCCATTTAATGAAAAAAATAAAGTACATGGTGTGTAGTTTTAGACTACACGGCATGTACTAGGCTTTTCAATAATCCACATTATGCAGCCTCCACACCACCCCTATAAGGCCGTGTGTGTGGCCATGACACGACCATCACATGACCTTGAGCAGAATCAATGTACACTGTGTTTAATTATAAAGTACATGTCGTGTACTTAAAAAAATTCCAGAGTCTCCACTTTTTCCCAAAAATGACCCAAAAAAGAAAAAACATAACTAAAACGAAGGTCCGGATTCTTACAATTACCAACCTATATATGAATCTTCAATGATTTTAAATACACATGAAATTTTTTCTATGAAATTTATACCAGAAGTCATTCTGAATTATGTTGATGAGTAGGGATTTCAAAATCCAAAACAGTTATTACATAGGAATCAGACCAGTGATAACATAATCGGTGATGTAAATCAACCAATACGGCCTAGAAACATCGTTAAAAATGAAATAGAAAATCTTGGTTTTCTATCTCAAGTTTTACCTAAAACTCTAAATGCTTCCTTAGCTGATGGTGATTCAATTAAGGAAATTTAAGATGAACTAAATTAATTCCAATGAAATAATGTCTAGAACATGTTTTAATTACCTAAGGATACATCTGTTATTAGAGTAAAATGGGTCTTCAGAAACAAATGCAATGAAAATATTATCATTGTATGAATTTAATCTAGACATGATGTCAAACGATTTAATCAAAAAGATGACATAGACTATGATGAAAACTATGCGTCAGTAGCAAGACGCAAATCAGTTATAATTATATTACACTTTGAAGCATTCTTTAATTTCAAACTCTTTCAAATGGACGTCTTGTGTGCTTTCCTTAATGGATATGTTCAAGAAGAATTCTATGATGAACACCCACTAGTTTTGAAGACAAAAAACCTCATGAATTTTTTTAATAACAATAAAAGAATCTTTTTAGACTTAGACAAGCCCCTAGGGCTTGGCATGATAGGTTAGCATTATTTTTGATGCAAAATAATTACATTAAAAAATAGCTGATCTGAGTCATTTTATAAAGAATGAAAAAAAAGTATTATGATTCTTCCAAATTATGTTGATGAAATCATTTTTTATCCTCTCAAAACACCTTAAAAGATTCATTTCAGAATATAATGATGTTTGAGTTTTAAATGTGTTTGATGCTTGAATTAACATTCTTTATTTGTTTTCAAATTTCTCATTAACGATAATGTAATTATATATCTCAACATAAGTATAGCAATGAATATCAAAAAAAGTATGGGTATGACAATAAAAAATTATTATTACACCCATTAAAACTTCAAACACTCTTGATATTGATGAATCCGAGAAACTAGATGATAACACTATATTTAAGGGTATGATTTGAAGTCTACTATATATAAAATCAAGTCATCTAGACTTAATGTTTTCAATATGATGATCTATAAAATATCAAGAAAATAAAAAATAATCCCATTTAAAAGATGTGAATAGTATTTTGCTTTATTAAAAATGAACTTTTGATTTATGCCTTTTTTATTCTTCTGGAAATGATGATGAGTTAAAATGTTTTTCAAGTACTGAACTTGGTTGTTGTAGAATGGATAGAAATAGTGATTATTGAAAATTTAATTATCTAGGATATTATCTAGTTTCTTGGTCATTCAAAAACCACTTAGTTGAACTCTCCAATGTTGAAGCTGAATATGTTGTAGTTTGAAGTTGTTGTGCTCATGTGTTGTGGATGACACAGACAATCACAATTGTGGTTTGAGTTTTACTAAAACTCAGATATTGTTTGATAACACTTGTGCCATTTCACTAATTAAAAACCATGCACATAACTCTCTTGTAAAACAAAATAAAATTAGGTATCACTTTCTTATGGATCACACACAAAAACAAGATATCATTTTATAATGAATCAGAATGAAAGAACATCATGCTGATATTTTTAGAAAACCATTACCTTCTGACAGATTGAATTCAACTAAACAAGAATCTTGGAATGGTTTCACGAATGTAATCCTCCACATATAATTTTTTTTTACAATTATCCTAACATTTACACTCTCATTTTCCTATAGGGAGAACATTTGTATTTTATTTAATGTTTTACCTAATATTTCTTATTGTTTGATAATTTTTTGTTATTATTACTATCTAATATTTTTATCAAAAAATTATTATTATTGATTACTAGTCTATTGGTTTTTTTATTTGTTAATTGTTTTATATATAATGTAATGACATTCATCATCACCTGTGTAAGTTTGTAGTTTTTTCATATTAGCTTAAAACGTAGTCTATCGACTTGACCGTTTGCCCATTGGTTTGACAACCTATGGTAATGAATTTGATCCACATCAAATTAACAACCTATGGTATTTAATTTGATTCCAATTGACTTTAAAACCAATGGTAGTGACTTTATTTCCCATCAGCATGACAACCAATGGTAATGAAATTGGTTTCCCTTGGATTGACAACCTATGGTATAGAATTTTTTTCCGATCGGTTTGACAACTTATGGTAATGAATTTGTTTCCCATCTGCTTTAAATCCCATGGAAATGAATTTTTTATATTATGATTAACAACCGATGATAATGAATTTTTTTCCCATCATCCTAAAAACTAATGGTAATGACTTTGTTTTCCATCAGTTTGATAGAAGATCATATTCACTTTTTTTCATCGATTTGATGTTTGATATTATTCTCATATCATTATTAAAATATTTATTTTCTGTACAATATTATGTTATTACATTCTTCATACTATAAAACCAATAACCTACTTGAAATATATGATTGGTTTATTCTATTTTCATTCAGTATTTTTTTCTTTTTTTTATTGTATCCAATTATTTATTTATTTATTTAAATATTTTTTTAAATTTTATTTTCATTATAAGAAAATATTTTAGTCTCCATTGTTGGATTATATATATTCTAATATCAACCATATAAGAAAAAAATCATCGATATTTTCCTATAAATAAGGGACTCATTTCCTCAATCCCACACCAGTTAAATATATTTCTCGACAAAACTTTAATCCACTTCTTAATACTCGGTACGATCTTTTCTATTGCAAATAATCTATATGTCTTAGTCTTTTTCCATCACTCGTGCCAATATGTCTTCGTATACTAAATTAGAAATAGATTTATTCAGATATAAGATAGTTTCATGAGATTTCATTGATAGTTATGACCGAGCAAACAAATGACTTATTTTATTTCAAGCCTAGGAACATATTTATGTCGAGAAACCCATATCTTAGGATCTGATTCTTGTTGAAGAGGATATATAATTCTAAAATACTTTTTGTTTTGATAACGATACGATGAAGTAATTTATTGTGTATGATATAAGGTTTTCTATATCATTAAATCGATAAGAATATTTTCTCAAAGTCTCTAATAAGGGGACTATTTTTATCCCTCTCATAAGAAACCTGAGGACATTGGTATGTTTAATATGTTAAGGGATGATAATTCACTATATATTATCAATGGTGTGAATATAAAAGTATCCCATATCTCTACAGGAGAACCAATTTATTTTCCTTTGGAGGGATGTTTTTCTAATTCAAATAAATGGGGATAGATAAACTCTTATGGTTTTTGACATATTTGGGAAATATGACCGTGAAAATATGAGAAAGGTAAATCTCATCGGTTAAATTTTTAAAACAATCAATAATGTAAAGTCTGAGGTAATTACGTCTCTTCTTATCATGTATCCAAATATTCTCAAAATGAATATTCAGAAATGTTTGATGTTTTGTAATATTCTAATGAAAGGAGAATTTAATGAACTAAAGGCTTCTTGTATATTCAAGAATATGATAAATAAAATTTATGTTTGTTTTGATGAAATATAAAAACTCTTTGTCAAAGATGTAGAAGAATCAACACCAAATAAATCGGCACTACATCTAATAGAATCAGTTTTAAATGTTACAGCTTCTCAAAAGCTAAATCCTTTAATCATTATGAAGCCAAAAAAAGATAACCAAATACAGTAAAAAGTTGTATCCAAGTGGATAATCTATAATGAAAAATTAAATGTAGGTGACTCAAAATTTTTTCTTCATCCTAATAATGATCTAGATGAGAATATGTGAATAGAAGATACTCTAGACGGTGAGAAGAAGAATAATACTATTTTGAATATAATATATCATCATATTGATGTTTCTAAAATTCTTAAATGTATTTATTTTTCGTTTTTTTAACTAACAGAAGATGTTAAACAAAAACTAATCGTATAAAATTTTACGGAGAAAGAAAACGGGGAAAAAAGTGCAATAATTTATTCAATTGTCTTCACCACAAGATGGTGAAGATGAGGAATATGGATTTATTTTTGAAAGTCATCTGAGCTATAATAATATTAGTGAAGAATTTTTTCTTCAAAAACAATGTGAAGTAATTCAATAACAGAATCATCATACCAATAAAGAACCAATTCAATCCATAGAAACTCAATAAGAGATAATTTTAAATCCAATCAATCAAGTGGATTAAATTTCTTATTGAAAAAAATTTATTTTCAACAGTGAAAAGGATGAATAAAAAATGAAAAAGATAAAGAGTGGTTGGAAAAACAAAAAAAGAAATGAAAAGTAAAATGCCCTAAAGAATACTCGAGTCAATACAATGAACTTGATTCATAAGATGATGATACAGATTAAGTGCTATCTATTTCTCTCAAGAAAAGTGATTTCATTATTAATGCTTTAAGAAGAATCGATAAGTCTATTCCCTACTTTCCTAGAATATAAAAAATATTGATTTAATCAAATAAAATGAAAGGATGAAATTTGGTATGGTAAAAGGAAACAGAAAGAGACTGATGTCAAAAAAGGCTGATATAAAAGTTTTGAGATGTATTTTTTATGCACACAAGAATCCTCATAACAAGAAGACCCAATGACCATATAAAACATAATGCTCAGTAAATGAATATGTAGAATAAATTAAATACATAAGGAGGATTTCAAATGATCTATTCATTTCTTTTAATAAGTATGATAAGAAAACAATTGAAATGTTTAATTAGATTCTAGAAACCCATGGTGCTGATTCTCTTTTAGTAATTGTGATACAAGAAATGATGAACTCATTCCAGCCATAGTTTTCAAATGTTTCATATTTCAAAGATGAAATTGTTTTGATAAAGAAACAAATTTCTTTTTTGACTCATTAAAAAAATTTAATATATAAATGATTAATTCAAAAAAGTTATTAGTATTCTAGATTACACAATCGAATTAAAGGATCAATTATATGTAGACATACAAGATCATCTCAAATCCTAGGGTGTTTCTATCTCAGAAAGAATGAATGAGATGAATAAGATGAAGGTTGTCCTTCATGATTTTATCAATAAATAATAAGAATTAGAAAAAAAATGAATGATTTTTGTATATTTTTTTCTTGTTCGTCTTATGAAAATCAAAGTAATTTTAAAATTTAATGAAGAGTATGGTTGTATCTCTATTTTTTGTATTATTTTTACTCAAACCTTATCTGGTCATATTGGACTAGTATTTTATTTCATTAAATCAGAAAGGGGGAGAATGATTTGAATATGTGATGAATGTATCACAAATAGGGACAATAATTTATGTTTTACTCAAAAGTAAGACAGTAATTAGAAGAATAATCAAATCAATGGAAAATCTATATGAATACATTAATTAAAAAATCTTATACCTGAGTTAAAGTTAGATGAATTCATTTATTTTTTCCAAAACGTTTTCATAAATTATGGGTGCATATTAACTTATTTCTAGTTTTAATTTTTATTTTGTTTTTTCCAAAAATAGTCTGATTATTAATTCAAATGTATTCTTTTTTACTTTTATGATTTTTTTTTGGGAAATAAGAAATCCCTTTATTCATTTCTCTAATAAAGTATTTACATTGAATAAGGTTTTGAGTTTATTGTATTGATTGTTCCCATCATACTCACTATTTACATCATACTCATTGTGTCCATCATACTCAATATGTACATCATACACTCTATGTTCATCTTACTCACTATGTACATAGTACTCACTATGTCAATTGCACTCATTATGTCCATCGAAAACAATATGTACATCATATTCACTATTTTCATTGTACTCACATTGTCTATCATAATAATATTGTGAATCGTACCCACTTTGAATCATATCAGTTATTTTCACTATGTATTATAAATCATACTCATGTGTTAATTTTATAACATGCATACTTTTAATCACTTTTCAAAAAAAATACTAATTTTAATCTTGTTATGACTTTCATATATAAATTTTTTTACAAAAAAAATTTCATGTAGTTAATTATAATATAACCAAACAATACCATGTTTTCTATTTCAATTTGATCGTTACTATGCTAGGTGTCCAATTCCCTCATATTTTATTGCAGAAATATGACCATCAGATAAAATATGACAGTTGGAACCTGAGACGAATAAATAAGACATCATTTGAAGTAGAGAGGACCCCATGAAAAACATCATCTATATCTATGTTTTAGAGAGAGATCATGTGACATATCTCTTACTTCATGCAAAAACCTTAATATTACCAAAGGTGGAAGGTTCATTCATTGTTTTTATATTTCAATAATATCATTATTTTGGTTTGTGCATCTGATCAGGCAGTAACAATCTGGGGCATGAAGGGACAGAAATACAGTGAAACCGATCATCGAATCGAGAGAAAATTTTGTGTTTTAAAGGCAGTGGTGTCGATTACCTATAAAATCAAGGACTTACAGGGTTAGAAATAATGCATTATAATTATTGTATCGATGTATTACAGTTGTGGTTGAGATAGAACTATTATCCTAGGTGAAAGTATACCCTACATATTTGGGTAAAATAATTGTAATACCATTTACTTTTCCTCTACTTATTGTAATATAAATAGAATCATTATATATATCTTTTCAATATGTATTATTTTGTAATAGTTTTAATTACATCTTACACATTTAGTATTTATTATATATGCTATATGGTAGAATCATTTACTACATTTATTACTTTAATATTCGTATTCAATCTGAATACAATTGTCTCATAACATGTGGTATCATATGACATCATCAGAACAATAGTTAGTCTTATCTTCAGAATTTTTTTATAAGAGGCTTTGTGAATTGTTTTATTTATGGTAAATTAATATCCTAAATGGTTTTAATAAAAAATATTTAAATATAAAAATGACCCCTCTTGAGTTTGTGCCATCGCTTATCCATTTTTATACAACGTAATCCCCATATATATATATATTGCTTCTTAAATATTTATGTTAAAATGAAGTAAAATATGAAATTAATAATCATGTAATTATTTAATATTTTTGGACACCTTATGTATAATTAAATTTTTATACTTAATTGGTGATTTTTTATACATAATTAAAAATTATAAATATGTAAATGAAATAAATTTAATGATGGAATGAGTAGCTATAGATACATTTGGAAATCAAAATAAGTATTATGTTTTCATCATATAAAAATATAATTTTCTTCTAATATATTAATTACCTCATAAACTATTGCATTGTTGGATAAAATGGAATCATTATAATTTCCATATTGAAAAAACATGGATATAGACAATTTTTTATCATTTAACACAAATATAATGATAAAATAAAAAAGGACCAAATATTTTACCAATAATTGAATTCATCAGTTATGTATTAATCCATGATTTAGTGGAACATCCCAATTAGATTGAAAATACACATCAATAATTTATATTCATTTTATAGGATCCTTTAATTTTTTCATTGAAAACATCTTGGAACAAATGGGAAATAGAAACCCATGTTGGATGAGAACAATCACTCTGTTTTTGTACAATAACAATGAAACCAATCATTCCAATCATATATAGTATTAACAACTGAATAATCCAAAAATATACAATACAATAATATCATTATCATAAAAAATATTTCCATAGATAAAATATTATTGGATAAAAATTCCTGAATTCATCGTGAAGAAAATAATAATTTCGATTATCTTGATATTAACATTCAATGAAACATCTAATACTATGTTTATATCCTCATGGATAAAGCCATTACATCATTAATTCCATCATGATTTTTAGACAAGGTATCATGTTTCATTAGATATGCATAAACCAAATACCCAAACATTTTGCCATGTGAGACCAAATAATGAATGAAGGGACTTTATAAAATTAGCCCCCAATGTTAAATATTTTATAAAAATAACAATAACCATTTGAAAAATTTGAATAATTAACTTTCCATCATCAACATTATTTTCGAATATAAATATATTATTCATAAAATATAACTGAAAAATAGAATTAATATTTATATATATGAATCACATAGACTAACATATTATAGAGTATAGTGTATTTAGTTATATATATATATTAATCCCACTAAATGTACATCTAGAATATAAGGTAACAACCTTCAATCAATTATATATAAAACATGGTATTAAAATAGATTTTTAATTTGAACTTTTTTTATGGATATTAATAATCGAAGGCCGTGAAATACAAAGAAAATTACATATTATATCTTCGATTAGAAGGAATATTATTAACTCAATTTAGATAAAGAAGGTGTATGGTTAGTTAATACATAATTAATTATGTAATAATGGGATATTAAAAATGTAAATAGAATTGAAAATAATAGATTATAAGATAAGGTAATTCATAAGGGTACTTATTGGTTATGTTATATCAAGATAATTTCAGTATTGAGTGTGATAGATTTCTATAATCGGTGACTATAATAATGGTTGGTAAATTCATCATTATGGAAAAAAATGAGAAAGTGAATCATCAAAATCATACTCATTGAGAGTGTCTAGGTAGGTTTGATGTCTTATTCCCATTCATCATTTACTAGATTTATGATTAATTCCAAATTCAACCATCCATTTTTATTATGATTACCCCTAGGAGAATTTTTTTCATGGTAACATCCACTTGGTAGTATCTAGATAGGTGTGTAATATATAGGAAACAAAACAGACTTTTATATTTTCAATATTTTTATATTTTTTAATTAAGATATCTTTGGAAATAATTTTAATAACATAAAATCTTACCATTATGATATCAACTATGTTTCAATAGTTTTAAATTACATGATTTATCTTATGGTATCAATGGGTTGTATTTGGAATTGGATGGAATGAAATGAGAACAATTGAACTAGTTTGATAATATTATATGATAAGGGTCATAATTACATCGAATTTGTTTTATGTTCTTTCAAAAATATAAAAATTTTATAATATAATGAAACTATAATCAATTAAATATGGTGAAATTGAATTATAATAAAAGAATTTCAATTCAAATAGAATATAATTGAATCGAATCCCTTAAAATTTTATTCATTTTATTAGTGATATAGAGGAATCCCAAGACAAATAAAAACACATTTGTATGGATTATGACAGAATTGTAAGGTAAGTTCATGATCATGGTCTTTGGGGTAGAAGGAGATGCGTGAATAGTTGTAAATGAGATTCATTTAATGGTTAAATCATGACATTTTCATGGAAACAAAAATTATGTAAAGGGTATCAATGAAATAACATGTTTGTTAAGTGGATTTGGAATGACATATGAGCAAGATGGTACTTTTTTCATGATCCATTTATGAATTAATTTCAACTATTCAAGTGGTTTTCTAGGTGGATATTTTTTAATTTTACATTATTAAAAAATCAAAATTTAAATTTATCCTATTATTAAATTATTAATATTTTATTAAAATATACAATTGTAATTTTTTATATCTAAAAATATTAACCCTCTATTAAATTTGTATACTATGAATGTTAATATGGAATATATTTTTATTAATACTATTTATAGATGTGTGTAAATTTACTTTTATATTAAAAAAAACAAATATGAATTATTTTTTTTCCTATCTAGAATATTAATATTTATTATTTGGATAAATTACATGTGAGAGAAAGAGGGAATAAAATTTTTTATGATGAAAAAATATTAATGATAATGGAATACTATTGGGTTATATAAATATATTTAATAGGTAATTATCATATATCATTGTATGTAATCAACATTATTATATGGTCCCATTAAGATGAGACATGGTTAGAAACCTTATTCCCCTCTTACCTAGTGTGTAAATCAGGTGTGATTATATGTAATAGTTTCATATATCATCTGATTGTATAATTAATAATTTATTGATAGGTAGATATAACCAATAACTATTTATTTAGAATAGGAAATTTTGATTCAATGAAGGAAAATTTGTTAATTTTTACATTACATAAACTAATTTCATCAATAAGATTTTTTCATGAATTACATTATATTTATTTCTATATTCATCTTTATTATTTTCTCCATCGGGTTAGGTGTTACATACTATATACTAGAACTTATGGGAGTTAATTTATATTCATAAGGAAATAATAAAAGATCCCAAACAGTTTGGGGATAACATTTTATAGTATACACATGTCACATTTCTGGAACCCTATGAATATATTGTCCCATAAAGTCTATCCAATTGAAGAATAGAGCTGTAATCCCCGATGGTAACCCATGTATTGTAGTATGGGGGTGGACCATCAGCCTTAACCAAACCCTTGGGTAAAGGTCGTTAATGAGTAATACCCACAACTACAAATCCATGTAAATATTTGAATCTACCTTTAGAATGTGAAGAATATCACAAACCGTAGACAATCAACAAACTAATAGTCACAATTCATAATCATCCATACTTTAGGATATACATCATCCCTAACCCATTAGTAGATTTAACCGTTTCATTAAATATCCCAACTAACCCATTTTGTTTCTAAATGAATTTACGATTTATGAATATTCGACAATTCAAATATACTAGAATAATTTTTATAATTATAAATATCTACATGTAATCCCAATTATGACTAATATATATCATCTCATTGACATTTACCCATTAAACATCTTTATCATTTTAAATTTATTATATCACATAATCATTTCAAGTACATTTAATATGTCACATTCAAAAATAACATTATTATATATAACCCATTTTTTATTATCTAGAAAATCCCTTGTTCAATTATTAATTTCTAGATATTTATATTCCTTATACTTGATTAATTAAATTTAATCTTCCAGTATGTTCTCCAGGGGATCTATTCTATCACATATAAATTTAAGGCTTAACATTTTCATTTCCATTGCCTTGAATACAAAAAAAAACTTCATCTCTGGCCCTGAATTGCAATTGTCATCCTCAAATCATATCATGAGGAACTTGAGGTGTTGAAATACTTATTTTGAAAATTATTTTAACAAGTCTAGCTAAAGTTAAAAATAGAAAATAAATCATAAGAAATATCACCACAACACAAGAATGAAACTATAATAAAACTACTAAATATTACATGTAGAACACATACCATGAATCCATAGATAAATGTATCCTTAGCGTTAGCCTTATATTTATATGGAAATATACAATAATTCCTTAATATAAAATCGACCAGAAATAGAGTGTTCTTTGTGATTTTGATTATGATAACTAAAAATATTGTCACTAATCTATAAATAAGAAGTAATGTAAATATTAGACTCACCTAGATCTTTATTAGTATCCAATGTATCACCAAATATCCAAGAATAAAATAAGAACCACCATTGTGAAAAATTGGAAACATGGGTTCATCACTAGTTTTTAATGGAGAATAATCAGTGGAAATTTTGGTATACTAAAAAATTCCTTAGGTGATGAATCATAAAATTAATCTTTTTAATGGAGCACTTGGTTTGGATGAATTATTTTTCCGCACCATTCAATAAACCATGCCAAAAAATGTGCATGACTAATTCCAAAAGGTTTTGAGCAGCATGGTTCCATGGGGAGCTATGCGCTGTTAAGAAAAATCATATTATAACTGTCTAGTATTGTAATGTATCAAACTACTTGGTTTTCCCCTCCCTTTCAGTTTTTAATAACTGTGTGCAAACCATGTGGCATTCACTAAATGGACTAATTCCCCTTTCATTCTTTTTAGGAACCCCCAAAACACTCCTGATCCATGAAAGACAAATGAGAAGGACAACATTAACAAAAATTAATAAAATATAGAAAATTTAAACAATCACATACCTTCATGGTGATTGGTATCATACATATTTCAAATAATACTAGACATTATGAAAATCATTTAAATATATTCAATGTTTTTGACAACTATAATTTTGTAAATGTCAATAGAAAGTATCTATTTAGAAAATATAATCTTTTTTTAAGAACATGGATTATGCTAATTTGTTGTTAGATAAATGTTCTTTTAATTTATGAACAATCCAAAAATTATCAAAATGGTGTCGTTACATATATATATATATATATATATATAATGACATGTAATGTTTTTTTGAGAGAAATAAATACTTAACAATCACCAATGATATATAAATTTACATTTTTTTAACAATGCTTTTCTTTTTTATAAATTTTTTCACTATTTGAAATTCAAATATTACTAATTAATTATATAGTAGTTTTTTGTTATAAATTTAATATTTTTATCAAAGTATGAATATCATAATCCTTTATTTGTATATAATAGAAAATTACTTTTCAATTAATATTTAATAATTTTCAAAGTATTTTTTTTCGAGTAGAAAATTCATTATTGGGGTTAAATAAGTTTTCAATAATAATTCTCTTAAAATAAATTTTCAAGAAAATATATATTTGAAAAAATATCATAGTTAACAGAAATAGTATAAATATATTTTTTTTCTTTTAAATAATGTCACGAAATCTCAATCATAGCTCAGTTAATGTAATTTTTAAAATTCATTAAATATTGAAACTTATCTAGTCATATAGAAAGCTTTATAAAAAATTTGATTATGTTAACTATTTTAGAAATATATTTTTTATATTATTATCAAATCAAAATTGTTTTGATTTAAAATAGAAATACATATAATGTATATTGGAATCTAACAAGGGGTCATGTCTTAATAAATTAATTAATATTCTATAACTATAAATACAAACATAAAAAATTATTTTATTAATAAAAAATGATCCAAAATATGGATCTTGGTTTATAAACAACATTTTTGTAGTTTTTTTATGAATATTTAATCATCCATAGTTATGTGTGGAATAATTAAAGATATCATGTCACATTGGTCTTATTATAATGTTTTTCATGGGAATAAACATTAATGATTTAGGAAATTATCAATTAATCACCAGTAAAATATAGGAGACTTTTTTTTACAAATACATATTGTTTAACAAAACAAGACTCAAAATTAATTCCTTAACTGAATGTGGATAAGATATACGATATGTAAATGTGATGAAGTTTTATTGAAATTGCATCATCTATCCATGATGCTAGAATATTTCATTACATTTTTAAAAAATATATATTAACATCATGTTCATGTAAATATTTTTTCAATGAAATTTATTAAAGGGTCTTAATTTTCGTACAATATCGTGGGTTATTCTCTATATGAGAATATGTTCTTTGGTGAACATTTTTCAAAATGGTCAGTTATTAATTAAAAAATATATATATATATATATAAACTATTTTGATGGGGAATAGAAATTAGAGTATTACATGAACTGATTATAGAAACCCTTTCTTTAAAAACATTTACATTACATAATGTTTAGGCAAGACGTAAACATTATATAAATAGATGCCCACAGACTATAGTTGGTATATTTCCTTTCAATGCATAGTAACATATACACTAGTACATATGTGAGATAAATAATCTCCATATTAGTTCTTCTTAACTAGACACCTTCTTAGAAATATAAAATATAGTACAAATAATCATAACCAAGGGAATATGAAATACAAAATGGTAAAGCTCAAATACTCAATAAGGGTAAGCAAGGGAGACATGTAAGCATAAAAATGATCAAAAAATAATGAGAATGAGATCATGAAAATAGAATATCATACCCTATATTTAATAAATCATAACAGAGATCATTGTATTAGTATTATTAGTTCATGATATAGGAATCATAATGAAATAGATAGCATAATCCATGAAGGACTACCCTGTAAATAAAAGATGGATTTGTGGAAAAACATAATCATATAATAATTTATAGAGTATCCAAAAATTCATTGCCAATACATTAATATTTGACATCATAATTTACTGAACAAGTTATCCCCCATTCCAGCCCTGTATTACTCAACTAAGTAACCCACATTCCAATACTATATTACGGAACTATGTAACCCCCATTCCGACACTTGATCACTGAACCGAGTAACCCTCATTCCATCAATGTATTATAAACAGAGTAAACTCTCATTCCAACACTGTATTACTAAAATGAGTAAAATATTATTAAATTTGTGTATTAATTAACCGAGTAATCCTCATTCCAATCTTTTATTACTTAACTATGTAACCCTCATTATATCCCATTATTACTAAACTGAGTAAACCCTCATTACATCCATTTATATTATCATGAGATATAAATATTTATCCATTTCATTAGATGTAGATATATGTCCCACCCATCTCCAAATGAAATAATATTGACATGTTCCGCAAAACTTATCATAACCCATGAATTTAAAAGGGTATTTTAAACCTATAAACATATCATAACCTGTAGAAAGGGTTTTTATGTTTCGAAATCATTACATCAACAAAATAATCCATAAAAGAAAAATAGGTTTCATATAAGAATATCCAATGAAGGATAAATGGGTTTCATAAGACCATGACATAAATCATAAATCATAAATATAAAGGATATGAATATAATCTTTAGATAACTTCTTATAAGGACTGTGTAACATAGATAGGTTTTATATTAGATGGATATTATTTTTGAAATATAAAATAATGTTTCTTGGGTAAAATATCATTCATTATTTGATAGTATATTATTAATACATGAAACAATTTGATAATAATTTTTTATAAAATACATTAAAAACATGTACACAATATATGAGTTAAATTCGAATAAATTATTTCTTTACAACATTGAAACAAAAATCCAAAATATTTGAAATTACAGGTTTTTTTAAAGTCAAAACTTTTAAAGAAGGCCTGAATATGCTTTCAAAAACATTTCATTGTAAATGTTTTTAAAATTAATGAATAAATATTGAAAAAGTTTGGAAATTCATTTTTATTTAGAACATATAAAAGAAGATTGAAAATGTTTTGAAAACCATTTCTTTAAAGGACTTTTATAACATGTAAATATGACATGA
The DNA here is from genome assembly GCA_963277665.1 of Viscum album. Classification (NCBI taxonomy): domain Eukaryota; kingdom Viridiplantae; phylum Streptophyta; class Magnoliopsida; order Santalales; family Viscaceae; genus Viscum; species Viscum album. Next base: position 783,906,110 of record OY728153.1, read on the forward strand.
AGTCATTTAAAAAAAAGTTTGAATAAACACATATAAATAATGTTTAAACCCATTTTGATGACAATAATCATTGAATATATATTTTATACACATTTTCTTATAGAATAATATTTTTAACAATTAAATGGGAGCATCGAATAAATGACATCTAGTAAATTCAAAAATGCTTGTGAGGTCCAATGAACATTCATTTTACACAGTAAGAAGGACAGAAAAGTAACTTGTTTGGAAAGTGATAATAATATTACAATGAAGATATTTGGAATGTAAAAGGTGTTGAAATGTATTTTAAATGTTATAGGGCAGTGGTATAATATTCTTGAAAAGTATTTTTTGAAAACATAGCCTTCCAACTGAAAATTGGGTAACATTAGGCTTTTATAAAAACAAATTCATAACTATCTTATGAAACAAAGAGCTCTAAATAGTACCAATAAATTTTAATATCCTGAAATAGAACAATCAAAATAAAATTTTAAATATTCTTGAAATATGGATAATAATATTTCATCAATGGAATCACAAACTTAATCAATCTTGAAAATCAATGAGATTCTCTTAATAAACTCTCATCACATCGTATATTGGGATAATACTCTAAATTTAAGGAATGATGTTACATGAATAATATAATATCATGAAAATATTGAGATTCATTAAATTTCATGTAAAATGTATGTATATGATCCTCAAAAGAGAATCTAGGTTCATAACAAAACATGTGAATCAATGAAATCCAATTGGGAGAAAACCTTTTTACCGATTTGATTACTTTTGAAACATAAACACCTTGAATAAAGGATCACCAAATGGGAATGAAAATAAAAAAATGTTATGTTCATGAAAAATATAAAAAAAAATTAAGTGTAGTGCATACACCACAAAAAAGTAATGTCTACCAAGTATATTTTTTATCTCACAGAAATTGGTCGTGAGTTGAACTCCCAATACATTGTGACTTCAATCTCTCTATACTCAAATAATATTCCCGTATAATGAATATATGTTTATTATAAATATTTTTATCGAATAATATAACTATACATCTTAAAATAGGCTATTTTATTATGAACATATATTAACCTTTAGTTAACGATTCTATGTTAATGTTTCTCTTTGGGAAATATTTGATTTGTTCTTTACCAGTCTATTAAATTCTTATATAATCTGTGTTATAATTTTATCATGATTCCAGATATTAAATCATGATAAAAATATAATTTATATCCAGTATGTTAATATTTAATAATTTATATGATAAAATAAAATGAAATGGAAGACCCTATTCATGGAGACGGTAAGCCATACGTACGCATGATGGATGTTTCCATTTTAACTATCATGATAAAAGAATATATGTAAATAAAATATATATATATATCATTATTCATGTACGATTAATATATATATTATATCATATATTTTCATTAAAACCATCTTTTATACAATCCATGTGGTGTGTGAATAATTCAATTCGCTTTGATAGAGATGTAATCCACACATCATCAAATGATATTATCGTATTAATACATAATGGAAAGTAAATATATCTGTCTTTTAGAAGAAATAAATAATAAAAAATTATTAAATATAATATATTATATTTATAAACAGATTATAAATTTTAATGTTCTCCATGATTGGTCAAAAAGACAAGTAAAAAATCACCATTTTGTGGGGTATTAGTTCAAGGCACACGGAAACTATATGTTAAACATACCATAGATGGAAGTGTGTGTAATTTTAGGTGATAAATACTGAATAAAAACATAATATTATATGAATTACATTTTTATAATGCAATAATTGAATAAATATTTTATAATTTGTGATGAATGGAAATACATGAAAAGAACGTTAGAGAATATGTAACCACTAGGTCGGGCAACATTATTTGGTTTGTGCCAAAAGGATTCATTGGGAAAATTTATGCCTAAAAGTTGTCTTTAAGCTCAAATAGATAATTTTCTTATGATAAATGATTATATATAGGAATAATATAATATGGTTGGATGGTGTGGGAAATGTCTAGAGGTGATTTCCTTTTATAGATAAGGAAAATGAATCACTTTGAAATTTTAGGAACCACTTACGTGTGCACATATTATTATAAAATATAATTCATAAAAACAATAAAATTAAAATTATTCATGTATTATGGAATAACAATGAAAAAAAATGGTGTTTTAAAGGGTTCTAGGTCGTTTGGGACCCAAATATTATTCATTAGTCCATATTTAAGCTTAATATGTCTTTAACATGTGTCATTACTTTTAATCTATTTTAATAATCATTTTTTGTCAAAGAAATTACATGGACTTATGAAAATATAAATATTATACTATATATAATAGTTTATTTCATATTTTTTTAAATTAAAGAAAAAATATAAAAAAAATTGATATTAGTGTGAACATGATAGATGAGACAAAATAAGATGTTTTTAATGTAAGAAAAAGTTAACATGTTTTTTTATATTTTATAATCAGTTTCAATGTAAAATTGATTCTAATGAATAAAATTATATTAATATATGTAATATTTACCTAATTTACCTTAATACATATTTAAAATATCATTTATAATTAATAATTAAATAGAAAAAAAGTTGTTTTAACTAGTTGTAGTATTTTTTCACTATTCATCAAAAATTTCAATCTCTTAAATGAATCCCAAGATATAAATAAAGAATAATTTTAAAAATAAGAATTCACAAATTAATTTAATATTATCAAATTATAAATCTAAATTATAATAAAATTTATTTTATTATTATAATCGGATCATTCAATAAAATAATAATTTTAACATAAAATGACATTAGCAAAAAATATCATCTTCCCTTATCAATATGTTTTATATAAATAAAACAGTTATACAAAATATTAGAAAATTAATTGTTAATATCAATATAATAATTCTTAATGGTCTGGTTATAATTATCTCAATTAATTAAATATATATATATATATATATTGTTATTTCATGGAAACTCAGGGTTACGTACATCTTATGCCAGGTCGGTGATGATTGTAGTGAAATCCAAGTTGTTATTTATTGTAGAAAAAGAAAATCAGGTATTTCATGTGAAAGGAATGTTTGAATTAGTTTATTAATATATATATATATATAACTATTTTTAGTGTCATGTGAAATAAAAAAAATATTTGAATAGATAACCTAATTTAAAAAATAATAATTCTCCAAATCTAAGGGTGTTACATTTTACCCCTTTATAATGAATTTATCCCTTGAAATTTTTCTAGGTTGTATATTATTTAATAATTTAAATTTTCATACCTAGAAGCCCAGATAAATATAATGGATACTTAATATTCGATAAAAAGTGAAATTAAGAAACACAATGGTTACCTAATGTAATATATAACATGGTTTAAACATAAAAGATCATAAGTTGGTAGTGAAGGTTGGAAATGGCGTACAAGTGTAAATATATTTTGGTATTTATTGAGGTCATCAATCACAAAAAAGTGAATCATAAAAGGAATGTTTATTCCCTCAAATTCATAAATCTTTTATAATTTAAAATGCCATTAGATAATGGAAAATTAAGATATTAGGACCATATTTTTTAATCACATTCAGAAAGTTGATTATTTCATCATAAATTTCTATATTAAAAACTTTATTCTCAGGTTATTATTTGACAAATTTTTAAAAACAATACTCAATAATAATTAAAAATTTAAAGTAATAGTAATAGTTAATAAAAAATATTTATTCATTACCAATAAATGTTGATTAAATAGGACATCATGTTGGCTAGTGGTAGGCAATAAACCTATGTAGTCCTTCAGTAATGGGTTTAAGACCTGCGACCTTTCAAAAAATGATTGGTTTTCACCTAACATTAATGATATCATATATTTAAAACCACAATAATAATATATACAATATAGAAATCCTTGAAATATTCTTAATTTTCTATTATCTATTTAACCAAGGTTTTCAACACAAAAATAGTTCACAAATACTTCATCAAATGTTAAAATTATACATTTCATGAATAGATAACCTTATAATCCTTTTGAAAGACAATAAATCCAAAAACATATTGAGAGAGTCGCAAAATTAGATTAGCATTGATTCCATTTTATATCACATAGTTTCTCTTAGTTGTAAACATCTAAACAATAAATACCCTTATTGTATATTCCCTTGAGACATGGTTGAAAATTGAATTACGATAAATAATTTTGGAAAACATGCATCCTTTCTTATTCTGATGTATATTGTATTTAATCCCCAAATCCAAAAATGTTGTAATATTCATTAGTGATTGCATAAACCACAAATAAAAAAATCATATTTTAGTTCCAATTTAATCTATACTGTAGAATTTACTTATTCATATCCCATGTATCATTACCTATACAATATTATCTGATCATAGAGAATATATGTAGGGTCACCTTTCTTTAGTCACAATATCATCTATTCATTAAATATCTTCTCCAGTCCAACATAAAATTTTAAATAACGAGAGAAATTTTTTTTTTAGAAAAATGATTGTATATTTCATTATTAATTAATTTTGAATCCATATATAAAAATGAATTTATTATATCATCATTAATCCATATAAACTAATACATATTTCCATTCACATTTATGTTATAATCTTGTTATCATCTACAATGTAACTATTACTATCACCACCTTGCTGATTCTCATCAGGGAAATTCACCTTTCTACAATGGGTTTCATAATGACCATATTCTCCACAAATAAATCATTTAACCTTCTTTGATGACATAACAAGGCAAATATTCTCATCCAGTTCGTTAATTGAACAATTCATTTTTCCTTGTAGTCAATTTCATTATTCACATCTTTTTTCTTTATCAAAACACATAATTGTTTGTATAATACATTCAGGTAGGTGATTCATTCCACATTCAAGACATAATGGAATGTGAATCTTCTTTCTTCCATGATCTCCATTACCCCTACTCTTAGAAAACACATATATTGTCTTCATCGATTAATCAAATAGTTTGAATAGGTAAACATTGTTTATCATTTTCCATGAAAACAGAGTATGCATGATCCAAACATATTTCAGTCTATTGTTCATCCCACCGAAATTCTCATCATAAAATATTCCACCACATTCAACATTAAACTAATTACTTCTGGTTCCTACCATTGGAAAAACCCACAATCATAGTAGTATCATTTATTAATATAGAATTAAAAACATATTCTTAAAAAGATTAACTTATATTATATCTAAATCAAGAAACCATCCTAAATATAATACTCCATATGTTCATCCTATGTAATTCAAAAAAAATTATATTAAGTTGTTTATAATTGTTTGTGAAGAGTTTTTAAAATCCTAAAGAATATCCCACAGGGGTATCAAACCAAGTGTATAAAAAGTCCTATTATTGTGTACCAGATTACCCCAAGTCATGCCCAGAACATTATTCTGGTTTTGTTACCTCTAGGTACATTTGTTATAGATCCACATACACTTGTAGTATCTATAAAAGGATGTATTTATTAGATAACAATAACTCTAACAATTAACAATATTCTTGGAAATGTTTATAATCATTAACTCATCCATATAATTATCCTTATAGACATACTTAGAACTACACATAGAACTATACGTAGTGATATCACTATGTTTTTCTCATCCATGTTTCCAACAGTTAACTATTCCAAATCATTAATAAAAACTATAGTGAACTTATCTCTACAAACATTATCATTACAAAACTTTTTTCAGAATACATATACATTATACAAATAGACTCTCAAAGGCCTTTATTGGTAAGGTGCCTTGGGAATCATGGATATATAAAAACATGTACATATGTTAGATGCATCATCTAACATTAAGTTATTCATGAGTAACAACCATCTTAGACATATACAACACAATACATATTATCATCTCTTAGTGGAATGAAAACATAAAAGGGGTGAGATCAGTGTGTCTGTAAGAGTAAACAAGTGAGACATGTAAGTATAAATATGATTATAAGTGTATGAGAATTTTTTAATGAAAATAGAATTTCATACCCAGTATATTAATGAACCAATGATATATAATGTCATAAGTATTTTACATTCATAAGACAAGAAATATAATGAAATAGATAGAAAAATCCACTACGAATAATGTATGAAAAAACATGGAACTGTGGAAGACTCATTAACACATAATTATTTCTATTGTAGATATGGAATCACTACCAAGACCATCTTAGTGGAAAAAATCATGTACAAAATCATATAACCTCTATTCGAGTGTTGTATTACACTACCCCTTGACCCTTGTTCTAGCTATATATTATCGATTTGAGTAACCCTTGTCCCATCCCTTTATTACTAAACTGATTAACCCTCATTACAGTCTTTCATTACTAAACTCTGTAAACCCTCATTCCTTTACTGTAATACCAAAACTATTAATCCCTCCTTAAAACCTTGTTTACTAAATCATGTAATCATCCATTCTATCCTAATATCAGTAAAAATATTAACCATATTTCTATCCTTATATTGCAGAACATAGATAACCCTCATTTGAACCCTTACTTATCTCATGAGATATAAATCATTACCAAATGAATTAGACAGATATATAGGTCCCATCCATATCATATTGAAATCATGCATTCATAATCCACTCAACATATCATAACCCATTAAATGAAATATTTATCATAAATATGTAATCATATCATTAATAGTGGAATGTATTACAGGTTTCGTAATCATCTCATCTAAATGATAACTCATAAATGATAAATGTATTTCATATACAAATAACCCGTGATGAATTAATGTGTTTCATAAAAACCATGACATTATGAATTTCTCATTCATAGGAAGGATATGAATGTAAATTTTAGATCATTTTCTAAAACGTATAAGTTACAATAATAGATGTTGTCTTAGATGGAAAATAAATCTTAAATATCCTCTGAAAATGCTTTTTTGTGGAAGATATTCTTTCTTTTTTGGAAATGGATTTTTAGTACATAAACCCATTAGAAAATAATTTTTTTTGTTAAATAAGTTCAAAACCTATATAGAATACATGAAATCAATTTGAAATCATTATTCCTTGAAAAAATTTAAAATAATCATCAAATATTTTTAGAATTATTTGTATTAGAAATCACATGATTTCAATGAAATAATGAATGAAATTATTTTAAAATCCACTTATTTTAAAATACATTGATAATGTATAAATTAATATTCAAACCATTATGAAATTAATTTCTATATTAATTATATAAAATAATATGGAAAATGTTTTGAAAAACAATTTCTTTGAATGCAATTGAAAATAATGTAAATATTACAAGAAAAAATTTTGAAAATATTTCCATGAAAACATGTATAATATGTTTAAAACCTTTTAAAAAAATTAATTGTAAAATTCATTTGAAAATTTTTTCTTAATGATTATCCTTTATAGAAATGCGAAGGGATCATTTATGAAATAATGGCTTGTAGATCCATATATGTCGTATAAGGTCAAAAGAACATTTCATTTCCATCATAAAAATGATAGAAAATTTATTTGGATAGAAAGATACAATATAATTCCCTTACAAGTATTGTTATAATATAAAAGGATAAAATATTATTTTAGATATTATATGGTAATGTAATAAATTTATTGGATATTGTTTAATGAAAATAGAGATATCCAACTGAATAGAAGGTAATATGGGCTTTCCTAAAACACTTTATTAACTATAAAAAGAACCAAATAGTAGAGAATGGTACCGATACATTAGTATATAATGATATAATATAGGATAAGTAGACACATTAAAATTATTGATTGATGGACTATATGATTTCATCTATATAAGTATAAACAAAAATAATCTCGAAAAGTCTTGAGATTGTCTCAATAAAATCTTTTTATATGGTACCATGGGATCATGATCTCAATTTTAGGAAAAGAAATCAAAGGAAGAATATAATATTAGGGAATTATTTATATTTTTTATATGGTTTGTAAAATTGATATATATAAACCCTAAAAATGTATTTACGTGCATCATAAGAACTGATTCTCAAATATGGTTAGTTGAGACATAACATTTTTATTGATTTGGTAGATTTTGAAACATAAATACCAAGAATGAAGTATCATAAAATCGGCATTTCAATACATAAAGATTCATTTAAAAGACAAACATATTACAATCATGGGAAATACGTAAACCATAAAAATGAATTAGTGAAGAGCATAGCTTTTATCTCCTAGAAACTATTAGGGAGATAATGTAACAGCCCAAGATTTTATAAAAAAATATTCTTTTTAATTTTATTAATGTTGTACGCTACACCAAAAGGAGCTTTCACAACACGCATCCTTGACTTGCCTTGCATTACACGCAATCGCAACCTTCCTCGATAGCGTGTGTTGTACGCAACGCCAAGTTTCGCTAAACAACGATATGCTATTAAGATATTATTAAAACTAGCTGTTGTGAATATTAATAACCACTTTTTCAAATTTTGTAAATTTTATTTTTCAAAATGGACTTCATTTATGGATTCGGAGTATCGAATTTAGCCTAAGGTGAAATTTTGGTACTTTTCGGATAACTTTCATATTCTGATGAATAGTGAAAATTACTAAATTATAATTAAAAACAACTTTTTTATTCGAAATAATTAATAGTGATAAATTATTAATTTGAGTGGTTTTAAAGTATATTTAGAATATATTTTTACAATTTAATACAATGTTGGTCATTGGTTGTAATTTCAGATTTAAACCATACATAAACAAATGTCAATCTTTTGATAGATATTGTTTCTTAAAAACACGCTATTTGTCTTAACAGCGGGATTTAATTATAAAATTAATTAATTCAACTTCTATGTTATGAATTTAGTAAAATAGACTTCATTTTTGAATTCGGAATATGAAATATAGCTTAGGATGAAATTTTGGCATTGTTCTGAAAAACATCAATTTTTGATGAATAGTGAAACTACTAAGTGATAGTTAAAAAAACTGAATTTTTCATAAAACTTAATTTTGCCGCTTCTGTGAATGGAATTTCGAAAATCCGAGAGACACAGTTAATATCAGGGACTAAAATGTGGTTCAATGAGATGAAAATAATTTTTTGGTGAATACTAACTTTTTACTTTTTTTACCGCGGTTAATAGTAAATAGGGTAACTAAGTGTAAATATGATACTACTATTACCCAAACACATGTCCTAATTCTATTGGACAAGTGTAATTCGACCAAAAACAAACTTAGGAATAAAATATGACCATTTAGGCCCACTTGGATTAGATTAGGACATTTATTATTAATTTATTTAAAGAAGGGTTAAAATAGTTAAAATCAAAGTTTAATAAGTAAATCATTTTAAATATGGGGTTATACATAAGATAAATTCGATTGTAAATATTCATTAGAAAGCTAAAAGGATTTCCTACATGATGGTATTTTATTTGTAATTTTTAGACATCAAATAATATAATTTATTTATGACACAAAGATGATGCAGTAATTATCTTGTTAATGAAATATTGACATAATTGATGTTATAAACACCAAAATAAATGTAATTTGAGATTTTTAATGAATTCCAATAATTTTCTAGGTTACTATGATATATTAGTGTTGATTTAATCAACTTGGTTCGAACATATAATTCTGTTATGACTTTCACAAAAATCATATATCAAATAGTGTCAAAATTGACACAAAATAGTTTTTAAATCAAATATTATATTATTAATTGTTATTTTATTCCTAAAAATCTAAGGTTCGGCCAAATGACTTAGATAAGGTGATATATTTTAATAATAAACAATTTGGGGTTCGTTTGGCATGTTATAGTAAGTGTATTAACCATATAGTGGAAGAAAACAAAAAGACACGGTAAAAGTTAAATTAATTAACTTAGAGTTAAATCTAATTGATAAGGTAAAAATAATAACCTAAACTTGTCTAAATTCTATTGGTTGATAGGATTTCGACCCATCCCCACTTTAGCTTCGAAATAAGACCCTTTGGAACCATTATAAACCGATTTTGACTTTAATATAAAATAATATTTTGAGATATTCCTAAGGTGCCCCTCTCCTCCCCTATAAAAGGACACCTCCTCCCCCTCCTCCTCACACCAATTTGAGCACTCAAGCTCGGCCAAACCCTGCCAAAATCTCTTCTCCACTTCCCTAGCAACATCCTAGAGGTTCTGGTCTTACTCAAAGACCAATTTTAGTTCCCTAAGAGGAGGTCTCAAAGAGGCACTTCAAAGAAGAGGAGGTTCGGACACTTACAAAGCAAGTCGGACCTAAGGTAAGGGAAATATCACAATCTCATTTTTATCCGAGATTGTTTATTCGTAAGTATTTACTGGGGTGTATTTTATCATCCACATCCATGTTCCCTCAATATGTAATATTATTTCCATCCACCTACAATTGTTTAAATCCAATTTTACCCTTCTATGAGTTTTTAGTAAAGGATATGAAAGGAATCTTTTTTCGTTTTTCGTACGAGGTACTTTTTGACTTTTCCGACAAAAGTATGAAGAATGTTTTTTTTAACTTATACGGCACGAACGGATTTTTACGGTTTTATAAAGCCTTATTTTCATGAACCTTCCTCCAAAATATTTCATGAATATTTTCAATAAAATCTTTTTCTTTTAAAATTGCATGATGTTTTGTGAAAAGAAATTGATTTTGAAGAAGAAAGGATATTTTCCTCAAGAATTCAATTCAATTGTTTTATCAAAATTATTTTCCATCTAAGATAATAAAGGGTTATGTTTCTATCCATATTTTTACATTGATTTGACTATGTTGTGATGGAATTATGTTTATGAATTCCTTTATCATATATGAATGGTTTTATGATGTCATGTTGTTTAAGAATTCCATTTTTGTTACATAGGTTATGCAATGATTTATGATTTATGATTTTGTGGAACACATAAGAAAGGATTCATTAAGAGATTGGTGGGACCTATATCTCCCTCCAATGCATTGGGTAAAGATTTCATATCTCATGAGATAGACATGGCTGGAATGGTAGGTTATACCGGTTCAGTGAAACAGGACTGAAACGAGGATTACTCGATTCAGAAAGGGACTTTGTCCACTAAGATAGTCTTGGCAATGAGTCTTGACTAACAAGAAATGATTCTCTATGATTATGTGTGTATGCCACAATGAGTAATGTTTTAAGTTATGATTTCATTTCACTACTATGATTTATCCCATGTTATGAAATTATGTTCTCTTTTGCAGGTTAAGATTTCCAAAAATGTTATGTTCTTATGAAAATTATGTGATTGATATTTCCTTTGTTTACCCTTACTGAGCATTTGAGCTCACCCTTTTTGTGTTTTCTTTTCCCCAGGATATAAATAAAGGTTTTAGGTAAAAAAAAGGAAGATCTTTATGGGAGATGTTGAAAATCTTTCACCACGATTAGAAGATTACGTTCCGAGTTTCCAAAGACACTAAACTATTACGATCCTTGTGTGTGTGTTTTTGTTATGTACTAAGTATTCCGCAAAAGTAATGTAATGTCCATGTACGATAAGCTTCGGGTCTCTACAGTTGGTATCAGAGGCAAAGGAGGTAGGAATGTATCCGATCCTTGGGAACTCTCACATGTGAGCGTTGGACGAAGCATGGCTCTCCGCCCAAGGGCTTCATGAGGAAATGGCTGCCACTGGGGATGGTGGTGTGTCCCGCCCAGGGGGTGTAGCCGCCCATGGAGTGCCCTGATAGGTATCAATTGTAGTCCACTGGAAGTAATTCTAGACCGCTACAGTTGGTATCAGAGGAAAGGTTTAGTCAACCTTTGGAAACTAGGATGCGAAAACGTTAGTGAGATCCCTAGAGATATTTCTAAGGTATGTCTAGGGATGCCCCTAAGGATAAGTATACGTATAGGATATAGTTCTAGAACTATGGTAATGATATTAGATTAAACCAAAGATGATAGATATTTAAGTTACTCCCCCTTTATTACGATTTTTGCATCTAACACTATTCTGTTTGGGTTTTAGAAAATGGCTGGAAATAAGATGATTCACAATAATGGAGGATATGATGGACAATGGAATGATATTCTTCTTGAGCAACCAAATGAAATGGGATTTGGATGTCCAAACATCATTATTATGCCGAATCAGCAATCTCACAACATGATCAATAAAGTAAAATTTGGTAAGTTTCCTGACTCGACTAATAAGAGAAAGATGGAGTTCCATGATGATCATAGAGGAAAGAAAGTTCAATTTTCCCTATGTAAATCATGTGGGAAGAGGCATCAAGGAGAATGTTTCAAGGGAACTGGAAGATGCTTTGGGTGTGGAAAAGAAGGACACAAAGCAAGTAAGTGCAAAGGAAAAGGGTCGGTTAACACCATGGATGAGGATAATGGTGTTGCTATGACATCAAAAATGGTTAAGTGTTTTAAATGTGGAATGTATGGGCATTATGCAAACAAATTCCCTAAGGGAAAGACTCATGAAGAGAATCAGTATGGTCATATGGGTAGTATTTATGTGGATGATGATGAAGAGACTACAAATGATATGTGAGATGAAAGAATTGTTGCAGCTCGGTCAATGGTTTAAGAATGTTGTGGAATGATTACATGTTTATCATGTGTAATGTTGTATAAGAAATCTCATGGTACTATGGAATAAAGAGACATCTGAGGATTGTTACACTGTTGTCTTTCCTTGAGTTATGAAAGTGTATGATTAATGGTACCACTATCCATGAAAGGTTATTCAGATATTTTTGGAATGTAGATGATATGCGCATAATGAAGGGATAAGGAGAAAATTAAATGTTTGATAGTATTCATGAGCTCATGATTGATATAAGGACTAAGTGATATCATGGTTTGAGTATATAGAATTTTGAGGATTTCGGTATGTGAAAAGTGTTAACTTTTAACTGCATTCAAGTTTTCACTAAGGTTCAATGGGTATTCAAGAGAGTACAAGATTAAGGCCTTTAAATGTTTGGAATGTGACCAATAAGATATATCTTATGATATATGGGGATCAACGATGGTATTAAATCTCTGGTAATCGTTTTCACTATGTTATGAGAATGGACTGCAGTATTATGAGCCTAATGATTGGAATGAATTATGTTGGACATAAGTTAGTATTGTTTAAGGATAGAAGTTTTTTTTCGATATTATTGATGGGATGTTATAGTAATATAGTTTTATAAAAAGGACAACCTACAGGACGGGCGACAACAATCGCTTCGGACAAGGCTGTGGGAATCGAACCCACAACCGAGTGTGACTGGCCTTTATCGCCTACCACTGACCTACAGGATGTCCCTGTTTAGTAGAAACTAGTTTTATTATATTAAGCAGTATGATATATGAAGTATAAGTCCATTTTAGGAACCATATATGATTAATCTCACTATAGATCGACTTATGTTTGAGACAGATGGAATGACCTGTCATTCTATCACATGATCTGCTAACACTTCACGAATAACAAATTCAACTTCATTTATTTAAGAGATGAAGTGGAAATTGTTCAAAGCATGAACAACAGTGAGATTGTACCAAAATAAAGTAACTATTTATTCTAATTCAAATTTTCAACTTTAGGGAAATGATCTTGAAAACCAAAAATGTTGTCCTAGTGATCTTATACCTGATGAATCAGATGGTACCTTTTATCACCACAAATCTATGGATTTGTGATTATTGGCTTTTCCATAGCCATGTTCTCTACCACTCTCCATCAGAACATGATGGTTAGATTTCTCATCCATATCCATATTTTCACCTATGTGGAAACCCAGTGATTAGTTTATTTGGGTAACCGTTACGTTTCATACATTTGTTTCTAAAGATTGGTTTTGGTATTCCTTTTTACGATGTGGGTTTCTATTAAAGAAACTTTCGAATAGTAAACCATTTATAACCCCGACGAATTTCGAGGGCGAAATTCATTTTAAGGGGGGTAGAATTTAACAACCCAAGATTTTATAAAAAAATATTCTTTTTAATTTTATTAATGTTGTACGCTACACCAAAAGGAGCTTTCACAACACGCATCCTTGACTTGCCTTGCATTACACGCAATCGCAACCTTCCTCGATAGCGTGTGTTGTACGCAACGCCAAGTTTCTCTAAACAACGATATGCTATTAAGATATTATTAAAACTAGCTGTTGTGAATAGTAATAACCACTTTTTGAAATTTTGTAAATTTTATTTTTCAAAATGGACTTCATTTATGGATTCGGAGTATCGAATTTAGCCTAAGGTGAAATTTTGGTACTTTTCGGATAACTTTCATATTCTGATTAATAGTGAAAATTACTAAATTATAATTAAAAACAACTTTTTTAATCGAAATAAATAATAGTGATAAATTATTAATTTGAGTGGTTTTAAAGTATATTTAGAATATATTTTTACAATTTAATACAATGTTGTTCATTGGTTGTAATTTCAGATTTAAACCATACATAAACAAATGTCAATCTTTTGATAGATATTGTTTCTTAAAAACACGCTATTTGTCTTAACAGCGGGATTTAATTATAAAATTAATTAATTCAACTTCTATGTTATGAATTTAGTAAAATAGACTTCATTTTTGAATTCGGAATATGAAATATAGCTTAGGATGAAATTTTGGCATTGTTCTGAAAAACATCAATTTTTGATGAATAGTGAAACTACTAAGTGATAGTTAAAAAAACTGAATTTTTCATAAAACATAATTTTGCCGCTTCTGTGAATGGAATTTCAAAAATCCGAGAGACACGGTTAATATCAGGGACTAAAATGTGGTTCAATGAGATGAAAATAATTTTTTGGTGAATAGTAACTTTTTACTTTTTTTACCGCGGTTAATAGTAAATAGGGTAACTAAGGGTAAATATGATATTACTATTACCCAAACACATGTCCTAATTCTATTTGACAAGTGTAATTCGACCAAAAACAAACTTAGGAATAAAATATGACCATTTAGGCCCACTTGGATTAGATTAGGACATTTATTATTAATTTATTTAAAGAAGGGTTAAAATAGTTAAAATCAAAGTTTAATAAGTAAATCATTTTAAATATGGGGTTATACATAAGATAAATTCGATTGTAAATATTCATTAGAAAGATAAAACGATTTCCTACATGATGGTATTTTATTTGTAATTTTTAGACATCAAATAATATAATTTATTTATGACACAAAGATGATGCAGTAATTATCTTGTTAATGAAATATTGACATAATTGATGTTATAAACACCAAAATAAATGTAATTTGAGATTTTTAATGAATTCCAATAATTTTCTAGGTTACTATGATATATTAGTGTTGATTTAATCAACTTGGTTCGAACATATAATTCTGTTATGACTTTCACAAAAATCATATATCAAATAGTGTCAAAATTGACACAAAATAGTTTTTAAATCAAATATTTTATTATTAATTGTTATTTTATTCCTAAAAATCTAAGGTTCGGCCAAATGACTTAGATAAGGATATATATTTTAATAATAAACAATTTGGGGTTCGTTTGGCATGTTATAGTAAGTGTATTAACCATATAGTGGAAGAAAACAAAAAGACACGGTAAAAGTTAAATTAATTAACTTAGAGTTAAATCTAATTGATAAGGTAAAAATAATAACCTAAACTTGTCTAAATTCTATTGGTTGATAGGATTTCGACCCATCCCCACTTTAGCTTCGAAATAAGACCCTTTGGAACCATTATAAACCGATTTTGACTTTAATATAAAATAATATTTTGAGATATTCCTAAGGTGCCCCTCTCCTCCCCTATAAAAGGACACCTCCTCCCCCTCCTCCTCCCACCAATTTGAGCACTCAAGCTCGGCCAACCCCTGCCAAAATCACTTCTCCACTTCCCTAGCAACATCCTAGAGGTTCTGGTCTTACTCAAAGACCAATTTTAGTTCCCTAAGAGGAGGTCTCAAAGAGGCACTTCAAAGAAGAGGAGGTTCGGACACTTACAAAGCAAGTCGGACCTAAGGTAAGGGAAATATCACAATCTCATTTTTATCCGAGATTGTTTATTCATAAGTATTTACTGGGGTGTATTTTATCATCCACATCCATGTTCCCTCAATATGTAATATTATTTCCATCCACCTACAATTGTTTAAATCCAATTTTACCCTTCTATGAGTTTTTAGTAAAGGATATGAAAGGAATCTTTTTTCGTTTTTCGTACGAGGTACTTTTTGACTTTTCCGACAAAAGTACGAAGAATGTTTTTTTTAACTTATACGGCACGAACGGATTTTTACGGTTTTATAAAGCCTTATTTTCATGAACCTTCCTCCAAAATATTTCATGAATATTTTCAATAAAATCTTTTTCTTTTAAAATTGCATGATGTTTTGTGAAAAGAAATTGATTTTGAAGAAGAAAGGATATTTTCCTCAAGAATTCAATTCAATTGTTTTATCAAAATTATTTTCCATCTAAGATAATAAAGGGTTATGTTTCTATCCATATTTTTACATTGATTTGACTATGTTGTGATGGAATTATGTTTATGAATTCCTTTATCTTATATGAATGGTTTTATGATGTCATGTTGTTTAAGAATTCCATTTTTGTTACATAGGTTATGCAATGATTTATGATTTATGATTTTGTGGCACACATAAGAAAGGATTCATTAAGAGATGGGTGGGACCTATATCTCCCTCCAATGCATTGGGTAAAGATTTCATATCTCATGAGATAGACATGGCTGGAATGGTAGGTTATACCGGTTCAGTGAAACAGGACTGAAACGAGGATTACTCGATTCAGAAAGGGACTTTGTCCACTAAGATAGTCTTGGCAATGAGTCTTGACTAACAAGAAATAATTCTCTATGATTATGTGTGTATGCCACAATGAGTAATGTTTTAAGTTATGATTTCATTTCACTTCTATGATTTATCCCATGTTATGAAATTATGTTCTCTTTTGCAGGTTAAGATTTCCAAAAATGTTATGTTCTTATGAAAATTATGTGATTGATATTTCCTTTGTTTACCCTTACTGAGCATTTGAGCTCACCCTTTTATGTTTTCTTTTCCCCAGGATATAAAGAAAGGTTTTAGGTAAAAAAAGGAAGATCTTTATGGGAGATGTTGAAGATCTTTCACCACGATTAGAAGATTACGTTCCGAGTTTCAAAAGACACTAAACTATTAAGATCCTTGTGTGTGTGTTTTTGTTATGTACTAAGTATTCCGCAAAAGTAATGTAATGTCCATGTACGATAAGCTTCGGGTCTCTACAGATAAAATCCCCAAACCATGTTTCTTTACTCTATCTGTACTCGTGCTAGATTATTATGAAATAAATATATGTTTATTATACATGTTTTAAATAATAATATAATTATATATAGTACTATATGTGGTTTTAATATGACAAAAAACTACCCTCTTTTTAACAATCTAATGTTGATGTTTCACTTTGGGTAATATTAGATATGTTATTATCATGTGTCTTAATTTGTTATATTGATGTTTTTTATACATATACCATTATAAAAGAATTTAAATATTTATATAAAAATAATTTATATCACATATTTCCATATGATAATAATTTTTAGAGTAGATGTGTATGAAATGCAATTCACCACTCATGGAGATGGTAAGCCATATATAAGCATGAATGATGTTTCTGTTTTTATTGTCACATTTAAATAATGTATGTATATTGAAAATATATGTGTGTGTATATATAATTATTAAATTATCTTATATATATCATATATATAATATATTTATATTAAAACCATCCTTGAAAATTTCTGTGTGGTTTGTGAATGAATCACATCACTTTGAGGGGGCGGTAGTCCACACTTCCCAAAATGAGATTGTCATAATAACACCAAATAGTATGTAAAGTAGTTTCTGTAGTAAAATGAATAAATAATCTTGAATAAATAGTTAATATAATATATTAAATTAATAAATAGATTTTACATCTTAATGGACACCATGATTGGTGGTAAATTGGATATAAACAATCATCCTTTCGTTGGGTAGTAGTTCACCGTACATAGAAACAATGTGCTCAACTTATATTAAATTGAGGTATGTTTATGTTTAGGTCAGACTGTTTTTTAAAAAACCATCCTATTATCGGGAAGATATTGAAGTGGTCACAAAATAATTGAATAAATTGAGTGGACGGGGTGAATAAGTGATATAAACGATAAGATTTCGAGAGAAGACACTATATCTTTGCCGGGTAACTCCATTACGTTTAGGCCAAAAAGATTCTTTAAGAATATTTCTCCCTAAATAGAGGATTAATTTTATATGTGATAATTATTAAGAGGATACATGGAATGATCTTATATTAACATAATGGGATTTAGAGGAGTGAAAAACTGGTAGTTGTGGTGGCCTTTAATAGGGATGGAAAAGGAAAAACGTTGATTTTTAAGAAACAAATTATCTGTGGACATGTTCTTCTATAAAAAAATCTTAAAACCCCCAAAAAGTAAAAAATAATGTAGTATTATTACCTTAATATAGATATAAAAATAGTTTTGGAAACTTTTATAGGTCTTTTGGGCCCTTAGATTTAACATTTTGTCCCTAATTATGATTAATTTTACCTTAACTCTTCTGACTTATTTTAATCCATTTTACTAATAATTTTTGAATCAAAATTGACATTGTATTATTAGAATAAAAAAATAGACTAATTAAAATGTTTTTTTCTATATTCTTTAATTTTAAATCACTAACGATAAAAAACTAATAGTAATGCTAATCTCCCATATGGGATGAAGTAACATGGTTTTAATATAAGTAAATCTTCAAAATATTACTAATATTTTATTTTCATTTTTAAAGTGAAATTGATTTTAATGAAATAAATTGTATTAATATATGCAATATTTTCCAATGACAATTTAAACATATTTACAATATCATTTATCATTAATAATTAATTAGAAAAAAAAGCAATTTTTAATTAAAAAGATGTATTTGTTCACTATTGATCAAATAAATGATGTTTCTCAAAAAAAATCCCAAGACTTCATCATATGATAACATTGATGTTCTGAATTCAAAAAAAAGATTCATTTATAAAATAAAATTTCAAATTTTCTAAAATTACTTTTTTTTATTAATATATATCGATTCATTAAAATATTATTTAAAAAAAAGAAATTTAATAAAAAATATCATTGTTCATTATCAATATGTTTTATTCAATATTAATAAATATATAAAAAATTTAATGTATTAATTAAAAATCTTATTACTATGATTAATTTTTACGTTATAATTATCTCATTTAATTAATTATAAATATATAGTTTTTTCATAGAAACTCTATGTTGTTTGTATAATACGCCAGGTTGGAATAACTTCTAGTGTGTGCGAAGTTGTTATTGGATGTAGAGAAATACAATTTCATATTTAGTTTGAATGTATTGTTCAAATTATAGTTTATATATATATAACCATTTTAAGTTCAATGTGATGTGAAAAATATTTAAAATTTAAATTAATTCGATAAATATTTATTTTCCAAATATCAGGGTGTTACATTGATGCTTTGATTAATTATAAAAAATGAGTCTATTTTATATTAAAAAAATAACTCCTATGATTAAAAAATGAAATCACAAAAAATTGTGATAGATTTCTAGAAAACATAACATAGACTATTGGAATGGTAAATTGTTGTTGAAATGATTCACAGGCCCTGGATTCTTTCATGAAGTCATTTAATCTTCATTTTTTTAGGTTTATAAATTCACGGTGTAGTTTTATTTTCATTTGGTAACTATAAAAAATATATATAGTTAATATACTTCTTAATGAAATTGTTTAAATACCATGAAAAAATTACTATATTTCATTATTTCATAAGAGGTTTTTTTTATGTGGTCACATCACTGATTCACATTGTCATATTTTTCTTACATAACGTAGATACAAAATTGTCACATGGTTGGTAGATTGTACATGTGGTATAGTGACCTAAAATTCATTGTACCTTCAACTGGAATCCACAATATATCATTTAATTCATTTTATTTTATTCATCTAATGCATGTTATGTTTGTTGCAAATTCAACTTGGAAGAATATAACATGATTCATGGTGACACTATATATCATTAATAATAAAAAACTCAAATTATTCATATGTTAATGTGAAATAGTATGTTATATACATATACATTTTTTCATGTTTTTCCAAGAAAATCATATACTCACAGATAACATGAAATTGATAATAAATATTATAATCTTTTTTGGGATCATTTAAATATGTCTGTTTTGGTGTCAACAATTAATATTAATCCTTTTTATTGATTAAAAATAATAATAACAAAAATGATATTAATTGAAAAAATATATAGCATGATAATTTTTTTGTTCACAATATGAAGTGAATGAGTTTTATTCCAAACCTGATAGGATTAGTGTATATTGTTCATAATCCTCTAATTTCATGATTATTATTTATATTCCCTAATTAATTGCTTATATGAAATGTTTATATCTATATTCTCCTATGATTATTCTCAATTACACTGGATTATTGTCTCAATATTCCACACATTGATTCTATGGTAGAGGATTTTTAATATTGGATTTTTTAAAAATATTTAAAAGTATTGTACCATTTGTTTTGATTAATTTCCATATTAAAATAAAATTTATTACTTTCTGATAATTTCTAATATTTTTCTTATTCATTTATAATGTATTGAAATGTTTTCTATTACTACATATTCATGTTCACCCCATTATTAATTATTAATTTTCCTATGTTGTATATATTATTTAATGACATGAGATGTCAAAAATGGGGTCATGAATAGATTAGATATAGAGTAATGATTATTGATTAAGAATCTCTTGTATCTAGTATCCAAGACACTAAAACTATCTTTATTGTAGTTTTGATACTACGTGATATATATTATTTAAACCATGATATTAATTAATAATATATGTCTTTTATTATTTGGCTATCAATAGTTGGTGTCATATCAGGGATTAATTAATCTAGATACTAGTTATTTTATATTTGAAGGTTATTTTTCTTATCTTTAGTGTTTGGTTTTCATAATATTAGTGAAATACTTATTGGTGAGTCTATGTATAGGATGCTAACCGAATATACATACAATTTCATGATATGATATATTTACCATGAAATACAACCTTTTATAGATATTGAATAATGTGAAACTAATTTTTCATACATATCAATTACAACTTTTTAGTGATATACAACATAATATTTCCAAAAACCCCCGAACAAATGGTTTGGTGTGTTGAAAAAAATAGTTTCACACATTATATTTAAATAATTAAACCAAAAAATTTATTTTTATCCCTATACATATTCTTAATTGTTGTCATGCTATCCTTCGTACATGAATTCACCTAATGATATACATCAGATGACCGGTCGGTTAAAATCTGAGTAAGATGATGAATAAAACAAGTGAAACATGGGTGAGTTAATCATCGTCATCATCATATAAGAAAATTTGTGTCATCATAATAATTATAGGATGAATTATATAATTACATTGAATGAGAAAATATAAAAAAAACGAGACATCATGCCATAGTGGTTAACCACCACACATTATTCTAAACAAAGATGACATCATGTTCATGCATATTTGACATTGTCTCATGATATAAATCACATTTCCTAATGAACTACAGAACAATATTGATAAGGTTTCACCCATTACATTATCAAATTTTAATGAGTCATATAATACTAGGTTCACCCATCACATAATAACTTTCAAATTATCCTGAATGCCACATAAATTGTATATCATTATTAGTCATAATATTATACATAAGATGAAATGTCATTCATTTCAAAATGAATAAATTCATTAATTATAATTGTGGTTCCCAAACTTAATTTTATTTAACATTCATATTATGAGAATCATTAATAATCGCCAAAGAAGAAACAATCTCATGGGAATTGAAAATTTTATTTTTAAAAAGAAGATGTCTTCTAGATAAATAATTTAATTTCACATATCATCATATTTTAAACATGTATATATCAAATAATATATATTATGGATGAACATATTATGTTTATGTTTCATTAATTTTATATCAATAATGAAAATGGAGGTAAAGAGGTAAAACCCAATGATATGTGGTTTGATTCGTGAATCCCCACACAATATGATTGAATGCTTTATACTCCTTAATATACTAGATATTAAAATTATATTCATTAAATAATAAATTCAAATTAATATAAAAAATTAATTTTATTTATAAATATTTTACTATGTTCATTTTTTACCATTATCATTAGTATTAGAGTTCAATTTAACCATTTATGGGTGTTCATTTTCATGGTTTTAAATATTTGTTTCCTTGTATATGTTTATGGTTGTTCATGTAAAATAATTATAGTTATCCAAAGATAAAATGATATGAAATTAATGATATTAAAAAATAATAAATGTTATCATATACAATTTTGTTTTATTTTATGAGTATTAATCATTATACAAATAGATAATGATAATATATTAATTTATTTGGATGATTTTAAATTCCTCAGGAACCCTTAAGATTTTATTTCATATAATGTTTATATTTTTATTCTAGAAAAATATATTTCATATAAAAAGTATATGAAAATAATATTTAACTATTGTTATGGTTTTTTCAACATCCATTACATGTGAAGTTGAAAAAGGAAAATGCATTATCCATGGTTTTTGTAAATCCACACCCCACATGCAATATATTAATTTCTGGAATAAAAGGAAATTCAGAGACATTAGAATATGAATCAATCCATTAAAATAACAAAATTAAAGTATATAATATATAACAGATTTATCATTATAAATGGATAAATGGAGTCTAAGAGAGTATAATCAATAAAAAGAAAATAAATTGAAATTGAAATAAAAGGAAAGAAGATTTTACCTGTTGGATTTATCCTCCCAGGGATCCTTCTTAAAAAACGTTTCTACCATTTGATGTGACCAAGGGATATTAGATTTGGGGAACGATATATCAAAGGGTGTTTTTTAGATCTTGGACAAGATTAAATTCTTGAATGGTGTGAGGAGAAGTGGGGGTGAGAGGATTTATTCATATGGAAGTAGAGGTGAGTTTTCATATTATTTTATTCATTATATTATTATTGATGATTTAGACTATGAATTGTTTGAAACATATCTCTATATATATTGAATTAAAAACGGATATTTTGATATTTCAGGGTTAGATAGTTTGTACATCAATTATGACTCAATTATTGTTGTATTTATCTTTTATCATAAATTAGTATATTTTACACTTCACCAAATCTCTAGAATTTTAGAAAAATCATAGAAAATACACAGTTGTTTATTTAATGTATATGAATTCAAAAATGAACCATGTTTTATGAAAATATATTTATAAATATATTAAGTTAAATTTCTAATTAAAAACATCATTTATTAAAAAAATAACGATTTTGAAATAATAATTTATTTTATAACACTATGATAAATTAATAAAGATCATATAAAATAATATTATATTCATTTGACAAGAAAATGATAATTTAAAAATATATTTCATTAAAATAAAATTTCTTTTATATAATTATATAAATAATTAAATTTTATATAATTTTTTTGTTTTTATCAAAATAAAAAAACATAACTAATTATTTATAAAAAACATAATATGTATAATATTATACGATAATATCATATTATATTTAATATTATTACTAAATTTTAATTTTACATTCATATATTATGATACTATTGTAATGGACAAATTACTATTCAAAATGGTCATGTTATTATTCCATGCGTTTGGTAACTATTCCATATAGATAGGTTCATTAATTCATAGAAATACCTATTAAATTATTAATTCATAATTTATAGCATATCTACTGTGTTATCAATGGGATTTTATGTGGTTCTTTCTATATGAAATAATTATATGATGTAAATTTTTATCGATATAAATTTTGG
Organism: Viscum album; assembly: GCA_963277665.1. Lineage (NCBI taxonomy): Eukaryota > Viridiplantae > Streptophyta > Magnoliopsida > Santalales > Viscaceae > Viscum > Viscum album. The sequence goes on from OY728153.1 coordinate 783,930,174, forward strand.
TTCGTTACATTCTTTCCCCTAATAAATTATATCCCTCAAATTTTTTTACACACTATGGTGAAAAAAAGTGGGGGTCCATTTCCTTTATCCCTTCCTAGGATTCCCATGATTCTTATTTATACATGAGGATTCTCTATATTACATTGACCTATTGAGTACTCTTGTAACATTGTACCTTATCTCTACGGTCCATGATATTTACTATCATTCCCTTGAGTAGATATATTTTTACAACGATACCACTTATGGATTCAATATGTGTCATGTATTTGGTATGTACATCCCAAATAGGGATACATGGAATACAATGTGTATGATAGTTGTTGTAGATTTAATTTTTAGTCCAATGTCCACAACTCTAACTAGATCAGGAATCTATAAGCTGTCAATGTATATGGGAGAAAAATTTCCTTCCACCCCAAAACTCATGATCATATTCCTTGGAGATATGTTGAGTAATTCCATGCTTCATTCCATAATTATTGATTTCGTCGATGATTGTATGCATAGCTCTTAGATCGAATTTAGTATCCCATGATGTGTTGCTGAATGGTTTTCACCATTTCCACCATTTCACCAACCATTTCTGGTCCTATAAGAAAACGTTGATCGGCTTTATCCTAGCATTCTATGGTTTTTAATCATTTCAAATAATGTGGTTTATTTGGTTCTGTTATGATGCTATATGGGATACTTCAATGGTATGAAAACTAAACCATATGAAGATGTTGGCCCCCTAATCTTTTGAATCCCATAAAACATTCCATATAAATGTATTTTAGTGTCTGAATAGTCCGTTCGGATTTAGCATCAGTTTGAGGATGATAATACACACTAAAGTTCATCTCAATGTTTAGAGAATCTCGATGCCTTTTCCATAACATAGAGATGATTATTGGATCTTGATAAGATATAATTGTTTTTGGTGCTCCATAATTCCTTACCAATTATCTGATGTATATTTGTAGAAGTTGATCCATTGATATGTCCTCTAAATTTTCTATAAAGTGTCATGTCTTTTAAAGAAGATACAAAAACCCCATATAATAATTTATCCCCTAGTTGTCTTCCGATTTCCTATGACAAACTCTATGGTGATTTTTTCCCATTTCCAATTAGTTAAGGGTAATGGATTCACTATCGACGAAGATTTTTTTATCATCCTTCACTTTTTGACATAGTAGAAACATTTATGTATAGTTAGTGATATACAACATCATATGTTCCCAAAAATAGTTCTACAAGAGATATTGACACACCTTTTGGCTTCTTGGGTGAATACAGATGGTTGATCTTTGTGATTGATTCAAGATATCCCTATTTATCAACTGTTTAGATGGTACACATAGCCATTTCCCATATCTTACAATTATTTATGCATCTTTTTTAAACATTGATAATTTTTTTCTCATAAATTTCACCATCGTCAGAATTTCAACATCATTCCATTTAGAATACTTTATTTTCAACATAAATGCTTGTTGATAAATAATTATAGAAAGTATGTATGGTGTTACTTCCATAATGATTCATATTCATATTAATTTTATATCTATTAATATTGGATCCTACTCAATTCTCATCATTGATAATGTTCCAAGATAATTTATACACATAGAATCTCCCACATTATACCCTTTTCTTGGATGTTAGTGGATGAAGTATTCATTTTCCATCATGTGGTCTAACTATCATTAATAGTGAAAAATTGTCTCCTTCTATATTAATATTAACAGTAGACCCTTATGACCATTATTTATTTAACACATCTCCTCATAGATATAATGCCACCTAATTTTCAACACAATTATCAAAACTAAAAAATTCATACCATGCATATGATTGTTTTTTCAATTGAATTTTAAACATCCCTAAGTATTAGGATATAACATTTTCATTTTGAGTCATGAAAAAACCTATAAAATTCCATGAAGATTCACTATAAACAAAAATAGTTTTCCACTTTTTGGATTTGTGATTATTGGTATGGTGATAATCCTTTTTCAACACATTAAATTATTCCTCACATTCTTGGCCTATTAAATATGTTCTCCCTTTCATGTTATATTTATTATTGGGGTTAAAAATTCAAGCTAATTTCATCTAAATCATCAATAATACTTAGATAGGCCCCTAAAACTATGGATCTCCCTTATATATATTGTCATGGGCCATGCATTGTTTTCCTATGTCTTAGAAGGTTCCAAAAATATTTATTTATTGGTGATAACATTCCACATTAATGATAATTCATCTATTATGAACACTAGTTTTTCTTACATTGCATAACGTTTCTCCATTCTAAATGTCTTATCATAGAATTAAAATGCTCATCATGTTCACATATTCTCTTGGTGAATATCAGAATATCATTAATGAAGAGATAACATAATTTACCAAGATAATCATTAAAGTATATATCCATAAATTCAATGAATATTTCTGGATAATTAGTGAGTATTAAAGAAATATGAACTCATAGTGTCAATACATTTTCCGAATGACTTTCTTGATAATATCTTTTTTCCCTATATTTAGTTGGTGATATCATGTCATAACCCACCTTCACTAAATGGAGGGAAGGTTCAGTAGATTCTCAGGCCCTTCCTTCTTCAGGCTGATGGAGAGATAATGACCCCCAAAACCTACCTTCAATAGGTCCCGGAGTGGTGAACAGCGCCAAGGGTATAGAATAACTCACTAAATGAAATGCATTACCCTTTTTCTATTATTAGGATCGGTAGATAAGATATTAAATCCCACAACACAAAAACTGAAAATCCAAGAAAAGCTAAAACAACCATTCTTATATGCATGTTCCAAAAGTAAACATCACAAGGTACAAAGGGACTACAATGGTAAAGTACCAAATAATGAAAAACAGAAACAGTAACTGTCCCAATGGTCCTACACTAGTATGGCCATGCGCGATCCCCGAAGTCCTCCTGGAAACATGAAAGTAGTTTTTATATTTAGGGTGAACATACAAGTATACTCAGTAGGGAAAACCAAAGACTCGCATGCACAAGTGGGGGAACATACTAAAGTCTCGTGATAAAAATTGTAAACCAAACACCTAACAAGGTAAACTATCCACCCAAGCCTCACCAAGGAACACTCCCCAAATAACGCAAGTCAAGTAATATATAGTAATAGCTCATCGATGTTTGGGTACCATGTGCCACTTTCCCACTGGTTATTGAAGACATCCTCTTCATCATACCAATCCTTCCATTCTCACTACAGTCCAACTACCGCACCCCGTCCGCACACACCTGGGCCATAACCTCACTGTAGTCATACTGCCAAACCCCACCCGCACACACTTGGGCCACAACCTCACTGCAGTCCTACTACCAAACCCTGCCCGCACACACCTGGTCCACAACTGTCACACGTAACCATGCCTACAAACACCTAGGCCAGAACAACCACCACCATTCCCGAAGACACATGATCTAGAAGATCCACTTCCATGCTCGAAGTCACATGGGCCACATCCAGAAGACACTTTGGAAAACCACCTACCCGCACACACCTGGTCCAACCACCACACTACCCTACCCAAATTTTCTTAGGCTAATAATGGACTTCAGGCCATCACTACCTGCCCGAAGATACTTGGGATATCCGAGAAAGGGAGTAGAAAGGAGCTAATAAAAAGTCACTAATAGATGTTTTGGGAAAAACACCCTCCCCCATGAAATTGGGGTGTTTGACACTAAGTTCGTAACTTGGGTGGGGAGTGAATAAGAAACACAAAACTAGAATTATATGTATAGGTAACAAGCACTAACCCAAACTTTTGGTTTTTCTTCAGTCTGCCTAAAAAACACAATTAGTACCATGTCCATGTCACAACTCAAACCAAACAAAAACCCATTTGTCCCATCCCAGTTTACATGTTCAATAATAATGTTTAAATATGTTTATGTACCTACTTTGGCAACTAGTATTCATAATCACAAGTCCAGGGAAAGAAAATAGTCTAGAATCAACCACATCTCCCACACCCAGTTCTCTTGTAATGCCATAACAACCAATGAAAACCCCCAAGATACCACCCTATGTTCAATATCCACGAGCCAAAAGTTTTCTCGACAACAGAGGATCCCACCCCAATTCGTGATATAACAGAGGATCCCATCCTCAACTTCGTAACCACCCAGAGTATAATAACTGGGGATCCCATCCCCATCCACATCACCCAGCAATCGGCCCGTGAAGAAAAAGAAATGAGAAACCCACTTCAATAAACACAAAGCATACCCATGCTGGTATTTTCAGATTTATAAGATTTAACACACTCCATGATTTTCAAATTCGATGTACTTTAACCGGGGTTATCATATAAAGGAGTTGATCTTGGTGCTTTCAATTTGTTTTGCCGAATATAAGTAATTAACCGATTTACATTTCAAATTAAGGGTTCAAAACCACAAAACAATCCATTAAACACAACCAGAGGCAAGGATTTGATAGTGCACACAAAAAGACCACGAACGGCCATGATTTTTCGAATGTGTAAGCCCGCACAATTCCGAAATCAAAAATCAAGGAAGATCATAAATCAAAGCATCATCAATCACATCCCCCCACTCATTCATTAGAGTTCTATCATTATCTTCATTATGGTTCGGGTTTATCCAATTCTACAGAATCAAGAGCATGCCCACCCCGCATGATAAACAAAAGGGAGAGACGAGGGAGAAATTCCCTACTTGTTGATCAATGATCGACACTAATCATGGGCGTGGAACTCCATGGATAGCGATGCAGCTCTTCTGAAAGAAGGGTACGCCTAGGAAAGGGTGATCGAGAAAAGAAACCTAGGGAGAACCCTTTTTGTTTATAAAGGGTGGGGACAGTTGAGATAAGAACGCGAAACTGCGTAAGGAGCGGGGTCGTGGGTTGACCACATGGTTGAGACACCGTAGACATCGTTAATGGGTCCACGTGGTTTAAACAGACATAGAAACCATGTTAATTCATTAAATATTAAATTAAACGACATTTATGGGCGCTACTGGGCTTTAAAAAAACTTAAAGGGGTAAAAACATGGTTTAAAACTCGATTTGAACAAAAAGTAGCGCTTCTAAAAAAACTTGTGGGGGTAGGCTAGATCCACCGGTAGCCGAGCTACCTGTAGGTTGCATCCACCTGTAGTCGAGAGCTATCGGTGTCTCACAACAACCGGTAGCCAAGCTACCGGTAGGCTGAAGCCACCGGTAGACCGAGCTACTGGTAGGCCTACTGCTGGTAGGCTATGTCTACCGGAAGGCCTACCGTGGGTCAAACATCACTGAGAAGTTTGGATGGCCTCCCAGACCACCCAAACCAACTTAAGCATCATATTTTTACTAAGTAATGGACCTCCCACAACTTGGGACACTACATCAGATACCTCTCAAACTATTCTCTCCCTCATGAATCAAAACAACCCACCGGTAAAGAGAGGGTCTGAACAACCACCTCGAAATATACCTCTTAGGATAGAACACCATTGTTAACTAAAAACACCATTCTATTAAGAATCAAGCAACATAACATGTCAGACTTCCCAGTCTGGGGTTGGGGAGTCTCTTCCCCCATGTTAAGATACTATCCGCTTTGGGTGGCACTGACTCGCCCATACAGGTTTAATCGCATCCACCTTAATGTGTCTTGATTAGGGGTCCGATCCTCCCCTACCCATAGCTAGGATTTTTCACACACATTCAAAGAGGAATGAAAGACCACATATTTCATAGAAAAAAAGGTAAAACGATCCACTACAACAAGTATAAACAGGACAACACAAAACTCAAAACAACTATGGGTACTGGGCATGCATCTAAGATTCCCTCTCCCACGTACTCTCCTCAAGTCCACCATATCTCAATAACACATGAACCAAGGGAATGGTTCGCCCATGAAGTACCTTCTCTTCATGATCCTCTAGCATCACTGGTCTTTCCACAAAGTTTATGTCATCCTCGATGTCTAGCTCTCCCCAGCTGAGGACGTGTGAATCGTCGTGCAGATACCGGCAGAGCTGGGACACATGGAAGACGTCATGTATCCTCAGTAGCGGTGGTGGTAATGCTTGCTGATAAGCCACTTCGCTGACCCGTCGCAACACTTCGAATGGTCCGATGAACCTGAGAGAAATTTTTCTCCCCTTGTCGAACCTCTGTTGTCCACACCGAGGGGAGACCGTCAAGAACACATTATCTCCAACCTCAAACTCCAAGGTCCTCCTCCTTGTATCATCATATGACTTCTGTCGGTCCTGGGACGCCTTCATCCTTTACCGTATAACCTGAACCTTCTTCGTCGTGCTCTGCACCTCCTCCAAGCAAAGGATGCCCGCCTCTCCGACTTCGGTCCAACACATAGGTGAGCATCATGGCCTCCCGTACAAGGATTTGAACGGGGCCATGCCAATGGTAGTGTAATAGCTATTATTGTAGGCGAACTCTTCCAGAGGCAATTGTTGCACCCACGATCTTCCTGAGTCCTGAACGCATGCCCGTAGCATATCGTCCAACGTCTGGATGGTGCGCTCTATCTGCCCATCATGTCTGGGGGTGGAAAGAAGTGCTAAGGCGTAGCTGGGTGCCAAGAGCATTCGGAAAACCCCTCCAGACTCATGAGGTAAAACATGCATCCCTGTTAGAGACTATTGAACTCGGGACTCCATGCAACAGCACTACCTCATCTACATACTTCCATGCTAGAGAGTCCACTGCACTCGACTCCTTAATCGCAAGTAAGTGGTCCGACTTCGTCAACCAGTCCACTACTAACCAGATGGCATCGCATCCCCCTTGAACCTTGGGTAGTCCCGTGACGAAATCCATCGAGATGTACTTCCATTTCAGCTCGGGGACATCCAGAGACTACAACAGGCCACCTGGAACACGGTGTTCAACCTTCACCTGCTGACACACTATGCTCTTCCCCACAAACTCTGCCCCTTCTCGCTTTACTCCGGGCCACCAAAACTATCTCTTCAGACCCTAGTACATCTTGGAAACTACAGGGTGTACCTCTAGGGGTGAGTTTTGGAACTCACTGAGAACCTAGCCGAACATTGCGTCTGGAACAAACAACTTCCCCCAAAAGAGCATTCGGTTATTACCATCCTCCATCCATCCTTCTGGAGCATTACTCTGGCCAACTCGGTTACACATCACTTCGCACTCTAGGTCTCCCCACTGAGACTCCTCCACTTGCTGAAACATGGATGACTGCACTTTCATCTGATATAGTCAACCTCTACCGCTATCTATCCTCACATCAAGGTGCAAGGCAGCCAACTCCTACATGGCCTTCCAGGCGTCGACTGACTCTCAAACCGCATCCTTCTGCGTCTTCCTGCTCAAGGCATCAGCCACTACATCCCCCTTCTGTGAAGTGTAGGAGACCTAGAAGTTGTAATCTTGGAGGAACTCCATCCACCTTCACTGTTGGAAGTTTAGGTCCCACTGGGATAAGATATACATCGGTCATTTGTGATCTGTGAAGACCAAAAAGCGTTCTCTTATGAGGTAATTCCTCCATAACTTTAGCGCAAAAACGACCGATTCATGCTCCATATCGTGGGTGGCATAATTACGCTCATGAGGGTGTAGCTTCCTAGACCCATAAGCGATAACCCCTTGTCATTGCATCAACACACATCTGAGACCTTGCCTTGAAGAATCACATAACACCTCTTACACCGCCCCTTCTTCTGGTAATCTCAGTACGAGGGTAGTAACCAACTTCTCCTTCAGATAGTTGAAGGATGCCTCATACTGCTCACTCCACACGAAAACTTGGTCTTTCTTGGTCAAGGCTGTTAAAGGTGCTGCAACTTGAGGGAAGTTGGGTACGAACCTCCAGTAGTAAGCATCCATCCCGAGGAAACTACGAACCTATGCGACGTTCTTGGGTGATGCCCAAGAAAAAACCGCCTCAACCTTTGATGGGTCCACCGCTACCCCTCGCTCGGACACCACGTACCCGAGGAAGTGCACTTCCCATCTCCATAACATGCATTTTGACAACTTACCATAGAGGTGATGCAGTCGGAGGACCACAGAAACCGTCCTCAGGTGCTCCACATGATTATCCTCTGATATTTAATAGATCAGGATATCGTCGATGAATACCACTACAAACTGATATAGGTACTCCCGGAAGATGGAGTTTATAAGCCCCATGAACATAGATGGGGCGTTCGTAACGCCGAAATGCATGACTATGAACTCGAAGTGTCCATATCTGCACCTGAAGGTCGTCTTCGATATGTCACTCTCCTTTACCCTCAACTGGTTCTACCCAGACCGCAGTTTGATCTTCGAGAACCACCTTGTTCCTTTCAGCTGGTCAAAAATATCGTCTATCCTCGGAAGAGGGTAGAGATTTTTGATCATTACCTGATTCAGCCTCCTATAATCTATACACAACCTGAGACCACCATCTTCTTTCTTGTAGAAAAAGACTGGGGCACCCCACAGTAACGTACTTAGTCAAACATAAACCCTCTTCATCAGATCGTCAATCTAAATCCTCAACTCTCGTAGCTCCGAAGGTGCCATCCGATACGAAGCCATCGAAATCGGACGAGCACCAGACTGCAGGTATATCCCGAACTTAATATCACGTTGAGAGGTTAGAGTCGTCACCTCTTAATGAAAGACTTCCATGAACTCAAAGACGATATATGTAACCTCCACCATTTCAGCATCTACTATCTCTACAGACACCTCACCTAACAAGGATAGGAGGGGTTCCTCTCACTTTCTGCCCTTCTGACTGCTCCGCTCGCCGGTGAAGGTAACCCGTCGGCCGCCCATGGCTGAGAACACAACCCTTCCTTGGAATCAGTCGATGACGACACACATAGAGAATATTCAGTCGATGCCTAGGATGACATCGTATGGCTGTATCTGTAGCAGAACAAGATCCCTAACCTACTGATGTGGCCCTATCATCAGTCTGCATCCTCGACAAACATATAACAACTCAGTCTGACCTCCGACTGGTGTGCGCAGCACCAGGGACACTGGAAGTCTCTCGGCATCTAGGTCCAAATCACTAGCTAGACTAGGTGTAACAAATGAGTGCGAAGCTCCGATATCGAACAAAGCATAACCAAGAGTGCTAAACAAAATGATCGTACCTCGAACGAACTCATGCACTGCTGGAACTGCTGGCTCTGCGTCGTGTAACTATCCACGCCCAGCTCCTCTTCCCCTTGACTATCGTCCAAGGTAGTCTCCAGTGCCTTGACCGCCCGCACCACACGTCATCGTCTCCCAGGTGCCATAGCTGCAAGGTAAATAAATAATGCCTAATCCCATGTAGTACAGAATATCATTCTTAAAATTTCATAAACTTATTATTTATTTCAAATTCCTAAGACACCCCAGAAACACGAGAACACAAGTCATTATGATGCATTTACCTTTCATAGGGTCTCTCTACCATGAAATCAGTGTGGACTTACTTGGTCATTCGGTAGGTCCAGAGTCCTTGCATCAGATCACAGGGGGCCCTAAAATCTCATGTCCTAGCCAGTATTCCTTGGCCTAATTCAAGAACCCCGGTCACCCAAAACTTTTTCCCTTCCATCCCATCCAGTCCTTACTGTTCCGAACTCCGTACTCCATCCTATCTCTCAACCATCACCTCTGATACCATTTTATCACGTCCCACCTTCACCAAAAGGAGGGAAAGTTTAGCAGATTGTCATGCCCTTCCTTCTTCATGTTGAAGAAGAGATATTGACCCCTTAAACCCGCCTTTAATAGGGATCAGAGTGGTGACCAGCGCCAAGTGTATAGAATCACTCAATAAATATAAGGAATTACCCTTTTTCTTTTATTAGGATCGGGAGATAAGATAGTAAATCCCACAACACCAAAACTAAAAATGCAAGAAAATAAAAAACAACCATTCCCATATGCATGTTCCAAAAGTGAATACCACAAGGTAAAAAGTGACTACACAGGTAAAGTACAAAAGAAAGAAAAACAGCAACAACAACTATCCCAAAGGTCCTGAGCTAGTATGTTCCCGCACGATCCCCAAATCCCTACTGGAAACCTGAAAGCAGTTTTTATACGTAGGGTGAGCATACAAGTATACTCAGTAGGGAAAACCAAAGACTCTCATGCACAAGTGGGGGAACATACTAAAGTCCCATGAGAAAAAGAGTAAACCAAACTCCTAACAAGGTAAACTATCCACCCAAGCCTCAACAAGGCACACTCCCCAAATAACGCAAGTCAATTAATGTATAGTAATAGCACATTGATGTTTGGGTACCCTGTGCCACCTTACCACTGGTTATTGAAGGCATCCTACGCATCGGACCAATCCCGCCATTCTCACTGTAGTCCCACTGCCACACCCTGCCCGCACGGACCTGGGCCATAACCTCACCGCATTCCCACTGCCAAACCCCTCCTGCACACACCGAGGCCATAACCTCATCGCAATCCATCGGCCAAACCTCACCCACACACACCAGGGCCACAACTGTCACACGTAACCACACACACAAACACCTAGGCCAGAACAACCACCACTACGCACGAAGACACATGGGCTAGACGATCCACTTCCACGCCCAAAGACACCTAGGCCTCATCCCGAAGACACTTGGTAAAACCACCTGCCTGCACAAACCTGGGCCAACCACCACACTACCCTGCCCGAAAATTCTTGGGCTAATAATGGAATTCAGGCCATCACAGCCTGCTCGAAGATAATTGGGCTATCCAGAAGGGAGCATAAAAGAGCTAATAACCTTCCACTAATAGAAGTGTTGGAAAAAACACCCTCCCCCATGAAATGGGTGTGTTTGACACTAAGTGCTTAACCTTGGGTGGGGCACGAATAAGAAACACAAAACTACATGTATATGTATAGGTAACAAGAACTCACCCAAAGTTTAGGTATTTCTTCAGCCTTCCAAAAGAACATAGTCAGTACCATGTCTAAGTCACAACTCACACCAAACCAAAACCCATTTGTCCCATCCTAGTTTACATGTTCAATAATAATGGTTAAATATGTTTCTGTACCTACTTGGGCGACTAGTAATCATAAGCACAAGCCCAGGGAAAGCAAACTGTCATGCATCAACCACATCACCCACACCTGGTACCCTTTTAAAGGCTCAACAACCAAAGAAAACCCCCAAGATACAGCCCTATGTCCAATATCCAGGAGCCAAAAGGGTTCTCAACAACAGAGGATCCCACACCAATTCGTGATATAACAGAGGATCCCATCCTCAATTTCTTAATCACCCAGAGTATAATAGCAGGGGATCCCATCCCCATCCACATCACCAAGCAATTGGCATGTGAATGAAATGAAAAGAGACACCCACTACCATCAACACAATGTGGGCCCATGCCAGTATTTTCAGATTTATAAGATTTAACACAATCTATGAATTTCAAATTCGTTGTACTTTAACTGGGGTTATCACAGAAAGGAGTTGATACTTGTGCATTAAATTTATTTAGCCGAATATAAGTAAATAATAGATTTACTTTTCAGAGTAAGGGTTCACAACAAAAAAAAAATCCATTAAACACCACCAGAGGCAAGGATTCATTAATGAAAACAAAAATACCACCAACAACCATGATTTTTAGAAGGCGTAAGTCCACACAATTCAGAAATCATAAATCATGGAAGATCATAAATCAATGCATAATCGATCACAGACCCCCCCCCTCATTCATTAGAGTTGGTTCATTATCTTTATTAAGATTCGTGTTTATCCAATTCTACAGAATCAAGAGCATGCCCACCCCGCATGATACATAAAAGGGAGAGACGAAGGATAAATTCCCGACTTTTTTATCAATGATCGACGCTAATCCTGGGCATGGAACTCCATGGATAGCGATGTGGCTCGTCTGAACGGAGGGTACACCTAGCACAGGGTGATCGAGAAAAGAAACCTACAGAGAACCCTTTTTGTTTATAAAGGTCGGGGACAGTTGAGATAATAATGCGAAACCGTGTAAGGAGAAGGGTCGTGGGTAGACCACGCGGTTGAGACACCCCACACGTCATTAATGGGTCCTCACGGTTTAAACTGACACACACACCAGTTTAATTCATTAAATATTTAATTAAACGACATTTATGATCTTTACTGGGCTTTAAAACAAACATAAAGGGGAAAAACATGGTTTAGAACTTGATTTGCGCAAAAAGGGGCGCTTCTGAAAAACCAGTGGGGGTAGGCTAGAGCCACCGGTAGCCGAGATCTACCTGTAGGTTGTAGCTACCGGTAGACGAGAGATATTGGTGGCTTATATCCACCAGTAGCCGATCTACCCATAGGCTGCATCGACCAGTAGACCGAGATACAGGTAGGCCGAGCTACCGTACACTATGGCTACCGGTAGACCGAGCTACCGGTAGGCCTACTACCGGTCGGCCTACTATCGGAAGGCTAAGGCTACCGGTAGGCCTACCGTGGGTCAAACATCACAGAGAAGTTGGGATGGCCTCCCAGACCACCCAGAACACCTCAAGCATCAGATTTTTACTAAGTAATGGACCTCCCACAACCCGGGCCATTACATATCCGGACTAATCCTCTACATTATAGAAATACATAGCTCCATGTCGTTGATTGAAAAAAGTCATCTATCTATGGAAGGTGATATTTTTTTTATCATTATGTTATTTAGATAACAATAATAAATGATTTGGTACATTGATCCACCAATATTCTTAAAGATGAGAACTGGGGAGCACCAAAGTGAAGAACTATAGTGTATAAAACTATTTTCAATAATCTCAGGTAAATACATCTTCAGTTAAACAAAGTCATTATTTTAAATTCTAAGATGTGTCTTTGATATAAAGAGAGGTATATGAGTATGTTAAATTATGAACTCATCTTATCAGTTAGTTGGAATATTTGGCAATTATTCAGAGAAAACATCAGTATAGGCCTTCCCACTGGGAATGTTTTTATAATGATTCTATCCTTTTATCTATTATTTGAGAAAGATATTCATCCTCTTAAGTAATTAATATCCACAGTTGAAAAAATGGATCCAATGAAGATTCATCAACATCCTTAAACATTTATGGAAATGGATGTTGTTTCATGATGTCAAGAGTGATCTCCCTTTACCTACAGTTGATGTTGCATTTGTATAATGATACCCACTCCATGGAAAATGAATCCTTAAACTCCACACATGGAAGTAGTAATTTTTTTGTCCACAATAATTATCCCAAGAAGAGTTAAATACATTAGATTTAATAATTTTCACATATTATATTATCATAAGTATGTTATATTCTATATTTTGACGGGGTTTTTGAATATATCAAAAAAATGTAATATATGGAAGAATGTATTGAAATAGAATCAAATAATTTGTTTTATATTCATAAAATAATAACCAATGTTCCCATTACTAAATCATTATTTTGATCCAACAGAGAAAAGGTGATGGAATAATAATTCTGTATTTCATATGGATTTGGTGGATGATGATGCCAATTTCTCTCAAGGTTTCGAGGTTTAGTGAATTGGAATTCATAGTGACCATCCTCCCTATTGTTTATTCCTTGAACTATTGGCGGTTTCCACCTTCCAGCCATCATATCATCTATATTATATATGTTTCTTTAACATTCATGATTGTGGTAGCCTTATCTCCCTCTCTTATATTATTCTTCCATCCCTTCGATCTGTTCCCATGATTCTTGATCCAACATCTAGGAAACACGATTTGGTGATATTTTTTTATCCTTTCCCCATGAAATGTCAATTTTTGTTAATTATCTCAATAGCCAAGGGAAAATTATCTAAACTACATATCCACATTTATATAACATCAACCAATCTCATACAAACTCTAAAATTGTTGAATTTATAGAGCCTTTTAGAATGTTTGGTTTTAAACCACTATTGAATCAATATATTTTCTATTAATTTTGAAAAAATACCAGAAGTATAACTTGAAATCAAATTGAATTTTTTTTGTCGTATGTGATTAATTAACCTCCATTTCACTTCATCTTTATGAAATACCTATCCAAATTTTTACATTTATTTATAAGGGAAATACATGTTGACAAATAATATATTACTATCTACCCAATATATATACCAAATTTTGATTTTTTTCTTGGACTTTTTAATAAATTCCAACCATTTCTCGTCCCCTCCATATGATAATAAATGGTAAGATTCAACTTCTCCTTCAAATACCGATGATGAAAATAAAATATCTTCTCCATAAAGGAGTTCAACTATTACACAACTAGGGATCAAAATATCCACTAAAAGTTAGAGGTTGTTTTTGCATAAAACACTATATTGGCTCATTCTCCATCCTGTGTAAAGTCGTATGTTCCACATGATTGATGTTTTTTATAGCATGAATCTTCTGGGTATGTATCACCATGATATTTTGAATTCCACCTCCCATGGAATTTGATATATTGTTTGATAAATCATTTTATTTTCAGTTACAATAGTGGTTGGCCTGATTTTCATATATAAAAAAAAATTAAAACAAAAAAGGATAAAAAAATCATGATTTCACGAATGAATAAATATAATAATTTAAAAATAACTCTAAATATATATCTAGTGGAATTTCAATGTTTATAATTTTTCAAAATAAAATTAATTCCTAGGTGCTTAATTTTAGTTAGTATGATAAAATGGATTTTTACTGTGTTTCTATAAAACTTATATCCAAATTAAAAAGACACATTCCTCTCACGAAAACTATATAGGCCCTACTCTTTTATACAAAACTATTTCATCATTTTTAATATGAAAAACATAATAATGCTACCAAAACAGCATATAATGGATTAGTGTATTTGGAAAATTAGTAAAATTCATAAATATTTGAAAATAAAACATAATTATTTATTTAGTTCTTTATTTATTAGGTTTATATCATCCCACGTGTCCTCCTTCAGAAAAGATTTCAACATTGGATGTACATATACATAAGGTTCGATAAACAAATCTCATCAAGAGGATTTATAAGAGACATGAATTGTGGGTGAGCATATTCATCATAATTATAATATAATAAATGTATCATACTCATAATCATTAGATAAATATTTATATAATTTTTTGTAATGGGGAAATTTATAAAACTAAATCAACTTGTCTTGATGGTTAACCACCACAAATATTTGTGAAGAAACATTGAATCATGTTCATATATATATTACATTAACTCATGTGATACGTCACCAAACACATTAAATAGAACCACTATATAATTATGAGGTCACCTATCACATCAAAACATATTCATGCTCTATATAATTTCAGTAGCACCTATTTCATTATAAAATTTACATTATCTTGCATGCCACATAAAATTTTTATCGATATATGAAATATAATAACCCATTGAAATAATTGGATTTCATTTCACCAATATTATATTAATGGTTAAATATTGGGGTTACCAAATAAAATGGAAATAACATACATGGTATAAAAATTTGCAATCTTAGGAGAAGAACAAATAATCTCATCAGAAGTGTAAGAAATATTCCGAGAAAAAAGAGTGGTTTTGGAAAAATATTTTCATTTTTCAAAAAAATACATATAAAAAAATTAATATCCTGGAAACAGAAATGATGAATAATTAATGTTTATGTAACATTAAAGGAAAACCCATTTTACAAATATATTGAAAGAGGGAAAACCAAAATAACTCTGGTTGTGTTAGATAATCCCCTTACCTTATGTCTGAGTACATTAATCTATTTAATATACAATATAATCAAATTAAAATCAATTATTGATAAATATTTAAACATAATATACTTTTTATAAATTTATTATAAATTTATTTTTTTGAAATTTTTACCATTATTATGAGTTATAGAGTTTAGTTTCTTAATTCAGAAGTGATCATTTTATTGGTTATCAGTATCATGTTTATTGATTATAAGTTTGGAAGTCAATTTAAAATTAGGATGGATTTCAAGAATTGAAATTTTATTTTATTAATGAACATATATAATTTAAAATTATCTAAAATGTAATTTATTTAAAAATTATTGGGATGAATCATTATGTATATTGTAATAAAAATGTGTCAATTTATTTTAATGATGTTAAAACCATTGATAACTCATATAATTTAAATTGAATTCATGTTTAAATACTGACTCCAAAACAATATATAAATCCTAATATGTATAATAAAATATTTTATTTAATAATAATTATGGTTGTTGGACAGTTCTAAAAGAAGAACCAAAAAAATGAAAATACAACGTCCAAGGTGGTTGTAAATCGTCGAACCACTGATGATATTTAAATTTCTAGAATAAAATGAAAATCAGTGATATAAGTCGATGAATTTATACATTAATACAATAATTTTTTGCATACAAATATATTGCAGTATCATTATGGTTGGATATGTTAAGGTGGTAAGTGGAAAATAAAATAAATGAAATTGAATGGAAATTAAAAAAATAAATATGAGGATATTATCTCATAAATGTTTCCTCCTTGAGAACTTACTTATGGAAAATGGGTTGTACTTTTGAAAGGACCAGTGGGTATTAGAAGTTGGGGAATGTCATTTTAAGAGTATTGTGAATATCAAGGACAATATTTATTCCTTGGAAGGTGTAAATACAATAGGTGGTTAGCCATGGTATTTATAGGGGAGGAAAGGGGTGTTTTCCTATTACATTATACATTAGTTTATTATTTGGGCTCAAAACTATGAATTGTTTTGATCCTACCACTCTATAGATTTAAAAATGATGAATAGTTCCAGATCATGGTTTTACATCAACAATACATCAAATATGACTCAATTACTCTTGTAATAGGATTTTATCATAAATAATCGTTTTATACTAATCATAAAAATTCCATGTATTTTAGAAAAACATCGAATAAACACCCTAACACCTTTATAAACTACATAATTTCAAAACTAACTACATTTTATGAATGCAATTTTGTATATATGATATTATAATGTTTAATGAATATAATAATTAATTTTTTCAAACCAAATATGATTTTAAATATTAAACTAATTTTATTATATTTTGAACAATTAGTGAAGGTCTCGTATATTTGTATTGTAATAATATGACAAAAAATGTTAAATTTTGAATCCAGTATAAGAAAACTAATTTTATTTTAAATAGATATATTAATTATAACATTATAAATAATCATTTTGGTTTTATAAAAATACATATAGTTACCAAATAATATGTAAAATATATAATTAATAAAACTCTTATATAAATAAATTATAAAATCATTTATAAAATTATAATTTATAATTATAATTTAATATACGAGGTTATTGTTATATTGGGTGAATTACTATTCCAAATATTCATGATACTATTCCAATGGTTTGGCTACTATTCCATTAGTGAATGATTCTTAATTTCTAGAAATACATATTATTTCAATGGGTATTTGTTGATAATTATTTTACTGTCTAATAAAATTGATTTTATGTTGTTATTACTATATGAACTAATTATAAGAAGGGAATTTCTATTGAAATTTTTTGGACATTAAACGAAATGTTTGTGTGACTGTTATACATATAGAGTAAGAGGTAATCACACAAAAATGGGAGGGTCACTCTTTGACATTACTGTCTTTCTGATGCACTATGAGTGAACCTAAGACTGCTCAACTGCTATGAAACTCCTAGGTTATATGATTTTGTTGATCATATTATCATTATGAACTACCATTTTTTGATTTGTTTCATAATTTTATTTTGGAATTATGATTATATGTGTATGAGATTGTATCTTAATGAATCCCACGTTTATACAAGATAAATATAAGAATAATCATATATGAAATTGTAGAAATTAAAGAATCATAAAATGATATAATTATTTCATTGGAGAAGAAATATTAGGATTGAAAATTTATTTTACCATTATATTATACATCTTAGTGTTATAATAACAATTTTGGAATTTCATTTGGTTGAAACAATGTCAATGAAATTAAACAAGTAAAGGATTGTCAAAATGAACTCATAATCATAAATTAGGGATAATTGATTTCCTAGGTTATTATAATATGATGAATGGTATATCCTTTTAGGGGATTTAATAAGTGTTTCAATTATATGTTTTATACAATGTACCAAATTTAAATAATGATGATATTTAAATATTATTATTAATAATGATATACTGAACACTAATATGTTGTCCATTTAATGATATTACTTTTCGAATATATATAGTTAATTCTATGATATTATTAACAATGAGATTTTATGATATTATTAACTGATGGGTGGGACTGATTGATGAGTCCAGGACACCCCAACACATAGAATTTTGGAAAAGTAATTGACTAAAAGGTTCTAGGCCTTTACCAATTTCATAGTATCTGGAGGTTCTCATTAAGTACTTTGTTCTACTATAACATTTTGATATATCAATTAATCTATATACATAACTATTAAATTGTGTATACAGAAATATCTAAACTATAATGTTGTGTATTCATCATGTATATCAAAATTTTATATATGACATTATAATAAAATGTATAGTATAGTTATTTCTGTGGTTGTCACTATTAATACACTCACACATGCAGTAGAGACAACTTTATAACTATACTTGTAATCTTATACATTATTATTTTTATGTTATTAATTATCCATAGCATTATTTACTTGGGCATATGGGATTCTTCAGAACTATAATTCTACTATCAGTGACCACATCTCCTATAGTATAACTACTCAAAAGTTTATATCCATAAGTATATCCACTTTCTCCCCTTTCATAATTTGGAATCATATATTGAAACAGTAAAATAATCTACATTATTATCATTCCATAAGTAGTATGTCAAATTCCATGAACTGGAATAGATCAATTACTTTAACATGTTATTATCTTCTCAAAAGCAACACTAAACTCGGTATTTGAATGTTTAGATACCAGTAGATTCTATGAGTTGGCCTCTCTCATATCTTTAGTCTAATTGAGACATTAGTTTATATAGTTCTTAGGAATAATAGTTTACTTCCACTAAAATCATGTATCATTTCTTCTCTGCATTCCATGTACTTATATTTTTAATTTTTTGATGTACAAATGGGTAGTTGTGCCTACATCACTTGTAGTAATCCTATATATAACTGCTATTTTCATTATATAAGTTATATTATGGCAGTATAAATATTTTTAATACATTGAATACTTGAATAGATCATCAATGAAGTGTATTGATTTAAACATACCACTTTAATCTCCTCTGTTATCCCAAATATGTCCACATGGAATGATATATGTCATGTGACATAGGATAAAATTCCATATCATATCTATACAAAATTTAATATTAAATACAATGTCACTATATGTACACTTGACTAGGCCCATTGAACCATTAGATAATTCTCAAAGATCATATTCTCAATAACATATGATTATATATTAATTCAGTTAATGGAGACTATATTCAATCATTTTGGTCATAACTAAATTCCAGAAAATAAAATTACATAGGTTTATGAATATATTTAAATAGAAAACAATGAGATAGAACTAACCCATTATTAAATCATGAAAAATATACAATAAAAATGAATTTTCAATGATAATATCATGGAACTCAATCCTAAAATTTATTTCAATAAAATTAAACCTTTTTTATCATTTAGTGTCATGACTGCCCCTTTTTGGTTGCATCATATAGACCCCTTCAATGATTGGTGCTCAAGAAATCAAATTGTAAACAATGATCAAAAATATTAGCTACGATGTGTAATATTATATTGGATTTTGAATAACTAATTTGTATTAACACTCAATATATATTAGATGTACATGTGTACCATTCATTTATCATCTCACTTGAATACCCACCAGTGTATTGAAAAAAATATTCCTCTATTAATCTTGATAAATGTAATCCATTACAAAATTTTAATTAGTCATCTAAATCCTAGATAATATTCATACACTTATTACTTTTATGAATTATAATTCATGTGGAGTAACTTGTCAATTTATATAGTAAATTCTAAACCATCTCCATGGTTTCATCCATCTTACACATTATGATTCCCTAGAAAATTTTTCTTCTATATTAACATGAGGAATGAGTTCTTATTTTAAAAAAATTTTCTTCTCAATCATTAACTAATGCCAAGTCAACATTCATCCCACTATCTGATGTAAAGATATGAACCATTATATATAATTTTCATCTATATTATGATTACAACTACTCTATATTAGGGATTTATGTAATATTATAATAAACCATTTTGATAATTAATATAGATGCATAATTTTTTGGTCTTGATGGATTATTTTAGTATCCTAATTTTCTCTTGGGATCCAAACTCATTTAATTATTTAATTATAGATTTACATCATAATATATCTCATATTATATCAATTATTCATTATATTTTTCACATGGTTATGGGATATTGTCATTATTTTTTAATAATTTCATGAAATAAAATGATGGTTTCTTAAAATTGCCTCATTGATACTATTTAAATCATAACTCTGATGTATAAATTGTGTGTTTAGGAATAAATATGTGTTTTGTTTGGATAATAAATGTTAACATGTAATACAACATCATCGATCCTCTCGATCAAAATCAATGTCGCAAAGTAAATATAGTAATTTTAAATTTTGAATTTCTCAATGCTACATTATATAGATCGATCATTACATTGTCAATATATTCCAAGGTTTTCCAGCACAAAAAATAAATAACATTTTGTAACCCATTACATTCCACATTTCCACAATGGTCATAGGCTAGTGGAACATTCTATAATGGATGGGTTCATAAGATTGTGGGTTATATGGACTCCATATGGGAGGCTCGAGCTCCAGGAGGATGAGGATCAGAAGAGAAGATGTAGACACATGAGGGAAGCTCGCTGGTGGATGTGTGTCAGTTCAAAAAGATGCAGAAAGGGAATCCATGTGTCGGTTATTATTCGGATAGAGGTGAGTAATTTTTTTGGAAAATCTTGGTAGTAGTGAATTGACATGTTGATAGGATGGTGTTGAAAGGGCACATCAGTCCATGATCAAGTCCAACTGAACTCTATTCCAACTCATAAGGCACAATTCTTATATATCTCCCTGGTGTGTTTGACCTACACCAATGTAGTGAGCCCATGAGGGAAAATGTTTGGGGGCACGTTGTTGTGCGGATGTAATAGAAGATCCCCAATCTTATTATGAGGCGGAGGGGATGTTGTAAAGGTGGGTCAGATGCCAATTAAATTTTTATTATTTTTCTTTGATTTTGAAAAATCTAAGGGATCCCAAAAACATTATTTTTTGTAAATCCAAGTCCTCAATCTTTTGTCTGTGAAATCATTCCCAGTCTATATATAATAAATTGAATCATTTTAAATATATATTTTTTTATAACAAAACTCACAAATTGGATGAATTAATGAATTGTTTGAGAACCTTATTCAGACCACCAGAGTCTAGGAAGAATATTCGGAATCCCTATAATCAGTTTTTTCCAATAGTTTCCGTAAAAAACACATATAAAAAATACATATGTTAATGATTTAATAAATACAAATTGAGTCTTAATACATATTTAAAACATCTAATGACCATAAAATTGTTATATAAAGTCATATTTACTCATGATCCATGTGATTTGGGTCATAACGATGCTCTCAGATAAATTTAATATAATTTTTTTCATTCATCACCAGTTATTCATTTTTCCCAATAATACCAATTGGTGGTACTAGGAACGTTGTGGAATCTCTAATAGGTGGATTTCAAAAACTCTAAGTGACAATCAACATTAACTGATTGATGTAGATTAAGTTACTACCCTAAAGTGTTAAGGATCATCAGGTGATGAACATTAATCAAAAAATTAAATCTTACCTACATAGTTATATTTGAACCATGGACTGTGTCTTCTAAACTTTGATGATATATACTAAATGAATCCAGTATAATTTATATCATCCACAAGCAGTTCATGAAATTGTAAGAGTGTGGATCCTCAAAATCTGGTTTATGTCAAAGAAATTTGATGATATAATTGAAGCACCAATGTTCACTATATCGCTTTGATTATGATGTAATAGAGGGAGATTGATAAGACATTCTCGATCCATATCCCCCCTCTAAGATGTTGTTCAGATAATAGGGGATAGGGATATTCAATGAATATTCCATGGTTGGAAGCTCTCCAATTCTTTTTGTATGGTGTTATAGAATTATCTAGTATTACCTCCCTCATCCCCAAATAAAAAACACCAAGTAATTGACAATTTATGATTACAAGTCTTATTGATAAGTCGTTTTATCTATTAATTTTATTATAAAAATTATATTTTATGATAATAATTGAGTCATTAATTCGAATGGTTGTTCCTGCCAATATTAAATGAACCAAAAATATTTTAAATGAATAATCATTAAACTAAAAATTTATCATATAAAATATTTTAATTATATTCAATAAATAAATTCAACTCCAATTATTCATAACATGAATAATATTAATTTATTAACTCTTTTGGTGATCGTATTTTCTTGGAAAAAAACATGGAACTTTGAAGTGGGGTACACAATGTCCAATATACCTATTCAACTAAATATATACTATTCAAGATTACATAAGTGTATGTTACCCTATAGGACCAAATTTTAATTACAGTGAATACATGTCACGGGCCATGAGTGGGATATAGAAACCCATCACGACCCCTAATATGATAAATTGTGTCCCAACAATAGTAACCAACCTACAAACGTGTACTGTGTAATATAATCTATTTTCCATTGATCTCTCAAAATGAATGACATATAATCATGTCATCTACCATTATTTATTTATTTTTTGTTGATCTGACTTGAGGTTTTTATCATCAACATCCATGGACATAGTGATATTAAGGTACTACCATAATTATCAAAACAATCATATATATATATATATACAAATATTTCTTATCCATGATGTGAAAAATCATTTCCTAACCATTAAAAAATTTAATACCGCGAATGACGCACCCAACACAAACAATATCTCCAAAATTTAATTATCATATTTTTCACAATTTGTGAATTTATTTGATCAAATGAAACGCATTGTCAATGATATCAAATTTGGAGACCAATATACGTTTTTGTAGATAGTATCATTCAATGACACCCAAAATAGGTTGTTTTCCTATTGATGGGTTTATCTGCATGATATCCCAACTAGAGACAACCATTATTGAACAGGATGAGAGGAAGTATTGATTCTTAGAATCCCCCATCACTAGAAATTAGAAATTATACTTTGTTTAGTAATTGAGATATATTTAGACCATGATACATTTGTTGAAGATTAATATCATAGAATCATGATGTTTTCATTATAACCTAGGATCTACTATAACAATTTCATACAAAAAATAATATACACACATTACTATCACAGAGTGGAAACCCAATTTTTAAAAATATAATGGTATGTTTTCATCATGTGTTTCTAACTTGTATACATGATTTGATAATCAATTGTGATTCCAAGTTGGGTCTAGGTTTCCCACTATTAAAAAAATACCTATTTTGCATAACCATGTAATTGATTATATGGAATATATTTTTCAATATTTACCTTTCCATATTGATAATTCATTAATGATTCATCACATATTCTGTTCTACATAACCCTTACCAATATTTCAATATCACCCATATTTTTTATATTTGTAGTATCATTCCTTTATTTTTTATATGATAGATGTGAATGTTTATTCATGAATAAATATTTTATCCTATAAAAACAATAATGTTTGATTTTTTTATATATAATTTGCTGACGTACTATGTATCTAATTGAACATTACTATTAAACAATTCAGTCCTATAGAATGTGTAATTTTTTATCTCATGAAAAAGTAATAAAGAAAATATTCCCTCTAGTTTACTAGGGCCATGTTCCCATTAGTATTTATTAGATTATGTTCAATATAAATCATGAAAACATGATTATGGAAAAAATAGATTATGGAAAATTACCCAATGATTAACAATAAATTTTTTTACAATTATCATCATAATTGTTCAATGTAGATATAATGTTGGTTTCCAATGAAATAAATCTCAATCAAGATAATAAATATTGATGTTGTTCAAGAATATATGTTCCTATTCATGATAAATCTGAAATGGTTTCATTGGTGTTGACATAATCACCACCTAGGGACTGAAAATAGTCCTTACTATGAACCTATTTGGAAAATCCTAGGTAAAATGTTTAGGGTAATTAAAATTTTCATTATAATCCATTAATAATGATTTTAATATATGATGATATTGAATTATCTAGGTTAGAGATAAGGTTTCTTAAATATAAATTATTTTTTCTTAATTTATAAATCCTATAAATGAATAAATAGTTATCCCACGATGACAATTGACGGTCAAATAAAAATATCATATTCTAGTCAATTTCATGGACCAAATGGATTTATATTAACAGTTAATATGATGGAAAATATGGTGACTATTAGAAAAAAATTTGACGATGAATAAAGTGCAAAATATTGTGATTAATCCAATTTAGTTAGCTTGAAACTGAACGAAAACCAACACATTAGAAAACACCTAAAATCACCCAAAAACGTATAATAGTTATTAATAGGTGAAGTGGATGAATAATTGGATGAAAGAATGAGGAAAATATATAATATGAAAAATTTGGAAAAATATTCCCAATAAAAGTTCTCAAATGAATATGGAAATACATTTTGGGGTGGATAATAACGGTATAATTCAAATATTGAGATGAAAAACGATGAGTATGAGGGATGAAAATAAATCCTTTCCAAGGATCACCTTGAATTTAATTGTATTAAATGTGGGGAACCTGATCATTATCTAATTCAAATGCATCTTCTAATAGTCAACTCCTAGAACATGGTAAGACCTACAATGAAATAATGATTTTGAATTATTAATTTCGATTTCAGAATTATATTGTAGAGGCATTTATACAAGTGTTTTTTTAATTATAATAATATTGAAAATTTTTATTAATCTATTAAATTTTTGAGTCATATATATATCCATTAACATACGTCTTATGGAAATGATCATTATTATTTTTGGATAAGGTTCATCAAATAGGAAAACTATTATACAACCTTTTGAGATAATTTTTGGTAGAAACATAAAAAGATTAAGGATATTTTTTTATGATTATTCGAATACAACATATTGGTTTATAATATAAATATTTTACTAAAGTAATAATTCACATACAATTTATGGGAATAAGATTAAATGTATTAGTAATCACTAGGGTGTATATTATCATTTATGATGATTTAATTATGGTATATTATTTTTTTAGAATTTTATAGAAATTATATTTATATATTTTTACCAAATGGGTCAATCACAATTCAGGTGACAACTTATGTCATGAAAAATGCGATAAATCATGAACCCAAAACCCAAGGGTGATAATAGTTTAACAGTTACAACTTCCCTATGTGATTTCATGGTTAATATTACATTTTTTAGTTCATATAATAAATAAATAAAAATTAATTATGACACATTTTTGTAAAATTAAATATTTCTAGTACACAACCCTTTATTTAATTTTATTATTTATCTTATTTGGCAGAGGTTTGTTTCAGGATGATTTGGTTAGTTTTGGAATATTCTAGTTATTTTTCTGGTGGTGGATGGATTTATCATGATTAATAAAAACCATATTGTACAATTTTGGAACCCATTCATATAAAATATGTGTTAATGGGTAGGCATGCGGTTTGGATTACGATCTGGATAAACCATGTGGATACCAATGAGAAACCATTTTCTATTGGATAGTGTGGATTATCACGATTGGGAAACAATTTGAAAAGTAGTTCAATACAAATGTGTGTGGGTGGTTTATTGGTAGTTTCATGTACATAGTTAGTACAATATTTTCTTATTCATGCAAGCTAAACTTGTACCATTAAATCATAGACCATAAAATTGTAGATATCTTCTGATCTGGCCCCTTAGTACCATGTTTTTTCACTAAAATGGTCATCACACATGTTTTTATTATTCTCCATGTTGTGCAGACGTTTTTTGTTAATCCTTAAAGAATATATAGGTGAATAATAGTCCTTTTGATCCACAGATTCAATTTTATGGGAGTATTCATGAATGTTTCACTTATATTTCCTCTATAAACCTCTATAAAAAACACTCATATAACCCTTTTATAGTAAGTCTATTTTTATTTATGTCAATCATAATAAGATATGAATGTTTTAGTAGAAGGTAATATGATATATGGTCTTTTTTGGATATTCATGTTTAGTATTTGATGTTTTCTGTTTTTATTCATTTTATCCAATGATTGTGAGGTAGGTGAATTCATTCCCAAGTATGTTTATCCTAAATAGGAAGGATTGGCTATAATTGAAAAACCTTTTTTAATGGAATTGTCAAATTGATATTATAATCTATACTGAGAAACTCTATAGTGATGGTTTTGTAAAATTATTATATTAGATAGTTTTATGTTATGTGTTTTGGTTTATGATTAAAAAAATAATGATCATAAATTAAAGGTTTCAAATTCTTTTAATATTTTTGTAATTATTTAAATGAAAATAAATATTTTATTGTAATTTATTAAAATGGGTTTTGGAATAAATGGTTTTTTATATTCTAGATTTTGACATGATCATGAATATGGAGAATATAACATTAGAGAACAAGCGACATGACCTGAGGTAATGGGAATATTCTATTATTTTATGAGGAAATTGTTCACTTAGTGATGATGTGGTAAATAAATGAGATAATCCTATAGAAAATGGAACTCTTAGAAGGGGATTCTAAAAATGTGGTTTAACCTCTTCCATTACTGAACGAACTATTGGTTCCAATTGTTGTCCAACACTTTTATGTTGTGGGTAGTTGAAACAAAAGTTGCAAACCGTGAAAATTGTTTCATTCCACTCAGTTCCAAAATAAACATCCCATATTATTTTACGGTGATTCGAAAACAAAAAAAAATTATATGTTTATGAATAAGATGAATCATCCATTTTGTTTCTTATACAAACTAGTTTTGATGATTGTGAAGATGGAAAGTTATATGTTGTTGTTTATAGAATTATAGTGGTGGGATTTTACTGTTCCAGATAAATATGATCAAGGAATTGAAAGGGTGGATATTGATGATTTTAAAAAAAATAATAATTTATCATCACATTGTCATAATTTCCAGAAGAATGAACTTCAATATTTTTTAAAAGGATAATATCTCTATAACACAGTATATATAAGGATTTATAAATTTTCACCTCTTTTCCCTACTTGTTGCAACATTTAAATCAATTAAGGAACACATTTATGAATCATGTTTATGGAATGTGATTCTCTTAAATATTTTCAAACATTATCAAAATAAGTTATATGGAGATGGAAATATATAGTGACAATGAATGAAACAGATATCTCAAAAAACATGGGTTGGTGAATAATGTTGATACCGAAGGGAACTATTTTGAACAATAATAATGGGAAACTGGAGAAGAGGGACACCAATTTCGAATGTGGTACTCTAACATAGATCAAGACAACGAGATGAGTGAATATTACTCTTAAACCAAATATTAAGACAAGTTTTTATCATTATGGTTCATTTTAGAATATTATGTGGTGTTGTATGAATCCACCATATGCATTTCACTATTATAACCATATGTTAAACTTTTATATCAATTTTCATAGTTCTCTTTTGTCGGGTGATATTGACACATTTCATGATTCTCGTGATTCTTATTCTTTAACAAGATGAGCGTAGAAGAAAATATCTCATTACATGAACCGAGCACTACTTGATGATTCATGGAATACCATGAAATCCCATCTATATCAATATGAATATGGAAATTAAGTGAATTATGAAGAGTGTAAGGAACTATTGGACCTGAGGAGTGGTCTTGGAAGATCAATCAAGACTATGTATGGTGAGATGTGTAATTTTATTTAATTCTAATCATATATAATATTTGGTTAATGCATGTGCGACACATTCTCTTATTGATTTTTATGATGTTGATCTTCTAGTTTGTCATGTTTGGTTAATATCTACTATTCTGGAACATCAAACTCTTCTGTAGTAATACAATATGAAGTCTTTATGTGGAAATCATGTTCTATAGTTATCTATGGAGATGAATTGATATTGGATTTCACATTTCATTATTTTTTATCTAACATAATCATGTGTATGAATTAGTTGATAGTGTTCAAGTCTCAAAATAGACTAATATACATAAGGGGATAGTGTTACAACTTTATATAACATCAAAAATCTCTTTAGATGATATCCCAATGTAATGGAAGGTGGTTTGTAGTTTTTGGAATAAGAATATGAAACTATCTTTTTCATGTTTGAATATTTATCTTTTGGATTTTTTTAATAGATCAGGTGTTCTAAATTAAAAACTGTTTTTGATAAGATTGATGATGTTTTTCCCAAATATTTTACACTGTTTCCACAAAAAATAAAATAAGTATTTACTATTGATCACATACAATATATGGTCCCAACCATTATACGTTACTTAATCGTGAATTTAAATAATAATTCACATTGAGAATCTTTTCAGGTTTAGAGTTTTAGTGAGTTAATCCATAACTAATAAATTACATCTCTAAAATTACAATGTAGACACTTCTACTCAATTTCCATTTTTCATAAAATAAAAAATCTTGAAGTTTATGTCCTGTTCCATGTTTCAAACATCCTGACTTTCTCTTGATCACATCCTTGACCCTAATCATCCTTATGTCCTTTGGAAAACATTTCAAAACACAGGTTGAGCCTAAAAACTCAGAAAGGGTTATAAAAAAAATGAAAGAAAACATTATTTAATCAATATATATAACATAAGATATTTAAAATACCTCATGAAATCCTAATATTTATGAATAACACAATAAAATGCAAAATCATAATGTTAACTTGTGGCATCCATATCATACTCGAATTGTAGCTATCCCAACTACATACCGAGTTACGTTGGAATAATCATTACAGTATATTCTCAAAATCTCCTAGGAGAAACATTCACGTTTACCTCTACCAAGTTACCCAATTTATTGGGGAAGCTATATCGGGCTCACCCACTCAAGGATTATCATGGAACCACCTGTATACATAACAATTCCCAATAACTATAACATATTCATAACAAATAAAATAAACACAACGGAAAGATAAAATTTCCACATTTCAATCACAAAATATAATTTAAATTTATTGACATAAGAAATTCATTATCAAAACCATTTTCAATAACAAAATATGTAAACTATTATATGGTATTTATATTGCTTTTAAAATAATTATGGCTTGTAAAGAAATTCATAAATCAAATAAGACTCACTGCGGCGGTAAAGGTTGTTGTCACCGCTGATGTTAATAGAATTTTTTTGTCATTTACTTAAACGCCTCATAGAAAAACATTCTCTTTGAATGAAATCAAATTTCAACAGTGTTTATATAGAATATAAAATAAAGTCATATTGAAAACACAATATGCATCAATGAAAGGAGATTGAGATGAAGTCCCTTACCTCGTGTCTAAATTGACCTTTTCATTCATTAATCTAATGAATAATAAACTAAAGATACTTTCTACTTGATTAAGAACGTTTTTAATGTTTATTATTCCTTTTATATTATTTATTAACATGTTATAAACATTATTTAATCATTTAAGTTAATAATAGTCATTATGTTGAAATTTGGTACTTGAGTCAAAATTTAACTTCTTATAATTACTAGTTGTTCATGTGGTCAATATATCATTACATCCAGAATGATATTACTGATTTAGATATCTTATATATCTTATATATATATATATTATATACATGAATTTATAATAGTACATAACATTTTGATGTTTGAAATGAAATGCACCTTTCATTGAGACGGTAAGTTGTACGTACGTGTGAATGTTACTTTCATTTTTATTTCATATTTAATGAAATGAAATAATAATGATACATTGGTATATTATATTTACAATACAATATCAAATATAATATCATTAAATCTATCCTTTACACATTCCACATAAGGCATGAACAAGTCATATAACTTGGAGGGGGTGGTAGTATGCACATCCCAAAATGAAATTACCGCGTTTACCCATAATTGAAACCATATGGGTATGATATAAAGTAAAAATACATAAGCATAATGAAAAACTAATAATAATATGTATCATATATAAATATATTTATATCTTAATGTCCACCATAAAAGGTTGAAGAAGATAATTGAACAATCATCATTTTGTGAGACGTTATATTCCCATCCACAGAAATAATATTTTCTTTACCCATTTGATGGTGTTGTGTGTAAGTGAAGTTAGAATCCATCTCATAAAAACAACCTAGTATATTTAGGATACTATTTTTCTTATAAAATAAAGGAATAAAAAGTTTTTAGGGGGCTGGAGAAGGAAAATAATACCAAATAACATAGGAGAAGACATTGCCTATAAATCAGTTATCTCTTTTCGTTTGAACCAAAAGGATTACATAAATTTCCTTCGGCATAGGGGATGTCTTATAGAAGGAAGATAGAGATGTAAGAATCATAATTGGGAATAGTTTGGATGATCCAAGGGGCTTGAGTGGTGAGAGTAATGGGTTATAGGTGTGGGAATTTTATAAGGTGGAAGTGGGGCTCTTTAAGAAAGTGTGAAAAATATTATATTATTATATTATGATTTTTGGTTTCTAAATGTCCAAAACATATTGAATATAAATATATGATGACTAAGGGTCGAAATATAATCATCCAAAAGTAATTGGAAAGATTAATTGATATTATTTTAACCTTTATAATCTTAATAATTTAAATCATTTATTAATGAGGTAAACACTTCATCATTATTGGGTCATATATAATTTAATATGTTTGATGTATAAAAATTATAAAACAAATACCATGATGTATGAAATCCTTTTAGATTTAAAAATAATATTTATATTAAAAATTTTAACTTATATAGCCATATAAAAAATTTAATTTACTAAAAGCTATTTGTTTATGTCATTTTTGTCTTTATTTTAAATTAATTATTATAAAGGGTCATTATCTCTCGTAATTGGTTGCATGGGTTCCCAAAATAGACCCAAGGATTCCCATGGTCATCCATGACTCATCTAATAATGTTGGAACTAATTTTAAGGTAGTTTTGTATTATTATGATATTCTTTTTACCTTGAATTAACCTATTTATAATTTAATGTGATAAATAAAAGTCAACTATTACTATTCACCAATAGTTACTTTAATCTTATGGAACCACATTTTACTTAATTATAACAACTATTTTTTTGGCTTTTAGAAATTAATGTCACTGATGTGGTAAAACTTCTCTTAAATGAGAAAGTTTGTTTTATAACTACCACTCATTGTTTTCACTATTCATCAAAAATTGAATTTTTTCAGAAAAAATAAAAAAAATCAGCCAATGATATATTAGATATTTCAAATTAAAAAACGATTTCTATTTTATAAAATTAAATCCAAAGATGATTAATTAAATAATTTCAAATGAACTCCTGTTGTCCAATCAAAAAGCTTGTCTTTAAGAAATAATAAATATCAAACGATTGACAGTTGTTTATGTCCAATTTCAAAGTGAAATTACCTTGAATGACCTACATTATATGAAATGTTAAAAATAGATTCCAATTAAACTTTAAAACAAATTAATAAGATAATATAACCATATAAATAAATTGGAAAAAGGAAGATTTGAATTAAAATATGGAATTTTCCACTATTCATAAAAAATTGAATCTTATCAGAAAAATAATAAAATTTTACCCAAAGTGAATTTTTATGTACCGATTCAAAAGTAGAATTTTATTTTCTGAACTAAAACATATAAATCAGATGATAAGTATATTAATAGAGGGTTCTTGTAACGCCCCGATCCCAGAATCCAAGAGTTAGTGCATTATTACATAACATTGGCATGGTCACAAAAGATCATATCTAGAAAGACTGATTAGTTTAGTATCCTTAGAACTACTAGATACATTCATATGGTTTACATTACATCATAAAATGGAAAACCAAAACAACATTGTTTCCATAAACTACAATGAGATTCCATACACTATCTCTGTAGGTCAGTCATCATATACTTCTTCACATCCTGGGAGAAATAAAACATAGAAAGGGGTGAGCTCAGATGCTCAGTAAGGATCACAATATTGTAGAAAAATTCATAAATAATCATAAATACTTAAGGTAATTTATATAACTACAACAAAATCCTTTTCAACATAACAATCATCAAAATTAGAACAATATAAATCAGAATAAATCCAATTACATACAGATATGGATATTCTACTAGTCAAATAATCACATGCAATATCAATAGCCACATTCATAATGATGGAATGCATAATGCCAGACTTTCATAACAACATAGTCAAGGCCTTGTGCCAAGACTACATATAATATTTTTTCAAGATCTTGTGACAAGACAAAAGTTTTTATCATGACTCTTACCATTGCATCGAGGAGCTATAGCGGGCTCCACCCGTCACATACTCTGTCTAATTAATTCTTCATATGAAAATGGTTAAACATAACACAAACATTCATATTAAATATTTCATAAAAAAGGTCAATAATTTATCCATAAACCATTAATTTTATGAAATAAAACATCCACCATTAAACATATCAGAAAACCTTCAATACAATATGGAATTTTTGTATCATAATAAATCATCTACAAAAAAAATATAAAATCCATCAAAGGATGTTGACATAGATGAAATAAAAACATTTTTAATGAAATATATCTTTCTATTTTGAAATCATTTAAACGTTATTTAATTATAAAATAAAACATTTATATTTTAAAATATTCTTATTATCTTTTAATGGAAGATTCAACGATGTTATAATGGAGGAAAAGAGTTGCACCCACCATATAAGATAAAATAAAATATTCTTCCCTGATTTTTGATGAAAAGGACATAAAGTGCCTTGTTTGGAAAACAACAGAAAAATTCATTTATAAAAAATTTATAAAATTAAAACAAGGGTATAAATGAATTTAACCCATATTCTATAAAAGAGTAAGAATGTTTTGAAATACATTTTTAAGAAACAAGGATGTGGTTGATAATGAGGTCCAAGTAGATAATTAAATATAAACAACCTTGGATAATGAAGAGATTGTGAAAATAACCCTTTCATTGTACTTTTTCATTGTCAAGGGTAGTTTACCTCATGTATAATGTTGGAATAATTGTTATTAAATTATAAAAGAATCAAATAAATTAATATGATATCATATATGTTCTTATAACATTGCTTTGTTAATAATATCTTAGTATTATCGACGTTTCCAATTTCAACTGATTCATTTTACTTTATTTGCTTTGTTACGTAAGTAATGTTTGTTATGGATAGGATGTATCATATTTTCATTCAAAATTATATTAAGTCTTTAAACAGTATTTTTGTTCAACTCAGGAAAATTAGTCTTTAATGTATACTATGGGGATTGAATATCATCACGTTTGTAGAGAAAGTTTTTCATACTTACGCATGAGAGACAATATCATTTTTCAGAAATAAAAATAATATATAATGTAATGGTAAATAATATATACAGAATCATTAGCATGTTATATATATTATTTATATCAATTATACATCATTATTATACTCATCCAAATTATAATTTATTGAATAACAATTACACCACGACGTGGAGATGGTAACCTTGCGTACACACGTATAGTGACATGTCATTCAAAGGAAGGATAGAATAATGAATATGGTTGTACCGTATTTATAATAACATCACAGTATATAGAATATACTTGGGTTATTATTTAATAATGGAAACAACAAAGAAATATTATGGGGAAGAAGAAAAGAACTTGAAAGAGGTGATGAAATATTTCCCTCTTTTTCGGGCTCTTCAATTTTATTTTATCAAAAGGGATCTATAGGTTGGCTTTCAGACTAAATAATTTCCATTAGGAAGAATGGAGGATAGTTTATAGGGTATTTGGGTAGGTGTTGGATGACCCAAATGGCTTTTACAGTGTGAATTAGAGACAATGGGGAGTTCCCATTTATAAAAGGGGGGAGGGGCCCCTTATGAAAAGTTAGAAATAATATTTTATAATAAAATAATTTTCGGTTTCGAATAGATAAAAAATATATTACTTACAGTCTAAGGTTGGGATGGGTCGAAAATCACTCAACCAACAGTATTTAGATAGTATTGGGTCAGTATATTAACCTTATCTTTTAGATTTAACTCTTAGTTAAATAGTTTGACATTTACAATGTCTCTTTTTGGTTTTATATTATATTTTTAATTAACATACTATATACATCCAATAAAACCCCATGTGGTTCAATAATGAAACAACTATCATTATATAAGTATTTTTTCTGATCATAATATTTTTAAGAATAGAATATCAATTAATAATATAATATTTATTTTAAAAACTATTTTATGTCAATTTTGGAACAATTTAGTATGTTGTTTTTGCTAAATTCATAATACCTTTATTAATTCTAAAATAATTCATCTAAACAACCTTAAAATGTCATATTAACCTATATAATTAGTGGAATTTAGAAAAAAATCTCAAATTATATTTATTTAAATATTAATAATATCAATTAGTTTAATATTACATTAATTAAGTCATAATTTCATCATCATTGTGTCATAAATAAATTTAATTATTTAATGTATATAAACAATAAATAAAATAATATTTTGTAAGAAATCCTTTTATATTTTTAATGAATATTTATAGTCGAATTTATCTTATGTGTAACCCTATATTAATTTTATTTTAATTATTAAACATTGAATTTAACACTTTTAACTCTTATTTGAATTAAATAATAATAAATGACCTAATCTATTACAAGTGTACCTAAAATATCATATTTAATTTCTAATGTTTTTAGGTCGAAATAAACCTATCCAATAGAATTAGGACAAGTGTTATGGTAATAATAATATCATTTTCCCTTAATTACACTTTTTTCTTTTAACCGTGGTAAATAAAAGTTATAAGTTACTATTCACCAAAAATTGCATTTATATTATTGAACAACATTTTTCACCTTTAAATTAACCGTCACTCTCATATTTTTTAAATTCATCTCATATAAGTGGTAGAATTAAGATTTATCAAAATTTTCAAATACTCCTAAGAGGTAGGTAAAAACGGTAAAAAGTTCAATAAACTTTTTATATATCTAAAATTATTATAAACCGACTTCGATGAATTACATTGAACATATATATGTATTATGTATCTATTTTGACCTAATATAAATTGAAATAAAATAAATAATTATTTAAATAAAATATTCGGTTTTAAACTATAACTCATTGTTTTTCACTATTCTTCAAAAATTGAATGTCTTCAGAAAAATACCAAAAAATAACCCTAAGCTAATTTTGGTTTTACGAATCCAAAAATGAAGTCCAATATGAATGATAATGTTTATAAAATTTTGAAAAGTGTGTTTTACTGCTCATAACGTCTAGTTTGATTGACTGTGGTATGTTAGAACTCGATGTTACGTACAACACACACTACTGCATATCATAGAAGCTTGGGGAGTTTCCTTCTCCCCTCCTTCAATTAATTTCTTCCTAAAAATTTCTAGAGTATTACTGCATAAAAATACTCAAGCGGTTCTTCATCATAAGTTCCTTGGATTCCCATGTTTCCTCTTCCATCTTATGGTTTCTCCATAGAACTTTAGCAGACAAGTCATCCAGTTTCTCAACACATGTACTCTTGTATAAAGAAACATGAAAAACTCTTTGCAATAAGACAGATTGGGATCATGTTCTAATTCCTCATAGGTGAGTCCATGCATTGGGCCAAGCTTGTATTTTTTCAATAGTGATACATGGAATACATCGGGAACATTGGAAAGACTTGGCGGCATTGCCAAACAGTAAGCTACAGCTCCCATTTGTTCTAGAATTTTGAAAGGTCTGATGTACATAGGACTCAATTTTACTTTCTTACTGAAATATATAATACTCTTCCATGGAGAAACCTTCATGATAATATGATCCCCTTCCTAAAATTTCAAATCATTCCCTCAGTTATTGGCATATATCTTCTATCTACTTTGAGCTTCTTTGATGTGGGTTTGGAATAGCTTCACCTTTTCCATCGTTTCCTCCAGATGTTCTAGGCCAAAGAGTGTTCATTAACCAAAATTATCCCAACAGGTTGGTGTGAAACATCTCTTTCCGTATAACGCATCATTGTGTTCCATCCGAATACATGAATGAAAGCTATTATTATAGGAAAATTCTATCAGAGCTAAATACTGATCCCACATACCTTCAATGTCAAGTGAGCATGATATCAACATGTATTCTATGGTTTGAAAAGTTCGTTCTGATTTTACATCTGTTTGGGGGTGGTAGGTAGTTCTCAAATGAAGTTAAGTATCTAGGTATTTCTGAATACATTTAAATAATCTTCATGTAAAACAGGGATCACGATCAGAAACAATCTATTATGGTACCCCATAAAGTCTTACAACTTCAATAATATATATTCTTTCTAAACGTTCAAGTGGTAAATCTTCTCTTATAGCACGAAAATGTGATGAATTGGTAAGATGGTCAACAATGACCCATATTGTATCATTCCTTCTAAGTGTCTTTGGTAGTCCCATGAAAAATTCCATCGTAATATTATCCCATTTCTACACAGGAATGGGAAGAGCGTTCATGACTCATCCAGGACGTTGCCTTCTAGATTTCACATGTTGAAAAACCATTCATCTTGACACAAAATCCGCAATCTCCCTCTTTATGTTGTCCCACAAAAAATTTTCCTTCAAATTACTATACAGCATGGTGCTACCAGGGTGTATAAAGAAATTGGAACTATGAGCATTATCCAACACATCCCTTTTAAGATTAGGTATATTGGGGACACAAAATCTCTTCTCAAATTTCAAAATTTCATCTTCATACATAAGGTTACTCACTCTCCCATCCTTCACAGCATTAATCTTTTTTTGAAACTCCTCATCATCTTCTTGAGAACTTTTTATCCTTCATAATAAATATGGTTCGACAACCATTTGAAAATGTATTGATGATCCAGCATCCATGGTTATTCTCATATCCATCTATACTAGATCCATGAGAATAGGATCCCTTTCAATACTCATATTGTTCAAAACACCATGATCGTTTCTGCTCAAAGTATCTTCCACCTTATTTTCCTTCCCTGGGTGGTAGTGTATCATGAAATCATAATCCTTGAGTAGTTCAAGCCATCTCCTTTTTCTCATGTTGAGTTCTTTATGTGAGAAAATATACTTCAAACTCTAGTGATCAGTATAAATTTCACATGTTTCACCATAGAGATATTGTCTCCAAATATTCAAAGAAATAATTACAGCTGCTAACTCAAGATCATGAGTAGGACAGTTTTGCTCATGAATTTTGACTTTTCATGATTCATAGGTAATAACCCTATAATTCTGTGTAGGGACACAACCATGACCTTTCATCGATGCATCACTATAAATGAAAAACCCATCATTTCTCGATGGTAGAGTCATGATAGGAGAATTGACTAATATTCTCTTCAATTCTTCGGAACATTCATCTCACTATTTGGTCCAAAAAAATTAACCCCTTTTTGTGTGAGCATTGTTAATGGGTTAGCCAAGCAGGACATAATTCTGGAAGAAACATCTATAATAACCGGCTAAAACAATAAGACTATATACCTCAGTTATGCTCGGCGGTGATGGTCATTATTGGATTACATTTGTCTTAGAAGGATCAACATAGATTCCATCCATATATACTATATGGTTGAGAAAAAAAATCTTGTGAATCAATAATTCAAACTTGATAAACATCCTATATAATTCATGTCTTCAAAGAGTCCATAGAATAATACCCTTATGATTTTCTTAATCTTCATAGATTTTGGAGTATACGAAGATATCATCAATAAATACCACTACAAAGTCATCATGATATTCATTGAAAACTCTATTCATTGGATCCATGAAGATAAAGGGTGCATTATTCAATCCAAATGGCATTCCAATAAACACATAATGCATGTACCTCATTAAAAATGTTGTTTTCCGAATGTCAACCTTCTTCACACACAACTGATGATATACAGATCAAAGTGAAATATTTGAAATGTATTGATCTCCATGATGTTAGTCAAATAAATCATCAATGCAAGGTAGGGGATACTTGTTCTTTATTTTTATAGCATTGATCTCATTGTAGTCAATGCAAAACCTCATAGATCCATCTTTCTTCTTAACAAAATGGATAAGGGCTCCCCATGGAGAAACTCTAGGGAGAATAAATCTCTTATTACTCAATTACTCTAGTTCAAAATATATTTCCACTAATTACACAATGTCCATTATATCAGTGGTCTTCGATATGGTCATTGATCAAGGAATAAAATTAATGGAAATCTCAATTTCTCATTCTGAAGGATGTCTAGGTAAATCTTATGAATACACATCAAAATATTCTTGCACAATAGGTAAATCCTCTATTTACACATTCCTTTACTCAACTAGAATTATTTCATTCTCTTCCTCCCCAATAATTGAATTTAGTTGAGCAATTGGGGGTGGATACAGATAAGAATTAGGTGGTAATGATTCTTCTCTAAAGATAAGGTTGTCTTTATCATCATCCTGAAAAATAGTAACCTCATTCTTCTTACAATAAAATTATTCATTATGGTATGAATTCCAATCCACATCGATGATTATATCACATTAAATCAAGGGTATGACAATTAGATCATCACATAAAGAACATTTATATGCCCTAATGGAGACTGATTCACAAAACATTGTTGCAATGATACTTCCCTTAAGAGTTTTGACTGACAAAACCCTCATTAAATCAAAGTGGAAACCATTAAATTACCCGTCACTAAGTCTTTTAGAGATTCAACCTCATGAGTAGTGATAACATAAACTTGTCCTTGATCCCTTGTCATTTCTTTAGGTAAGTTCACCTGACACATAGGCCATTAATTTGCATAATTCCCCCTTTCTCTACAATTTTTGCATTCAACATCGACAGCCTCTTTCTTCCCCTTGCAATCACGAGTATGGTGGCCTTTTTCACCACACTTGTAACAGACTCCCATTTTCTTCAAAAAAGTACCATGGTGTTTCCTCCCACATTTACAACATGATGGATATTCAACTTTCCTTTTCTTCCCCTTATTTCCATTTCCAGAGTGTTCAACAAATCTCTTATTCTATTTCTATTCTTTAAAGTCATATGACATGGAGAAATATTTTTCTATCTTGATGGAACATGAGACAATATCATCATTGGTCGAGAATTATTGTGAGAATAATGATAGATGGAGAAATGATTTTAACCCATCAAAGAAATAAACAATCTTATTTCTTCAGTTGTGTATATAATCTTCAAAATTCCTCGCTAAACTTGTAAATTTATCTTCATACTTTCCGACATTCTCATCCACCTCTTTCCTCAGACTCAGAAATTTCCTTTCTATATCTCATCGATGGTCATGAGGAAAGTATTTTTTTAAGAAAGTTTCTTTAAATTCCCTATATTCAATTTTTTATACTTCATCATTTTCCTTTGTGTTTGGAATCAATGACAACCATTGATCTACATCTCCGGTGAGGCGGTAAACATCCATGACAACTTTTTCCCTTTCACTACTTCCTAAGGTGTGGTATACTTTCTCTAAATAATTTATCCATTGGTCAGCTAATAGTGGATTTGTACCCCCATTAACTGATGGTTGTTGATGCCACATGAAGTGATCTAACATTGATGCTCCACGCTACGGATCATGGTGCTTCTTACGGGTAAGGTTATTATTCATAACCTGAGTGAATTTTCCCAGTATGGTGATTAGCTAATCAGAACCAGTTGCATCACCAGCTCAACTATAATTATCTTTATTAGGAGTTCAATCCCTACAAGGAGTGAGTGCATTAATATGTTTTCCATTCCTTCCACTATGAACCATTTCTAAACAATGGAATTAACTAGATTAGTTTGTGAATTGAAATACATAATTCCAAAATTTTAAAACACTAAACAAAAATTGAAGAGTTTATGGATATAATCTATAATCATAAAAAAAATTCTTTGAAGATGTATATACTCATAAACCCTTCATATTGTTTTTTATGGAAAATGAAAATTATTCTATGCATATCCCCTGGGAGTGTCATAACCAAGAGTGCATTAAGTCTCGTTTTCGTGCACTAGTTACCATTAGATTCTAGCTCAATGCGGTGTTTTCGTGTTTTACCCCTAGGTAGATCTCTTCCAGAGCCACCTCTACCACCTCATAACTAGAGAGAGATGCATTTCTTGTAAAACTCACTAAATCTCCACAATACCAAAATTTTAGGAAGTTAATATATACTAATAATAAATGTCTATCATAGGGGTATGTGCTCATATCATAGTTTATCTAAATCAAGATTCCAAGGTTTGTACTAAGCATATTATAATAACAACTATAACACCCTGACCCTAGAAGCCCAGAGTCAGTGCATTGTTACAAAACATTAGCATGATCACAAAAGATCATGTCTCGAAAGACCGATTAGTTTACTAGCCTTGGAAGTACTATATACATTAATATGGTTTAGATTACATCATAAAATGAAAAAATACAAAAAAATTCTTTCCATATACAACACAAAGACCCCACAGACTATCCATGCAGGTAAGTCATAATATACTTCTTCGCATCCTTGGAAAAATAAATCATACAAAGGGGTGAGGTCCGATACCTAGTAAAGATGAAAATATAGCAGAAACATCCCTAAGTTAGCATAAACATTTAGGGAAATGTATAGTACTAAAAATAATTTTCAACGTAAACTTTATCATAATATGAAAAATAAAAAAAAATACCATTTACTTACTCACATTGATATTCTACTAGTTAAATAATCATATGCAATATCAATAGCCACTTTTATAATGATGGAATGCATAATTCCGGATAGTCATAACAACAATGTCCAGGCATTGTGCCAAGACTAAATATATGAATTTTTCAAGGGCTTGTGACAAGACACTAGTTTGTCTCATGAGACCTACAAATTCATCTAGGAGCTATAGTGGGCTCCACCTGTCACTTACTAAGTCCAATTAATTCATCATATGAAAAGGTTTAAACAGAACATTAACATTCATATTTAAACAGGCATATGAAATTCCAATACATTATCAATAATACATGAATGGTATGAAATAACACATACACAGTCAAACATATCACAAAACCTTCAATACAATTTTGATTTTTTGTATCATAATAAATCTAATACAATCAAACTTAAAATCCCTCAAATGATGTTGACATAGATGAAATCAAAACCTTTTTATAGAAATGTATCCTTCTATTTAGAAATATTTTAAAAGTCATGTAATTATTAATGGAAACATTTATATTTGAAAAAAATATATTAAGATTATATGGGAAGCTTCAACAATGTTATAATGGCAGAAAATAGCCTCACCTGTTGTATAAGTTAATATAAAAATTTCTTACATTATTTTTGTCGAAAAGGACATAAAGTACCTTGTTTAGAAAACGATAGAAAGATTCCTTTATACAAATCATATAAAATTCAAACAAGGGTATAAATGCCTTTAACCCATAGTCTATAAAATATTAAGAATGTTTTGAAATACATTTTTATGAAACATAGATGTGGATAATAAAGAGGTCCCAGTGGATAATTAAATATAAACAATCTCAGATAATGAAGAGATTGTAAAATTAACCCTTACCTTGTACTTTTCCTTTGTTGAGGGTTGTATAACTTTATGTATAATGGTGAAATAGTTGTTATTAAATCATAAAAGAATAATATACATTAATATGATATCATATATGATCTTTTATCATTGCATTAATAATAATATCTTAGTATTATCATCATTTCGGTTGTTAACTGATTCAATTTCCATTATATGATTCGTTATGTAGGTAATGTTTGTTATGGGAAGGATGCATATTATTCATATTCAAAATGATATTAAGTCTTTATACATTATTTTTAATCATCTAATGAAAATTATTCTTGAATGGATACGATGGGAATGAATCTCGTCGCGTTCATGGAGACAGTAATCTGTACGTACGCACGAGTGACAATATCATTATTTTGATTTTAAAATAATATATAATTGGATGGTATAACTTATATAAATAATAATTATCATTTTATATTTATTATTTATATCAATTACACATCATTAGTATACACAACCAAATAATAATGTTTTGAATAACAATTACACCACGACGTGGTGACGGTAAGGCGTATGTACGCACGTATGGTGACATGTCCTTCAATGGATGGATAGAATAAATAATATGGTTGTACAATATGTATAATAACATTAATTTATATAAAAGATACTTCAGTCATTATTTTATAATAGAAACATCAATGAAATATGATGTTGAAGATGAAATGAACTTGAAAGAGGTGATTAAATATTTACCTATTATTCA
This sequence comes from Viscum album, assembly GCA_963277665.1. Classification (NCBI taxonomy): domain Eukaryota; kingdom Viridiplantae; phylum Streptophyta; class Magnoliopsida; order Santalales; family Viscaceae; genus Viscum; species Viscum album. Next base: position 783,972,859 of record OY728153.1, read on the forward strand.
GATTCATTATTTTGATTTGATCAAAAGTGCTCCATAAGATGGCTTTTTAAATAAAGTAAGTCCTCTAGTATAAATGTAGGACAATTTAGAGGTTATTTTTGAATAGTTTGGCGGAGCTAAAATTTCATTTATGGTGTGATTTAGAGAGAACAGTGGGTGCCCTTTTATAAGAGGGGTGAGGGGGACCTTAGGAAAATCAAGAAATATAATTTTATAACAAAATGAATATCATTTTATAATGGTTCCAAAATGAATTATTTAGAGGATAAGGTGGTTATGGGTCGAAAACCACTCAACCAATAGGTTTTAGATAGGTTTGGGTCACTATATTAACCTCATCTTTTTTATTTAAATCTTAGTTAAATAGTTTGACATTTACCATGTCTCTTTGTATTGTTATATTATATGGTTAATAAATAGACTATATTTTTCCAAAATAACACCAAGTGGTTAATTAATGATACAAATATCCTTATATAAATCTTTTTTCTGAACCTTAGATTTTTTGGAATAGAATATCAATTAATAATATAATATTTGTTTTAAAAACTCTTTTATGTCAATTTTGACACTATTTGGTATTTTGTTTTTGCTAAATTCATAACAGCATTATTAATTCATCAAAAATTCATATAACAAACCCTAATATGTCATATTTACCTATAAAAGTAATTTAATTCCTAAAAGTCTCAAATTACATTTATTTGGATATTTATAATATAAATTATTTAAATATTTCATTAATTTGGTAATTACCGCATCGTCATTGTGTCAAAAATAAATTTAAATATTTAATTTCTAAAAATTATAAATAATCTACCATTTTGTAGGAAATCATTTTATATTTCTAATGAATATTTTTGGTCGAATAAGACTTATGTGTAACACTATATTAAAAGTGATTTAGTTATTAATCATTTAAATTTAACACTTTTAACACTTCTTTGAATTAAAAAATAATAAATGTCCTAATCTAATCCATTTGGACCTAAAGGATCATATTTTACTCCTAAGGGAGTATTTGGTTGAATTAAACTTATCCAATAGAATTATGACATGTGTTAGGTTAATTGTAATATCATTTTTACACTTAATTATACTATTTACATTTAAACGAGGTAAATAAAAGTTAAAAGATACTATTCACCAAAAATTATTTTTATCTTATTGAACCACATTTTACTCCTTGATATAAACTATGTCTCTAATATTTTCAAAATTCAACTCACAGTTGTAGTAGAAATTTGTTTTATTTAAATTTGAAAATATTCCTATGAGGTAGGTAAAAGACGGTAACCAGTTCAATAAAATTTTTATAAATCTAAAATTATTATAAATTGTCTCCAATGAATTAAATTGATCTTATATAGGTATTATGTATATAATTTGACCTAATATAAATTTATATAAAATAAATTATTTTGAATATAAAAAATTCTGTTTTAAACTATAACTCTCTGTGTTTCACTATTTATCAAAAATTGAATGTTTTCAAAAAAATAGTAAAAATTCACCCTAAGCTAATTTCAATATTCCAAATCCAAAAATGAAGAACATTTTGAAAGATAATATTTATAAAATTTCAAAAAGTTGGTATTACTATTCATAACGGCTAGTTTGATTGGTTGTGGTGTGTTAGAACTCAATGTTGCGTACAACACTCGCTACTAGATTTTTCAAAGAGAAGTGTGTCGTGGATTCTTGTGGTGTTATAGTTATCCATAAAAAGGTGTTAAATTGACCTGTTAATGTAAATAATGTATAAAATTACATTCATTCATATTTTAAGTCTCTAACTTTTATTGGATAAATGTAAAAACACATTAAAAACTTGAATATTCAAATTGTAGATAATTCTGTTCATTCTCACCAATAAAGTGGCTAAGTGTTAACTACCATTTGAAATAAAAATATTATATTAATATTGTTCAACATATGATTTCAAAGAAACCCATTATAGCGTATTGGGAACTTCATTGAACATAGCATCCCCTTCAAAGTAAAATTAATATTTAATTCATGAATATTAATAAATTTGAAAATGACATATTCCATTATTTACGTCCAATGTTACATCCTTACCCCCTTTTAGAAATTGTTTCCTCGCAATTTTATTCCCATATAAAATAAATGGGGGTATTTATCCCACAAATAATTTTAAAATTCCCTCATTGCCTCTTCAACCAAATGGTTTTTCCAAAAAAACTTGTACCTAATGTATTATCTTATTCTGCAAAACTTCCTCTCTTTGGTCAAATTTCACGACTGGTTGTTCCCCAAAAGGGAGATTCTCTTCCAACTAAACTACCTCTGGTCGCAATACCTGAGATGGATATGACATATACTTTCTCAACATTGAAACGTGAAAAAAATTGTGTACCTAGGATAAATATGGAGATAAATCCACTATGTACGCAACTGACCCAACATTATCTTCGATTAATTAATGTATAATGAACCGTAGACTAAACATTCCATTCTTACCAAAACACATCAGAATTTTACCTAGAGAAAAACCGAGAAATACAATATCAACTACCATAATAAGGAGATCCTTCCTCTAGTTATCTGCTTATCTATTCTGCCTACTCTGAGCTGTTCTATTTTTCCTCTGAATCAACTGATCTTTCTCTACTATTTCATCAACCAATTTGGGTCCCATAAACATTATTTCACCTACTTCATCCCAAAAGCTAGAGTTCGATACCAAATCCTATATAATTCCTAAAATAAATCCATATGTATGCTGGAATAAAATATATTTTTAAAATACTACACAACCAAAGAAATATGGTGGTCCCAACGTCCCTGGTAATCCTGTGAACAAGAACGTAACATATCCTATAAGGTCTGAATTGTTAATTTTGACTGCCCATATGATTGTAGATGAAAAGATGTACTAAAATGTATTTCAGTACCCAATGACATTTGAAGGAATTTACACAAGTTGAATGTATATTTGGGATCACGATCAGATACAATGGAGAGTGTAACAACATGAAACCTGACTATATCATGGATTTACAACCGAGAAAGTTGATCAAGAGACAGAATATATCAAATACGAAGGAAATGTGCAGATTTAGTGAATCGATCAACAATAACACAGATTGCATTATTACCTCAAAATGTCATTGGTAATATGACAACGATGTCTATGGATATATTTTCCCAATTCCACTATGGCACCAGTAATGACTAATGCAACCCTTTCTGTAACTGCTGCTCTGCTTTATCCTTCTACCAAGAAAAAACCATCATAGTTAAATCAGAAATTTCACTTTTCATTACATCCAACCATTAATACTCCTAAATATATATATACATCTTAGTACTTCTAGGATTAACTAAATACGGAGGACAATGAGCTTTACTTAACAACTCATTTTTCAACTTTGAATCACAAGGCACACATAATATCTTTTCATATTTCAAAACACAATCATTATCAATGTTAAAATTAGGAAACATAAGCTTCTGAACCAACTCTACCTTTTTCTGCAACTCATTGTATTCCTTCTCCACACGCTAAATATTGTCATATAGTGATGATTTCACTGACACCTGAAATAAAAAAATTGAATTTTCTACACCAGAATCTTCTATTCCAAAGTTCATCAAATAAAAAACCAAAGATATCATTACAAACGTATCATGGTTAATGACGTTTTATTTTTTCAACTCAAAGCATTATCCACTTTATTTACTTTTCCCGGAAGGTAAAGGATTGTGAAATCATATTCTTTAATTTATTCCAACCATCTCCTCTATCTGATGTTCAATTATTTCTGACTGAATATATACTACAAACATTTCTAGTCAGTATATATTTCACATTTTACTCCATACAATTGATGCCTCAAAGTTTTAATTCAAAAATAATAGTAGTTAATTCCAAATCATGTGTAGGGTAATTTTACTCATGAGGTTTCGATGGATGTAATGTATAAGCAATTAATTAATCATTATTTATGGGGACACATTAAAGTCCTTTCAGTGAAGAATCATTGTAGATAACAAACTCACCATTCCTGGAAGGTAGTGCCACAACTGGAGCATTTACCAATATTCTTTTAAATTCCTAAAAACTATGATAAATTTTTTTTCTAAATGATCTTAACACCTTTTAGAGATAGCATAGTCAGTGGGCTAGATAACATTGCAATGTTCTCAATAATCTTCTGGTAATAACCTTCCAACCCAATAAAACTATGGATCTCAGTTATATTTCTGGGTATTCATCATTCTTCAACAACAATTGTTTTAGTAGAATCAAATGTTATTCCATTTCATGAAACAATGCGACCATGGAAATAAATTCGTTGTAACAAACTCATACTTGCTTAATTTCCCAAATAGTTTCTTTTATTTTATAGTTTGCAAGACAACCCTCAAATTACATTCATGCTCCTCTATACTTTTAGAATAAACCAAAATATCAGTAATGAACACAACCACATAGCTAGACAAGAACTCATGGAAAATTAATTTCATATGATCCATGTAATACAACAGGTGCATTGGTTAATCCAAAATTAATAACTACAACATCATAATTACCATATATAGTACGGAACACGTTCTTTGGAATTTCTTCTACCATTAAATTCAACTAATGGTACCCCGAACTCAATTCAATCATGGAAAAATACCAATATCTCTGAAGTTGACTAGAAAAATCATCGATATAAGGAGAAGGATACTTATTCTTAATAATGATGTTATCACGTTCTCTATAATCAAGGCAAAGACACATTAAACTTTCATTCTTTTTATCAATTAGGATAGGAGCACCAAATGGTGATGTTCTAGGCCGAACTAATCCTTTATCATATAACTCATGCAATTGGTTCTTTAAATCTAGAAAATCAATTTGATCTATTTGATAAAGGGGTTTTGAAATTGGTATAGCATCAGTAACTAAGTCAACAGTAAGTTAAACTTCTCTATCTGGTATAATACAATACAAAACATCTGTAAAAACATCAAAGTACTCATTTACCAGTAGAACATCATTAATCTGAATAGTTCATTTGTTTTCAACAATATTTTCAAAGTAATATTCCTTTCCATATTTTACTAGTTTCTCAGCATCCAGATATGTTATCTACAGTAAGGGTTCCTTCTTGTACACAAATAGAAAATCTCTCTGAAAAGAAAGCTTTTTAAATCTACAGAAAATCATAGCATGATAATCATAAAGCCAATCCATACCCAAAATAACATCAAACTCTACTAGAAGAAAAACTATATCATTTTCAGGTACATTCATTCAGCACACAAGGATAAGAAGGATCCTATAATTTATTTTTATCTCAAAATTTCCTCCCTGTGTTTTTACCATAAGTTCAAGATTCATATATTGTGATGGAATTCCCAATTTACATGAAAATTTCTCAAAAATTCACAAATGTGTTGACCCTAAATCAAACAACACATTGTAATAATATGAATAAACAAACAGCTTACCTAATAGTACTTCATTGCATGGCCCTACATCTGCTAAATTTGTTACAATGGATTCCACCACCTCTTTTTCATGACGTCTGGTTGCTATCACTCAGTGAAGTTCTTCACTGGACAATCATTTTTATATTGACCAATTTCATTACACTTAAAACATTTTACTAACTATAAATCAGATTTTGTCTTACCATTACCAAGCTATTTTTCAGTGCAATTATGAGCCTTTTCTCCCATTTTATCACATCAATAGCACTTTCCAGAATTCAAATGACATTCCCCAACATTCTTTTTACTACAATTTTCACAATCTATAAACATAGGTTTCTTACAATCCAACTATTTTGAAAATTTCATCCCTTTCATCTCCCACCTCGACCTCTGATTCTCTTATTTGGCAAAGAAGACCTGATCATTGAGAAACTCCATTTCCACCTTCTCTACACATCGAAAAATTTGTTCATAACTATTGACCTCAATAGATGATAATGTCCTTCGATAAATTGGCATTATTGTTGATAAAAAATGGTTCATTTTAATATCAAGAACATGTATGAAATTTGAATCACACCTTTCCATTCAAGTTTATTTTTCTTCATAATTTTATATCGAGTCATCCTTTTAACTCAATTCTAGTAATTGTTTATCCATAAAAAGATGAACCACCTTAAGAATATATTTCTCAAGAAACATTCAGTTGAATTCAACTGAATAAATAGAAACAATCTCCTTAGTATGCCTAATATTTTTCACCATAGACCACCACATATCAACATCACCTTCAAAATGGTAAATAGAGAGACTAACCTTTTGATGTTCGGAACATCCCATGACATAAAAAGTCGTATCCAGTGATTTAATCCACCCTTATTCTAGAATACATTCAAAGGATCTTCTGAATGATGGGGGATGTAGCCTCATGAAAATATAAACTACTGACATGTTCCTCTACGGTTCATATGGCTGATCACGTGCCTGGATACCACCACCATTTATAGCCTGAGTAAAATGTGCCATCACTCAAACAAATTATTCATTTCCTATTCTGACTATCTCAGGTTGTTGATTTCGAAGGTTGTCTTCCTCCTGATGTAGTCTAATAACAACTTCTCTTCATCCTCTATGAAAAATCATTCTGAACATAGAAATATCTTATGTAACGTAACATGGTATTCTATAAATTATATATATTTTCAATCATTCCATAAATTAATTTATGGACATTAATTTAATAATATATTAACTTATAAAGTTATCTAAACTGACCTCTAATGCCAACTATAATGACCCAACATTAAAACATTACATAATCTTGAATTAAATGAATAATTCACATTGGGGATCAATTAATTTTTAGATTTTTAGAGAGTTAGGCCTTAACTATTACAATACATCTCAAAAATTGCAAAGTAGACACTTCTACTCAGTTTCAATTTTTTTCATAAAATAAAAACTATTGAAATAAAGAGTCATGCCCAGTTCCATTTTTTAGAAAACATGACTTTCCTTTTATCCCATTCTTGACCATATTCAACTTTTAGTCATGTGAAAAACATTTTGAAACTTGGGAAGATCATAAAAACCTCTCTAAGGGTTAAAAAAACAATGAAATAAAACATCAATTCATCAATACTTACATATCATATCCTCTTTAGCATTACTCGTGAAATCATAACATTTATGAATAACAAGTTGAAATAATATTTCATAAAGATAACTTGTGGAAACCATATCATACTTACATTTTAGATATCACAACTACATAGGGAGTTACGTTGAAATACCCATCACCGTATATTTCCTAAATCTATTAGGAGAAATATTCACTTTTACCTCCATCACATTACCCAATGCATTGGTGAGCTATCTCAGGCTCACCAACCCTAGGTTTATCACGGAAATCCCCGTATACATAACAATGACCAAGAACCATAAAATATTCATAACACATAAAATAAACACAAATGAAGGATAACATTTCCAAATTTCAATCTAAATATATTATTTATATATTTTAGAATAAAAAATACATTATCAAAAAAAATTAACAAAATATTTAAAAGAGTATATGGTATTTATTTCTCTTTTGAAAATATTATGGCGTGTTAAGGAAGCCATACATCAAATAATACTCGCGGCGTCAGAAAAGGTCATTGTCACCAATTACGTTAAAAGAAACATTTTTTTGTCATTTAGTGAAACACCTCAAAGAGAAAGAATCCCTTTGAATGAAAATAAATTTCAATGGTGTTAATAAGGCATATATGAGAATTCATATATAAGACAAAATATTCCCATATGAAAGGAGACTGAGATGAAGTCCCTTGCCATGTGTCTGAAATGACCCATTAGTTATTTAATCTTATAAATAATAAACTAAAATTATTTAAACCTTATTTAAAAACTTATTTCAGGTTCATTATTCCATTTATATTACTTATTACCATTTTATAAACAATATGTCATCATTTAAGTAATTAATTTTAATTTTGATGATATTTGGTACTTGAGTAAAAATGAGCATCTTATAACTGCAAGTATTTCATATGGTAAGTATTTCGTTATATACAAAATGATATTGATGATTTAGATATCATATGTTTCATATATATGTAGTATTTACATGTATTTATAATAGTACATAACATTTGGAGGTATGAAATGAAATGCACTGTTCATGGAGACCGTAAGCCATACGTACGCAAGAATGATACTTTTATTTCTATTTTATATTTAATGGAATGAAATCATAATGATACACAGGTATATTTAAATTCCAATATAATATTATTAACTCCCTCTTTTATACAATCCACCAAATGCATGAAAGAGTCATTTCATTTTGAGGGGGCAGTAGTCTCCACTTCCTAAAATGGAATTATAGCGTTTACCCATAATGGAAACCATAAAGTTATGTTATAAATAGAAAATTCAGAAGCATAATGAAAACATAAACATAATATGTATCATATATAAATATTGTTTCATCTTAGTGCCCATCATGAGAGACGGTAAGAGATAATTTAACAATCATCGTTTCGTGAGGCCTTAGATTGTCATCCACAGAAACTGTATGTACTTTTCCCATATGACAGAGGTCTGTGTAAGTGTAGTTCGAATCCTTCTCATTAAAAAAACAAAGTATACTAAGGATAATTGTGTTTTTATAAAAGATATGTATAAAAAATTTATGGGGTTTGAGAGGGAATATAAAACAAAATAACATAAGAGAAGACATTATCATTAAATCATGAATATCCTTTTGGTTTGAACCAAAAGGTTTACATGAATTTCCTTTTTCCTAAGGGAAGGATTCTAGGAGGAATAGAGTGATGTAGGGAGTATAATTTTGTATTTGTTGGATGAGACAATGGTACTTGAGAGTCGTGAGTAATGGGATAGAGTTGGGGGCTTTTTATAAGTGGAGGAGGGGTTTTTTAGGAATGTGTGAAAATATAATTTTATTATATAAGGAGTTTCGGTCTCAAAATTTCGAAAACCTATTAAATTCGAAGATAAGATGAATCATGGTCGATAGAAAATCTCACTATAATAATTGGACTGGTTTTTGGATATTATTTTAAACTTTATAATCATTATTATTTAAATCATTTATTAATGAGATAAACATTGCATCATTATTATGTCATAAATAACATAATTTATATGATGTCTAAAAATTATAAAAAAATACCATGATATAGGAAATAATTTTAGGTTTCAAAATATTATTTATAGTGAATAGGATAACATATATAACCATATGTAAAAATTAATTTACTAAATGATATTCATTTATGTCATTTTTTCCTTTACTTTAAATTAATTAATATAATGCATCATGATCACAATTACGTTGCTTTATGGGGTCCTAAAAGAGTCCCATGGATGCCCATGGTCGGACATGACAATAAAATAAGGTTAGGAAAAATTTTATGGTAATTTTTTATTATTCTGATATTATTTTTTCCTTGAATTACCATATTTACCTTTAACCGAGGTAAATAAAACTCTAAAGTTACTATTCACCAAAAACTTTTTCATCTTATTGAACCAATTTTACTTACTAATAACAAGAATGTATGTCATATTTTTGAAATTATATTCATAGAAGTGGTAAAATTTCATTTAAATAAATAATTTAGTTTTTTTAAATGTTACTCATTATTCTCACTATTTATCAAAAGTTGTAACTTTTTTAGAAAAATACCCAAAATTCAGCCTAAGCTATATTTGATATAAAAAATTAAAAAATGATGTATATTTAACAAAATTCAAATAAAAGATTTTTCATTAATTAAATTAAAATTAATTTTCATTTTGAAAACAAAAAACATGTTTGTAAGAAATAATAACTATCAAAATATTGACACATGTTTATGTCCAATATCAACATGAAATTACTTACAATTAACAATATTGAATTATATTGTAAAAATAAAATTTAATTACACTTTAAAAACAATTAAAAATATTATCTTACCATATATATAAATTATATTAAAAGGTAGTTTTGAATTAAAATACAATATTTTCTAATATTAATCAAAAATTCAATTTTATCTGAAATATACCAATATCTTACCCAATGTGAATTTTGATGTCCTGATTATAAAAAAGAATATATTTTATCAAATAAAACATATAAAACTGACAAAAACTAAATTTAAAGAGGGTTATTTATCAAAAGGCTATAGAGCTACTATTTAATGTAAATTTTGAAAAAAATTAGATACATTAAAATTTTAAGCCTCTAAATTTTATTGGATAAATGTAATGACATTTAACAAAAATGTATAATCATATTGCAGTTAGTTTTTTTCATTTATTCCCATACAACGACTAGGTGTTATTGATCATTTAAAATAATAATATTATATTATAATTGTGCAACGTAAGATTTCAAAGAATCTCATTGTTGTGTATCAGGCACACCATCGAAGATAACATCTGCTTTAATGTAAATTTAATATTTGATTAAAATTTTTTAATAAATATGAAAATTTCATTTTTATTTGTTTACCTGGGATTTTACAACCATCCCCCGTTTTGAAAATTTAGTCCTCGCAATATTATTCACATATAAAATAAATGAGGGTATTTATCCCTCACAACATTTTCATATTCCCACGTTTCCTCTTCATCCATATCGTTTTTCGACAAAACCATCACCAGATGAATTACCTTAATCTGCAACACTTTCTCTCTTCAGTCATAAATCTAGACTGGTTGTTCTCAAAAGATAGATTCTCTTCTAACTGAACTACCTCGGGTATGAAAGCATTATATGTATACGACATATACCTTTTCAACATTGAAACACGAAAAAAATTTTGTGTCTAGGATAAACATGGAGATAAAGACACTATGTAAGAAAATAATTAAACTTTTTCCAGGATTTCATAAGGTCCAATGAACCTATGACTAAACTTTTCTTCTCTTACAAAAAACATATCACACATTTCCAGGGAGAAACATTGAGAAATACACGATATCCTACCTTGAAAGAGAGATCTTTTCTTCGGTTATCTTCAAAGCTATTCTTCCAACTCTGAGTTGTTCTCATGTGATTCTGAATAAACTGAACTTTCACTTCCTTATCTTCTACCAATTCTAGACCCATCCTCTTCCTTTCACATTCTTCATCCCAAAGATATTGAGTAAGACACCACTTCCCATATAATTCCTCAAATGGAGAAATCTATAAACTGAAATGAAAACTATTATTATAAAAAAAATCAATTATAGAAATATGTTGGTCCCAACTTCCTTGGTAATGTTATGATCAAGAATGTATCATATCCTCTATGTTCGGAATTTTTCTTTCTGACTGACCATCTAATTGAGGGTAAAAATAAGTACTCAAATTTAATTTATTACTCAAGGACATCTAAAGGACTTTCAAAATGTTGGAAGTAATATTGGGATCATGATCAGGTACAAAGGAGAGGGGAACACCAACTAACCTGAACATCTCTTTAACATACAACCGAGAAAGTTGATCTAGTGAAAATGTTTTTATAATAAGAATGAAATGATCAGATTTAGTCATTCGATTAACAATAACCTATATTTCATTATTACCTTGATATATCTTTGGTAATTTTACAACGATGTCCTTTAACATAATTTCTCAACTCAACTCTTGCATTGATATAAGAAAAAGTATCCCTTATGGTAACTATCTCTCTCCATTAACTAGATGACAAGGCAAACACTTCACATTAAAATCAGCAATATCTTTTTTCATTCCATCCCACCAGAAATACTCCCGATGACATCTGTAAGTATTAGTACTTCTATGATGAAATTAAAACATGGAACTCTGAGCATCACATAATAACTCATTCATCAACTGTGAATCCCAAGGCACACATAGTCTCTTTCTGAATCTCAAAACACAATCATTATCAATGTTAAAATCTTGAAACTTACTCTTTTGATCCAACTCTACCTTTTTATGTAACTCACTGTCTTCCTTCTGTGATTTCTTAATCATGTCTGATAAAGATAATCTCACTCAAACCTGAAACAAAACATATTAATTTCATGAACCAACAACATCTATTTCATAGTTCATCAAATCAATAACCAAATTATATCGTTTCAAATAAATCATGTTTTATGAAGCATTACTTTTTCGACTCAATGAATCAACCATTTTATTTGTATTTCCCATATGTTAAAGGATTTTGCATTCTGTTTGGACCAATAAGAGCCTATATACCCTGAGAGTGGTGGGGGGGTGAATCATGGTATGTATATACTTTTTATAAATTCTTCATGCCCCGCATGATCATGACCTCTTTATTACAAGGGTCAATTTCTTTGCACATGTGTGTTTATAATGATCACTTCTTTTTTTATTTAACTGATGATGATGCATTAAATGAAATACAGGGAAGCATGCACACATACACAAAGATTTTTACTTGGTTCAGCATCACTGGGTTACGTCCAAGGAGGATACACCGACAATTTTTTGATGTTCCAAATCCCGTAAAAATCACACTTCTGTTTACAAAAGTTTGTAATAGATCACTTATATTCCCAGGATCACTGCCTTTACAATGTTTAGGGTTAGCTCACTATTTTCCCAAGGGTAACTACCTGTTTCTCTCTCTAGCTCACTGCTGGTGGAGAGGATCACCTTCTTCAGATTCCTTTTCTCACTGCTCTAGAAAGGATCCACTCACAGTTTATATACCTGTAGGTCTATTAATTATCACTAATGAATACATATTATATTGTATAGATGCTCTGTTGAAGTCTAACTTTACCCTGTAGATGAATCTCACTTTGCAATGAAGGTATCGGGAAATCTTCTAGCTTTCACGCTACCTCGAATCACTGTCATGCTTCAACCATACCTGTCACCCTTATCCAAGTCGGCGTGAAAGTCCAAACTGGCGTGCATGTTCACCTTATCCACTTGCACGACACTAACTTCTTCAACTCCGAACTTGCCCGAATCACACCCTTTTCTCCCAAACCAATATTTTCGTGCAACCACCAATTTTCCCACTTCATCAATACTTGGCACCCAAGTGTCCCCAAACCAATTGCGCAACACCCCTTCTTCAAAACAAAACTTGGGCGACTCCCTATTTTTCTCGCACAATCCACTTTGGATGTGCAAGAAACAACTGGCGCGCAAATTCTACTTGTGCGACCACACCACCAATTGCGTTACCACAACACCTGCGCATAGAGAGCTCTGATTTTATATAAGTGTTGAACTCCCTATCAAATGAAGTGGAGTCATCTTATATCTATATGCATTTGAACACCCTGCGCGATGGCGTGCATGGCTCCTCTTAACGTGAAAGTCTCTCAAAGCAAGTCTTTGTGGCCAAGTCACATTCGCGACCAACCCTAAAATTTGGGTTCCCATTTCACCTTTTGCATATTTTTATTTTCTTATCTTGAAAAAAATATGGCGCACACGTTTCCTCTCCTTTAAGACAAGGTCACACATGTCTCCTCTCAGTGTGGAAGTCTCGCGGCGCAAGTCTCTGTGGCGCAAGTCACATTTGGGACCAACCCTAAAATTTGGGCACCCATTTCCCCTTTTTCCATATTTTCATGTTCTAATCTTGAAAAACATATGGCACGCAAGTTTCATTTACTTAAACACTGGAAAACGGCACCACCTTGTATCTTATATTTTTGTACCACCTCCAGATCATTCATTCATTTGTCGATGTTCTTGAATAAAACATGGACTGTTAACCACATCCCTTGAACTCGACATGCCACTATGAAATCCCCTTTGTCATAATATTTGAACGTCATGGTTTGCTTTGTCAACAACCACAACATAGAGGCACACTTTGTCAACGAACACAATCACAGTAAAAATTCTTCAATGATACCCTGTGGATGTTTTTTCCCACAATCTCCCACTTTGGGTTTGTTGAAAACTCTTCCATAAAAAGATACATCGTTAATTCTTCAGCCACCATTTGCCTATTGTAATTCTAATAGAGATCCGGGATTTCCTCAACACATTCATTAATCCCACTTGAGCAATGCTCGACATGAGAAACAAGTGTAAATGAAAAGTTCAACAATGAATCACTTCAATTCTAACACCCACTATTGACACCAAACTGATACCAATTTTAGGAAATATTCTTACCGCATTCCAACACCACTCTTCTGATTTTATCACTTTCTTCAGCTGTTGTGATATCTATTCTTTGATTTATCACTTCTAGCATTGTAAGATTTGATACTCTCCCCCTTTCTACTAGCATATTTTACTCTCGTCTGCTTGAAATCCTCTTAAACACTATTACCTATGTTGTCCAAGCTACTCTATGCCTAAGCACATTGAACCTGCTTCAACCCACCCTATCTAGATGCTCCACCTATCAGCTTCTCCCCTAATCTTTCATGATTTCTCAAATAGCCACATTGTCTCCCCCTTTCAAAATCACTATTTTCTCCCCCTTTTTCAAAAAACCCGAAGGTCACTCCTCTGCAGTCTGTAATAGAGTAAGGAACACATATCAGAACAATAGGGGAAAACACATCATTCCATGGGGAGAGTGGTGTGTTCCACATTCAAAATCTTTCAATTGTGGGGAGTCGACTGAACTCCCAGAGCCAGTAGATGCCTTTCAAACACTTCCTTGGGTAAGACATTTGTCAGAATATCTACAACCTGTAGCTATGTAGAAACATACACCAACTACACAATCCCTTGCTCCACCTTCTCCTTGATGAAATTATATTTGATCTCATTGTGCTTTGTCCTTGAGTGATGAACTAGATTTTTTCTAAGATTAATAGATCTTGATTTATCACACTGGATTCCGATCAGAGACTTCACTATGACTCCCATATCATAAAGCCGCTGCATCATCCTCAATAACTGTGTGCATGATTTAGTGGCCACAATACACCCAGATTCCGCGGTTCTCAATGAAATAAAATCTTACATATTTCTTAACCAAGAAATACACAATCCACCGGGATAGAATGCACCTCATGCCATTGATTTTTTTCCATCTGTTGATCCGGTCCAATATGCATTTATGAAACCCAATAACACTGATTGAGATTTGTCATTATACATGAGACTGAAATCCACGGTGCCTTTGATATAACAAAGTATTCTTTTCACTGTGTGCATGTGTCTTTATCTTGGATTGCTTTGGTAATGTGCTACTTGGCATGTAGCGAAAACAAGATCTGGTCGTGTTGCTATTATGTGCAGTAAACTGCCGATAATCTTCCTGTATTTAGTGATATTAACTGCCCTGACACTATCATATTTTGATAATTTCATCCGGGCAGCAACTGAAGTCTTCATTTCATAGGAATTCTCCATTCCAAACATCCTCAGAATCCCCTTGGCGTATTTGGATTGAGAAATGAAAGTACCATTACTTCATAGTGTCACCAAATATTATGTCATCGACATAAACTGACACCATAATACTTTTATTATTGTTATTGTTGATGTTGAGATTGTAATCAACCCCCCCCCCCCCACGTTGAATGCCAAGCTTCTTTAAATTCTGATTCAGCTTTGAGTACCATTCTCTTGGTGGTTGTTTCAACCCATATAATTCTTTCTTCAACTGAAAAAACCTTATTCTCATCTTCATGAATGAGAAAAACATCCTTCTGCTCGATGTAAACCACTTCTTCCAGAAACCCATTCAGAAATGTAGATTTGACTTCTAACTGGAACACTTTAAATTTTCATTACACTTCTATGGCTAAAAATAATTTGTTTTTCTCCGAGCTTGCAACCAGTGCAAATGTCTCATCAACATCAATACCATCTATTTAGGAGTAATTTTTTTCACACTAGTTGTTCTTTTTTTTGAATCAATGTGACATCTTCATTCATATTCTTGAGAAACACCAATTCAGTTTCGATGATGTTCTTATCTCCAGGCCTCGAAACAATCTCCCTCGTTTGATTCTTCTCAATCTGATATATCTCTTCATTCATTGCCTGAATCCAGTTTCCATATTTAGCTGCATAAACGAAGCATTCCGGTTCAACCTATGATAGTAATGATTTCTGCTACAGTGATTTCATTCTCCTTGTCTGAACTCGATCTGAAAAATCACCTATGTTATTCTGCCTGTGAATTTCAGCTCGACTTTATGGATTTTATGCAGATAAGTATTTTACTTCCTCATACCCACCATCAATATCTTCTTCTGCATTAATTTCTGCCACTTCTTCTCTCCCTGAGTCTCTTACCACTTCATTACATTCAATAGATAAATAGTCATTGTGTCATTATTCAGTGACATTATTTCTTTCAACTATTATTTTGTGCTTTTTGTTGCAACTTGATGATAATTTCTCACAGCTTTTTGGTATCCTGAAAATAGTCAGTTGATACCACATTGTTAGAGAAAAATTAATAAGCATGGAATGATAGATTATTACTGCTTATCCTGAAATATGTCTTCCCGTGATAGAAAACACATGAGCTAAGTCATCCAATTATTTTATTGATGGATATTGCATCTAATTTTGTCATTTACTGCTCCCCCTATGTGATGAAACACTTCCTAGGGTTTGGCCCATTATTTAGACTCATAACCATTCTTCTCCATCTGCATCATTTATACCAATCTAGCACACGACATTGAGCCACTAACAAAATCTCTATTCCTACTGAGTTGGAACTCAGTTTAGGAAACAATAGATAAAGTTAATAACACTATACCTTTCTATTGTCCTCTATTGGTCACATTATTTTTCATCTTCGTATCTGATTTGAGTCAATTAAAAATTTGAATCATATCACTTCTCCACATTGTATCTTTAGATGCCACTTCCCCTTGGATCGAATCTCCCTGAAACCTCAAACACTTAAATAATTAATTAACAACATTTCAATACATATAAAGAGGGGTTATTCTAGAATCCTCATGATGATGATTATGGTTGATCCTGATGGGTCAACCATTTGATTCTTTCTTGCAGAGCATCACACTCACTCATAGCTTCTTTTAGTTTTCTATCCAACTTCAACAACCATGACCATATGAATAAGCATTCATCACCTTCATAGTGAGTGTTTTTCTGATATGATGATTATATAGGACTGGCCTTTCTCACCATTTGGGGTTTATACCCACTAGTACACATTTCTATCTTTGTTGTTAAAACAAAATTCAATTTCCCTGGATCTCTTCTCTGAGCTGGAATATCTCTTCATGTCATCATCCCTAGCTCATTCCTCCATTGTCAGGATCTTCCTCTTTCCTACACATCTTGTTATAGCACAAAACATGGAAATTTTTCAATGCATTCTTTGTTTATTATCATTTTATCATATTTCTGATTCACCACAATATTTTTCGGTGTCGGTAGGTCCTCCGTTGAATGTACATTCTTCTTACTCGCGACTATAGTTTTTCCTCCATTTTTTGTCCATATTTGTTCAGGTTCTTTCCTAGAGGGCGGTTGTGAGTGGGAATGATACAACTTTTGTTCATCTTCCTATGATTCCCCTAAGGAAATATGCATATTCTCCAAATTTACACTTTGTCTCCCAATGTAATATTTCTTATTATACATCACTAGTTTCAAGAATCTATTTTTAGGCTCCTTTTACTTTTACACATTCTTCTTGCTGTAATATTTTTCCAAATTCCCATGAATAAAACATACGAAAAATCTTCTATTAAATACATACCTTGTTGTGTCATCTCTCATCCGAGATGTTGATCTAGCTAGATTTCTTCCTATGACATTGATCACCTGATATTCTTCAATCATATTCATGTGGTGTCCCATTCTTCCACAGTAATAACATCTAATTAATGATTTCCTCTCAGAGACTATTCTCTTTGATTTCTCATGATGCTTCTTCTTATTCTCAGATTTAGTATAGTTTTTATTTCCACAACCTGAGAGGTATTCCAGAACCTCTAAGAAGAATCTTGATGTCTGTCAATGAATCCCACAGAAATAACACATATCGTCACTACTTGTTTTAATTGTCCTCTTTGGCATATCTTCCGCACCGACATGATTTTCTCTACATATGGAACTATTCATAGCTCGCAATATATCATGCATGGGAGAAGATTCATCAAGTCCAAAACCTTTTTTACCATATTATATGTTCTATGAGATGAGAAAATATGTTTTTGTTTCTATTCAGAAATTACAAATTTATTCTTCATTTTTTCATCACTTGTTGAAGAAAAATCGAATAGTAAGTGGAGTGCATCCTTCAACATAGATTTTCCTTTTTCTTTTGATATCTCAATTTCATTCATGGATGATTCTATCTCTTCCTCCAATTTTTGAATCTTCTTATCTCTTGATTCAAAATGAGCATTGAGTTATTTTATGAGATTCTTCCTGCTACTCATCTCATCTTCCAGTTCTCTTGTGATCTTTTCTACCATGTCACTTTTCTCCCTCACTTTAAATTTTTTTTCATAAATAGAATCAGAACAACATGCATTCTATTTTTGTAGCCTTTTACTCTTCTGAAATAGTTCAGATAGTTGTGTAGTAAGATCAGCATTTATGAATTTCAAATTTTGAATCTCATCTGAGTTCAGATTATTTCCTTTGACATCAGCTTTTCATTTTTCAACCTCTGTATATCTCTTTAACAGTTCTTCATTTTGAGAATCATTATTATCCCTCAGATCAGTAGCTACATCGACAAGCCTTTGAATCGAACCTCTTAGTTTGTTGATCTCAGTTTCCAGTTCCTGGATCTGAATATCTTTAGATTTAACTTTTTCATCCAGATTCTGATCCAATTTCATTGTCATGTTGACAATATATACTGGTGGGCTTCTTCATAAAACATCTCCATCATTAGTTTATTTACTATCACTTCGATGTTCAGTTACTTCACTCATTCCTATATCCTGATTGAGTGAATCAATATTTTCCCTTTCAGATTCATCCATGCCTTCCTTCAGTAAGTTGTTGGATTCTTTTAGTTGAATCACACTTTTTCCATAACCACTTCCACAATGTGGGATATCCCTTGACTTATGATTCTTCATTGATGTTTTCCCTTTGTCATGGCACACTGAGATAAGATCAGACTAATTTAACCACACAAATTTACTACCCCATGTCGGAGAAAACAATTATGATAAAAGAACCCTATCCTCCTTGATACCAATTGTTAGGACCAATAATGGCCAATATACCATGAGAGGTGGGGTGAATTAGGGTATGGATATTCTTTTTCTAAATTTTTGCTGCCCTACTAGATCTTGACCTCTTTATTACAAGGGTAACTTTGTTTGCACTTGTGTGTTTATTATGATCACTTCATTTCTTCTTTATGTGAGGATTATTCCTTGAATGTAATGCAGGGAAGCAAGCAGGTAGACAAATAGATTTTTACTTGGTTCACCCTCACTGGGATCCGTCCAAGGAGCATACACTGTCGATTTTACGATGTACCGAATCCACTAAAAGAACGCTGATTTTTACAAAGTTCGGGATATATAACATCTTTTTCCAGGCTGACTCCCTTTACAATGTTTAGGGTCACCTCACTGCTTTCCCAAGCGTCACTCGTTGTTTCCCTCTCTGGATCACTGCCTGTATAGAGGATCACCTTCTTCCTCTTCATTTTCTCACTGCTCTGGAAAGGATCCACACACAGTTTATAGACCTATAGGTCTCTTTATTATCACTAATGAATACATACACTATTGTATGTAGATCCTCTGTTGAAGTCCATCTTTCACCCGTAGATGATTCTCACTTTGCACTGAAGGTATCAAGAAATCTTACAGCTTTCACGCTGCACTAAATCACTACCATGCTTCAACCACACATGGTTCCCTTCTCTAAGCCAGTGTGCAAGTCTATGCTCGGAAGTTAACACTGGTAAAAATCCTTACCTCAACCACTTGCGTGACACTTTCTTCTATAACTCCAAACATGTGCAACTCACACCCTTTCATGCCCAAACCAATATTGGGACGCAACCACCAACTATCATGCTTCTTTAAAACCTGGTGTGCATGTTTCACCAAAACACTTGCACGAAACCCCCTTCATCAACTCAAAAATTGGGAAACTCCCTTCCTTTCTCACCCAATCCACTTTGGACGCGCAACAAACATCTGGCGCGCAACTTCTAATTGCACGACCACACCACCACATGCGCGACCACCACACCTGCACGACAAGAGTTCGGATTTTCTCTAAGTATTGAACTCCATGACGAATGAGGAGGGGTTGATCTCTATTTATTGGCATTTGGACACCCTGCGCGACGACACACAAGTCTCCTCTCGGCATGCATGTCTGGGGGAACACATCTCTATGGCACAAGTCACTTTCACGACCAACCGTAAAACTTAGTCCCCCTTATCCCATTTTCCATATTTTCATATTCTGATCTTGAAAAAAATATGGCACACATTCTTCACCTCCTTCAAGACAACAGATTAGAAGTCCATTTTCCAAAACCACTTTTCTCCATTTGTCGATTTTTAGGCCCAAAATTTTGGCAAACACTGGAAAACGGCTCCACCTTGTATCTTCTCTTTTTGTTCTGCCTCCAGATAATTCATTCCTTTGTCGACGTTCATGAATCAAACATGGATCCATAACCACATATCTTGAAATCGACATTCCACCATGAAATCCCCTTTGTCAAAAAATTTGAACATCACAGTTTTCTTTGTCAACAAACACAACATAGAGGTCCACTTTGTCTACGAACACAATCACCTTTAAAATGCTTCAATGATACCTTGAGGGATTTTTTTCCAACACAATCAAAATCATTGAATAATTAAAATTATCTCCTCTTTCTCATGATCAATTATTTCTATGTGAATATATACTTAAAACTTTTGTGGTTAGTATATATTTCACATTTTACTACATAAAAATGATGCCTCCAATTTTGTTAAAGAATAAACAACATCAGCTAATTACAAATCATTAGTAGGGTAATTTAATTCATTAGGTTTCAACTGATGTGAGGAATATACAATTACCTGATCATTCTGTATAAGGGCACAACCATGTCCATTCAATGAAGTGTCACTATAGATAACAAAGTCACCATTTCTGAAAGGTAGTGCCATAACTGTAGCATTTAACAATATTCATTTCAATTCCTGAAAACAGTCATCACTCTATTTTTTCCAAACAAACATAACACTTTTCGAAGTTAATATACTCAATTGGAAAGATAACCAAAAAAAATTCTCAACAAACCTCTAGTAATAACATTCCATTTCATGAAAACTACAGATCTCGGTTATATTTTTTGTTCTTGTCCATACATCAACAACATGTTTTTAGGAGGATCAACAGTTATTCCATTTTATTACACAATGTGACAAAGGAATGAAATTTTAGGAAACCAAAACTCACGGCTTTTGAATTTCCTAAATAGTTTCTTTTATTTAATGGTTGGCAAGGCAACCATTAAATGACTTTCATGCTCTTTATTACATTTAGAATAAACAGAAATATCTTAAATGAACACAACCACAAACTTATCCAAGAACTCACAGAAAATTCTATTCATAAGAACCATGAATATTGTAGGTGCATTGGATAAACCAAAATGAATAACTAAAAATTCATAATAGCCATATCTAGTAAGAAACACAGTATTCCGAATATCTACATCCATTACATTCATCTATTGGTACCCTGACCTCAAGTCAATTTTCAAAAAATACTATGATCCCTAGAGCTGAACAAACAAATCATCAATATGAGGAAAAATATATATGTTCTTAACATTGATGTTATTCAATTCTCAATATCAATGCAAAGTCTCATTGAACCATCTTTCATTTTAACAAATATTGAATGAATCCTTAATATATTTACTCTTGAAATTGATTATTTAACTCTAAAAGTTAAATTTGATCCATTAAATACTGGGGTTATGAAATTGTCTTAGCATCATGAACTAAGTCAACATTAAATTCAACTATTCAAATATGTATAATACAAGGAAAAACATCAGGGAAAACATCAAGGTACTCATTTACCACGGGAACATCATTATTCTAAAAAGTTCTATTGTTTTCAACAATATGTGAAAGGTAAAATTCATTTCCATCTTTTACTATATTCTAATCCTCCTTATATGTTATCAAAAGTAAGGTTTCATTCTTGTACACTAACAAAAAATCATTCTGAAACAAATTCTCTGTAGCTCTACAGGAAACCTTAGTAAGAAAAAAAGAAAGCCAATACAGACCCAAAATAACATAAAACTCTTATAGAGGCCAAAAAATATGGTTTTAAAGTAGATTCTTTCCACCCACTATGAAATTAAGGTTCTTATAATTTCATTATATCTCAAAATTTTCCCAAGGTATTTTTTTCATAAGTTCAGGATTCATATATTGATATTAAATTCTCAATTTCCTAGAAAAATTCTCTGAAATAAAGGAATGTGTAGACCCCATATCAAACAACACGTTGGCATAATATCAACAAACAAATTGTGTACCTAATACTACTTAATTTTATGGCCCATGTTTTGTTTCAATAGTTGTAAAGGATTTCACCTCCCCATTCAGCATGTAGTCGGGCTGTTTTCCCTCAGTTGAGTTCTTCATTGGACACTCATTTTCAAAATGACCAATTTCATTGCATTCCAAACATTTTACTAACTATAAATCATATTTTCTCTTACCATTACCCAACTATTTTTAGTGAAATTTTAAGACTTATGTCCTATTTTACAACATCGGTAGCATTTAATAGAATTCAAATGAAATTCCACAAAATTATTTTTACAATAATTTTAAAATACTATAAACTTCGGTTTTCTTTCCATCAGACTTTCTTGAAGAGTTTTTCCCTTTTGCATGCCACCTCAACCTCTTATTCTGTTGTTCTTCAAAGAATACATGTCCATTAGAAAATTCCATTTCCACATTCTAGGATCATCATCCAAGTTTTTCATAACATTTGAACTCACAAGAAGCTAATTTCATTCAATAATTTTTCATTAATACTGAGTAAAAATATGTTATTTTACTATCTAGATCTCATATGAAATTTGGAGCATACCTTCCATTCGAGTGAATTTTTCTTCATAAGAAGACCTTTACTAATCCTCCTGCCTTAATTCCAGTAATTTGTTTCCATCATAAGACAAACCACCTTTGGAATATATTTCTCAAGAAACATACATTTGAATAAATCACAATAAAGAGATTCAATCTCCTCACTATCCCTGATATTTTTCACCATCGACCACCACTGAACAACATCACCTTCAAATTGGTAAATAAAGAGACTAACATTTTGATGTTCTTGAACAACCCATGACATCAAAAAACTTCACCCGTATATTAATCCACCTTTCTACTAGCATAGGGTAAGATGATCCTCTGAATGATGGGGGATATTAACTCATTAAATGCTCCACTACTGGCATGTTCCTATGTGGTTGATCTGGCCAATCTCATGCATTGATACCACATCTATTAATATACTGAGTAAACTGTGACATCACTTCAAAAAAATGTTCAGTTCCTATTCCGGTCATCTCAGATTGCTGATTTGGAAGGATGTCTTCCTCCTGATGTCATCCCATCACAACTTCCATGTTTCCCCTATGGAAACCTTTCTGAACACATAAATATCTTAAGTGAAGCTACATGGTAATATGTAAATTCTATATCATTTCTTCATACCATAAATTAATTTATTGACATTAATTTTATAATATCATAACCTCTAAAGTTATCTAAACTATCCTCTGATACCAAGTATGGTGACCCATCCTTAAAACATTAATTAATTGTAAATTAAATTAATAATACACATTAAATATCTTTTCAAGTTTATAGTTTTATAGGGATAGTCCATAACTATGACATTACATCTCAAAAAGTACTAAGCACACAATTCTACTGAGTTTCAAAGTTTTCAATAAAAAAATATATCGAAAAAAGAGACATATCCAGTTAAATTTTTTAGACAACATGAAATTTCATTGATCCCATCCTTGACCATTTTCATCTTTCTTTCCTGTGAAAAACATTTCAAAACTTGGGATGAGAATAAAAATCTCAGAAAGGTTTATAAAAAAAATAATGAATACATTAGTTCATCAATTCATATATAACATTCTATCTTTAACATTCCTCATGTAATAATAAGATTTATGTATAACACAATGAAATAATAAATCATAAATTTAACTTGTGGCATCCATATCGTAATTACATTGTAAAAATCACAACAACATAGGGAGTTACGTTGGAAAACCCATCACTGAATATTCTGAAATTCCCATAAGACAAATATTCATGTTTACCTCTGTCACAATACCCAATGCACTGGAGAGCTATCTTAGGCTCACCCCCCTATTTTTATCACAGAACCACCCATATACGTAAAATTGACCAAGAACCATAACATATTCCTGACAAATAAAATAAACACAATGCCAAGTTAACATTTTTTCATTTCAATCAAAATATATCATTAAAAATATTGAAATAAAAAATCCCTTATCAAAACCATTTTGAATAACTAAATACATAAAAGTGTGTATGGTATTTATTTTCATTTTAAAAACATTACGGCTTGTTAAAGAAGCAATAGATAAAATAACAGTCATGGTTTTGGAAAAGGTTGTTGTGACCACTTTTGTTAAAAGAATTTTTTTTGGTCATTTAGTAAAATGCATTATATAAAAAGATTACATTTGAATGAATCAAAATTTCAATAGTGTTCATACATCATATAATAGAGATTCATATATGAAATAAAATATACCTCAATGAAAGGAGATCGAGACGAAGTCAATTACCTCGTGTCCGAATTGAACTTTTTGTTCTTCAATATTCTATATAATAAACTAAAGATAATTACTATTTTTATAAGAACCTTTTTAAAGTATATAATTACATTTATATAACTTATTACCATGTTATAAACATTATTTAATCATTTACGTTAATAATTGTTATTTTGTTGATATTTGGTACTTGAGTCAAAAATGAACATCTTATAATTACAACTTGTTCATGTGGTCAATTTTACATTATATATAGAATGGTATTAATGATTTAGATATCCTATATATCATATATATCCATTATATATATTTATATATAATTATACATATCATTTGGATGTAAGAAAAGAAATTCACCATTCATGGAGACGGTAAGTCGTACGTATGCATGAACGCTACTATCATTTCTATTTCATATTTAATGGAATTAAAACATAACAATACACAATTATATTATAATTATAATATAATATCATATATAATATCATTAACACTATCCTTTATATTTTCCATTATACCTTGAAAGAGTCATATAACATTGAGGGGGCGGTAGTCCGCACTTACTAAAATGACATTATCGCGTTTACCCATAATGGAAACAATAAAGGTATTCTATATATGAAAAATACAGAAGCATAAATAAAAACATAAAACATTATATGTATCATATATAATAAATTTTTATCATAACGGCCACCATTAGAGGTGATAGGAGATAATTGGACAATCATCATTTCTTGAGGCGTTAGTTGGCCATCCATAGAAACAATATGTTCTTTACCGATTAGATAGGGGTGTGTGTAAGTGTAGTAAGAATAATTATCATAAAAAAACATAATAAATTTATAATACTATTGTTTTTATAAAAGAAATGAATAAAAAGATTTTAGGGGGTTGCAAAAGGAGTAGAAAACAAAATAAATTAGGAGAAGAAATTAGCTTCAAATTGGGTATCTCTTTTTGGATTGAACAAAAAGGTTTACTTGAAATAACTTATGTCTTATAGAAGGCTTCTATGTGGATGGTAGGGATGTTTCAAGATTAATTGGGAAGATTTTGTTCAAGACAAGGGACTTGAGTGGTGTGGGAAATTAGTTAGAGGTGAGATCATTTTATAAGGGGGAGGAGGGGATCTTTAGGAAAGATGTGAAAATATTATTTTATTATATATTGATTTTAGGTTTCAAAATGTCCACTTATTATTATAGACTATGATTAGATGACTCCTGGTGTAAATAAAATCATCCAATAATAATTTTACAGGATGTTAGATATTATTTTAACCGTTATATTCGTATTTATTTAAATCATTTATTAAGGAGGTAAACAATACATCATTATTTTGTCGTAAATAATTTAATTTATTTGATGTACAAAAATAAAAAACCCTGATGTAGAAAATATTTTTAGCTTTCCAAAGAATATTTATAGTTGAAATGATAACTTATATAACCCAATGTAAATTTTTTTTTACTAAAAAATATTTGTTTATGTTATTTTTGTATTTACTTTAAATTAATTAATATAAAGTGTCATCATCACTATTATGTGGTTCCATGGGGCCCCAAAATAGACCCATGGATGCCCATGGTTAGCCCTGACTCATACAATAAGGTTAGAAAATTTTTTAAGGTAATTTTATTTTATTATGATAGTGTTTTTACCTTGACTTACCATATTTAACTTTATCTACGGTAAATAAAATTCAAAAGATAATATTCACAAGAAAAATTCCATCAAATTGAAACACATTTTACTTACTAATAACAACCATGTATGTTGGATTTTAAAAATTTAATTCACAAAAGTGGTAAAATTTTCTATTAAATGAAAATGGTTATTTTTTAACTACTACTAAGTATTTTCACAATTCATTATAAATTGATTTTTTTCACAAAAAATACAAAAAATTCAGTCTAAGATGTATTTGACATTCTGAATTGAAAAATGATGTCTTTTTTAAGAAATTAAATAACTATTATTTTCATTACATAATTTAAAATTAATTCTTGTTTTCCTAACAAAAATCATGTTGTTAAGAAATTATAACTATTAAAAGATTGACCCTTATTTACGTCTAATTTCAATGTAAAATTATTTTCAATGACAAACATTGGATTAAATGGTAAAAATATAAATTAGTTACAGTTTAAAATCTGTTATAAATATAATATAACCATATAAATAAATAATATTAAAAGGTTGTTTTGAATTAGAATAAAGTATTTCCCACTATTCATCAAATATTGAATTTTATCCGAAAAATACCAAAATTTTACACAATGATAATTTTGATGTCCCGATTATAAAGAAGAATTTTATTTTATCAAATAAAACATATAAAATAGATAAAAACAAGTTGTTTCTCCATCAAAAGGAGGTAAATCAACCTTTTGAAGTAAATTATGCTTAAAATTTGATTCATTCATATTTTATGCCTTGAAATTTTATTGGATACATGTAAAAAAATTAAACAAAAATGTATAATAATATTTTAGTTAGTTCTGTTCATTCCCTCCCATACAATTTCTAGGAATTAACTACCATTTAAAATAATTATATTATATTATTATTATACAATATTAGATTTCAAAGAAACGTGTTGTTACGTATTAGGCATTCTATCGAACATAAAATCCACTTAATAGTAAACTTAATATTTAATTCAAAAATATTAACAAATATAAAGGTGTCATATTTCTTTATTTACCTGGTATGTTTCATGCTATGGAAGAGTATTATATCAGTATTTTCTTATCAATTTGAAGAAAAATAGTCTACGGAATTGATAGTATTGTTAAATGTGTTTTAATTTAATATGTTAATTATTCCCATTATGTCTCTATGTGTTGAATTTTTTTTAAGTGATAAATATGGATCAGCGTCTTAATAATTTTGTGGATAATATTTTGTTTAATAAGTTTATTGTATTTATTCATAATTTCATTCCATGAATTGGTGAAGCATTTGATCAATTTAGGGGGATCAATTTTTTTATGAACTACATTGGGATTTCATCCCACTGGACACCCAAACTAGCATAATACAAGAATGTATAAGTGTTCCCATCACCTGTTGGTTGAAGAATATCACCAAGAATCAATGATATAATGTTGTAAAATCAAATGTAATAGAAACCATTATCAAATAAAAAAATTTATAAAACATAAAAAAAATAATGTAATCTCAATAAATAATAATGAAAGATCATTATAAAAATAAAAAATAAACAAAATGAACCTTTATAATGATACCAAATCCAATTCTTCAAATGAAAAGTTCATCAAATGACCAAATGGGAACCAACAACCATAGGAACAACCATCTCCAAGGAATAATTAATCCAGAAACATGAATGTGACAAATATATTGGGTTTACCAATTCTAAGTGGTAGAAGTCGTGTCTTTTAATAAAACTCAATTTGTATGAACCAGATAATCCATGCATCTCTTTTCCCCAAACATTCCAAAAATCATAGTTGAAATTAAAATTTTAATTTTTTTTTCTCAAATTAAATTCCCTAAAACATTGTATCCTTTGTAAAACAACAGTAAAAAACATTCATGTTTTCCAAAATGATATCCAATTTAAAACATAGTTAAAAATAATGTTTTAAATGAACCTAAAATTTAGGTGATCAAAAAGGTATAACAAGTATAATAAAAAAAGTAGTAAGAGACTATAAAAATTAACAGAAAAGGGTAGAAGAGTAAAAAAGATTATACACACCGTACTCATGGGAATTTCTAAAAAATACATTGAAAACTACCTAGATGTACTTGGTTCAGATATAAATTATATTATAAGTTGGGAATCTATAGTCAGTAACAGATTTGATTCTATAAACATGACTCTCTAATGGAACATCCCATATGTAAAAACATCAAATATGAAGGTAACAACCTATCTTATCAAGTCAATATGAAACTGTCACATGACCATCTAGATGAATCCTAGTAATCCCAAGACAATATTATTGTAGACACTGCAAAATGATCAAGGGGTGAAGGTTTTTTTTTGTAACAAAGCGAAGCCATATTAGGACCCCGTGATCCATTCACTGGGGCACAGAGGGGAAAGTAATGACTATGGGCGCAAAAAGTTTCATGCAGCCACCCCACGCAGTTGAATTTTCGCGCTGCCGACACTAGAGTGCAAAATTTCACATGGGCCAGTTTCTTCGCGGATCCAATGTCCCCGAGCGCCTATAAATAGAAGGGTTCCCCTCCAACTTCTGGTTTTGAATAATATGAACCATCTCCCCTATAGAAAATCCACCTCTCGTGCATGAAAAATATGGCTTTCATGTACAAGAGTTTTCACAACAGGTCTCCCAGGGGTCCACGTTCGCATAAGACCCCTCTAGCTTAACCAGCAACCAAATCCATTCGAGTCTCGTCCCCAGCGTGCAATCGATTTTTTTATGCATTCCTTCCAATTTCAGGCCACACCATCCATTTGCACGCGTATCAAATTCCTTTCACGCAATCCCAACAATTTGTGCCCCCCCGGAGTCCTTGCCCACACTCCCAGCTAATTGTGCGCAACCTCTTGTCCTTGCGTGCAATCCCTTGGTGCGCCCAACAACATTCCATTCATACTAACCAGACCAATTGAACACTACCCATACTCCATCCATGCAATCCCTTCTACCGGCATGCAAAACCTCCATGCCAATCCTGCTCTATTTCGCACAACTCAGTATTTTCCGCGTAATCATTCCAATTGTGCGCCAATTGCGTGCAAACCTCCACGATTTCGCACAATCCTTCGGGACCCCTCACCCGTCCTTTTTCCCACAACTGATCCATTTTCCCCCAACCCATCATTCTGGGGCCTGATTTTTTTCATGTGTTCGATGTCCCTCTAGAAGACATCATTTTCATGTACCTCTTACGCCCTAAACATCTCTATCACACACCCTTTCCTTGTACGACCCACTAGGTTCATAAGAAGTAACTTCAAAGTCCCTTTGACCTCATTTCACATTTTGTTTCTTTGACTCATGATATTTCACATAGGCATGATAACAGATATTGATTTTTTTGCATATCCACCCTAATGTGGACCCCCAATGGGATCTCCTCACTACAACCCTCAGTCACGATGTTTCATGTCCCTTCTCCTCACCAAGGCGCAGAGGGTACCTGTTATGTATATCCATGGGGTGCGGAGTGAACCCTCACTCTTCTGAGATACAAGACATTAAAATGACAAGCACCATTGTCCTAAGAACAAGATGTTAAACTATGACCTCACCCCATGCATCTTTTGTTGGGTCCCCCACCTTTGACATTCGACATGTCCTCTCATCTCAACGGTAGTGAAATCTTACACACATGGAATGATATCCTCTTTGCTGAGGTGGTGCCTTTCCTAGGGGGAGGGAATCCACCTTGGTGTAAGCCCCTATACTTTTAGGAATGAGGCGGTACCACTGGTCCTCCTCTCATTTCCAGTGTCCATGGCCAGAAAAGGGCTTGATGGGGAATTGTGCTCCTCCTCTAATTTGGGTCGAATCCGTCTCCCACAGGGCTATGTCACCATTGGGCCTCCACCGTGGTGTAAGTCCTAATCTAAATCTCCATGTGCTTCTAACCACTTAAAAGGCCATCTTTCCACTTTGGGCTTCTAACCATGCATATGCCCCACTCCACTTCCCACAGATGCACCTCTCATGATGCGATCATCAGTTCTCTACAGGATCTTACTTCCCACACAGAGCATTACTCACGTGGGATTAGGGTAAACATCTGCAATGATGCCCTCTCTAGGCCGCCTAGAGTGTATTCTCCACACCAACCTTAACTACAAAGGCTTTTTTCCATGTATCCTAGTCAAGGAACGTATAATTCCTCCATGAGGTCCAAACCCAACAACCATTGGTCCCAACCACCTTCATGTCTGTTCACCAAACAACCAACCTAAACGACGAGGTCCTTGATCCTTGACAAGGCATGGTACATATGAATCCTCCCGGAGGTTCATTCCCATCACCATACCTTGGCCCATACCATTATCACATTGGGTCTCTAATGCCTACTTCTGAACTATAAGGACTTTGATCCTTGCCAAGGAAGGGTACACAGGAAGGCTCCATGAGGTTCAAGCCCAACTCCCAGTCATTCCGACCACCTTCACATCAGTTCTCCCACAACATCCATCTGGACCCAAGGTCCTTATTCATATTAATTCACCTTTGTCCTTCATGAGTTCAAACTACAAACCCCACACAATGGTAAGCCTTTGTGTCCCCCAGTCAGCGATAAGCCATTGTGTCCCTCAATCAGTTGTATGTTGTTGTATCCTGATCAGCAAAATGCTGATGCGTCGCCTATTTAGAAGAAATCCATTGTAATCCCTTTCAATGGGACCCACATATTTGGTCTATCATAGTGGCTTTAGACCAAACCAGGTTGCTAAACATGCATATGCCCCATACACATCATCGGGTTTTTTTATGTGTACACCCTAATTCAAACTCATCGCCTAACCATTCCCTCGGGCCTAAGTGTCTCAGGAAGGTCATTCCTCAACCTAGAGATTCCAATTCCCCCGGGTCACATCCACATGTCCATTCTCACTGGTTGCCTCCTAGGCATCCAATCTCCCTCCTGAACTACGCAGACATTGATTCCCTGCCACAAGGAGATGTAGGAAGTCTCCCTGAGACTCAAGCACAACATTACCATCATCCTCACAACAATTCCATCTGATTCACCACCCATATCTCTTATCATCCCATCATCCATCATGTTTCTTACCTGGTCTGCCACATCCCGATGAGTTCATCTCAACCAACCTACATTTGTGTGTCCTCTAGGGGTTACACTCATCTGATGCACCCTAGCCATTGTTCTGTTCATTCTTATCTGTATCCGCTTGATTTTAAACTTGCGACATACCCTGTGTTAATCATCGGAAGATGAGGAAAACCTCAGATACATGAATACAACATATAATTCCTTTCATTCGACGCAGAATTCAGTGGGCTTCTGTACCCTCAAGGAGCCCTAAAATAAGGGACATGAGACAAATGCGCTAGTGTCCCCACGCCTAGACATGCTAGTGCTGCCCAACATGACTACTCCCCCGACTGAAGGTTGATGCCCTGGCTTAAACACTAGGAATGTCCTGAAAGAAGATATGTAATTTACCGGTATCCATGAAGATATGGCACCGGGAATAGTTTAACAAACAACGTCTGAAGTCTATAAGGGATACCTGGACTAGGTTACGAGCTCTGAGGAGGAATACAAGAAATACAGAGCCATCATCCCATCATCCCATTTAAATAAAAAAGAAAACGTCCCTGAATAAGTGACAGATGATACCTGACATTGGAATGTGAGAAAGAGGGGAAACAAAACTACGCCTTTCATCCTGAAGCAAACGGACGCGCGCACACAAGCAAAAGCGTCAGAAGCAGAAATAGTGAACATGACGTGAAGGAACTTCTCCTCAATATGAAGATTAGTACCATTTGAGAAATCATGGGAATAGGATGTCACCAGATCCAGATATCCACCACCAGGTCCCACCAAGAAAATAGCGGGCCTGGAGTGATACTCACTAGATGTTTGGGTAGTAGAACGTTGGATGTCCTGGTCTACGAAGTTGTCAGCATGGATCCATATTAGAAGCCATGGATGATGGAATGGAGTTGGGACATTGGTCATCTATTTACTTTTTCTTTCTACATTGATGAGTTAATCTCCCTACTTTCAGAAACCATGCAGCTTCACCTAGAACTCTGTCATTGTCTGCCCACTGACATAGTGGTAGGGGAAATGACAATGTGGATATCTAGCGTGGCTCCGCCTCTTCCGAAAAAGCCTCTACAACCATGGGGAACCCTCACACCATCTCCTCATCTAAGGTCATCCAACAAAGTGTGATCAATGAGCTCATACACCGGTGTGAGGATGAAGGAATTATCAAGACTCAGGATATGGAGCTCCTGGATTTAGAGGCGTCTGTGACTCATTGTCATGGCTGACCCGGAGGGCTGCGTAGGGATCTCATGATCCCCACCCCAACATACAACTGTTTCGGGAGCCTGTCCCTAGATCAATTCAATGAATCCCTGCCCAAGTCTGATTTGGTAGGGGATGTCCGGGCCAGCCCTGTTAGAGTCCATTTTTGAGGCTCCCAGTGAGGACCCTACCCTTCCACGTCAACTTCATTGCCTGTTCTTACTAGATGAGGAGCAAGTAAGCCATGCACCTACACCACCGACTCCAATTCGTCTAACTCGACGCCAGCATCGGGCACATGCTGATAAAGAAATTCACCAAAGGGCATGAACATCAGTGACTACTATGGACCGAGCCACTGATGATGCATACCAACAACTCCCTGTGTATGCTGAATATGGAAATTCTTACGCCTGACCTAGATCAAGGCCCCAACCACCCCTTGGGTAGGCTGGTTCGACTCTCTTTTCCATCGACATAGGCAGTAGCTGCGGGAGACAAACCCATGTCAATGACACCCATTTCAATGGTCCTCCCCATACCACTACCATAGAGAACTCATATCTTCATGTCTTCGAAAACCAGAATAGAGGTCTGCCCCATGTCATGTTCCGTCCTAATGAGGGTCCTCCCCACAGTAGTGACATTCATCGCGAACGTCTCTCACGTTCCCACTACACCGGATATGGAGTCATTCCTCCAACCACAGACCGTTGGTATGGAGACGTTGTGTATTCAGTCACTCCTCAATGTGGGGGCCCTCCACATGTCTTCACAACTTCTATAGAATGTCCTCCCATCCTTGTTGACCAGTGAAGCAGAGGATAGCCTCACTTTATCAACCTGCAACACGGAGGTCCTACCCTTGTTCAGTTTAACCAGTACGAGTACCTTCCTCACACTGATGTCACTAGGGTACACGAACATGTAGGTCATCCCCATCCTCCAACCCACTCTATCACATTCCACAGTGGTCCTCCCCATATATCTTTTTTTATCTGTCCTGGTGCTCTTCACAGCCCAGATTGTTTTGGTGGATGTCCTCCCCTCCCCAGCACCAGGAGGGACATGGGACCTCCTCGTGTCAGAAATCTGCCATGTCCAGAAGATCCATCTAGTGTTAGGAAGGCGGGTCGTCACCGCCATAAGATGTATTCAAGTATGTTCTGGATAGAGACCAACCAGTCTGTTTCTCAGAGTCCAAAACGGAAGATAACTCTACACGGGAAACTTCCCCTCACTCATCTGATTAAAGAGAAGGGGCAGGAGTGAGGTGCATAAGCCTAGAAATCCCTGAATGAGTGTCCATCAGAGTCCCACCTCCTACCACAGGTATATCATAGAGGATGAAGGTTTGGAAACCCCACAGTTTATGATCGTTAAATCACCACCATTGTCACCAGAAGCACTCTCAACCTCGATTAGAGATCACATAGAGCTGCTCTGGGGACCAATGGTGGGCGAGAAGCTGTGCAAACTATCACCAGTATGACTAAACCCTAAACCTATAACAGCAAATGTTAGCCCATCTTATCGTGACATAGCAGCCAAGTCACTACACTCATCAAAGGATAGATCATGATTCAGCATCCAGTCAGCCCGTTTTTTGTATTCCCCATCGGCCATCCTGCCATCCCAGTGGTCTCCCTCAGTACTTTTTTCAGTTCCTCAGCCTCCCCTAGTTGTTGAATGGGGAAATCAAGGGCCAGACCCTTAATCCGAGTCAAGGAGATTATTGAATATCCCCATGGAAGACCACTACCCTATGATGTTCTGACCCGTGGCAGCACCGAGTTTCTACACGCTGGAATCACTACCCCTAGAGGAAGTTGAGTGTTTCTTCCAAACACTATCGGAGACGCACTCCCACATTCGTCATCAGTGAGTGTTATTTCCCAGGATCCATGTGAATTTTTAAGATATTGGTGAGCAATGTCTGTAACTGCCCAATATTTTATAAAAAAATATATTCTTTTTAATTTTATTAAAGTCTTGTGTTGTACGCTACACCAAAAGGAGCTTGCACAACACGCATCCTTGACTTGCCTTACATTACACGCAATCACGACCTTCCTCGATAGCGTGTGTAATACGCAATACCGAGTTTCACTAAACAATGATATGCTATTAAAACTAGCCATTATGAATAGTAATAATCACTTTTTGAAATTTTATATATTTTATTTTTCAAAATGGACTTCATTTTTGGACTCATAATATCGAAATTAGCCTAGGGTGAAATTTTCGTATTTTTCTGAAAACTTTCAATTTTTGATGAATAGTGAAACCACTAAGTGGTAGGTCAAAAACTGAATTTTGCATAAAACTTAATTTTACCGCTTCTGTGAATGGAATTTCAAAAATCCGAGAGACACGGTTAATATCAAGGACTAAAATGTGGTTCAATGAGATGAAAATAATTTTTTGGTGAATAGTAACTTTTTACTTTTTTTACCGCGGTTAATAGTAAATTGGGTAACTAAGGGTAAATATGATATTAATATTACCCTAACACATGTCCTAATTCTATTGGACAAGTGTAATTCGACCAAAAACAAACTTAGGAATAAAATATGACCATTTAGGTCCACTTGGATTAGATTAGGACATTTATTATTAATTTATTTAAAGAAGGGTTAAAATAGTTTAAATCAATGTTTAATAAGTAAATCATTTATACTATGGGGTTATACATAAGATAAATTCGATTGTAAATATTAATTAGAAAGCTAAAACGATTTCCTACATGATGGTAGTTTATTTGTAATTTTTAGACATCAAATAATTTAATTTATTTATGACACAAAGATGATGCAGTAATTATCTTATTAATGAAATATTGACATAATTGATAATATAAATACCAAAATAAATGTAATTTAAGACTTTTTATGAATTCCAATAATTTTATAGGTTACTATGATATATTAATGTTGATTTAATCAACTTGTTTCGAACATATAATTCTGTTATGACTTTCACAAAAATCATATATCAAATAGTGTCAAAATTGACACAAAATAGTTTTTAAATCAAATATTATATTATTAATTGTTATATTATTCCTAAAAATATATGGTTCGGCCAAATGACTTAGATAAGGATATATATATTAATAATAAACAATTTGGGGTTCGTTTGGCATGTTATTGTAAGTTTATTAACCATATAGTGAAAGAAAACAAAAAGACATGGTAAAAGTTAAATTATTTAACTTAGAGTTAAATCTAATTGATAAGGTTAAAATAATACCCTAAACTTGTCTAAATCTTATTGGTTGATAGGATTTCGACCCATCCCCACCTTATCTTCGAAATAAGACCCGTTGGAGCCATTATAAACCGATTTTGACTTTAATATAAAATAATATTTTGAGATATTCCTAAGGTGCCCCTCTCCTCCCTTATAAAAGGGCACCTCCTCCCCCTCCTCCTCACACCAATTTGAGCACTCAAGCTCGGCCAACCCATGCCAAAATCTCTTCTCCACTTCCCTAGAAACATCCTAGAGGTTCTGGTCTTCCTCAAAGACCAATTTTAGTGCCCTAAGAGGAGGTCTCAAAGAGGCGCTTCAAAGAAGAGGTAATTACCGTTACCAATTCATTCATCTTTATTTCTTCTTCCACTTCTTCTTCTTTGGTTGTTTCATTATGAAGTAATAAAATCAGTATCAATAATATACTGATATGTTATTATAAGTATGAAACAACCCTATTTCACCATCTATCCATCCTACGGAAAAAGAAATCACTGCGCGTGCGTACGTACGGAATACCGTCTCCACGCCGTGGTGTAATCTATTTTCCACCACCACCTTACATGGATGGGTATAATGGTGTAAAGAATAACTATAAATAGTTATTAAAAAATCATATTGATTCTGATATATTGTATAATCCACTCCGATTCAATTCAATATTTATGAAAATGATATCATCGCTCGTGCGTACGTACGGACTACCGTCTCCACGACGCGATGAGATTCATTCTTAATGATTAACCATTCATGAATGATTATAAAGTATATATAATAATTACTAATGAAATATATGACATAATAATGATACTGGATTTATGTATATATATATATGTATGTCATCTACTTACTTCCATTCAAGACAATAAAGAAAGAAAATCAGCGTTCATGCGTACGTACGGACTACCGTCTCCATGAACGGTGTTTTTCATTTCATTTATCTATCTATTATATATATATACTGAATATATATGATATATAAATCATATTTTATATTCTGGATGTAAGTAAATCATGATATCAGTAATAATAATGTCAAGAACAAAAAGTCAAAACACCTACGATAAATGAAACGATTTTACCCAAAACGCTTCTTTAACATGGAATTTACAAAAGAACGGGTAATATAATGTCATAAGTGAACCATATATGATAACATAACAATGAATATGATTCTGTAATAAGTAAATGACATTATTTAAATCATTATACAGGAGGTTCGGACACATACGAAGCAAATCGGACCTAAGGTAAGGGAAAATATCACAATATCATTTTTATCCGAGATTGTTTATTCGTAAGTATTTACTGGGGTGTATTTTATCATCCACATCCATGTTCCCTCAATATGTAATATTATTTCCATCCACCTAAAATAGATTATATCCAATTTTACCCTTCGGTAAATTTTTAGTAAAGGATATGAAATGAATCTTTTGTCGTTTTTCGTACGAGGTACTTTTTTGACTTTTCCGACAAAAGTACGAAGAATGTTTTTTTAACTTATACGGCATGAATGGATTTTTAAAACATTATTTCCAAGAAGCTTCCTTTACAAGTTTTCAAGTTTATTTTTAATCAACTTCTTTTATTTTAAAGTTGTATGACATGTTATGAAAGGAAAAATGTTTTTGAAGAAGAAAGGATATTTTCCTCAAGAATGGAGTTCAAGTGTTTTATCAAAATTATTTTCCATCTAAGATAATAAAGGGTTCTGTTTTTATCCCTATTATTACATTGATTTGATCATGTTGGAATTATTTTTATGAATTCCTTTATCTTATATGAATTGATTTATGATGTCATGATGTTTCAAGAATCCCATTTTTGTTACATGTGTTATGCGATGATGTATGTTTTATGATTATGTGGCACACATAAGAAAGGATTCATTATAAGATGGGTGGGACCTATATCTCCCTCCAATGCATTGGGTAAAGATTTTATATCTCATGAGATAGACATGGCTGGAACGGAAGGTTATTTCGGTTCAGTGATACAGGACTGAAACGAGGAGTGAAATCGGTTCATAAAGGGACTTTGTCCACTAAGATAGTCTTGGCAATGAGTCATGACTAACAAGAAATGATTTTCCATGATTATGTGTGCATGCCACAAAGTTTCAAGTTTTATGATATGATTATGGGGATCTCATTTTCACTTCTATGATTTGTTCCATGTTAAGATATTATGCTCTCTTTTGCAGGTTAAGATTTCCAAAAAGTTATGTTCTTATGAATATGATGTGATTGATTTTTCTTTTGTATACCCTTACTGAGCATTTGAGCTCACCCTTTTATGTTTTCTTTTCCCCAGGATATAAAGAAAGGTTTTAAGTAAAAAAAAGGGAAGATCTTTATGGGAGATATTGAAGATCTTTCACCACGATTAGAAGACTACGTTCCGAGTTTTCAAAGACACTAAACTATTACGATCCTTGTGTGTGTGTTTTTGTTATGTACTAAGTATTCCGCAGAAGTAATGTAATGTCCATGTACGTCAGGCTTCGGGTCTCTACAGTTGGTATCAGAGGCAACGGAGGTAGGAATGTATCCGATCCTTGGGAACTCTCACATGTGAGCGTTGGACGAAGCATGGCTCTCCGCCCAAGGGCTTCATGAGGAAATGGCTGCCACTGGGGATGGTGGTGTGTCCCGCCCAGGGGGTGTAGCCGCCCATGGAGTGCCCTGATAGGTATCAATTGTAGTCCACTGGAAGTAATTCTAGACCGCTACAGTTGGTATCAGAGGAAAGGTTTAGTCATCCTTTGGAAACTAGGATGCGAAAACGTTAGTGAGATCCCTAGAGATATTTCTAAGGTATGTCTAGGGATGCCCCTAAGGATAAGTATACGTATAGGATATAGTCCTAGAACTACGGTAACGATCTTAGAATTTAACCTAAGATGTTAGATATTGAGGGTGCTCCCCCTTTACTATGTTTTCTTCCCTATCATGATTTCGCCTCTCACAAAATTCTTTTTGTGTTTTAGTTATTGGAGGGAACCAGAAGGAATTTGGTTAACATTGAATCCAATGGACAAATTGGTGACTATGAGCAACAAAATTGTGTGATTCCTAGAGATAAAGATATTGTGATTATGCCGAATCAGTCATCGCGATATATGATTAACAAGGTGAAATTTAGTGGTATGACTAATTCATCAAAGAAGAGGAAGATAAACTATTATGCATGTTCGCATGTTGAGGAGCATAAAGAAAGGAAGATTGAGATTTCTAAAGAAGGGGAGAAGAACCTTGAGGAATACCTCAAATGGAGGGACCGATGTTATCTGTGTGGAGAAAAGGGACATAGAGTGACAGATTGTTATGGAGTTCAATGTCTTATTTGTGGAGAACATGGGCATTACCCAACTCAATGCCCTGACCTGAAAAGATACTTCTAAATCAAGGAAGGAATTATTCCAGGACAGTCATTGAAGTGGATGGACTGAAGTGTTTATGTATTGGTATTCAAGAATAATGTTGTTGAGGTACTTTTATGGTGTATTGGAATATTTATGTATTGGTCTAATGTGGTATTCGAAGTGATTGAGGTATTTTTGGAAAGTAGATGATATGCCCATAATGAAGGGATAATACGATAATGAGATGTTTGATTGTATGCATGAGCTCATGATTGATATAAGGACTAAGTGATATCATGGTTTGAGTATATAGAATTTTGAGGATTTTGGTATGTGGAAAGTGTTAACTTTAAACTGCATTCATGTTTTCACTAAGTTATTCAAGAGAATACATGATTAATGACTTTGAATGTTTGGAATGTGACCAACAAAACATATCTTATGATATATGGGGATCAACGATGGTATTAAATCTCTGGTAATCGTTTTCACTATGTTATGAGAGTGGACTGCAGTATTATGGATAAGCCTAAAGATTGAAATGGATAATGTTGGACATAAGTGAGTATTGTTTAAGGTTAGAAGTTTTTTTTCTATATTATTGATGGGATGTTATAGTAATGTAGTTTTAGAAAAAGGACAACCTGCAGGACGGGCGACAACCCATCGTGTCGGACAAAGCTGTAGGAATCGAACCCACAACCGAAGTGCGACTGGCCTTTATCGCCTACCACTGGCCTACAGGAAGTCCCTGTTTAGAAGAAACTAGTTTTATTATATTAAGCAGTATGATATATGAAGTATAATTCCATTTTAGGAACCATATATGATTAATCTCACTATAGATCGACTTATGTATATAATTTTTGCTATCCTTTTGTTCGAGACAGATGGAATGACCCGTCATTCTATCACATGATCTGCTAACACTTCACGAATAACAAATTCAACTTCATTTATATAAGAGATGAAGTGGAAATTGTTCAAGGCACGAACAATAGTGAGATTGTACCAAAATAAAGTAAGTATTTATTCTAATTCAAATTCTTCAACTTTAGGGAAATGATCTTGAAAACCAAAAATGTTGTCCTAGTGCCCTTATATCTGATGAATCAGATGGTACCCTAGATCGTCACAAATTTATGGCTTTGTGATTACTGGCTTTTCCATAGCCATGTTCTCTACCACTCTCCATCAGAACATGATGGTTAGATTTCTCTTCCATATCCATATGTTCACCTATGTGGAAAACCAATGATTAGTTTATTTGGGTAACTGTTACGTTTCATACTTTTGTTTTTAAAGATTGGTTTTGATATTCCTTTTTACGATGTGGGTTTCTATTAAAGAAACATTCGAATAGTAAACCATTTATAACCCCGACGAATTTCGAGGGCGAAATTCATTTTAAGGGGGGTAGAATGTAACAGCCCAATATTTTATAAAAAAAATATATTCTTTTTAATTTTATTAAAGTCTTGTGTTGTACGCTACACCAAAAGGAGCTTGCACAACACGCATCCTTGACTTGCCTTGCATTACACGCAATCACGACCTTCCTCGATAGCGTGTGTAATACGCAATACCGAGTTTCACTAAACAATGATATGCTATTAAAACTAGCCATTATGAATAGTAATAATCACTTTTTGAAATTTTATATATTTTATTTTTCAAAATGGACTTCATTTTTGGACTCAGAATATCGAAATTAGCCTAGGGTGAAATTTTGGTATTTTTCTGAAAACTTTCAATTTTTGATGAATAGTGAAACCACTAAGTGGTAGGTTAAAAACTGAATTTTGCATAAAACTTAATTTTACCGCTTCTGTGAATGGAATTTCGAAAATCCGAGAGACACGGTTAATATCAAGGACTAAAATGTGGTTCAATGAGATGAAAATAATTTTTTGGTGAATAGTAACTTTTTACTTTTTTTACCGCGGTTAATAGTAAATTGGGTAACTAAGGGTAAATATGATATTAATATTACCCTAACACATGTCCTAATTCTATTGGACAAGTGTAATTCGACCAAAAACAAACTTAGGAATAAAATATGACCATTTAGGTCCACTTGGATTAGATTAGGACATTTATTATTAATTTATTTAAAGAAGGGTTAAAATAGTTAAAATCAAAGTTTAATAAGTAAATCATTTATACTATGGGGTTATACATAAGATAAATTCGATTGTAAATATTCATTAGAAAGCTAAAACTATTTCCTACATGATGGTAGTTTATTTGTAATTTTTATACATCAAATAATTTAATTTATTTATGACACAAAGATGATGCAGTAATTATCTTATTAATGAAATATTGACATAATTGATAATATAAATACCAAAATAAATGTAATTTAAGACTTTTTATGAATTCCAATAATTTTATAGGTTACTATGATATATTAATGTTGATTTAATCAACTTGGTTCGAACATATAATTCTGTTATGACTTTCACAAAAATCATATATCAAATAGTGTCAAAATTGACACAAAATAGTTTTTAAATCAAATATTATATTATTAATTGTTATTTTATTCCTAAAAATCTATGGTTCGGCCAAATGACTTAGATAAGGATATATATATTAATAATAAACAATTTGGGGTTCGTTTGGCATGTTATTGTAAGTTTAGTAACCATATAGTGAAAGAAAACAAAAAGACATGGTAAAAGTTAAATTATTTAACTTAGAGTTAAATCTAATTGATAAGGTTAAAATAATACCCTAAACTTGTCTAAATCTTATTGGTTGATAGGATTTCGACCCATCCCCACCTTATCTTCGAAATAAGACCCTTTGGAGCCATTATAAACCGATTTTGACTTTAATATAAAATAATATTTTGAGATATTCCTAAGGTGCCCCTCTCCTCCCTTATAAAAGGGAACCTCCTCCCCCTCCTCCTCACACCAATTTGAGCACTCAAGCTCGGCCAAACCCTGCCAAAATCTCTTCTCCACTTCCCTAGAAACATCCTAGAGGTTCTGGTCTTCCTCAAAGACCAATTTTAGTGCCCTAAGAGGAGGTCTCAAAGAGGCGCTTCAAAGAAGAGGTAATTACCGTTACCAATTCATTCATCTTTATTTCTTCTTCCACTTCTTCTTCTTTGGTTGTTTAATTATGAAGTAATAAAATCAGTATCAATAATATACTGATATGTTATTATAAGTATGAAACAACCCTATTTCACCATGTATCCATCCTACGGAAAAAGAAATCACTGCGCGTGCGTACGTACGGAATACCGTCTCCACGCCGTGGTGTAATCTATTTTCCACCACCACCTTACATGGATGGGTATAATGGTGTAAAGAATAACTATACATAGTTATTACAAAATCTTATTGATTCTTATATATTGTATAATCCACTCCGATTCAATTCAATATTTATGAAAATGATATCATCGCTCGTGCGTACGTACGGACTACCGTCTCCACGACGCGATGAGATTCATTCTTAATGATTAACCATTCATAAATGATTATAAAGTATATATAATAAGTACTAATGAAATATATGACATAATAATGATACTGGATTTATGTATATATATATATGTATGTCATCTACTTACTTCCATTCAAGACAATAAAGAAAGAAAAACAGCGTTCATGCGTACGTACGGACTACCGTCTCCATGAACGGTGTTTTTCATTTCATTTA
This sequence comes from Viscum album, assembly GCA_963277665.1. Lineage (NCBI taxonomy): Eukaryota > Viridiplantae > Streptophyta > Magnoliopsida > Santalales > Viscaceae > Viscum > Viscum album. Next base: position 784,015,873 of record OY728153.1, read on the forward strand.
TCTATCTATTATATATATATACTTAATATATATGATATATAAATCATATTTTATATTCTGGATGTAAGTAAATCATGATATAATTAATAATAATGTCAAGAACAAAAAGTCAAAACACCTACGATAAATGAAACGATTTTACCCAAAACGCTTCTTTAACATGGAATTTACAAAAGAACGGGTAATATAATGTCATAAGTGAACCATATATGATAACATAACAATGAATATGATTCTGTAATAAGTAAATGACATTATTTAAATCATTATACAGGAGGTTCGGACACATACGAAGCAAATCGGACCTAAGGTAAGGGAAAATATCACAATATCATTTTTATCCGAGATTGTTTATTCGTAAGTATTTACTGGGGTGTATTTTATCATCCACATCCATGTTCCCTCAATATGTAATATTATTTCCATCCACCTAAAATAGATTATATCCAATTTTACCCTTCGGTAAATTTTTAGTAAAGGATATGAAATGAATCTTTTGTCGTTTTTCGTAAGAGGTACTTTTTTGACTTTTCCGACAAAAGTACGAAGAATGTTTTTTTAACTTATACGGCATGAATGGATTTTTAAAACATTATTCCCAAGAAGCTTCCTTTACAAGTTTTCAAGTTTATTTTTAATCAACTTCTTTTATTTTAAAGTTGTATGACATGTTATGAAAGGAAAAATGTTTTTGAAGAAGAAAGGATATTTTCCTCAAGAATGGAGTTCAAGTGTTTTATCAAAATTATTTTCCATCTAAGATAATAAAGGGTTCTGTTTTTATCCCTATTATTACATTGATTTGATCATGTTGGAATTATTTTTATGAATTCCTTTATCTTATATGAATTGATTTATGATGTCATGATGTTTCAAGAATCCCATTTTTGTTACATGTGTTATGCGATGATGTATGTTTTATGATTATGTGGCACACATAAGAAAGGATTCATTATAAGATGGGTGGGACCTATATCTCCCTCCAATGCATTGGGTAAAGATTTTATATCTCATGAGATAGACATGGCTGGAACGGAAGGTTATTTCGGTTCAGTGATACAGGACTGAAACGAGGAGTGAAATCGGTTCATAAAGGGACTTTGTCCACTAAGATAGTCTTGGCAATGAGTCATGACTAACAAGAAATGATTTTCCATGATTATGTGTGCATGCCACAAAGTTTCAAGTTTTATGATATGATTATGGGGATCTCATTTTCACTTCTATGATTTGTTCCATGTTAAGATATTATGCTCTCTTTTGCAGGTTAAGATTTCCAAAAAGTTATGTTCTTATGAATATGATGTGATTGATTTTTCTTTTGTATACCCTTACTGAGCATTTGAGCTCACCCTTTTATGTTTTCTTTTCCCCAGGATATAAAGAAAGGTTTTAAGTAAAAAAAAGGGAAGATCTTTATGGGAGATATTGAAGATCTTTCACCACGATTAGAAGACTACGTTCCGAGTTTTCAAAGACACTAAACTATTACGATCCTTGTGTGTGTGTTTTTGTTATGTACTAAGTATTCCGCAGAAGTAATGTAATGTCCATGTACGTCAGGCTTCGGGTCTCTACAATGTCTTCTTGTTGATTTGGCTGCACTCCATGTGGCCCCGCCCCCCGAGTATCAATGCCACCGTAGGGCCCTCCAACATCAATGAATTAAGAGTCTAAAGGTACTCCGCATGATTATCAATTAGGCTTCCCCCCTGTGAAAATGTATGGTTGGGGGAAGTATGTTATCCCCCCTCTTTAGTACCATCTGACTACAGGCCGACTCGCTAGGCAATATTGAGGACATGCCTCCAGGAAGGGTCACGTTCAACATTGCTAACATATTGGACTAGGAGAATGAACCGAAGCTTCTTGACGGGGACATACCCTATGAGGGAATTCAACCAATGATGGATCCATCATGAAGAGTTACTCGTTAATAGATGATCTATCTAGTTCTCCATGTACCCACTGCGGCTTTGTGCTTAGCCAAAATCAAGGTAAGGGTAAAGACAACCTCATAGCTTCCAAACACTCTGACCAATCTTCCTCGGTGTAGAAGAATGAGTTGGACCATGATAAGGTCATGTTGCACCAACAACATGATGAATATAATAAGTTGTTCTATAACCTCCTCACTGAACATGTTGTAGAGCGATGACCAGACTATAGAAATCCTAGGATAGGGCAGCAGGAGAATGAAAAATTTCCCCTCGATGAGCTTCCCCTAGGTGACCCTAGCCATCCTACTACTGTAGACAGATTGGTGGATAGAACATATGGCAGGAGGGTGCGTTATGTCTCGCCAAACCCATCATAATGATGAAACTATCTGGGGAACACTGCTTGGGTTACCCCAGCTGCCTGTATGTCGCCCACCAAATGTGCCATGAGTCACTCAGCAACCTTACCATGTTGAATAACCCACCAACGTTCTCATGGTTAGAGATCCCCATCTAGACAGGTACCCCCTCCCCAATTATCCAATGGTGGCACTCATTTCCCATATTGAGACATTGGAAAAATGACAAGTGGAACTCCCACATGATGGCATGCCATATCTAGCATGGGTGGATGTTATGCAGGAAACTCCCGGTTTCAGAATTCTCAACTTTTCCCCTTCAATGGGATAGGGGATCCAACAAAACGTTTTTCCCACTTCACCTCATGGTGTGGGACCATGTTAGGGACTCTAGTTTAGTAGGAGGCTACCATGCTCTGATGTTTTTTTGCAGACATTGGAGGGGCCTACATTTGTATGGTACAACCAGCTCCCCATCAGATTAGTGAACAGCTAAGAGCATCTCTGTAGGAAATTACTCTACGAGTTCTTCTCCACCACAATGAAAATTAACATCATATCCCCCTTCATGTTAAAATAGTGTTCTGATGCGTGTGTCACGAACTTTATCTCCCGGTGTAATGGAATTACATACTCCCTTGACATGTCATTAACTCTAGAGAAATTACTGATGATGTGTGTGTGAATTTTTAAGACAGAACTGGTTCCCACTCTGATCACCCAGAACTACACTAGCGGATTCTAAGAATTCTCTGATAAGGCCATGTTCCAGGAAGAAGCCATGCAATAGGGCAACCACGCATGTCTGTTTCCCTGTATAATTCATGCAAAGAGTGCTTCCAGATCTGAGCCCACCATAGTGGCCCAAATAGATCCCCCAGCAGCGTCCATCTCAAAATTGGCAGTTCCCCCAGCGAATCGCGTAGCCACCACCAAGGCGTGATAAACACGCTCCAACTCCTCGATAGTCTACTCCAAATAATCAATATGGAAAAGCTCCATGGCCCCCATTCTGAACAGAAGAATCCAATCCTTCTCGTATAATGAGAATCATGTTTCTGGCTATTTATGAAGATCCTAGGAAAAGGGGATTGTGTGATTTCCTGAGTCATGATGGTAAGAAGAATGAAACCCTAATGATCGGCCCAAATACTGTCCCTATCACTGGATCATGGGACACACTCTCAACCAGTGATATTTGTTTCAAGACTGGTTTCAAGACAAGGTCGATAACAACATAGTTAGGTTGGGCCATTCCCTTGCACAAGTGGCATGCATCGTCGTAAGTCCATACCGCAATAGAGACAATGAGGGCGAGTGAAAGTAGGTTTCTAACTTTAGGTATCAGAAGTGTGATGACTGTATGGCTCGCCAAATGGTCTCTCATGCCCATGGTATCATCCATGTAGGCCTAAATCAGTCAGATCCTTAAGAAGCTACGACCACCACTTCTGTATCATCATCTCTAACAGACTCTTCCCAGAAGAGCAAGCACCGACGACGCAAGGGAATGAAACGTGCTCTTCCAATGCCATCGTCATCCAGTACTATCAGAAACATCATGCCCCCAAAGATGGGGATTCCTCCCAAGATCCCCCATTACTGGAACACTCTTTGAGTTTCAGTCAAGGGTACACTCCGGCTAACACTGTAGAGTTAGTACACCCTATCATGACTCCCGACGATGGGGAACACCAGACAGATCCCCCCAAAGTCCCCAGCAGACGCCAATGCTGGTGGAGTAGTGACCATATGGTTCAATGAGGAACATTATTTGGCGCTACCATTTAGCCCATGCATGCCACTAAGACTTAACAGTAGGCCCAGCACCATGCTAAGCACGTGTAGCCCTCTCATCCGATGTCATCTAGCCCGACTTCACCACCGTTTGTGCTACTAGATCAAGAAGATATTCCTCATCAATGCCGCGACTAGTGACACCCTGCAACATAAAGTTCTCAGTCATCCAGTTATCATCCAGTAGCCACACTGTAGTCTATGACTAATGAGCAGTGAGATATGCCCAGTGCCAGTCAGGCGCAAGCCCTGCCTGAATGGTCCACCGTACTTCCTGCCATAGAGCGACCCCCTGTAAGTATAAGTTCACATATGGCATAGAATTATGACGTTTTCAGGACCCTTACCAGCATCCCACCAAGGTTTTTCATCCTCGAGTACCTTCATCTTTCGGCATATATGAGTGAGGCCCTCCCTGAGGGTTTAAGAAGCCCCCTCTTGTTTGAGACGGATGTAGCAGTTGTAGAGGCCTTTCATGCAGAAGTGTTAGTGAATGAAAATCACTATTCTATAATCCCATTCTCCAAAGAAGATGAAGGTTCTCCCATATAGCGGCACATTTGACCACTGTACATCACCGTACAATTCAATGGCGTGGAGGTCTGCCGCTGTCTTGTTGACACTAGCTCTGGGATTAACCATATCTCGGCACAGACACTAAAAATGCTGGGATTATCTGAAGATTACTTGATACCCTCCAACCTGAAGATCTATGGATACGATTGGATAGAGTAGACCTCAGTCATCGAGATCCATTTGAAGACCCAGTTCTGTGGACTAGTTTCCAGTACCTAGTTTATGGTTGTCTCCCAAGACACCATGTAAAATGCATTGATGGGCAGGACATGGCTCTACCTGCACACGGTCGTTCCGTCATTGTATCACCAATGGTTCATGTACAACCTCAATGGTCGAGTGGGCCTTCTCCAAGTTTACGCGTCTATTTTTTCCTCATGTGAAGCCCGCTACCTAGATGCAAACTATTACAAGAGAAAGACATGTAGATTCATGCCAATTAGGTCGAGCATGTTGTGGTTGAAACCGAACCCTGGGAAGGTGTAGATAACACCTATGTATTCCTAAACCATTGATTAGTGTCCATGACCCATGATATGGGTAAATGTATTGGTTTATCTGGCACATGGGAGAAGCATATTCTCAAGTCCAAGAAACGTCAGGAGATCACATAATATTCTTATAGAAATCAAGAATCAGTGATCCCTGAGTCCCCTGCTCTTATAAGGTATTGAGATTTTTTTTCCATGGAAATGTGGATACGTCATTCTTTCCTATTTTGTCGGATTGGTATCAACCGGCTCAATCTGACACGACACTATTGCTTTGACTTCATCAAGTGTGGCCCATTGGGCTAAAGACCAGATTGGATCTGGTTGACAACCATCATATCTATGGTCTCAGCATTAAATGGACCTCCTTATGTAATGACAAATGCGGCTCAGGCTGGTACTAGCCTATCATTAGGATATTCCGACCCATAGGAAGCTTCTCCAGCTGGGGATCCCTTCTAATCTATTGAAGAAGAGGATATTGAGGATGCTCCTCATGCCATTGAAGAGGGTGTCTCCTCCATGGTTGATGAATTCGTACAGCTGAACCTCTGTAGCAAGACAGATCCAAGAACCAAATTGATCAGAGCTTCCATGCCTCTGGAGGAGTAGAAACAATACATAGACTTCTTGAAACAACATCATGACATATTCTCCTGGAGCTATGGAGATATTACAGGACTAGATTTTCATGTAGCTGTCCATATCCTCGGTCTCCTGACAAATAATCATGGGTTCAAGAAGACTCCCAGAAAGATTAACCCATCTCATGTGGCCATGATCGAGGCCGAGGATGACAGTCTCATCAGAGCCAACTTCATCAATGAGGTCCAGTTCCCCAAGTGGCTATCCAACATAGTGCTAGTCATAAAAAAGAACATGCAGATCAGAGTCGACATCAACTTCTGATATATCAGACGTTAGTTCCTAAATGATTATTCTTCCCTCATAGTGGTGGATTTGATGATCAATGCTATAGTGGGGTTCCAAGACCATTCCTTCATGGAATAGTACCTTGGATATAATTAGATCCGGATGTCCCCTAAGGATGAAGAGTCAGCATCCATCAAGGAGACACACGGTACGTTTTGTTACCAAATCATGCCCTTCGGCTTAAATAATGAAGGTGACACCTATCAGGGGTGCATTCATTGTATATTCAAGTGAATCCATGGGGCATTGGTGGAATTATATAATGAAAATATGGTCATCAAATCTCACTAGCGATGAGACCATATCAATAATCTTGAGAACGGGTTTGGCTTCCTCCGTTATCGGCACCAAAAGATGAACCCATGGAAATGTGCCTTTGGGTTCACCGTTGGTAATATCCTTGGTTTTTTTCAGGTACCTGGGTATTATGATTGACCCAAAGAAGGTCAATACCATCATCCAGTTGTCTCCCTCGAGCATCCTTCGGGAAATTTGGGGCATCCAGGGCCACTTGCCCTATATACACCTATTAATTTCAAATCTTGCTAGAATGTGTACGCAATTTTCTCGACTCATGATGAAAGGAACTATTTATCAATAGATGAAGATTATCAGACCGCATTTGAGGAAATCCTGCAATGCATTCTCTAGCTTCTGTTATTAATGCCACCAGTCTCCAAAAATCCATTAGTCATTTGGGTGACTACCCTGCAACGATCTCTCGGTGCCCTTATCGGCTAGAAGAAAAATGAGGGGACCGAAAAAAACCTATTCGACCTCAGTATTATGCTAATCGATATGGAGACTAGTTATTCCCCGTCAAAAATATTTTCCTTTTATTGGTATTTTAATTAGAGAAATTGTGGCATTACTTGTATCACCACGAGGTACAGATGGTGTCTCGGGTAGACCCATTGAAGTAAATTCAGTACCGCCCAATGTTGATGGTCAATCTAGCTTGGTGGGTAGTGATTCTTCGGCATTTCGATATCAGGATTGTCCCTTAGAAATCAATTAAGAGGAAAGCATTGGTAGACTTCCTTTCTACCCATCCGACTCCTGTTGACCAGTCCATGTATTTCAATTTTTGAGATGTGCCAATATCCTCTGTAGATCAAGCCATGCTATGGTGGCTAATGCACTTTGATGGTGCTTCCTCAGAGTCCCACCAAAAAAAATATCAGTGATCCTAGGCTCAACAGGTTAGGCCTGGGTGTCGTCTTTATTACCCTAGAAAAATATATTATGTCGTACTCATTCCTATTGTAAGATGGTTGCACCAACAATGAGGTAGAGTATCATGCTCTTATTACTGGCCTTGAGCTAGCCCTTGAGATTTATGTGCCCCATTTGAATGTGAATGTGGATTCTGAACTAGTAATCAAGCAGATCAACAGTGACTACGTCCTCAAAAATCCCAAGCTCGTACCATTTTTGGAGTTCACTCTCCAGCTAATGGACCAGTTCCCATCTCGGCTGGAAGTTACTCACATCCCTAGATCTCATAACGTTCGAGATGATTCCATGGTCGTCCTGACTGCATCACTCGCAGAACCCATGCAGTATGATCTGATTATCCACATGGCACATCGAAGAGTTATTTCTCCCGTCACCCTAGGTGATGATGACGGCCTACAGGTGATCCATCATACCACCAGAGCCGCCATGTCAGGACCCCAAGGTCCCTTAGATGAAATGGTTGAACTGGATCCTGACTGGAGAGCCCCCTTTGTCAAGTATCTACAATATTCCTACCTCCCAACTGATCGGGCCGAGTGCAAGTGAATCTGATATCATGCACTGCAGTTTAATCTCCAGAGTGGCCCAAGTCTATATAAGATCCTCTACAAGCATGGGTCTGATGTTGTTATTCTCTATTCCATCCAAGGAGTCGATATTTCTTAGGTTATACATGATGTTCACACTGGATCCTCTGGGTATCATCAGAACTGGCCAAGTCAATCTCACCAGATCCAGAGACTGGGGTACTTGTTCCCCTCCAAGATCCATGATTTCATTGATTTCGTCAAGAGATGACATGCATTCTATGTTCATGCCAAATTCAGGCATCATCCATCAGAGCCCCTCCACACTAACATGTACTCTTTTACATTCACAGTATGGGGTCTAGATGTCATGGGAAAATATGCACCAGCAATAGCTCGCCATTGTCTGATCATCCTAACCGCTATGAATTCCTTTTCAAAGATGGAAGAGGTAGTCCCACTCAAGGAGGTCATGGATCGTTCTATCGCCAACACCCTGAGCTCCAATATCATCTACTAGTTTGGCTTCCCTCACTTCGTCACCAAAAATAACGACACTAACATCTGGGAGGGAGGGTTGAAAAATTTGTACGCAAAGTACAACATCTGTTCTAACTATACCTCCCACTACCACGTGCAAGACAATGGGTATATAAAGGAATTCAACAAAACCCTCTCTAACATTTTGTGGAAAATTATTGGTTAGAATAAGAAGAGTTTGCCGAACAAGCTCCACAATTCCATTTAGTATTTTTGGAGAATGACTCTTAATTCAACCCTGGTGACCCCATACTCCAAGGTGTATGGGGTAGAGGTCGTCATACCTATCATGATTCAGTTTCCTTCATTATGAACAGTGGTCTATGATCAGCATGTGCTAGATAAAGTAGCTGAAATTCATTTCACCGAATTGGAAGAACATGATGAGAACATGATTCATGCCCACCACAATTTTCAAAGGAATCAAAAAATGATGGAATGATCTTTCAACAAAAAAGTTCACATCTGTTCCTTCTTGAATGGCGACATGGTATTCGCCCTCCGAACACCAATGAAACATAGCAAGAAACCACCCATGTTGGAGCCCAAATGTGAAGGACCTTATGTAGCCCACAAGGTCTATCCCAGTTGTGCATACTACTTGGTAACCATGGATGGTGAGCGTATAACTCATCCCACTAATGCCTAGTTCATAAATCAAGGCTTTTCCTGATCCTACTGATCCTACACGACCTTAAACTGTCAGGTCCCGCAATACATTCAACTGCATAGGCCCCACATGACCTTGAACTGTATTAGGTCTTGAATGATCTTAAACTACTACATCATGCATGACATTAAACTGTATATCATCCTGTAAGATGCTAAACTATGCCCTTACTTCTTGATTACCATCCACAAAGGATACGTAGGAATGCTCTGATGCTCGGTCCTGAGTCCAGCCCCTAGAATCTTCTCTTTAACTATCACCCCTTCATATAGTTCTCTAGGAGCGTCCTTTCATATTATAGTTCTGGCTTCTTTTATCCCTCTCATTTCAGGATTACGACGGTCCGACCATGTTCCCCCTCCCCATTCTTCTATCCTCCCACGTCCTCACTGCACGACGCTAAACTGCATGGCATTCAAGAACTACATGTGGCATGCTTCCCATCCTCATGGGATATGTAGGAATGCCCGAAAATTATTTCTGTTGGCCTAACGCAAACTCTGGAGTCTATCCTAGTGTCAAAGCATATGGTGCGGCACATGTGTTTTTCTTAATCCAAGATGAGTTCTATCATGGGCTCGTCGTGGGTCCCATTCCCCAGACACTTCCACCTCCTTCACCATCCTTCTTGTTGTTGAAATGTACATGCACCCTTTTTCTTCACTAACACTCAATAATTTGGACTCCATCATATTTCATGTCTGAATGGACCCCCAAATGGCATGGATGCTCGGTCCATGGGACCTCCTACCATCTCAGGCCAACGTCCTCGGGGACTTCGAACAAAAAATTGATAAAAGTAACACGTTGCAAATACGGTTAGTGGTCAATCCTCATTTATTATTCCCATTACAGGTCACACGATATGGACTCTGTGTTTCGAACATTATCAACAACTATCCATTGTGGTTATCACTAACCCAATAAGTCCCAAATAGTGAGTGCAGTGGTTCATCCTACACCGTCGCACCTTCAAGATGCGGTCTCCCTCGTGTTATGCCAGCTATCCAACCATTATATTATGAGGAGACTCAAAACCTACTCCTTTTTACCCACACTGAGCATTTCACATGTGAGCTTAGGAGATATGAGGAGCCATCCCACCCATAAGAGGTCATTTGACAACAGTTGGTCAGAATGCAAAATACCAGGTCCCTCGGCCTTCTCATTCCTCTGGACCATGTTCTCACTTAGGGTCATACAGTGTGGTACTAGATTACATTCTCATACATGTAGGGTTACTAACTATTCCATACACCCCCCTCATTGGATAATCTTACCAACTTTCTTCCTCACTCCAAGACGTTAAACTACAATCTAGTTGTGACACCCTGTCCTTGGCCCAAAATCTTGTCCACCAGAATTCTCGAGTCTATGCCCCAAATTCTCCCTTATCGTTGTACGGTGTGGTATGGTATTACATCCTCATTCATGCCAGGTTACTAGTCATGTCGTACACCCCCCTCATTTGGGTATCCTACCACTATCTTTTTTCCTTCTAGAAATATGTATGGATTGATTCACGTCCTTATAGGATATATTAAACTGCCCAGATGTTTAGACTTTAGGTCCAGCCTCATCGTGGCCCATGACCTGTATTCCCCCATGGATAGGAGTATATGGTGTGGTGTGGGATTATGTTCCCATTTAGATCTGGTTTTATAACAACCACATCATTTACCTCTTTATCATGAGAGTTCTCCATACCCTTGTTCTATACTTGTCTTTTCCAATCAAACACTCTCAAGATGTTCCCCTCGATCCACTTCGGTGTTTCACTAATGTGCCCAAGGGAAATCTGGTTTAGTACCTGAAATGTCAGATTTTACATGGACATGCTTTCACCCATTTTCAGGCTTTGTGTTCTCCTTCATTAGGAATTCCATCACCTTTCACATCCAATGAGACCCCTGAATGGCATGGATGCTTATCCCATGGGACATCCTACAATTACGAGATAATGACTTCAAGTTTATCGCGAAACAATTTGATACAAGTCCCGCATTGTGAATTTGGTCAGCGGTCGATGCTCATTTTTTGTTCCCATCTCTGCTCACACGATATGGATCATCTGTTTCAAAAACGGTCAATAGTTATCCTACATCATCACGACATCCCCATTAAACCCAATATGTCGGTTACATGAATCTCATCCATATCCACCTCATCATGTCTAAGTAGTACTTCTAAACACTTGGTACTATTCCTTAGGGTGCACCCACATGTTTGGAAGAATAATCTGGTATAAGGCAATCATTCGTGTATCCACACCGATTTTCCCTTTTAATTAATTCCACTTATTATCTACCCTACTATCCTACAACGAGTTTGACTCACTTTGGCTTAGTGCTCTGATTAAGGACTACATATACTTTTAATTGACCCTCTTTTTCATGGTCCATGTTCTAAGACCTTAAACTATGATCATTTTGAATTTTCCCTTTGTAAGAACTACGTACAACTTGATTCTCATCCTCATGGGATACATAAGAACGCCCAGACATCCCATCTATGGGCCCATCTCAGGTTCCACTGTTCTATATTCTCTATTCTTCTTTCTAGGCTCCAACACTTATAGGGACACATGGTATGGAATGTAAGGGCTCCTTCCCTCATTCATGCTGGGTTTGAAATAGCTGCACCGCGTAAGCCCACTTCAAGGAGAGAGTCCCTCCTACCTGCTATCTTTAGTCTTACATGAAGTTAAAAGGAATCTTCAAGAACTACATACTGCTTGATTCCCTTTCTCATGGGATACATAGGAACTCCTGGACATTTAGTTTTTTGGTCCAGATCAACTGAGATATAGCCTCTACTGTACCATATCCCCTATTTCATTCCAGTCCCTTTGGCCCATGTTTTCTTTCATGCAATCACGCGTGGTGTGATGTAGACCTTGTCAAAATTCACGTCCAGTATGCTTTATCGCACTGTGAACATTCCCCCTTTAGCCTTGTCTCTACAACGTCTATTCCACTCGATGTTATAATGCACGGTTGGTCCCATCACATGACCCTAAACTATGACTATATTGTCTTGGCTACATAACGAAAACAACATTGCAATGTGATTTACACACTCAAGGGACATCATGTTCGGTATCTGTCAAACACCATACCCTTTGTCAATGACTTCATTTGGCTTGATTCCTGTTGCGATACATGGATTATCTATTCTAGGCCCAATGCATCACATGAAAACACACCTCCATTCACCCTAATGGTCTAACGAGACCTATCAAATTCCACTACTTTTGGTGTGAGAGCCAGACTCGCATGCCCATTTTATCTGGATTAAGGGTACCATACCGTACCACATCTCAAAACTATATCCGTCTTGATTATCATTCTCATGAGATATGTAGGAACGCCCAGGAACTTATCTACGAGCCTAGAGTAACTTTTGTGTTTGGTCTGTTGACCTAAACAATTTATCCAAGGAACACATGGTAATCTTGACTCCAGGTCCTCATCCACACTGGGTTTCATGATAATGTCACCATCTGTCCCCTGCAATCATTACCTATACACAAACTGAGCTCTATGACCATAATCTTAGATCACTCTACACCCATTCCAAATGACATTAAACTGCATGAAATCATCCAGATCTATGTATGGATTGATTACCATCTTCAGGGGATACGTAAGAACGCCCAAGAATCATGCCTTTCGGTCTAGCATCAGGAATCACAAATCAAGTCCCCCCTCATTTCTTATCCCCTTGGCACGAGTTCTTTCAGGGAACCCTGAACCTTTACCCTAAACAAGTCTAGGATGCCCCGTGAAAACATTTGGATGCAATAGTTTCCTTGAAAATGAGTTCATGTCTAAATGAAGGAATGATCCATGATCAGACCTGATGAGTCCACCACTGTGGTGTAATTTCAAGAGTGTTGGATTCTGTTCATACAAACCACCACTCCACAGTCCACGCATTTTATACCCTTTATTCAGAAACTCATCCTCTTTCACGTCTAATGGAACCTCGTAACAGAATGGATGCTTGGCCTATGGTCTGCCTACTGTCCTGGTCCAACATTCTCGAAGACTAATGGATGACATTTCGAGTCAGGACCTGTGTTTCGAACATGGTCAGCAGTCGGCCCAAATTTGTTTCCCTGTTTTAGGATAACACAATAAGGATAATTTGTTTTGAAAACAGTCAACAAACATTCCTAATTGTCATTCCAACAATACAGTGTTCTGAATCATGGGTATTTTGATTCATGCATTTCAATCCCCCATGTTCTAATGTATTCCAACGCCACTAGAATTTCCATGCTCGTGCACTAGATCACTCTAGGATAATGGTAATTTAGCTGTTCTGAGAGCATAATTATCCATTCAGGTCTCTCCTTTCTATTCCCATGAATCTTTATTGGTGGTTCGACCCTTGGGTTCTCTAATCCTAGATGGCACTCCTACATTTAAAATTTCTGTAATAGTGTGAACATCGCTTGTTTTACACACCGACTACGACCCACGTGAGCTTAGGAATGGATTACTATTAATTTCAGAATTTTGGTTGAATGAATTAAACCAAAAAAACATGTAAATGAATCTATCCATACATTTAGTTCAGAACAAGAGGCAGTATAGGGAAATAAGTTTATGGGTTTGACCAAACAATTCCCTTATGGATCAGCATATTGTATAGATCATTCATACACCGCTACCTTTTGGCATGTGGCCTCTACTATTGCTTCTTGGCCCCTGAGAACAGTCTCTTCATGCTCAAACACAGATCATAGTGTACTTTCCCTAACCTATGCTTGAACCTATTTAGATTGATGTTCAGTCATTTGTGACCTGCTTCCACTAGATGCTCCTGGGCGTCCCCCAGCTGGGCCCTCAACTGCTTCACAAGCCTGTATCATTTTGCAATGAATACTTGTTATTCTTTAATATGTTCTTCAAGGAGTCAGGTCTCTTGTTCCACCATCAAGAATGCTCAGGTACTTCCCGAATCATTCTAACACCAGGAAATGTTGGAGCATTGGTTTCTATCACGTATCTTCTTGGCCATGTTGTCACAGACTGTCAAATAGAGATGATGACCATCCACCCCTCCATCACAGAGAAAGTGCATCCAGGTGTGGAGTGATCCCATCCATTTTATCCATTCTATCTGAGGCGGAATGAGAAAGTAGTTTATACACTTCCATCCATTCTGCCACATCATCTGACTCTACTCGGATTCCTCTGAGTCTGAATCATCAATCTACTCGAGGTCTTTAGGCTGATAGTCGGGGAAAGAATCCAAAAGACCAGCATTATGGTCTTCTTTGGGTATTCCTCCCAAGGGACTAGGCTCTTCAACACCCAGGCATCCATCCCCTCTTGCCACTATCTTAGTAGTTACCTCACCAACTTCTGGCCATGCCCTGACATTAGTACCGCTGACATCCACATCTAATTGCTCACTGAGTGCCTCAGCCAGCTCAGTTTGGGAAGTGTTCCCTGAATGGGACAGAACATTTTCTATTGAATCAATTGCAAATTACATGGACTCGGATGCCCGCTGATCCTCCAAGGCTATGATTACTGCACAACCTATGATCACCATTATCAATTAAGCTCTCTGATGGTAAATATTAGTGTTGAATTAATGAACATACACGATCACAAAGCACTAGCCTCTGGTGTTATAGCCACTACAAGTGTTTTCATAGTATGGGATCCTTCAACACTCTTTAGATCAATAATGGGCATCATCTTCGCATATGCTTCTATTGGCGCCTCCTCCCCCCTTTCATATGGAGACTATTGGATGGCGCATATATGACCATGAACAGGATAAGGATATTCGATCAACGGTTAACAAATAAAGGGGGAATGGATAGATAAGGGTTGATACATACCTCATGTAGCTCAGTTATATCTATCTCAGAGCCAATGATCTCGCACTCACCCAAAAAATCCATTGGTGGGAAGCCCCCTGTGACCCTCCACCTCTACGCTCCACTTCTCCTTAACCTCATCCTTCACCTTATCATTATGCCTCATCTTCTTCCTTTTCACTGCCCCCGGCTCCACATCGCTTTTGTCATCCTCGGAAAACATCTTCTCTGGATCATGCCCCTGACAGAGCATTGCCTTCACTAGGAGGGACAGTTCCTACCGCCGACCCCGTTGGCGAGAATATGCATACATGGCTATCAATTACGTGTGTCGACGATGGAAGCCCACTGTTTCATCAAAACGAATGAGCCCGACCTCTGGAAACTGGATTCTATATAGTATTATCTTTTTTCCAAAGGGCTTTGGTACCCATCGATTGGCATTGGGTCATCCAAGCCGACCATAGATCCGGGAATATTGCGCCATCGAAATGTTGAAGTCAATACGTTAATTGCTTCTTGGGAAGTTCCCTAGATGCTTCAGGAGCTATTCTCTCCCTCGGCGATGAGGGAACCCCCACGCCGGGTGACGTCCCCACTACTGAAGTCCCTACCAGTGTTGGCCCAGTTTCATGATATGATTCCAAACATTCTTCTCCAACAACATCTAGTTTTCTCTCTCGTCACTGGGGTTCTACAATGGATACCTTGATATGTCGAACTCGATTCCGAAAAAGTCCCTTAGGGTACACAATGGGCCAATGATCGACATATTTTGATGAGAGGCTAGCATCAACTCTCGTTGGGTGAAGGTAATGATGTCTCCGGAGCCGTGAGGTGTAAATATTATCAATATTTGGTGGAGAACATAAGGGTGAATTTCTTCTCAGATGTCTGTGTACACTTTCTTCTGAATCCACTAGAGGCATCCAAACTACCTAGAGAATCATGACGACACATAGGGCTCACAAAGGATCTTCCCATCAATCCAGGCCACAAGTAACCCACCTCTGATGACCTGTAAGTATTCACTTTTCTCTAGTGAGCCTTTACCGTTGCCTATCATTTGGCTAGTCGGAGTGTTGTACAAGCTAATAGTGAAATTGGCATGATTTCCAATTCTGATCCTTACTCCCTCATCGTTGAGCATCAATGGAATAACCCCAGCAATATTAAGCAAGGATGGTCACAGGCCATTACCCAGAGGACGAATGATGTCTGGAATGGTATATCTGCTGCAATGAGCCGCGATCAATCAATGAATGATCAGGAAGGGACCCCAGATCATCCTTAGTGAGCCAACTCTCGAGATGCACCCCAAAATGGCATACCAATGGGCTAACACGGGGACCCCTAGGTTGACCCTATGATTCGAAAACATGATGGTAGAAATCACCAATGTTGTTGGATGAAACCCTATCCTTGTGTCCCTCACCTGTAGGACCCTCAATATCATTATGGTTGTATGAAATCTGGAAATCCGGACATTCAGGTCCTAGATCTCATTTATATTGAAGCCCCATGAATAATATTCCCCCCCCTCTAGGATCCGCCAGAATGACCTGCTTCTGCTTCCATATGTCGCAGTCGACCACAGTGTTCCTCACCCCGACATCATGACCTCTAGATCCCTTTGTAGAAACAAACTATACCATTTATTATAGGCGATGTAGTTTAATAAAAATTTGACCCCAGCCACTCCTTATCCATCGCCAATAGATTCCATGTTAACATAGGAGTTCATGATCTGCCCCCCAGATTTCAATTATTGGGATGCATTTGTCATACTAGAGCCCATCCAAAGGGATACCCCCATGCAATGAATGTCCCAGAGGCCGATGTCAACTTCGTAATGGTGAATATCGATGTTATTGGTATCAGGTGACCTTTGGGTAAATAGCTCAGGCCCGAGAACATATTGATTATAGAACTGAAATGACGACGTCCACACCGCCTCGAAAAAACTGATGTTCCGCAATTCAGTACCAAACTTATCACATGTCTAGCATACCCAATACACCCAAGCCCATTCACTCATGAAATTGCCTCCAGAATGCAAGTCCCAATCCTGTATCCATCATATAGTCTCATTAGTAACACTCTGATGGAAGGTACTTGTGTAAAGGGCTAGAGAATACTCTGCAACCAGGTAACTCCCCATAGTGGTCTTGGTCGTAGGATACAGGACATAAATGTCCATATGTTGGGTTTCTCTAGTAGGATGTCAATTATTGGTGATATTATACCATGGTAGGTCGTCCTCACGGGTGACCCATTACCGTGGTTTGTCGTCGTCAAATCCTGGCACGAGTACCTCCTCCAAGATACTGAAGTCCCAAATCGGAAAGTTTTCATATTGTGAATAATCATTTTGGGATGGGGACAACATGTTGAAGAGAGTATGGTTGTGGGATATGATCCTTCGAGTGCCATGTACCTTAGATATGGAAACCACCTCATCCCTTTGAGCGGAGAACGGGAGCTCTCTCTCGGCGTCAGCACGATTAGCAGCCATCTTCATCGACGAGGTGTCAAGCCATTAGAACAAAAAATATAGATTCCGCGCGAAAAATAAGATTTCGGATTGAATAATTTGTAGGCGGTGTGAAAAACCCCAGGTCTTCGCATCAAATGACTACTGAAATCTGGTAATTACATGCCACTGAGACGATTTTTCGTGTAAGCTAGCGGAAATTTTTCGTGCGTGAGTGCTCATGAATTATCATGTGAAAAAATTCATATGAAAAGAGGGAACCACGAGGTCTTTTATAATCATGGATCTGGGGTTTTTTTGTGTGAAGAGAGGGGAATTTCATGAAACTTCTCAGTTTTACGTACATCTACTGTTTTTAGTGTGCCCGGGCCCTAGGGAGTTCAACATCTTGGAGTTTCCCAGGGAGTCTGACCATTGCGTACCATCAACAATCTGATTCCACAGAGGGGAATTTGTAGGTGCCGAAAAACACTCATAGTCTGATTGAGGTTTTGGTGCGACAAAGAAATTTCAAATTACGACCCAGTGATCCATTCCGGGGGGCTCGAAGGGGACGCGTGAAATACTTTCAGTGTTGCATGAAAGAAATCTCTCGTGTGGAAAACTATGGGATCCATTAATTTTTTCCATGTAGGCGTAGATATTTCCACGCCACTGATCGCAAGCGTGTAATGTTATGCACAACCACCCCGCACGGTTGAATTTTCTCAATGCCGATAATGAAACAAGAAATTTCATGCAAGGAAGTTTCCGCATGGATAAATTGACCCTGAACGCCTATAAATAGAAGGGTGCCCCTTCCACTTCTGAGGATGAAAAATATGAACCATCTCCCCTATGTGAAATCCACTTATCGAGTGTGAAAAATATGGATTTCACGTACGTGACTTTTTTCACCAGGTCACCGAGGGTTCTGCGTTCATGTGAGACCCCTCTACCTTATCCCGCGTCCAAATCTATCCAAGTCTCCTCCCCTGCATGCAATCACTTCTATTTGTGTGCATCCCTTCCAATTTCGCACCACACCGGCCAATTGTGCACGTACCGGATTCCATGCATGAAATACCTACTAATTGTGTTCCCCATAGTCCTTGTGCGCACTCCCTACCAATTGCATGAAACCTCCATTCCTTGCGCGCAATCCCTTAGAATTTCTCCCAACCCCATTCCATGCATGAAATCCGGTCTAATTGCGCCCAACCCACACTCCTTGTGCACAATCTATTCCAGTTTCACAAAAAACATCCATGCCAATCTCCCTCGATTTCGCACCAACCCAATTTTTTCTCACATTCATGCCTATTGATCACCAATTGCGCAAAAAACTCCACAATTTGCATGCAATATGCCAGGACCCCTTACCTGGCCATTTACCCACTACTACTCCATTTGCGTGCAACCCATCTTCCTGGAGAGTTCTCATTCACATGTGTTCGATGTCCCTCTTCTAGACATCATTTTTGGGTTCCTCTTATATCGTAAATAACTCCGTCACACACCCTTTTCTCGTACTACCCTCTATATTCATACGATGTAACTTTAATGTCCCTTGGGATGAATTTCAGATTGCGTTTCTTCGCATCATGCTTCTTCCCATAGGCATGCTAACAACTATTTCTTCTTTATAAAGCCATGCTATTGTGGACCCCCAATGGGATAACCTTACGACACCCCACAGTCATGGCGTTTCCTATCCCTTCTCTTCACCATGATGCAGAGGGTACCAGTTATGTAAGTACATGGGGTGCAGAGTGAAATCTCCCTCGTCCGAGCTGCAGGATGCTAATATTCTATGCACCATCTACTTCATACATGTCTTTTAATATTGACCTCACCCTATGCAACCTATGTGGGGTCCTCCACCATGGAAATTTTTCATGTTCGCTCATCTCAACATGAGTGAAATATTCCTCACATGGTATGAGATCCTCTTTTCTGAGGCAATGATTGTCCTTGGGGAAGGGAAAACACCTTGGTGTAAGCCCCTAGGATTTCTTGCAGGATGTAGCACTGTTCCTCCACCTTTCTTCTCTGGTGCCCAATGATAGCAAAGGGAATGATGGGTAACGATGATCTCCCTCTCTTCCAAGCCCAATCCCTCTCTCATAGGGCTTTGTCACCATTGGGCCTCCACCCGGGAGTAAATACCAATCTCCATCTACCTGGGCTGCTATCCATGCATAAGGCCCTATTTCCTTTTTGTGCTTATAACAATGAGTAAGACCCACTCCACTTCCCACAGATGCACCTTTCACGACGTGATCATTAGGTCACTGGTGCCTCTTGTTTCTCACACCAATCATGACTCATGTAGGCGTAGAGTATGAATCGACATTGACATCATATTTGGGTCACCTAAAGTGTAAGCCCTACACCAACCCGAACTATGAGGACTTTGATCCCTGTCTCCTAGGTATGGTACGTAGGAATCCTCCACGAGGTTCAATCCCAACAGCCATTGGTCTTGACCACCTTCACGCCGGTTCACTAAACAACAAACCAAAACAAAAAAGGACTTTGATCCTTCCCAAGTAATGGTACGTAGGAAGCCTCCTGGAGGTACATTCCCACCACCATCCATTGGCCCTGACCATTCTCACATTGGATCGCCATGATCCAATTATGAATTACGAGGTCTTTGATACTTTCCATGGTAGGGTACATAGGTAGCCTCACTGAGGTTCATGCCAAACACCTGTTCGTTCCAATCACCCTACATGTCAGTTCTCCCACACTATCCATCTAGACCCAATGTTTTTATTAGCATCATTTCACCTTGTTTATTCTTGAAGTTAAACTTTAAACCCCATGTAGCGGTTAACCGTTGTGTCTCCTAGTCAGTGGTAAGCTATTAGGTCCCTCAATCAGTGGTAAGCCATTGTATCCCAATCAGCGTTAAACCGATGTGTCTCATATTCAGTGGCAAGATGTTGTAATCCCCTTCACTAGGATCCAGATCTTTGGTCTGTCTTAGTGGCGTCATACCAACTCAGACTGCTAACCACGTATAAGACCCATACACATCATCGCGTTGCTGTCCTATGTGTATTCCCGAATTCAAACTCTCACCTGACCTTTCCCTTGAGCATATGTGTCTTTGGAAGTTCATGCCCCAACTCAGAGATTCCAATTCCTCCGAGTCCCATCCACGTGTCCATTCTCATGGGCCGCATCCTTAGGCATCCCATCGACCTCATGAACTATGCTGACATTGATTCCCTTACATGGGGATACGTAGGAAGTCTCTTTGAGACTCACGCCCAACATTACCATATTTCTCACAGCGGTTCCATCCCCTTCACCACCCATTTCACTAAGTACCCCATCATCCATCTTGTTTTTTACATGGGCCAGAAAATCCCATTGAGGTCATGGCAAACAACCTACAAAATTGTGTGCTCCAAGGGTTACCCTCATCTGCTCCACTCTAGCCAGTGTTCTGATCAGTGAGATCCATCTCTGCTTGATGTTAAACATGCAGCCTACCGTGTGTTAAACATGGGAAGCTAAGGAAAACCTCAGAGAAATTCCCATGGAATATAATTTAATTCATTCAGCGCAGGATTCCTCGAGCTTTTGTGCCCTTGATAATCTATATAATAAGGGATATAAGAGAGACGCACTAGTGTCACAACGCCTAGACACACCAGTGATGCCCAACGTGACTACTTCCCTGACTGAAGGATACTACCCTAGATTGACAACATGAAATGTCCTAACATAATTGAAGTCATTAATCAGTGACCAAGAAGATATGGAACTTGGTAGAGTTTCATAAATTTCGACTTAAGGATATAAGGGAGACCCGGACTAGGTAACTATCTCTATGGATGAATCCACAGATGGAAGAATCGACATCCCATCATCCCATTTCGATCAAGGAGAAAACGTCCCTGAATTAGTGCTGGATGTCGCCCACCTTTGGAAAGCCAGAATGAGGGACAACTTAACTACACCATTCATCCTCAAGCTGATGGACGTGCGCGACCCGACAAAATTGTTAGAAACTGTTATTGTGGATAATTGGCCATCATCACAAATGAGAAAAAAAATAACCCATAGATGACAACATGCATTTATAGAACAAACAATGACACCAACTTTGAAAGGACCCTACCATCTGAAAGACAACCATAGAGGTTCCCATCATAAATCAATTCATCCACAAGTTCCAAGACACCACAATGTACCAATCATGATGTGAAATTTATAAATCCAGTATCATTTTCAAAACCATTTAAAAACAATGTGTCAAATATAAAATGTGATAAAAAGGTTCCAAATTCTCATTTATGTCCTTATGTTATCAAAACTCATGTCAAGGATCCATATATGAAGAAAATTATGGGAAAATATTGAAATCATTAATTTTTATTATTCAATGGAACCATTTTAAGAAAATAATTTGAGTATTAGAAAATCTATTTTGAATGAAGAGGAATAAGGAATAGATAAGGGAATGAAGGAAATAATCATTGGAATACATGGATTAAATGGATCATAGATATTGAAAAGAATTTTCCTTTGTGTGTCTATACATATATAAAACTAGAAGAGATATGTATATTAGACCAACCTAGGACCTATCCAAAATGAACAAAAAAGTCATAATGGTTTATGAAACATCCTAGGTAACGATATAATAATTTTTTCATATTTATTAATACATATAATTATGATAGTAATTAAGTATTAAATAGGATTCTATGTATATTATCATACAAGAAATGAAAAACTGAGTAACTCAAAAATATTAGGTTTCATGCAGGACTAGTTTATACTAGAAAATAACATATCATTAATATTATTATTTTATGCGGTAGTTATCGCTATTCCCTTTTTTAAAATGTGATCTAATAGGATAAAATATATTATGATTAAAAATTCTTATTAAATGTATTTCCATTATTCCAAATGTATAATAGGGGAAAATTATTAATAAATCCATTTTTTTGAATAAAAAATCAATATTATTTAAAGGTTGTTTTTTCACTTATTTAATGGGAAAACATTATGAATCTAAATTTGGACACATTAATAATATGCAATATACATGGTTTTTTTATTCAAAACTACTTTTTCAAAAAATATTTATTGAATAGATAAATTATGATTTATTTGTTTTGAAATTCTTATTATAATATTTTTATCATTTAAAATAATTTAATTAATTGGAACCCATTTCACATAGAATATAGATATAAAAAACAGATCAATCATTTGATCATTCTTAATTTAAATCTCATTTGGTCATCCTATCTATGGGATTATATTTTAGAAAACATCCTCCACTTTAATGATTATAAATTTGAAATGTGGAACCCATATTTGTAATAATAATTATTTATAATTTCCAATTAGTTAAACATTGTTTCTAGAAAATAATAATATTCATAATAATTGAAATTAATTATTGTGAGTAACAATAAAATTAGCAAAACATTGGGATAGACCCTAATAAATATAGCCTAATATTGTCCAAAATCCGTTTAATGATCATATTTATACCATATCCTCACTTGGAAAAAATATTGAGAGTTATTATAGCCACTTTTCATTAAAAAATGGTGTAATTACTATTTTAATAATTTACATGAATGCAAATTCACCTCCACTTTAAAAAAGGACTCACCCTACATATTTAATCACACCTCACATGTGACATTAAATCGACTATGATCTTCAAAATTTGATCCTAAAAATGGAACACCTCAACATAAAATCCTCACAATGTAGTGAAATACATTTGAGGAATTACTTTTGTTTAAACCAATTCGATTTACCTAAATAAGAGGTAACATCCTTCCTCGTGATCATTAGTTTTACTTTCATTCTCCACCAAAAAATAACATTATTCCAGTATTATATATTAAATAAGATATCATCCATATACTTGAATTTTTAAATACTAAGGGTTCAAATTTCACATACACACACTTCCATCTAATGAAAAACGAACCTCCCATTTTTTGTGGGGAACCATAGGCTCACAAAATCACAATTGTTTGTTTTTCCCATTACCGACTCTGATATTGGGAATTAGGATGTAAATATTTTTTATATATGTTATATATTCATTTAGTATTTATTAATTGTTATATATTTATAGTATAACACAAAAAACTATTCTATCCATTTTTTGGAATAATATAACATCATTGTTAAAGTATGCACTACCACATCGTCAATGAGATGTGATACAACCACACACTACATGGAATGTATTACAGTTGTAATTAATAAATGACATGATAAATTTATAAATTCAACATGATATTATGAAATAATTACCATTTTTAAATAATATATATAATATTATGAAATACCTTTTCACACAATGAAAAAGTGATAACTCCATTCATGGATATTTGGACTACCACCACATTGACGAGATGTGATTCCATTTACACCACATTAATTACATATGTATTTATATAAGAATATATAATATGGTATTGATGGTATGATTATAATTCTACAATTTCAAATTTCTACATACAATATTTCCATAACCATCATTGAAAAATTATAACATCACTAATTATTTTGTATGACCAACTCGCTCCATGATTATTACATTGCTTTATTTTTCACACCAAAATTTTCTAATTGTTTGTAAAAAATTAAATTATGTATTAATATGATATTAATTTCAATATTATAATCATATAGATGTTAATATAATGACCTATTTGAAAATTGTGTACCCTACAAAATTTTTGTTAACAAATGAAATTTATATGTTCGAAACACCTAATATAAACATCATTATTGAAGTAGTTTTTTACGACATCATAAATGTAAAATAAAAAGTGATTATATTCCTAAAAATGTTATCATGAACATATATAATTAATATAAAATTATAATGTTTGAAGAAAAAGATATTTGTGACATGTCAGACTCAAAGTAATCGATTTCATCTCAATTCCTTTCATTGATATATTTATTAATGATATGTACCTTTAATCATTTTTATTAACTATTTAAATACCCTTAGAAACTATATATCCATATTTTATATACTATCATGTTATTTACTGTTTTTATATGTCAATATTTAGGTTTCATATGAATAATAAGTTCCATTCCTTATGGGATTCTTTTAAAGATAAAATATTAATCCTTTCCTTTAAATATTCTTAATATTATTGTCCATAATTATTTTTTTGGGAATGAAATAGGTATAGTAGAGATTTTATGTATATTTTTAATTTCTTTTAATTAAACTCAATTATTTTTTATTTTCATTTACATAGAACCTTTTGAATAACAGAAAAATGAATTTTCTATTCAAAATATTCATAATGACAATGACTTTTATGCAACAATAGACATTATTTTATTTTTACAATCTGATGAAAGATTCCATATATATTTAAAAAAATATTTTCATTATGAAATATTTTCCAATTGGATGTTTATTATCAAAAGAATAGGAGAATTATTATTTGAAATGTGATTTTTGAAAAGAAATGATATATTAATATATAAAAGTGACTTTCATATAAGTTTAAAAGTTGTTTTCCAAATGATGGAATGTTTTATTTTATGTTTTGGTTCCTATAAATTACAACTGATTGATGTGCCACAATATCACTGGTTGAGAATGTTATATGTTAAAAGATGTATGCACCTATAATGTTCTTCAATACATTGGGTAATGATTATATTCTCTAGATAATAATATTTATTTTTAGTTTTATAGTTATTCCAATTAATAAGGGTTCTATAAATGTTATTTAAGTGTTCAATGTGATGATTTCCCAGGGTACCTACATGAATTTTCAATGTTACTAATTTTTTTTCATGGGACTCAATTTTATTGAATGGAAATGTAAATGATACTTATTAATGAATTATATATACATTTTTGGGAAAAGGTTATGATTTTATGTATATTTTTTTAGATGTAATTTTTATCAATAAAGTAACAAGTAATTAAAAATTATACCCCATACTGATCATTTAATGTTCATCTAATATTTTGTAATGTTTTTAAAAGCCCTCAAGTTTAATTAATAGATTGGTAGTATTTTTTTTGAAATGTATAAAAAGTATACTTAAAATAAATAATTCATTATTTCAGAAGCATAATATGACAAAAAAATAGTTACTATTTGAAGGTTTCTATTTTTTATTTTTATGGGTTTGTATGTGTAATTTAATGAATTAATCTAAAAAATTGTAAACATGAGATAATCATTAATGTCAATTAAAGAAAATATATCAATTAAATCATTATTTGGTAATTATTATTGTTGAAGCCTTGTATTTGGTAAGATAGGTTGGTTTAGGTATCATTATAGGCCATGATAATATGAATAACTTCACCTTTAAATATTTTTCTTTAGGTCAATGTCACAATTTGAACGAATTTAAAAATTACCATGATGTTTCTTTAAAACATTTTAGTCAAGAATGTTATCCCATAAGGGAATTATGGAAGTGGTAGTGGGACGTAACTGAGAGGAATATCTACTTCCAAATTAACATAATGATATGGTTTTTATTAGAACATGACAATTTCTTATAGTGACACCTCAGTTTAATTATGTGATAATTGGTGGTCGTATCCATACTAGAAAAGAACTAGATAATATAGATAGAAACATTTATTATGTGTATTATTTCATGAGTTATCATCCACCATTATTCAGTAGATCATCTGACCTAGTGTTATTCTAAGGGTGACCAATTCTAAGAAAATTATATTTAATGTGAAGGTATTTTCGAAAAATCAAAATTAAACCCTTTTTGTTTTTCATTATAAATGTAATGTTGATAGATAGAGATATTTTATTAATATTACTATTTATAAATATGACTATTATTTTATGGGATCTAAAAAATTCAACGGGATTTTTCTTTGTATATATGTTTCAAATGTTGTTCAACTATAATTATAAAATTAAATTCCTTGAATTTTTAAAAAAAGTGTAAGATTCAATAGGTTAATATGAAAGGAAATTCATAATACTAGCTTAGTATGAGCCATATTTTATTGGGTAAGCATATATCATATTTAAATGGTATTACCTTGGATTGAAATCAATTAAAAAAATATATTTTCCTTGCACTAATTTAAAATCAATGAGAATGATTTTTTTGTACTGAAATGTTTGATGGGGAGTTTTTAGACACTGTTGTTTCTCATGATGATGAATGTAGGAATGGTTTAATACCGAAATTAAGAAGGAAACATTATAAAATAAACACGGAGGTATAAAAATGGGGTTTTAATAATGTATAATGTGGGGTAAAATGATCCACGTAGAATGTGTTATGAAGGCATGGAAGGTTTACTAATGTGGAATGTTTGGCAACATAGAACATGAATGATAGAAAAATTATTCTATGTAATCGATTAATGTGTTGAATAATTTCTATTCTACGGTAATATTTATTGGATATAATGAGTTTGGAGATTATTCTAATTCATTTCCAATGTATGTTTCATAATATGTAAATTTTCATAATCTGAAACAAAAAGGTAAATTGAGGTCACTTCCTTCTTCTAAAGTTGATGTTGATCCGTCAAATGATGTGGTTATAGATATGATACTTCTTTTTATTAGTCATTTCAATTCCCTTTTTGATTATGCATATTCACATTTATTAATATCAGAGAATATTTTAATATGATTGGGAATATGAATTTTTGAATGGAATATTTAAATTTTGTTAAATACTCCATGTGGATGTATTGTGGAAACCCATATTTTATGTAATCGCCCAATTTTTATTGATGGGATGGTCATTCATAAAAATATGGTTTTAACATTCTATAGTATAGTTTGATATAATTTATGTATTGATTATATATAAATTTATCACTATTTGATATATTTATGTTCTATGAATGATGTGTTAAATATATTATTCATTGATAACATACCTTGAATATGAGAAATTTGTTAGAGAGGTAAATGAAATTTACCGAGGACATATTTTGGAAGTTAAATAAATAGTTAAAATTAGTAATGTTCCAGTAGTAAATTAAAATGTTGATAATATTATGGGTATTTTTTCTAGAGTTATTCCTAATGGATAAGTTGAGTAATTTGTTGACTTAGTATACACTTTTATCATATAAAAACTATAATCATGATGTACATGAACATTAAATTACATTTTTAGAATAATTAACACAAAAAATAATTAGATTCCCAAATACTATATCATTATAGTGTCTTCTGAAACTGGGAAATATAAACAACTGGTTCATAAACCATCTACATTCACTCATTCATTTTCCTTCATAACTAGATCCCCATTTTCACACATCGTACTCAATACACTTCTTCATATCATTGGGAATAGAAATATAAAAAAGGGGGATTCCAAAGTATTAGTAAGGGTAAACATTAAATATTTCAAACAGAACATAAATATTATAATGTAAAAAATTAACATAACTATTTAAAATTATTCAATGTTTATAAAATATCAAAATCACAGGTTATAAAAAAAATCATGGTTGTTCATAAGGATAAATTTATAAATGAATTATAGCCATTGGAAAATATTTGTTTGCATAAATCATGGTTTTGTGGACAAAAAATTAAGAATAAAATATCATTTCAATATTATCTAAGGCTCTTTTATAAGACCATAATAGTGGGAAAATCCCACAACTAATCATGGTTTACATTTTATTACAGCCATGTAATACTGAACTGAATTTACTTGTCATTACATCCCTATATTAAATAAGAGAATTAATTTTATATTACATTATACTATATCACAAAAGATATAAATCATTACCAAAAAATTGGATGGATATATAGGTAACACTTTTCATATAATGAAGACCTCATATATGTGTTTCCCAAAAACATAATTCATTCACCATGGCATTACATAATGAATAAAATGGGCTACATAAAAATCTGTATATGAAAACATAATACATGAAAAAATGGATTTAATAAATATCATTCCATAATAAACATAAATTTTCAGTAGGAATAATAGGTATAATAAAATTGAATCATTACCTCATTAAATATTTTCATTATAGATGGTGTTTATTTTTTGATAAAATAACTGAAATTGATTCATGCGTAATATATCTTTTCTTATTTTAAACCATTTTTTTAATTAAAACTCTCTGAATCCTTAAAATAAATATAGTTAATTTAATATAATAATGAAACAATTTAAGGGATTATTCGTAGAAATAACCCCTTATAAAATTTAAGAATCCTTTTATGTAATATAAGTTAAAAAATAACATTCTTCGAGTACTTTTATTGGGAAGTATAAAAGATCATCTTATGGAAAACAAAATAAGATTACTTTCATATATTTTACAAAAAATTAAACAATTGTAAAAATTCACTTATAATAATTGTAACATGATAGAATAAATATTTTGGAATATATATTCAGGAATCATGGATGTGTAAGAAAAAAATTCCCTAGTAAAAACATATGAATAAACAATCATTGAAAATAAGGATTTTGAAAATTTATCCATTACCGTAGGACTTATATACATAGTATGTATCTGAAACTCCTATATAATGATTTATATGGAATCATTGAATTATTCACAAATCATTTTATTCATATATGATCATATAAACATCCATTTTTTGTATAATTTTTATTCATAAATTCGGTATTAACTTCATCATTTACTTACTCATGTTTTTTCCAATAATTTTATATTCCTATTGTATAGTTATTTCATATATAGAATGTTATATTTACTATATATATCATATTTAGTCACTCAATTGTTTTATATAATCATGAATTAATTATGATCTTGTTTAATTAATTACTTCACATTGCGGAGATAATAAGTCATACATATGCACGAGAGATGATATAATTCCCATAATATTGAATTGTTATGGCAGTGGATGATATATATTATGTTCCAAAATCATTATCATGCTATAGTAAGTATATATAGATATTACTTCAATTAGAATATCCATCCATGTATGATGGTGGTGAATAAAATATTACACCATTGTGTGGAGAGGATAAGATGTATCTATGCACGCGTAGTGATTTCATTTTTCACAGGATAGATAGAATGTGAAATATTGTATTACCATAACCAATATAACATCATATAATATAATTTATTTTTTATTTATTACATTAAAATCAAAAAAAATCATGAATATGATATAAAACAAGAAATAATATGAATTAATCCTTTGAGAAGATTCGCACTTCATTGACATACTCCCTCTAAATATCCTATTAAAGGCACTAGAGTTTGGGATTATTAGTTGACCGGAACCTATAGACTATAACATGGTATTTTCAAAAAATTTCAAAGGATGGAGAAGCATAGAGTCTCAATGTTTAATGAAGACGTGAGGAAATATTTTCCCTTTTATAATTATGGTGAGGGGAACCATTGGAATCACGAAATGTAGTAATTTATAATATATTTAAACCACATCCAAAAAAAATCAAAAATATACTAATTTAAAATATGTTATAAAATATAGATGTAATATCATCAACCAATAAATTTTAGTGATGTTTTTCTATCCATTTAAACCATATCATTTTAATTTTCCACTTATTTATTCTATATCATTTTAACTGGGGTACCAAATATTAGAATATTAAAAGGGTGAAATATTAAAATATTTGTTGTCAATTAAATCATAAATAAATAAATTATAACATTTAAAAAATTTAATATTTAACCTATATTTTTAATAATGTTTTATTTTTTTAAAATAATTTAATAAAACATTATTTTGACCGAAAAATAATAGTATTGTTTTTGAAAATATTCAATTCATGGATTTTAAAATATATTACGATAAAATATTATCCTCGAACAAATTTTTATTATTATATCCATATTTAGTAAAGGTAATCATGAATATGAATTTTATATATTAATTATTCTAAATTATAATTATTTAAATATTTTTAATAACATTAATTTTATATTTCCATTAATAAAATAATTTCAACATCATTTTTGTGTCACTACATAAAACATTTTATTGATGAATAAAAATAAAAAAACTATGATGATTATAAAAAAACTATATTTATGAATTATACATTATGTGGAAGATATCTGCTAAAAAAATCCACAATTAAAACTTCTATACTTATTAAAACTTGAATGTGGCATGTTTAACATCATATTAAATAATATAGTATATGTGATATAATCTATTCTATAATTCCCCAAAAAATAAATAAATTGTCCTCGGATGAATATGGATAATAAATAATCGACCAATAAAATTTGTACTATTATTTTTTGTACATTAATGGATATTATCACTTTATTATTTATAATACGTTTAATGATTTTTCATCAATTAAATAATTTTTATATCAACAATAAATAAACAATGATGTTAATTAGTAATTTTATAAGAAATAAAGATAAACTATTAAGATTAATAAAAGAAAATTTTATTTCAAATTACTGTTTTTAATAGAATTTATATTCTTCAATTCCATATATTAATAATGATTTAGTTATTAAAATTTGAGTAAGGCATATTAATATTTTTGTTAAATAAAACATATCAAATGACCTACTCTCATCATAGTGGCTTCCAAAGGGTATAGTTTCGACCTAATGATGGTTTAGATATAAAATAACTCTTGTAATCACATCATGAAAGGTGTTATGATAAATTGAAAACATTAAATTTTCCCTTAATTATCCAATTTATCAATTTAGAATATTAATAAAAATTCATAATGTGACTATTCATAATGCCTAAAAAAAGACAATAGTTTTATATTATATGGACCTAAAAATTCAAAATATAGAATCCATTTTTAAAAATTCAAAACACAATATTTTTAGTAACTAATTTAAAATTAATATTTTAGTAAGAATAAAAATCATCTTTATAAGATAAATCATTGTAAAATATTAAAAACATTTAACATCAAAATTTATTTTTAAATTTACGCCAAATAAATACATTATATTGAATAAAAATTATATTATTTAATACTATAAATCCATTCAATAATGTAATTTTACAATGAAAATTATTTTTTTGGAAAAAATTGATTCCAATTTAAATTTATTGAATTTTTAGTATTTATCCAAACATTAACTTTGTCAGAAAAATATGAATAAATAATAAAATGTAAATAATAAAATGCCTCTTACAAATTTAATATTTATGTTGTTAAATATAATACATTAGTGTTTGAAATACTATAATTAACATTGGTAATCCACCATGAGGAGGAAAAAAACATTTTTTGAAAATAAATCCTTTTATCTGAAAAATTGAATTTAGTCTTATATAAAAAATGAAAAACATGTAAAATAAAATTTTAACAATAGATTTAATATATAAACCCTATATTTCATTAATAAACTCCATCGATAAATATTTTATTATTTCATAAACTAACTTATTTTCATTTAAATAGTTTTTCATTTCAAATTTAATACAATTAATACATGCCATTATAACGAATAGGTTATAAGGTAAGGTAATAATAATTAGTTTTCCACTTCCAGTCTGTCTGGTATAAGATAAATTATATTTGAAGAACTTGAAATTTTTTGTAACACAATTTGAGAATAGTGTTATGTATACCACAGGCTAAGACATTGTTTTGTATTGTGAAAACATAGCATAATATATCATACACACAAGACATCAAAGAAATTAAAAAAATATAATGTAAAATTCCCAATGTACTACATTATACCCCCTTAAAATTAATTTCAACCTTAAAATTAATCATGTTTATAAATTGTTTAATACATGAATGTTTCATTCCTTGAACCCCAAATCATTATATGGAATATTAAAACATCATTTTAAAAAACTAGAGTAAGAAACATATGGATTTCTCAAAGATATTCATCAATTGGATTCCATAATGAAGAAAATAACTAGGAAGTGAAAACATGGATATATTACAGAAATATTACTATAATGTTCTAATGGAGAGTGATAAAGAACAAGTTTATGTAATTTTTAACAATCAAAAATCAAAAAATATAATATGATCTAATGGACTATATGATTCATCTAAGAATAAGGTACTAGAATAAAATTTTTGGTTATCAAGATTACTTCATTAAAGTTGAATAACATG
Source organism: Viscum album (assembly GCA_963277665.1). Classification (NCBI taxonomy): domain Eukaryota; kingdom Viridiplantae; phylum Streptophyta; class Magnoliopsida; order Santalales; family Viscaceae; genus Viscum; species Viscum album. The sequence continues at coordinate 784,048,365 of OY728153.1, forward strand.
AGAATAAATACTTTTTTGATTTCAGTATAATATCATTCTTGTTGAATTCTTTAATAATTTCTATTTCATCTCTCATTCAATGAAATGATGTGGGTTTTTTCATTCCTAAAGAGATTAATGATACCGCAATCCAAAAACCAAATGATAGGACATCCCATATGTCTTAATCGCCATAAAAATGTTTTAACATGTAATAAAATATTTATAAGTCCACCTATAGAGAGATAATAATGTATTCTAACAAATTCCATCCTATTATTAATATAAGAATTCCAAAAATATATATCCTTAGATTTATTCTGAAAGCTAACAATTAAAATCAATAGAAAAAGTATCACTAACTAGGAATTATATTTATCCATCAAAAATCATAATGTATCTCTTTATGGTCACATTCAAAAAAGGTTGACACCTTCATAATGTAATCTCTTTATTCATGGTAATATTGTAAATTATCTCATATCCTCATCGAAAAAATTCATGTTTTCTTATAATTAGGTCCAAAAGATGTAAATTTCATCCATGATTGCATCAACTGCATGTTAAAAAATCACTAACCAGATCCAAGTTAACCAATTTCATAAAATACACTTATTCATATCTAACATATCTTTATCCAAATATAATTATATCAATTTCATGTTCATGTTAAGTGTAATCATTCCCTTAATTGTGTATATCCCAAAAACATCACCTTTTTACCTCAGTCCATTTTCATATTTACCAGTACCACTCTACATTTAATTTCAAATACACGTGGAAATCCATAGTGGACCACTACGTATATATTACAATATTCCATAATAGTATAAAATATATTTAACAACATTATTTTGGGATCCTAAAACACTCAATCATTCCACCACCTCATTGTCATACTCTACATCTGAAAACGTGATCGAATGTGATTTCCATTCAAATTTATCATTATTAGTTGTTGAAATCGATCATCATTATTAACCCTTAGATTAGGGCATTCAATAAAATAATGCCCCAATTACTTTAACTTGTAACAATGAATTTTGGGAGGAACAATATACATTGAAATATCTCTATTCTCAAAATTAGATACTTTTCACATTACTATATCACTCAATTTCCTGATGAGCTTATATTCCACACTAAAAAAGATAACTAATCCCATTGAGACAATCTCTACCATGCATCATTACACACATTGAGAATAAGGAGATTCTTATCATATTTTAAACAGTGGTTTGAGATTCTCCCTTGAAATATATCTTCTATTTCTTCTTGAAACCATGAAAATTAAATTTAACAAAAATGTACAATTCAACCTTGATATCACAATACAAAACCTATTTATAGGTACTAAAGTATCTTATATTTAATCCCCTTCAAATACATGGTTTTAAGTCAATGAAGAGTTGATTAACATTATAGTCAAGTTGGATGATAGAGAAAGTATAATACCTAAAATGTATTGTAAAATTTTCCTCGTATGTATCAAAACAATCTTCATCCTTTGTCATATTCTCTAGGAACACATAATCCATCAATTATCGAAGAAAATGGGGAATGTAATTATAGGAAAATAATTTCCTCAATATGACCCATTCCACAGATTCAATTTTATATTTCTTAATTGTATTCTTGACATGAGTCTGTCACTATTCATCGACATCTTATAATCGACAAAAAGAAGAATTTTGTTTTTCTTCCAAGACAATAATGATATAATATATATTTTTTTTGGTAGTAATCTTTTGTTTAGAAACAAGTAGACCTCATGACCCATTGAATTAATGTGGATGTTTCCTCATTAATCACTCAACACAATGTTGTTCTGTTTTAAAATCATTTAGAAGTACATAATGATTTATCGCTTATGTATGAAAAGAGATATTATTTTTTATTTCTAATCACATAATATTTGGTTTTATAAGAGAAGAAAAATTGAATTTCCCATTTAATTGACCATTCACATGGTTCCTTTGAGTTTCATCCATTGTCTAAAAGAAAAAAAAATTATGGTAGATGAAAAATCGTACTATAAAAACAAAATATTCAAGGGGAATTAATATTAATATCATTAATTATATCATTAATCCATGTTTATAAATGATCATAACCAAAATTAATGGATTGTAACATATTGTCCAACTTAGACTTAGATAAATCCCTATATATTTCATAGAATCATCTCTAGGAAACTCACTAATGATTTCACATCCAAATTTCCAATGTTTTAATTAATATTCACTCTCATATCATCTATAGAGATCCCATGCTTCACATTCATGGACATTACATTACTTTTGTGGAATAATTGTTGCATGAAGAAAACAGATTCCAAAAGTCCATATTAGTTTAGTGTCTTTCAAAACTGGGAAACATAAAAAATTAGTTCATAAAAAATCTACATCATCACTTTCATTTCATTTGATGAAATACTATTCTTATAAATGGTTAAAACATATTTTTTTTGAAAACTAATGTTATATATCAGAATAATATATTTTTTAGAATTAAATCCATATATATTTTATTCATTTCATTGGATTCCAATTAATTATATGTAGGATGTAATTTCTTTGGGTTTAAATATTAATTTCAAGAAAATAATTAATGAAGTTGATAATCAGTTTTGGGATAGGAATATTATTTCATGAGTTTGAATGTTTTTATATTTAAAAAAATTATGCTTTTTTATCATGAAGTTCAAATAATTCAGGAAAAAATTCGTGATTAAGGATTTTGAAGAAATTATGAGGAAGATTGAATAATTTAAGTGTTGAATAATCATTTTTTTCAAAATCATATTTTTATAATAAAATTATCATAAATAATTTTTTGTTATCAGATTTTTCATAATAATATTTATTTAATCAAATTTTTGTAATCTAATTTTCATAATCAGATATTCTCAACTATAATTATGAGGTATTTTTATATAGTATTTTTTATAGAATCACAACTTTCATGCTAAGATAAACGTATCCAGCATTCTACAATGTAACTTAAAATATTTTCTTAGAAAATTGAAAGATTATTTTACAGAGAATCGTGACTAGTATTATGAAAGTATAATAACCTATATTATGCAAGGAATTTTAACTATAATCCTAATATAACACTACCTAGTATTTTAAGAGAATAATAAATATTATTTTGTAGTGAATCATATCCATCACTCCCTAAAAATCATACACATAATTCTTTTAAAATCATAATTGTCTTTTCTTAGAAAATAAGCACCAAATTTTTTCCATAATAGGATCTAGAAATATTGTTTTTATAAATAATTTATATTGATCCCATTATAGATACAAAATAATGTGTTCAAAAAAGACATTCACAATTTAATAAATCATGGCGAATTATATGATGTCTTAATGAAGTGAATGATAAAATTATAACGTGAGATTTTTTTATTGTTCTGAGATTTTAGAAATATGTAATTTTTTCAAATATCTCACTCAGGGATTTTACGATGCATATAAAAAAATTCTCTTCTATATTTTTCTTATGATGCACTATAATTATGCGTTAAAGTAAGAGCGGATTAGATATTGATTTTTGAATTGTCCTCAAAATGAATGAGAATTTTTTTGATCATTCCAGATTAGATAGAGTTTTTTATAGATTGAGATAAAGTTCATTTTTTTTTAAATAAATAAGATCTATATTTCAACAACATTGTATTTGAATGAAATTAGTTCCAGAGTAAAAGAGAATTTTATTAAAAGAAATCAGATCCAAAATATAACAACATTATATTAAAATAAATTAGATCTAGACTACAACTTCATTTTAATGAATGAAATAAGATCCTAATTATAGAAGTGTTGGATTTAAAAAATTGACATATTGATTACAATGTCATTATATTAATATAAATCTGATCTAAATTACCATAGTATTATATTTAAAGAAATACGATCCACATTACATCATCATTATATTGAATGAAATCAGATCAAGAGAACAAAATAATTTTATTGAAAATATCATATCTGGATCACAACATCATTGTATTGAATTCATTAGGATACAAAATCAAGCATCACTGTATTTGAGAAAATAAGGATCCAACACCATTGGTTTGAGATAAACAGATTCTTCCTAATTAGACAGTGGATTTGGACTGAGAAATTGTTTTGTTGTTTTGGAAATGTCATGATTCATTTGTTTGGTTCAATTGTTTTGAAATAATGCATTGTAAACTGACTGAAGTCAGTATAGTATTTCTTATCAGAAGACTGAATGTGTCTAACAAGAGTTTTCAAAAGTTGTGTTCACATTGTAATAATAGTGGATTTCTTTAGATCTAGGAGAGTGGTTATGGGATGTTTTTGGGTTCTCCCATTAAGGCCTAACCTTTTAAATATTCGGTGCTTTTCATTTATACCAATTTTTCAAGAATTACTATTTACTAAAAGATGATATGGATGTAAATATAAACAAGTTTCGTGGGTTATGTTTAATTTTTTTTTGAATCTTATAAAAAGTGAACAACTGATTCAACCCCCTGTAGTTATTGGATCATTGGATCTTCAATTAGTATCATAACAGGAGGTTCCCTTGTAGAATCTTTATCATGTATAATACCAATTCTATAAATAGTATATTATTTCCTATGTTTGAAGGAAAAACATTATCATTTATTTAAAGATAAGATGATTATTTATCTCATATATCTTGTCATGGATTTTTTTGATACTTCTAATATTAGATTATTACATATTAAGAAATATGATCGATTGACAATTTATAATAAAAAAAACAACGAAGTTGGTGGAAGATAAATAAATTCAATCCTTTTTTCATTATTAGTGAGTTTTAATCATAAGTTTAAGGGTCTCAATACATAACAAAATAATGTGTTACAAGTTAAATGTGTCATTACAGGGTTAACAAATGTCAATAATGTAATTCCAAAAATCTAACATAGTATGAATGAAGACATTAGAATGAGTGATGATGAAACAATTGATGAATAATTTACCATACTAAATTAATTTAATTGAAATATTATAGGATTCATAGATGTCATAAAAGATTCTATATTTATAATGAAACTCATGAGAAATATGCAAGATATTTTTGATTTAAAAATTTATGTATTATAAAATAAGGATGATTTATCTATTTCTGTTTTTCGTAACATTCATTTTTATTATTCAATGAGAAAAAATCTAATATTTTAAATGAATATAAAAGATGAAATTAATTTTAATGCTATGTGGAAGATGGAAATCCAAAATTTTGACAAAGATGATCTTTTTGAGACATATGATAAGGAAGATTAACAGTTTAATGAGAAATCATGGTTCTCATATCTAAGAACTATCAAATATGAAGATGAAAGTATGGAGGTAATATTCCTCTCAAATTGTTTTCGGTGTGGTGGAATAAGACACATTTCTATGAAATTTACCAAGAATAATGTTGGATAATATCTATATGATTCTTATAAAAACCCAAAATGGAAAAAGTGAAACAAAAATGATAATGATTAAATGTCATCTAATGATAATGTAGGAAGATTAGCAAAAAATAAAGGATTATGTTGAGTAATAAAGACGATTTGGACTCAATAGAAAAATTTATTCTAATAGTGAATGTTCAGAAAAATTTTGATCCATCATTGAAAAAGATATGAATACATAATATTCATTACAGTGTGTAGAAGTATGTTAATAATCCTATGGAATCTATCATATCATAACATAACATCAATAAAACCTTGAAATAAACAAATCTCATAAAAAAGATATCTTAATAATAATGAAATATTGTAAATATGTTGTGAATGGAAAAAATATGCCATCAATGAGGAGTAATAATACATCAATGAGATTTGGAGTCACAAACATAGAATTGTTGAACATGGAAGGAATATTGAAGATCATTGTAAGATGCTAGAAACTGTGTAAGAAGAAGTTATCAAGTTTTAATCAAAACATTTTGAGTCTATAAGTACCTTGGAAAAGATGAATGAAATGTTCAGCAAATCATTTGTAGTATAAGATTAGACATCCAATGATTCCCAAATGGCTAAATATGATTATCAGGTAAAAAATTATCTTACCAAAAATAATGTTTCATACAATTCATTTTTCATTTATAGTTCTAGAAATAGTATTGGGATATAATTTTTGGTGAAAGGATATGAGAAAAAATAATTGACCAATAATTATAGCAATTAATTATGTAAGTATTCTCTCGAGGATAGTGGTCATATATTTATGAAGAAACAACAACAACAACAACAACAAAAACAAAATTCAGAACAATTTTACTACCATTCTGAAAAATCAAAATTTTGATGTCACTATTGGTGTTGTGGAGTTTTTGGAAAAGGAGACTATTTATGATACTTTAACATGTATCTACCAAGAAACATGTATGAATCATGGGGGATCCTTGATGAAGAAATAAGATCAATTGATCCTAAAAATTCTCAGAAGATGATGAAAGCATTGTATGTTAAAACAATGTATGTCAAGAATTTTTACCAACGTTATTTGCGTGGAATCCGAAAAGAAGATGATTTTAGGTTTTTGGCTAGATCAAATTGAAAAGCATATGAACATAAATGAATCACAAAATGTAGCAGAATAAAGGGGTAAAAAATATGTTTCTAATGAAATGAGAAAATACTTTATCATGATATAAAAATATTGTGGTTTTTAAATTCATGAATGATTCTTGAGATGTGTGAATGACTGGAATGTTACAAAAAATTAACATACCATTTAGAACAAGAAGAAGGGATGTTATATTTGATACAAAATCATAATAACAACATGTTTATTCTAGATGAAAAAAAGTGGACATCTTTAATCGATGAATTTACAAATGAAATGAAACTTGTTACAAAATATATGAATGATGGTTATAAGGAAGGAAATATTTCCAATGTAGAATCCAAGAATAAAAATAATAATTTATGACTAATAGAGGACTCTCAGTCCAAACATTACTTTTGATAAACTATGAGGTTCATGATTATTTTTAAATAATTTGTTAATTTGAATTAACATAATTGGACTTGAAGGTGTAGAAGTAAAAAAAATGATGATGATATCTATCTATGCATACAAAAAAATGTAATGAGGTTATGAATATTTTATTTATTATTGTTAAGCTTATAAACTATAAAACTAGGATATGTTTGTAAATATGGGTGTAGAATGTTTTTATATTAAAACCATTTTACATGATTTCCCCATTAATGATAATATTGATGGAATCGTGGAAAGGTATTACATTAATGTTGAGTAATGGAACACATTTATAACCATGATTATATAATATGGTTTTATACACTGGGGTCTACCATGTATCTATAGTTTTTTTATTTTGTGGTGATTTTTTAAGAAACTCATGTGATAGTTATGTTATTTTGAAGAATAGATTAATGTCAGTTTGTTATTGTCAAATATGTTTGGGATAGAATAATCAAAAGAATAATCAATTCAAGGCTTGATATTTTCTATGTTTCCACTTTTTGTGTCATGATCAATGTAATCTAGAGGAATCACATATGTCGGTATAAAAGTTAATTTTGAGATATGACAATGAAATAACATCACATGAGTTATAAAAAATAAATTTTGAGGTGATGTTTTATAGTTGTAAGGATGTAGTTTGTTTTGGATGTCGTAACGAAAGATCATTGACCACATGGAAAGAATATTTATTGGGTGATTGTTTCATGTGTTGGAACAGTAAGAAAAAATGTTTAGTAACTTTAAGAACATCTGAATCTGAATATATTGGAACTACTTAGGCATGTACTAAAATTTTGTGGATGAATGTTCAGATTGAAGATCAAAAAGTGAATGTTTCTAAACCATCAAGGATACTTTGTGACAATAAAATTCTATTTTATATTTCTAATAACTCTGTCCAAAATTATAGGGAAAAAAGTCATTGGTATAAATCATCAAATTAAAAAATAGAATACTTTTGTTGGAGATGTTTCACTGGAATATATTTCAACAAAGTATCATATTGATGATATCTTTAAAAATGAAATACATAAATAATGTTTTGTGGAGGTGGAAAATTATTTTTCAGCCTCCTCATATATAATCATAAATCTCATATGGATGAATTCCCCCCACATTTCTATGGTTTATGTTGCAATCGGGTAGAGAAAGTAAATAAATTGTTTTACTTTGTAAATAGATTTTACATATCATTAGTTTAGGAATATAATGTTGTGGATATAATATAATTGGTAGAGTAAATGAATTATTAAGGAAAAAGAAAGTGACAAAATAAACAATGGAGGATAGAAAAATAATGTACAAAAAAATAAAAATATCTAGTTGTGTGGTGTTAGGAAAATCTCTTTTGTGAAAGTCTATGTTTTGGTAAAATTTTAAAACATTTACATGTGAAAAAATTCATAGTGTTTGAAATTTTGTTAATGATGGTTGTCAAAAAACACAAAGGGGGAATTTGAAAAATTGTTGTGATAATTTGTAATAATGATGTTTTTATATATATTTACATCTATAATAAATGTTTCATAATGTTTTTCTGTCCAATAATCAAATCCATTTTCAATGTATTCATTTCATCATATTCAAAAGAATATCAGGTTAGATGTATATTTTTCTACGAGTCTATCATTACTGAAATCAGATAATGAATGATGTTTCTAAAGTGTTAGAGAGAAGAATGTGAAGTCAGGAGTTATAATGTTTTCTTACATACTAATACCAAATCAGACCATTCATTTCTGTTCCATATGTTATCACGAGTCATTAAAAAATTCATGAAAACATTTTTTGAAAAAAATGCGGAAGTGCTTAGAATAATTTTAACGTTGAGAAATGTATTTTTTTAATAATATTTTTTTAATAAAATTTTCATAATAAAATTTTTTTAGTCACCTTTTTGTATTCATATTTTCATAAGAATCATTTAGAGATAATATTAATCTTCATTCTATAGGGAAGCATAACCACCATTCTAAGATAATAATATCTAACATTATATAGAGAATCCTAACATGTATTCAAAGAGAATCATGATCTGCAATCTTATAAAATGTTAACAAACATTCTAAGTGAATTATATCATGTATTATAAAAGGAATCATAACTATCATTTTGAGAGAATAATAACTTGTATTCTGAGAGAATTGTAACTGATATTCTGTAGAGAATCGTAACTAGCATTCTGTGAAAATCATAACCATCATTCATTGAATATCATAAACAATATTCAATAGAAAATAATCTATATAGTTATACAATAATAGGATACATCATTTTTTTATATTGAAATAATTAGAAATGAACCTATTATGAAGAAGAATAAAAGTGTTCAAACATGACATTTACTTTTCAATAAATCAGGGAGTAATATATGGAGGTTTTACAATGTAAAAGATGGAGATTAAATTCGAGATATTTTTTGGTGTTTTGAGATTTGAGGATGTGGGGAATGTTTTCAAGTATATCACTCTTAGTTTCTATATTTCCAGAAAATATATGCTCATATCACTTGTTCAGCAGAAAATTCATACACACATGGGAATGGAGGAACAGTTGAGAAATTGAAGGGATAATTATTTCTTGATTGAATGAGAATTGTTTTGAGCATCCCCGAAGTGTTTCACTTTTTTGAACATTATGTCCATCTTCATTTTTTTTTAAGAAATCAAATCAAGATTATAGAATCATTGTAATTTAACAAAATCATATCCATATTACAATAGCATTGTATTGAAGAAAATCATATCCAGATTACAACCACATCAAATTAAAATAACTCTATTCATGATTAAAGCAACATTGTACTAAATGAAATAGGATTAATATTATAGTAGTATGGTATTGAAAAAAATTGAATATAGATTACATCATAATTGTATTAAAAAATGTTGATCCAAATTACAATAGTATTATATTGAATGAAATTAAATCCAGATTATATCATCATCATATTGTATGGAATCAGATCCAGATTAAATATCATTGTATTAAAATAAATCTAACCAAGAATACAATATCATTGAATGAATGAAATCAGATAAAGAATCCATCATCATGATATTGAGAAAATTCGTTTCCAACATAATTGGGTTGATAGAATCAGATCCATCCAAACAGGCTTGATGAATCGAGATGATAAATTGTGGATTTGTTTGAAACAAAATCATGCATATTTTGATTAGGTCTACTTTTGTAAAACATAAAAATTTAAATTGATGAGAGTAAGCATAATCTTTAATATCGAGAGATAGAAGGTTTCTAATGAGAGATGGGACATGTTCTATTCACTTATTCAAAATATTAGAGATCTATAGACTCATGAGAGTGACCTTTGAAAGGATATAAGTTCTCACATTGAGGCTGAACCTTTTAAATCTATTGTGATTTTATTTCATGAATCTTTTTCAGTTATAAGTATTTACTAAATGTTGATAAGGATATAAATCATAACATGTAGCATTATTAAATTTTCTCAAAATTTTTTAAACAAATAAAACGCGATCAAGTGATTCTACTACCAGGACCGTCTCCATTGTTATTCGATTATAATAAATTCACATTATATCCATGATCCCATTTTACACCCCTTACTTAACAACCATAATCATTTCTTTCAGAAAAGAAACATAAAAATGGGGGACCTAAATTGCTCAGTATGGGTAAACATGTAAAACATCAAACTAATCATAAACAGATTCATGTAAAAACATGAACATAACATTTGGAAATCATACCATGTATACAAAAATATCAAAATAATGAGTCATTAAATAGATTGTGGTAGCTCATAATGTATAAATCGTAAGTGAAAAAGAACCAATATAAAATATCATTGGAATAAAACATGAAATTGTGGAAAAAACAGAAGCATAAAAAAATTCCATATTAACCATGTCACATTTCCAAGACCATTATATTGGACAAAGTCCATTACTAAACAGGGGTTACTTTTTGTTCGATCTTGGTATTACTAAAAATGATTTACATTTCCTTCCAGCCCTATATTATAGAACCAGATTTACATTTCATTAGATTCATATCATTCTCATGAGATATAAATCATCACCGAATACATTGGAGGGATATATATGTCCCACCAATTACATAATTAAATCCATACATATGTGTGAGAAATAATAAAAATCATTTGTCACAACATAACCCAAGGAATAAAATGGTATTCTTAATCATCATTACATAATAATATAATCGATGAAAAAAATGGATTTTATAAATATCATACCGTCATAAACATAAACAAACCATATGAATATAAGGGATAATATAAATGAATCATTTCCTTATTAAATAATGTCATCTTAGATGGAAAAAAATTATGATAAAACACAATAAACTTATTAATGTGGAAAATAGATTTTTTATTCAAAATATCCTTACAAGTTTGGCGTCAATGTATTATATAAAAATCATTAGATATTTTAATTATTCAAAAGATTATATATTTTTGTATTTTTATTAATATTTTTTTATATTTCTATTTATAAAATAATATCAAAATCATATTTCTGTAATTATTTAATTCATTTATTTTTTGAATAAAAATCTAATATAATAATCCTCTAATAAAAAAATTCTACTATATTTAATTATAATTCTTTAAGTTGAATATATATCATTGAAAAACATTTATTAAAAATGATATACTTATTAAAACAAGAATGTGACATGTTTGACATTACACTAAATAAACTAATATAAGTTATGTACTATTTTATTTAAGGTAAATATGTTCTATAAATTAATCCATGGATGATTATGGTCAGGATATATTTGACCAATAAAATTTGATAAAGTGATTGTTTCTTTTAGTGGCTATTAAAATTTAAAAAAAATTATATTATTGATTTTTCATTAATTAAAAAAATTCACCATCAATATATAATTCATTTAGGAAATAATTTAGTTCCTAAAAATTTATAAATTAACATGATAAAGAAAATAATTTAATATTTCAATTGATTATTTATAATTTAATTTATCATATGTATGAACATATCTAAAAACGAATTATTTATTAAAATTTGAGTATGTCATATTGATCATATATTTAAATAAAATATATAAAATGTCCATATCTCATTAATGTGGCTTCCATGTCGTATAATTTCTCCATAATGATATATTAGTTTAATATTAATTCATATAATCTCATTAGGACATGTTTTATGTTAATTTTATAATAATATTTTTATCATTAATTACCTGATTTAACCTTTGATAATATTAATAAAAATTTCTAAGTTCTTATTAATAACGCCAAAAAAATAAAATATTTATATTTATATATTTTTTAATATGTGATTCAATATATGGTTTAAATTTCTATATATTCAATACAGAAAAGTTTCCGTGATTAAGATAATATTTATCCTATAGTCGGAATGAAAATTGGATTTGGAAAGTTAAACCATTGAAAATGATTGAAATGTTCTTACTTATGAAATCAACGTAAAATTTATTTTAATGACATAAATTATATTTGATGATATAAATATATTATATTTTGAATTTAAAACAATTAATTAATATGATTTAACTATAAAAATTATTTCATTTAAAATAAATTTTTTTCAATTGTAATTCTGTATATACTTATTATACATCAATAATTGAAAGATATTAAAAAAATATAAATAATTATTCAAGAGTAAATTTTTATATCCCTCTTCCAATAAATATGTTTATTTTGTTAAATAAAACATATTAATGTTTGTGAAAATAGATTTAAAAACGTTTCACTATCAAAATGTGTAAGATATTATTTTTTTAAATTACATATTTTATCTGAAAAAATTAATTTATTTCTTATATCATGTATAGAAAAAAATATAATATGAACTTTAGTCAGTAGATTATATATATTAAAAATATATTTAATTAATATAATCCATTCAGAGATATTTAATAGTTTGATGAACTCACTTATTTGGATTTAAATATTTTATCAGAATAAAGCTAATACAATTCATACCAACCATTATATTAACTAGTTTATTAGGTAACATAATATTATTTTTTTGCTAAATTATAATCGTCCATCTGTGAAATGAATTCTATCAAATGAACTTGAAATTATATGCAACATAAGACACATATAGAGTTATATATAACACATACAAAGATTTTTTTTTGTATTGGTCAAGAAAATCATATTATAGCGTACAATATAAGATATCAATGAAATTATATAAAATCAATCTCAAAAAAAAAATTGTTGTTACAAATCCTAATTTTAAACTCCCTTGTAAAATATATGAGGTTAAACATTTAGAGAAGAAAAATAAAATTCATGATTTATTAGATAAAGGTTTCATCTATCTAAAACATCACCATGGGGTTCCACAATATTTTTTGTTAAATATAAATATCAATAAATGATACATTTATTCGATTATAGATACTTGAATATGATCTATATTCTAAAAAACTTATAATTTTCTTTATATAAATGATATATTGGATAACTCCAAGTAGGAAATTATTTTTCGATGGGTGGTCTAAAGTCAGGGTACCATAATTGGAATGTGAATTAAGACGAAATTATAAATATTATACCTCAAACTAAATAGGTCCACTATGAATTGGTATTTATATAATTTCTTATATCTAATTTAATTGATGTATTTATTTATCTTATGAATAGAATTTTTCATGTGTTTTATGGATATTATTTTGGTTTTGTATATTTTTTTAAAATCATTAATTTAAAAAATCCATGTTAAAGATGAATGAAATATAAGGAGTATTTTTAAATGCTTAATAGAAAATTAAATGTCTGGGTATGTCATAATGATAAATTTTTTGTTACAAATAATTTCATTCCTTGTTCACATTATTTCTAATAATTGAACAAATACTGATTTGGTTAATACAAAATTTGTTATAGAATGACAAATACCCACATATATCATCTAGATTCTTATTTTTATTTAATTTGAAGTTTACTACCTGTAGTTTTTTTTATAATTTTTCTTTGTTTTCTAGAAAAAAACTCTGTTAATTAGAAAACAAAATATTTTTATCTGGAAAAAATAATTTGATGATTTTTTTCAGGAAATGAAAAGAATATTGTTTAATTCTTGTTTTTGGGCCTTTTCTTTAAATTTTTTTTGAGTATTTCATCATTGGTTATGATATAGATAAATGACATGGTTATTTCCTAAAAAATTATCAGATAATTTCTTATTATGAATGTCTCTTATTACATCATGTTTCAAAATATCCTACTAATTAATTATAATAAGCTTCTATTTTGTTATTAAAAATTTGGAAGCATCGTTATTATCTAGTAAAGTGTGAAATATATATCGATCACAGATGATGGACATATATATTCAATCAGAAATAATTGAAAATGATAAATATACTATGGATGTAAGTAATCTTGTATTATGTTTTCATGATCTATATTAATATAGGTTATGAAAACAAGTTGGGAAATGCTTTGAGTCACAAAATTAATTCCACACTAACCTTGTAATATTTGTAATGTAACTACTTGGTTATTGATGTGAGGAATGTTATCCTTAATATTGAGGATGTATAAAGATAAAATTTTTATTATAATTCAGTAGATGCAAAATATTCAGAAATAATTAAGTGTAATGAGATGGAGGATAAATACTTTCATGAAATGGTATAATCTATTATTAATGTTTGTGCCTTGTTACTAACTCATTTTAGTGCTAATCTTACCAAATGGATTCTTAAGCCATTTCTAATTTCAAAATGGAAAGGGGATATGATATCATTTTCTTTCATGGTAGGAAATCTAGATAAATTAATAATGATACAATTGTTATTATTTATTGATTAGCTAAATCAGAAAAATTTAATCCCATTTAATAAACAGTGTATATAGAGTAGATTTATAGTCTGTATCTGAAAATTATTATCAAATTACATTGAGGGACTCTTTCCATTGTATCAGACCATGATCCAATGAACACATCTAATTTTTGGAAAAGACATCAAAATTCATTAGGTACTTAATGGAATTTTTTATGACATTTCATCATCAATCTGATGGAAAATCTGAGAGGTTGATTTAGACCGTGGAAGATAATCCTTTTTCTTTATCAATGGATTTTAAGATATGTTAGGGGTGACATCATTTGTTCACTACTTTTTCTTATAATAACCATTTTTTGGTATTCTTATGGTACCATTTGAGTCCTTACATTGAAACTGGTGTTTGAAAATGGAATTTTGGGATGATATTAGAGAAAATATGTTGATGGAACTAGAGTTCATAGAGGAAATGGAAAATAATTATTTATTTATTTATTGGTAAAAAAATTTAAGCTCAGTTTTTGGAGAATATTTATGCATATAACTAAAAGAAATATCATTATTTTGTGGTAGGTGATCATGACTTTGAAAAAGTTCATCCTTGGAAAAGTCTTATTTGTTTTTTACAAGATGCTAAATATGAGTACACTATTCATTGGACAATATAAAATCATAGACAAAGTTAGAAATACTACCTAAAGATTGGATTTAGACTTGATATTGATCTAGGGACACAATGCATATCATGTTTTATTTCAAAAGAATTGTGGACGAGCTTCAACATATGTTCTGGGATATTAATTATTTTAGCTATAAGATAATCTTTCTTATACTGGACAAACATTTCCTATTAATGTTCAATTAGAGGGAATGTCACTATATTATATAATAAATCATGTTAATGTTTTATGAATGAACTAAATGTTTGAAGGGGAAATATGGTAAAAAAAATTATATGATTACAAAATATCCCTACAAATCTGACAAGTGAATGAAATTACAAGGATGCAATTTTTGTAAGGGGAAAGGATGTATCTTCTAAGGTTATGATTGAATCTATTTTATTCATATTTTTTTAAATTTATGATTTAAATATAAAATTTTCATTAAATTGTATTATATATTATATATCATAACTAACATGAAAAATTATTTCCTCTAAAACCACATGTTTCATTCAATATAGTTATATAAAAAATAAAATATTATTAATATCATTATTTTAGATGGTAGTTTTATCCTATCCATTCTGTAAGATGGAATTTATAGAACATTTTATATTAGGTTAAAAAATTATTACTAAATTTATTTACACTCATCCAATAAGTTTTATATGCTTACAATAAAAAGAAATATATTTTATATCATAAAATGTTCTATATTTTTTAAACATAGTTTTACTTCTATGTAATGTGGAACCCATTTTCAATGTAATTTTTGGACTCATTATAATTTTTATACCACACAATAAACAAAATTTGTGAATTTGGGATATCAAAATTTACATAGGTTTATTTTTTTTTCTATATGTGAACATAATCATTTGATGAATAGTGATTGATACTGAAATTTAGTTCCAAATTTCATTATCTTAAATTTTATTTTTATAGTTAAATTAGTTTTTAAAATTTATGAAAATTATTATAAGTTTATTTTTTAACATTTAAAAAAAATTAGATAATTTTAAATAATTTTTTATTGATTATATATATATAAAAATATTAATCTCATGAACATTTTCATTTTAAAAAAACTTTTAATAATCTTATCTGTGGGATAAATTATAATTAATTTCTACAATAAATGTGATTGTAATTTGGAAAATTAGATTTCATTTTTTTAGTATTAATAATTTATTGTTTATAAATATTTCAAATTTTTATTTAAATACTATAATATTGAATAAAATTAAAATTAATTATAGTGATTATGAGAAAAATTAGCATTACAATAGACTAGGACTTAAACAGAAGATCCATAATGACCTATAATGTTTTTAAAAAAACCATTTTATAATCATTTTTCTTCCATATTCTATGTTTTATTTATTTTTACTGTTATTGTATCCACCGTTCTTATAAAACACATGGATTGAATTCCATTTTGAGAAAATTAAATAATTCCGCTCCTCCTCCACAATAAAAAGGTACTTGGCCTTCCCATTTAATTACACATCCCTATAAATGATTGATAAAAAAATATCTATAAAAATATTCCTAAAAATCCATACCATAAAATTACAATCCTAACAATGGGACTAAATATATCCCAGGATTCCCTTTGGTGTAAACCAAAATGAGTAACACCATGTATAGGTTACACCCTTCCTGAAACTCTTCCATTTTATATTCCTCACAAACTCCATAAAATATTCTTGTTCCAATATTATATAATAAAATATGTATCCTCAATATACTATTATGTTTTTCTGTTAAAGGGGAAAATATCACATTCACAAAAATCAATAAAATGGGTAAAAAAACTACACATTATATACACAAATAAGTACAGTCTCATGAAATGATGATTGTTCATTTTTTACATTACCACCTTCCGTGGTGGGAATTATAATGTAAATTATGTTTAGATAATATATATATATTATATTTAATTATGATAGAACACATACAATTATACTTTCCTTTTTTTGGATTATAATAACATCTGTTGTGTAAGTGTGGACTAGTAACTCATCCAAACGATATTATATAATATGACAGTACATTTAATTTTTAAGGATTTATCTAATTATTATTTTGTTGATTAAATATTTCCATATGATATTGATGAAATAATAGGATTTCAATAAATACAATATATCATTTTCTCTTAACAAATTTTCAAATAATAAAAACTAAAAACATTGTTTCTGAACGTGTGAACTACATCTTACTCGACACGATGTTATTAAATTTACATACAATGAAATATATATGTATGTATATATGACAAAATAATATTTTTTCTGGGATTGTGTTCATTATGTAATGATATGTGTTACCTATCATCTTTCAATAAGTATCATTGAAAATTCTGAACAATTCTTATGAGTACGTTCAAACATCCCTCTCCATGATTGTAATATTAATTAATTTTTTATAACCCTATTTCTTGATGAGATTTAGAAGTATCATTTTTATACAATTATGATACTAATTTCATGGTTTTTAGTCTCTATATGTTTATATAATTTCCTCTTTGACTATTATTTAAATTCCAAATTCATTTTTGACACGTACACTGAATATATTTAAAACATCAAAAAAAACATAATTTCATAATTAGTTGTTTACCACAATGTTATAAGTTAATTAATATGTAATCTTATACATGAAAATGGTTATCATGAAAGTAAATAATATAAATATGTTTTTTATTCATGAATATAAATACGCATGTAAAAATTTGAAATCATGGTATGATATTTCGTATAACTCCCCATCTAATGAGAAGTTTCTTATTGATATGCACCTTTATTATCATATAAGGTGTATATAGTTCCCCATTGAAATTTTATATCCAAATTTTTTCAACAATCATGTCATTTATTGTTCCTTAAAATTTTATTATTTCAGGGTGCATTATATTTTAATGATCAATGTGTTATTAGAATATTTCATTATTTAAACACTAATCTTTTTTAAAAAATATTCATAATATTATTAAAAATATTTATATACAAGTACATGAATGTTTTCTAAGGAATGTTTTCATTCTATTTTTAATGAAATTTGAATGTTTTAAAAAATGAATCTTGTATTTGTTTAATAGAGAATGTTTCGAAAAATGAATAAAGGAATATTTTATTCATAGTATACAACCTGATAATGTAATTTTCACTATCATGTTCATTATTTTATTTTTTCTTGATTTGAAATATTTAATGTCTAAAGATTTTAAAAAATTACAACAAGCTCATTTTGGTATTTTTCAATTGAAATCATTTTTTAAAATAAATGTGCGTTTTTCACTAGAAATGGGTACATTCAAATAAAATGGTATTTTAATATCTAAATGTGATTCTCATATGAGGTTAAAAATGTTGTTAAAATTATTTCATGTTTTATTTCATAATTTATTTCATAGAAATTTTAAATGATGGGTTTTTCCAATAGTAAATGGTGAGACTATTATATCTTAAATGATTGGAACACCAATAATTCATTCCAATTTAATGAGAAATGATTATATTCTAGGTAGATTTTTATCGGATGTTGGATTTATTGTTATTCCAATATCTAAGGTTTCTGAATGGAGTTTGTAAGTGTTCAATATGATATATTCTTAATAATTCTTCACATATTTTATATGTTGCTAATATTTTTTTCATGGTAATTGTTTATTTAATATAATTTAAATGATTCTTATTAAAAATGATACTCCCAAAATAGGGTGAAATTATATGTTTTCATGAAATTATTTGCATTAATTTTAATGATAATTGTTGGAATAAGAATTTACTTATTTTTTATATCCATTAAGGTGATTTTTATTACCATGCACTGTTTTGTATTGCTTTTAACATGATTTAAGGGTGATTATTGGAATATAATAGTTCACTTTGGAAGTCTTGAAGATTCCATTTTAACAAGATCATGCATTATTTCTAATTTTTTAGATTTTGGAATAAATAGGTATTATATGGATGTGTACACATTGTGTTTTTACTGTTTTTTATATTATATTGTAATTTTTTTTAAAACAATAAACATGAAAATACCCTCAATGTGATTGATATTTAAATTCAATATATATCACTTGATTTTTTATTTATTTTTAAGGTCGGGGTTTATATTTTTTGTTTAATGGAACACAATATTTTTACTACCAACTATGATCATTCAAAACCAAGAATCAACCCATTAATGGGAACCTAAATCACAAAACCAAATCAATATCAAATTTTACAATTCATCAAAACCAAGTCAATGCTAATCACCATCTCCAAACAACTAAAATATATTTTATAATGGTCATTAGAATTTTAACAGTCACCATTAATACATATGCTTGTGTGAATTATAGTTAAAACCCTTGTAATAGAAAATTTATATCAAACATATTTCATGAAAAACAATTAATCTAACACACTGCGTAATTATTATTATAATAGGAAATAATTTAAGATTGATGAAGCATTCAATTTCATGATTCTGAAATGAAATGGATGGAAACACCTTCCTCAATGTTGTTCACATGTTATGAAACTCTAAGAGAAATAAAGTCTAATCATGAGAGGCAATGTGTACACCCTAACCACAAAACCCACCTAAACTATACAACCATCATCATTGAGATTGTCCATGAGGGATCAAAGACAAATAATAACCATGAACATGAATAGTGGTATGGGAATAGATTGAAAAAAATCGAAAATTCAACGGAAACTCACCTAGGATAATGGGGGAGTAATAGTGGATAGTGGGTAGATAAATGGAGTGGGGATTGAGGGCTATATCATGGAAAAAATATACATTGGATGAGGGAAAAAATTGGGTTATTATAATGGAGTATAGTATAAGAATTTATTGATTTTAAAACATCTTGGAAACTCATAAGGGTTTCTAAACCATGTTCCAACAATGTGAACTCTATTTCAGATGAGGGACCCCCATGTCAATTGTCTTAGCTATTTTTAATCCATTCACTAAACATGGAAAATGGACCAGTCAAATTGAAGAGACACTCCACACTGTTGTTGGATAACCTTTTCAAATTGTGTGCAAGTCATGCACCTTGTCCCAAACTCAAACAATTAGATGCATGGTTTATATATGGAACACACAGTTTATATCAAATAATGATAAAATTTTTCATGGAGAAATAACAAAAGTAACACCTCCCACATCAAAAATATTAAATTTGAACTTGACCGAATCCTTAACCAATGAACACAATACCAACAAATAGAAAAAAATGGAAATGATGGTCGAGGTGTGATAAATCTACCCACCACAAAATCTTTCTACCCCCGTAAGTCTACCTTCCCAATAAGGAATCAAATATAAAACACAAAATGGAACATAATTAAATGGAACCACAATCCTTGAGGTATCTTTATTCATTCAACAACTCACTTCCAACGATATGTTAATAAATACTACACAAGGGATTCCAAAATGAATAGATCCATAGAGAAAAATAAAAATATGGTTCTCCCCACCACATGATACCAAAACAAAATGATCAAAATTGGGACTGTAAACTCCCCGCTCGATCCAAACCCCCAAAAATAGTGGATCCCAAGAAATGAGATTCAAACCAAACCATTATCGAAACCAAAATCAATTGAATACTCAAAACCTGAGATTCTACAAAATGAACAGAAATGGAAAACAATACCATATCTAATCCAATCAGATTAAAGATAAAACATTATAAAGATGGAACACTACCAAAAATCTTATAACAAAAATTACATCCAAGACAATTAAAAAAGGACATTTAAATGAACTGGAAACTAGTATTGGGACACATGAATCTATCACCACTTTTGTGTAGGTGTTTAAAACTCAGACAACTCCCATAAACCCAATAATTATTGACTACATGAATAGATTCAATATGAGTCTTATGGCTAGTGCAATGTTTCCATGATGCATATGCCATCTCACAACATTGATCACAAATTATCCTTACAAGATGTCCCCTTATAGGGAAAAAGTATTATAAAACTTATCATGCTTACCCAAATGGACACTTCCTAAACATAAAATTGGTATTTTTCAAAATACTACATTGAATTCCAAACCGGACCACACATTATGTACAAAAATAAATGAAATAAAAAATATGAATCTTGAACTGACAATAAAGACACCTGAATAACAATATCCTATGTAAAACAAATATTTAAATATATTTTATCATCATGAGAACCAATTGAACCATAATATCAATCTACCAAGGGTTTCACCCAAGAAATATAATCTTCTAAAAAACATATATGACCAACATATTGAACTAACAATAACCGAATGAGTTTACTCGATCATAAATATATAAACAATGACCCAAGATGAAATGATTAACCCTAAAAAATTGTCTAATTTGTCCACCAACGACAATGAAATATAAATTTTGGTGTGATCATCATAAGTATTCACTTTCTGTTGACCATGGTTAAAACTTCTGAACATTTACACTCTCTTAACATTCAACTATCGATGTATAATAAATTTGATTATAGGTTTCTTGAACACATCCAATGAAATCCCATATTGTAATGATTATAGGGAAATCACATTTTGTAACATTTGAACCCGACTCACCCCTAATCCACTGGCTGGACTGGTCACCACATGACCTCATGAATGTCTCCACGTACACCAGAGGCTACCAACTAGTAGTGAGGGTCTATGGATCAATTGTGGGGAGAATATAACCTCTCATTAGAGTAACAAAAATTTACATTATAAACAAATGGAGGATGAAATGTGAATAATGATAAAGTAGCAGAAGACATAATTTTATAAATCTTGTATCTAATAAAATGGCCAACACCAATGTTATACAATGAATGCGTTATCTGTTGTTACAAATATAAAAATATAAAGAATAAATAATGATTTACATATTAATAAATATATAAAAAATGACTCAAACCCCTAAGGGAGATCTCCTCGAGTATCCTGAGCTTTAGCTCAGTCAACTACTCTTATCTCCCTTGTATATACAAACAACACAATCCTAACCAAATAGAATCTACCAGAGTACTCTAGCGTAATAAAGAAATTAGTATGGTGTGAGATGTAAATATCATTAGTTCATCACCACTGATGTCTTCCCAAAATCCAGACGTTCAATATATAAAGAAAATTGTGTCAATTCATGTGTTAATAAAGTAACAAACACAATGTAACTATATACCGAATTACCTACATTATCCCTTAGATGGTGTCTGAACCTACATTTTACATTTTCCTGAATATAAAACAATCATCACACATTAATTTTTATTTATCAATTATTCAAACCATGTTAAATTATATAAGTCTCAATATCCGGAATAAGCCTGAAGTCACCCGTATAAGTCACTCACAACTGATGTCTATAATGAACATCTAAGATATCGATGTAAATATTGAAATTCAGATTGTGATTTGTCTAAGATAACATATAATAAGATATTAAATTTAGTCATTCATTTAATATTTTTGACTCCATCAACAAAATAAAAGTGATTCACCCAATCAATACTAGAATCCGAGCTCTTCCACTAAATATAGTGATTCGCTCCAGGGTTCATCAACTAAAAATAGTGATTCACACAATTCTTAAACAAGTCTGAGTAAGATATCATCCACTAAAAATAATGATCCGCCCCTAATTCCATCCACTAAACAGTGATTCGCCCAATTAACTTACTTTTCTGATCTCATCCACTCATATAATGATTCTTCCAAGACATTATCAATTATCATGCACTTCATAAACATATATAGTAAAACAAGATGAACAAGGATAATATAATTAGAAACCATGTAAAATTTATTATCATATATGTACAAACAAATAAATCCTAAATAACATTGGGAGGGTAAATGAAACAATCATCCAAATACATTATAGTCCTAAGTGGACTTAAACATTTATTATAGGTATACACACGCATAGGGTGTCAACCAATCAGTGTAAAGAACCTTAACCACTAACAATTTAAAATTAAATCAATGCATGCTAATTAATTAATACTTCCAAATTCTCATTTATGTCCTTATGTTATCAAAACTCATGTCAAGGATCCATATATGAGGAAAATTATGGGAAAATATTGAAATCATTAATTTTTTTTTTCAATGGAACCATTTTAAAAAAATAATTTGAGTAGTATAAAATCTATTTTGAATGAAGAGGAACAAGGAATAGATAAGGGAATGAAGGAAATAATCATTGGAATACATGGATTAAATGGATCATAGATATTGAAAAGAATTTTCATTTCTGTGTCTATACATATATAAAACTAGAAGAGATGTGTATATTAGACCAACCTAGGACCTATCCAAAATGAACAAAAAAATCATAATGGTTTATGAAACATCCTAGGTAACGATATAAATTTTTTTCATATTTATTAATATATATAATTAAGATAATAATTAAGTATTAAATAGGATTCTATGTCTATTATCATACAAGAAATGAAAAACTGATTAACTCAAAAATATTAGGTTTCAAGCAGGACTAATTTATACTAGAAAATAACATATCATTAATATTATTATTTAATACGGTAGTTATCGCCATGCCCTTTTTTAAAATGTGATTGAATAGGATAAAATATATTATGATTAAAAATTCTTATTAAATGTATTTCCATTATTCTAAATGCATTATAGGGGCAAATTATTAATAAATCCATTTTTTTGAATAAAAAATCAATATTTTTTAACGGTTGTTTTTCCACCTATTTATAGGGAAAACATTATGAATCTAAATTTGGACCCATTAATAATATGCAATATACATGGATTTTTTAATCAAAACTACTTTTTCAAAAAAGATTTATTGAATAGATAAATTATGATTTATTTGTTTTGAAATTCTTATTATAATATTTTTATCATTTAAAATAATTTAATTAATAGGAACCCATTCCACATAGAATGTAGATATAAAAAACATAGAAATCATTTGATCATTCTTACTTTAAATCTCATTCGGTCATCCTATCTGTGGGATTATATTTTAGAAAGCATCATCCACTTTAATTATTATAATTGTGAAAAATGGAACCCATATTTGTAATAATAATAATTTATAACTCCCAATAAGTTAAACATTGTTTCTAGAAAATAATAATATTCATAAAAATTGAAATTAATTAGTGTGATTAATAATAAAATTAGAAAAACAAAGGGATAGACCCTAATAAATATAGCCTAATATTGTCCAAAATCCATTTAATGTTCATATTGATACCATATCCTCACTTCGAAAGAATATTGAGAGTTATTATAGCCACTTTTCATTCAAAAAATGGTGTAATTCCCGTTTTAATAATTTACATGAATGCAACTTCACCTCCACTTTAAAAATGGACTCACCCTTCATATTTAATCACACCTAACATATGTCATTAAATCGACTATGATCTTCAAAATTTTATCCTAAAAATGGAACACTTCAACATAAAATCCTCATAATGTAGTAAAATATATTTGAGGAATCACTTTTGTTTAAACCAGTTTGATTTACCTAAATAAGAGGTAACATCCTTCCTCTTGCTCATTAGTTTTACTTTCATTCTCCACCAAAAAATAACCCTATTCCAGTATTATATATTAAATAAGATATCATACATATACTTTTATTTTTAAATACTAAGGATTCAAATTTCACATACACACACTTCCATCTAATGACAAACGAACCTCCCCTTTTTTATGGGGAACCATAGGCTCACAAAATCACGATTGTTTGTTTTTTCCATTACCGACTCTCATATTGGGAATTAGGATGTAAATATTTTTTATATATGTTATATATAACATTTAGTATTTATTAATTGTTATATATTTATAGTATAACACAAAACACTATTCTATCCATTTTTTGGAATAATATAACATCATTGTTAAAGTATGCACTACCACATCGTCAATGAGATGTGATACAACCACACACTACATGGAATGTATTAGAGTTGGGATTAATAAATGATATGATAAATTTATAAATTCAACATGATATTATGAAATAATTACATTTTTTAAATAATATATATAATATTATGAAACATCTTATCACACAATGAAAAAGTGATAATGCCATTCATGGATATTTGGACTACCACCACGTTGACGAGATGTGATTCCATTTACACCACATTAATTATATATGTATTTATATAAGAATATATAATATGGTATTTATGGTATGATTTTAATTCTACAATTTCAAATTGCTAAATACAATATTTCCATAACCATCATTGAAAAATTAGAACATCACTAATTATTTTGTATGACCAACTCGCTCCATGATTGTTACATTGCTTTATTTTTCACACCAAAATTTTCTAATGGTTTGTAAAAATTGTAATTATGTATAAATATGATATTAATTTCAATATTATAATCATAGAGATGTTAATATAATGACCAATTTAAAATTTTTTTACCCTACAATGTTTTTTTGACACATAAAATTTATATGGTCGAAACACCTGATGTAAACTTCATTATTGAAGTAGTTTTTTACGACATCATAAATGTAAAATAAAAAGTTATTATATACCTAAAAATGTTATCATGAACATATATAATTAATATAAAATTATAATGTATGAAAAAAAGATATTTGTGACATGTCAGGCTCAAAGTAAGAAATTTCATTTCAATATCCTTTCATTAAGATATTTATTAATGATATGTACCTTTAATCATTTTTATTTACTATTTAAATTCCATTAGAAACTATATATCCATATTTTATAGATTATCATGTTATTTACTGTTTTTATATGTCAATATTTAGGTTTCATATGAATAATAAGTTCCATTCCATATGGGATTCTTTTAAAGATAAAATATTAATCCTTTCCTTTAAATATTCTTAATATTATTGTCCATAATTATTTTTCTGGGAATGAAATAGTTATAGTAGATATTTTATGTATATTTTTAATTTCATTTAATTAAACTCAATTCTTTTTTCTTTTCATTTACATAGAACCTTTTGAATAACATAAAAATGAATGTTCTATTCAAAATATTCATAATGACAATGACTTTTATGCCACAATAGACATTATTTTATTTTTACAATCTGATAGAAGATTCCATATATATTTAAAAAAATATTTTATTTATGAAATATTTTCCAATTGGATGTTTATTATCAAAAGAAAGGTGAATTATTATTTGAAATGGTATTTTTGAAAAGAAATGATATATTAATATATAAAAGTGACTTTAATATAAGTTTAAAAGTTCTTTTTAAAATGATGGAATGTTTTATTTTTTGTTTTGGTTCCTAGAAATTACAAATGATTGATGTGCCACAATATCGCTGGTTGAGAATGTTATATGATAAAAGATATATGCACCTATAAAGTTATCTAATACATTGGGTAATGATTATATTCTCTAGATAATTATATTTAGTTTTAGTTTTATAGTTATTCCAATTAATAAGGGTTATATAAATTCTATTTAAGTGTTAAATGTGATGATTTCCCAGGGTACCTACTTGAATTTTCAATGTTACTAATTTTTTTTCATGGGACTCAATTTTATTGAAAAGAAATGTAAATGATACTTATTAAAGAATTATATAAACATTTTTTGGAAAAGGTTATGATTTTATGTATATTTTTTATTAGATGTAATGTTTATCAATAGAGTAACAAGTAATTAAAAATTATACCCCATACTGATCATTTAATGTCTATCTAATATTTTGTAATGTTTTTAAAAGTCCTCAAGTTGGATTAAGGGATTGGTAGTATTTTTTTTTGAAATGTATAAAAAGTATACTTAAAATAAATAATTCATTATTTCAGAAGCATAATATGACAAAAAAATGGTTACTATTTGAAGGTTTCAATTTTTTATTTTTATGGGTTTTTATGTGTAATTTAATGAATTAATCTATAAAATTGTAAACCTGAGATATTCATTAATGTCAATTAAATAAAAATTTATCAATTAAATCATTATTTAGTAATTATTATTTTTCAATCCTTGTATTTGGTAATATAAGTTGGTTTAGGTATCATTATAGGCCATGGTAATATTAATAACTTCACCTTTAAATATTTTTCTTTAGGTCAATGTTAAAATTTGAACGAATTTAAAAATTACCATGATGTTTCTTTAAAAAAATTCAGTGAAGAATGTTATCCCATAGAGGAATTATGGAAGTTGTAGTGGGAATTATCTGAGATGAATATCTACATCCAAATTATCATAATGATAGTTTTTATTAGAACATGCCAATTTCTTATAGTGATGCCTCAGTTTAATTATGTGATAATTGGTGTTCGTATCCATACTAGAAAAGAACTAGATCATATAGTTAGAAACATTTATTATGTGTATTATTTCATGAGTTATCATCCACCATTATTCAGTGGATCATCTGACCTAGTGTTATTCTAAGGGTGACCAATTCTAAGAAAATTATATTTAATGTGAAGGTATATTCAAAAAATCAAAATTAAACCCTTTTTGTTTTTCATTATAAATGTAATGTTGATGGATAGAGATATTTTATTCATATTACTATTTAGAAATATGACTATTATTTGATGGGATCTAAAAAATTCAACGGGATTTTTCTTTGTATATATGTTTCTAATGTTGTTCAACTATAATTATAAAATTAAATTCCTTGAATTTTTAAAAAAAGTGGAAGATTCAATAGGTTCCTATGAATGGAAATTCATAAAACTAGCTTAATATGAGCCATATTTTATTGGGTAAACATATATCATATTTAAATGGTATTACCTAGGATTGAAATCAATTAAAAAAATATATTTTCCTTGCACTAATTTAAAATCAATGAGAATTATTTTTGTTGTACTGAAATGTTTGATGGGGAGTTTTCAGACACTTTTTTTTCTCATGATGATGAATGTAAGAATGGTTTAATATGGAAATTAAGAAGGAAACATGATAAAATAACTATGGAGGTATAAAAATGAGGTTTTAATAATGTATAATGTGGGGTAAAATGATCCATGTAGAATGTGTTATAAAGGCATAAAAGGTTTACTAATGTGGAATGATTGGCATCATAGAACATGAATGATAGAAAAATTATTCTAATTA
Organism: Viscum album; assembly: GCA_963277665.1. Taxonomy (NCBI): domain Eukaryota; kingdom Viridiplantae; phylum Streptophyta; class Magnoliopsida; order Santalales; family Viscaceae; genus Viscum; species Viscum album. Next base: position 784,076,938 of record OY728153.1, read on the forward strand.
ATTTATTAATGTGTTGAATAATGTCTATTCTATAGTAAGATGTATTGGATATAATGAGTTGGGAGATTATTCAAATTCATTTCCAAAGTATGTTTCACAATATGTAAATTTTCATGATCTAAAACAAAAAGGTGAATTGAGGTCACTTCCTTCTACTAAAGTTGATGTTGATCCGTAAAATGATGTGGTGATAGGTATGATACTTGTATTTTTAGTAATTTCAATTCCCTTTTTGAATATGCATATTCACATTTATTTATATCATAGAATATTTTTATATGATTGGGAATATGAATTTTTGAATGGAATATTTAAATTTTGTTAAATACTCCATGTGTAAGTATTGTCGAAACCCATATTTTATGTAATGGTCCAATTTTTATTGATGGGGTGGTCATTCAAAAAAATATGGTTTTACATTCTATAGTATAGTTTGATATCATTTTATGTATTGATTATATATAAATTTATCACTATTTGATATATTTATTTTCTATGAATGATCTATTAAAATATATCATTCCATTGATAACATACCTTGAATATGAGAAATTTTTTAGAGAGGTAAATGAAATTTACCGAGGACATATATTGGAAGTCAAATAAATAGTTCAAATTAGTAATGATTTAGTAGTAAATTAAAATGTTGACAATATTATGGGTATTTTGTCTAGAGTTATTCTTAATGGATAAGTTGAGTAATATTTTGACTTAATACACACTTTTATCATATAAAAACTATAATCATGATGTACATGAACATTAAATTACATTTTCAGAATACTTAACACATAAAATAATTAGATGCCCAAATACTATATCATTATAGTGTCTTTTGAAACTGGGAAATATAAACAACTGGTTCATAAACCATCTACATTCACTCCTTCATTTTCCTTCATAAATAGATCCCCATTTTCACACATCGTACTCAATACACTTCTTCATATCATTTGGAATAGAAATATAAAAAAGGTTGATTCCAAAGTATTAGTAAGGGTAAAAATTAAATATTTCAAACAAAACATAAATATTATAATGTAAAAAAAGTAACATAACTATTTAAAATTATTCAATGTTTATAAAATATCAAAATCACAGGTTATAAAAAAATCATGGTTGTTCATAAGGATAAATTTATAAAGGAATTATAGCCATTGGAAAATATTTGTTTGCATAAATCCTGGTTTTCTGGACAAAAATTAAGAATAAAATATCATTTCAATATTATCTAAGGCTCATGTCGAAGACTATAACAGTGGAAAAACCCCACAACTAATCATGGTTTACATTTTATTACTACCATGTAATACTAAACTGAATTTACTTGTCATTACATCCCTATATTAAATAACAGAATTAATTTTATATTACATTATACTATATCACAAAAGATATAAATCATTACCTAAAAATTGGGTGGATATATAGGTAACACTTTTCATATAATGAAGACCACATATATGTGTTTCCAAAAAACATAATTCATTCACCATGGAATTACATAATGAATAAAATGGGCTATATAAAAATCAGTACATCAAAACATAATCCATGAAAAAATGGATTTCATAAACATCATTCCATAATAAACATAAATTTTCAGTAGGAATAATAGGTATAATAAAATATAATCATTTCCTCATTAAATATTTTCATTATAGATGGAGTTTATTTTTTGATAAAATAACTGAAATTGATTCATGCGTAATATAGCGTTTCTTATTTTAAACCATTTTCTTTTATTAAAACTCTCTAAAACATTAAAATAAATATAGTTCATTTAATATAATGATGAAATAACTTAAGGGATTATTCGTAGAAATAACCCCTTATAAAATTTAAATATCCTTTTAGGTAATATAAGTTAAAAAAGAACATTCTTCTAGTACATTTATCAGGAAGTATAAAAGATCATCATATGGAAAACGAAATAAGATTATGTTCATACATTTTAAGAAAAAGTAAACAATGGTAAAAAATCACTTATAATAATTGTAACATGATAGAATAAATATTTTGGAATATATATTCAGGAAACATGGATGTGTAAGAAAAATATAACCTAGTAAAAACATATGAATAAACAATCATTGAAAATAATGATTTTGAAAATTTATCCATTACCGTAGGACTTATATACATAGTATGTATCTGAAACTCCTATATAATGATTTATATGGAATCATTGAATTATTCCCAAATCATTTTATTCATATATGATCATATAAACATCCATTTTTTGTATAATTTTTATTCATAAATTCGGTATTAACTTCATCATTTACTTACTCATGTTTTTTCAAATAATTTTATATTCCTATTGTATAGTTATTTCATATATAGAATGTTATATTTATTATATATATCATATTTATTCACTAAATTGTTTTATATAATAATGAATTAATTTAGATCTTTTAGAATGAATTACTTCACGTTGCAGAGATAATTGGTCATACATATGCACGAGAGATGATATTATTCCCATAATATTGAATTGTTATGGCAGTGGATGATATATATTATGTTCCAAAATCATTACCATGCTATAGTAATTATATATAGATATTACTTTAATTAGAATTTCCATCCATGTATGATGGTGGTGAATAAAATATTACACCATGGTGTGGATTTTTTAACATTTTAGTTCCAAATTTCTTTATCTTATATTTTATTTTTATAGTTAAATTATTTTTTTACATTTATGAAAATTATTATAAGTTAATTTTTTAACATTTTTAAAAAATTACATAATTTTAAATAATTTTTTATTGCTTATATATATATAGACATGTTAATCTCATGAACATTATCATTTAAAAAAAACTTTTTATAATCTTATCTGTGGGATAAATTATAATTAATTTCTACAAGAAATGTGATTGTAATTTGGAAAATTGGATTTCATTTTTTTTAATATTAATAATTTATGCTTTATAAATATTTCAAATTTTTATTTAAATAATATAATATTGAATTCAATTAAAATTAATTATAGTGATTACGAGAAAAATTAGCATTACAATAGACTAAGACTTAAACAGAAGAGCCATAATGACCTATAATGTTTTTAAAAAACCATTTTATAATCATTTTTCATCCATATTCTCTGTTTTATTTATTTTTACTGTTATTGATTCCACCATTCTTATAAAACACATGGGTTGAATTCCATTTTGAGAAAATTAAATAATTCCGCTCCTCCTCCACAATAAAAAGGAACTTGGCCTTCCCATTTCATTACACATCCCTATAAATTATTGATAAAAAAATATCTATAAAAATATTTCTTAAAAATCCATACCATAAAACTACAATCCTAGTAATGGGACTAAATCTATCCCAGGATTCCCTTTGGTGTAAACCAAAATGAGTAACACCATGTATAGGTTACACCCTTCCTCAAACTCTTTCGTTTTATTTTCATTACAAACTCCATAAAATATTCTTATTCCAATATTATATAATAAAATACGTATCTTCAATATACTATTATGTTTTTCTGCTAAGGGGAAAATATCAAATTCACAAAAATCAATAAGATGGGTAAAAAACCTACACATTATATACACAAATAAGTACTGTCTCATGAAATGATGATTGTTCATTTTTTACATTACCACCTTCTATGGTCGGAATTATAATGTAAATTATGTTTAGATAATATATATATTGTATTTAATTATGATAGAACACATACCATTATCCTTTCCATTTTTTGGATTATTATAACATCGGTTGTGTAGGTGTGGACTAGTAACTCATCCAAAGGATATTATATAATATGACATTACATTTAATTTTTAAGGATTTATCTAATTATTATTTTGTTGAAAAAATATTTCCATATGATATTGATGAAATAATAGGATTTCAATAAATACAATATATCATTTTCTCTTAACAAATTTTCAAATAATAAAAACTAAAAACATTGTTTATGAACGTGTGAACTACATCCTACTCGACACGATGTTATTAAATTTACATACAGTGAAATATACATGTATGTATATATGAAAAAATAATATTTCTTATGGGATTGTGTTCATTATGTATTGATATGTGTTACCTATCATCTTTCAATAAGTATCAATGAAATTTCTGAACAATTATAATGAGTACGTTCAAACATCCATCTACCTGATTGTAATATTAATTAATTTTTTATAACCATATTTCTTTATGAGATTTAGAAGTAGCTTTTTTATACAATTATGATACTAATTTCATGGTTTTTACTATCTATATGTTTATATAATTTCTACTTTGACTATTATTTAAATTCTAAATTCTTTTTTGACACATACACTGAATATATTTAAAACATCAAACAAAAACATAATTTCATAATTATTTGTTTACGACAATGTTATAAGTTAATGAAGATATAATCTTAAACATGAAAATGGTTATCATGAAAGTAAATAATAAAAATATGTTTTTTATTCATGAATATAAATACACATGTAAAAAGTTGAAATCATGGTATGATATTTCGTATAACTCCCCATCTAATGAGAGGTTTCTTATTGATATGCACCATTATTATCATATACGGTGTATATAGTTCCCCATTGAAATTGTATATCCAAATTTTTTCAACAATCATGTCATTTATTGTTCCTTAAAATTTTATTATTTCAGGGTTCATTATATTTTAACGATCAATGTGTTATTAGAATATTCTATTATTTAATGTAAAGACCCGAAGCCTGACGTACATGGACATTACATTACTTTTTCGAAATACTTAGTACATAACAAAAACACACACACAAGGATCGTAATAGTTCAGTGTCTTTGGAAACTCGGAACGTAATCTTCTAATCGTGGGGAAAGATCTTCAATATCTCCCATAAAGATCTTCCCTTTTTGTTTACCTAAAAACCTTTCTTTATATCCTGGGGAAAATAAAACATAAAAGGGTGAGATCAAATGCTCAGTAAGGGTAAACAAAATAAATATAAATCACATCATATACATAAGAACATAGCTTTTGGAAATCTTAACCTGCAAAAGAGCTCATAATATCATAACATGGGATAAATCATAGAAGTGAAAATGAGATCCCCATAATCATAACATGAAACTTGAAACTTTGTGGCATGCACACATAATCATGGAAAATCATTTCTTGTTAGTCATGACTCATTGCCAAGACTATCTTAGTGGACAAAGTCCCTTTCTGAACCGAGTTCACTCCTCGTTTCAGTCCTGTATCACTGAACCGAAATAAACTTCCATTCCAGCCATGTCTATCTCATGAGATATAAAATCTTTACCCAATGCATTGGAGGGAGATATAGGTCCCACCCATCTTATAATGAATCCTTTCTTATGTGTGCCACATAATCATAAAACATACATCATCGCATAACACATGTAACAAAAATGGTATTCTTGAAACATCATGACATCATAAATCAATTCACATAAGATAAAGGAATTCATAAAAATAATTCCATCACAACATGAACAAATCAATTTAATAATATGGATAAAAACAGAACCCTTTATTATCTTAGATGGAAAATAATTTTGATAAAACACTTGAACTCCATTCTTGAGGAAAATATCCTTTCTTCTTCAAAAACATTTTTCCTTTCATAATATGTCATACAACTTTAAAATAAAAGAAGTTGATTAAAAATAAACTTGAAAACTTGTAAAGGAAGCTTCTTGGAAATAATGTTTTAAAAATCCATTCTTGCCGTATAAGTTAAAAAAAACATTCCTCGTACTTTTGTCGGAAAAGTCAAAAAGTACCTCGTATGACAAAAGATTCCTTTCATAGATATTACTAAAAACTCACCGAAGGGTAAAAATGGATTTAAAAAATTGTAGGTGGATAGAAATAATATTACATATTGATGAAACTTGGATGTGGATGATAAAATACACCCCAGTAAATACTTACGAATAAACAATCTCAGATAAAAATGAGATTGTGATATTTCCCTTACCTTAGGTCCGACTTGCTTTGTAAGTGTCTGAACCTCCTGTATAATGATTTAAATCATGTTATTGAATTATTACAGAATCATATTAATTGTTATGATATCATATATGGTTCACTTATGACATTATATTACCCGTTCTTTTGTAAATTCCATGTTAAAGAAGCGTTTTGGGTAAAATCGTTTCATTTATCGTAGGTGTTTTGACTTGTTGTTATTGACATCATTATTACTTATATCATGATTTACTCACTTCCAGAATATAAAATATGATTTATATATCATATATATTCAGTATATATATATAAATATAATAGGTAGATAAATGAAATGAAAAACACCGTTCATGGAGACGGTAGTCCGTACGTACGCATGAACGCTGTTTTCCTTTCCTTATTGTCTTGAAATGGAAGTAAGTAGATGACATACATATGTATATATATACATAAATCCAGTAGCTTTATAATGTCATATATTTCATTATTATTTCTTATATATACATTATAATCATTCTTAAATGGTTAACATGGAGAATGAATCTCATCGCGTCGTGGAGACGGTAGTCCGTACGTACGCACGAGCGATGATATCATTTCTATAAATATTGAATTGAATTGGAGTGGATTATACAATATATCAGAATCAATATGTTGTTTTAATAACTATGTATAGTTATTCTTTACACCATTATACCCATCCATGTAAGGTGGTGGTAGAAAATAGATTACACCACGGCGTGGAGACGGTATTCCGTACGTACGCACGCGCGGTGATTTCTTTTTCCATAGGATGGATAGATGGTGAAATAGGGTTGTTTCATACTTATAATAACATATCAGTATATGAGTGATACTGATGTTATTACTTCATAATGAAACAACCTAAGAAGAAGAAGTGGAAGAAGAAATAAAGATGAAAGAATTGGTAACGGTAATTACCTCTTCTTTGAAGTGCCTCTTTGAAACCTCCTCTTAGGGCACTAAAATTGGTCTTTGAGGAAGACCAGAACCTCTAGGATGTTTCTAGGGAAGTGGAGAAGAGATTTTGGCAGGGGTTGGCCGAGCTTGAGTGCTCAATTTGGTGTGAGGAGGAGGGGGAGGAGGTGCCCTTTTATAAGGGAGGAGAGGGGCACCTTAGGAATATCTCAAAATATTATTTTATATTAAAGTCAAAATCGGTTTATAATGGTTCCAAAGGGTCTTATTTCGAAGCTAAAGTGGGTATGGGTCGAAAGCCTATCAACCAATAGGATTTAGACAAGTTTAGGGTATTATGTTAACCTTATCAATTAGATTTAACTCTAAGTTAATTAATTTAACTTTTACCGTGTCTTTTTGTTTTCTTTCACTATATGGTTAATACACTTACTATAACATGCCAAACGAACCCCAAATTGTTTATTATTAATATATATATCCTTATCTAAGTCATTTGGCCGAACCTTAGATTTTTAGGAATAAAATAACAATTAATAATATAATATTTTATTTAAAAACTATTTTGTGTCAATTTTGACACTATTTGATATATGATTTTTGTGGAAGTCATAACAGAATTATATGTTCGAACCAAGTTGATTAAATCAACACTAATATATCATAGTAACCTATAAAATTAGTGTAATTCATAAAAAGTCTCAAATTACATTTATTTCGGTGTTTATAACATCAATTATGTCAATATTTCATTAATAAGATAATTACTGCATCATCATTGTGTCATAAATAAATTAAATTATTTAATGTCTAAAAATTACAAATAAAATACCCTTATGTAGGAAATCTTTTTAGATTTCTAATGAATATTTATAGTCGAATTTATCTTATGTATAACCCCATATTAAAAATGATTTACTTATTAAACTTTGATTTTAACTATTTTAACCCTTCTTTAAATAAATTAATAATAAATGTCCTAATCTAATCCAAGTGGGCCTAAATGGTCATATTTTATTCCTAAGTTTTTTTGGTCGAATTACATTTGTCCAATAGAATTAGGACATGTGTTAGGGTAATATTGATATCATATTTACCCTTAGTTACCCTATTTACTATTAACCGCGGTAAAAATAGTAAAAAATTACTATTCACCAAAAAATTATTTTCATCTCATTGAACCACATTTTTGTCCTTGATATTAACCGTGTCTCTCGGATTTTTGAAATTCCATTCACAGAAGCGGTAAAATTAAGTTTTATGCAAAATTCAGTTTTTAACCTACCACTTAGTGGTTTCACTATTCATCAAAAATTGAAAGTTTTCAGAAAAATACCAAAATTTCACCCTAGGCTAATTTCGATATTCTGAGTCCAAAAATGAAGTCCATTTTGAAAAATAAAATTTATAAAATTTCAAAAAGTGGTTATTACTATTCATAACGGCTAGTTTTAATAATATTTTAATAGCATTTCGTTGTTTAGTGAAACTCGGTATTGCGTACTACACACGCTATCGAGGAATGTTGTGATTGCATTTAATGCAAGGCAGGTCAAGGATGCGTGTTGTGCAAGCTCCTTTTGGTGTAGCGTACAACAGAAGACATTAATAAAATTAAAAAGAATATTTTTCATAAAATCTCGGGCTGTTACATTCTACCCCCCTTAAAATGAATTTCGCCCTCGAAATTCGTCGGGGTTATAAATGGTTTACTATTCGAAAGTTTCTTTAATAGAAACCCACATCGTAAAAAAAATTACCAAAACGTGGCTTTTAAAAACTAAAGTATGAAATGTAACGATTACCCAAATAAACTAATCACTGGGTTTCCACATAGGTGAAAATATGGATATGGAAGAGAAATCTAACCATCATGTTCTGTTGGAGAGTGGTAGAGAACATGGCTATGGAAAAGCCAGTAATCACAAATCCATAAATTTGTGACGATCTAAGGTACCATCTGATTCATTAGGTATAAGAGAACTAGGACAATATTTTTGGTTTTCAAGATCATTTCCCTAAAGTTAAAGAATTTGAATTAGAATAAATACTTACTTTATTTTGGTACAATCTCACTGTTGTTCGTGCCTTTAACAATTTCCACTTCATCTCTTAAATAAATGAAGTTGAATTTGTTATTCGTGAAGTGTTAGCAGATCATGTGATAGAATGACGGGTCATTCCATCTGTCTCAAACAAAAAGTTAGCAAAAATTATATACATAAGTCGATCTATAGTGAGATTAATCACATATGGTTCCTAAAATGGACTTATACTTCATATATCATACTTCTCAATATAATAAAACTAGTTTCTACTAAACAGGGACTTCCTGTAGGTCAGTGGTAGGCGATAAAGGCCAGTCACACTTCGGTTGTGGGTTCGATTCCTACAGCCTTGTCCGACGCGATGGGCTGTCGCCCGTCCTGCAGGTTGTCCTTTTTCTAAAGCTATATTACTATAACATCTCATCAATAATATCAAAAAACGTTTTATCCTAACTTATGTCCAACATAATCCATTACAATCTTTAGGCTTATCCATAATACTTCAGTCCACTCTCATAATATAGTGAAAAAGATTACTAGAGATTTAATACCATCATTGATCCCCATATATCATAAGATATGTCTTGTTAGTCACATTCCAAACATTCAAAGGCCTTAATTATGTATTCTCTTGAATACCCATTGAACCATAGTGAAAACTTGAATGCAGTTAAAAGTTAACACATTTCATATACCAAAATCCTCAAAATTTTATATACTCAAACCATGATATCACTTAGTCCTTATATCAATCATGAGCTCATGCATACAATCAAACATCTCATTATCGCATTATCCCTTCATCATGCGCATATCATCTACTTTCCAAAAATACTGGTACCATTCATCACATACTTTCAAAACATAAGGAAAGATAACAATGTAACAATCCTTAGATGTCTTTTTATCCCATAGTACCATGAGATTGCTTATACAATATTACACATGATAAACATGTAATCATTCCACTACATTCTTAAACCATTGACTGAGATTCAACAATTCTTTCATCTCACATATCATTTGTAGTCTCATCATCATCATCCACATAAATACTACCCATATGACCATACTGATTTTCTTCATGAGACTTTCCCTTAGGGCATTTGTTTGCATAATGCCCATACATTCCACATTTAAAACACTTAACCATTTTTGATGTCGTAGCAATACCATTATCCTCATCCAGGGTGTTAACCGACCCTTTTCCTTTGCACTTACTTGCTTTGTGTCCTTCTTTTCCACACCCAAAGCATCTTCCAGTTCCCTTGAAACATTCTCCTTGATGCCTCTTCCCACATGATTTACATAGGGGAAATTGAACTTTCTTTCCTCTATGATCATCATGGAACTCCATCTTTCTCTTATTAGTCGAGTCAGGAAACTTACCAAATTTTACTTTATTGATCATATTGTGAGATTGCTGATTCGGCATAATAATGATGTTTGGACATCCAAATCCCATTTCATTTGGTTGCTCATGAAGAATATCATTCCATTGTCCATCATATCCTCCATTATTGTGAATCATCTTGTTTCCAGCCATTTTCTAAAACCCAAACAGAAAAGTGTTAGATGAAAAAATAATAATAAAGGGGGAGTAACATAAATATCTATCATCTTTGGTTTAATCTAATATCATTACCATAGTTCTAGGACTATATCCTATACGTATACTTATCCTTAGTGGCATCCCTAGACATACCATAGAAATATCTCTAGGGATCTCACTAACGTTTTCGCATCCTAGTTTCCAAAGGTTGACTAAACCTTTCCTCTGATACCAACTGTAAAGACCCGAAGCCTGACGTACATGGACATTACATTACATTTGCGGAATACTTAGTACATAACAAAAACACACACACATGGATCGTAATAGTTTAGTGTCTTTGGAAACTCGGAACGTAATCTTCTAATCGTGGGGAAAGATCTTCAATATCTCCCATAAAGATCTTCCCTTTTTGTTTACCTAAAAACCTTTCTTTATATCTTGGGGAAAAGAAAACATAAAAGGGTGAGCTCAAATGCTCAGTAAGGGTAAACAAAAGAAATATAAATCACATCATATACATAAGAACATAGCTTTTGGAAATCTTAACCTGCAAAAGAGCTCATAATATCATAACATGGGATAAATCATAGAAGTGAAAATGAGATCCCCATAATCATAACATGAAACTTGAAACTTTGTGGCATGCACACATAATCATGGAAAATCATTTCTTGTTAGTCATGACTCATTTCCAAGACTATCTTAGTGGACAAAGTCCCTTTCTGAACCGAGTTCACTCCTCGTTTCAGTCCTGTATCACTGAACCGAAATAACCTTCCGTTCCAGCCATGTCTATCTCATGAGATATAAAATCTTTACCCAATGCATTGTAGGGAGATATAGGTCCCACCCATCTTATAATGAATCCTTTCTTATGTGTGCCACATAATCATAAAACATACATCATCGCATAACACATGTAACAAAAATGGGATTCTTGAAACATCATGACATCATAAATCAATTCACATAAGATAAAGGAATTCATAAAAATAATTCCATCACAACATGAACAAATCAATTTAATAATAGGGATAAAAACAGAACCCTTTATTATCTTAGATGGAAAATAATTTTGATAAAACACTTGAACTCCATTCTTGAGGAAAATATCCTTTCTTCTTCAAAAACATTTTTCCTTTCATAATATGTCATACAACTTTAAAATAAAAGAAGTTGATTAAAAATAAACTTGAAAACTTGTAAAGGAAGCTTCTTGGAAAAAATGTTTTAAAAATCCATTCATGCCGTATAAGTTAAAAAAAACATTCCTCGTACTTTTGTCAGAAAAGTCAAAAAGTACCTCGTATGACAAAAGATTCCTTTCATAGATATTACTAAAAACTCACCGAAGGGTAAAAATGGATTTAAAAAATTGTAGGTGGATGGAAATAATATTACATATTGATGAAACATGGATGTGGATGATAAAATACACCCCAGTAAATACTTATGAATAAACAATCCCGGATAAAAATGAGATTGTGATATTTCCCTTACCTTAGGTCCGACTTGCTTTGTAAGTGTCCGAACCTCCTGTATAATGATTTAAATCATGTTATTGACTTATTACAGAATCATATTAATTGTTATGATATCATATATGGTTCACTTATGACATTATATTACCCGTTCTTTTGTAAATTCAATGTTAAAGAAGCGTTTTGGGTAAAATCGTTTCATTTATCGTAGGTGTTTTGACTTGTTGTTCTTGACATCATTATTAATTATATCATGATTTTCTCACTTCCAGAATATAAAATATGATTTATATATCATATATATTCAGTATATATATATAAATATAATAGGTAGATAAATGAAATGAAAAACACCGTTCATGGAGACGGTAGTCCGTACGTACGCATGAACGCTGTTTTCCTTTCCTTATTGTCTTGAAATGGAAGTAAGCAGATGACATACATATGTATATATATACATAAATCCAGTAGCTTTATAATGTCATATATTTCATTATTATTTCTTATATATACATTATAATCATTCTTAAATGGTTAACATGGAGAATGAATCTCATCGCGTCGTGGAGACGGTAGTCCGTACGTACGCACGAGCGATGATATCATTTCTATAAATATTGAATTGAATTGGAGTGGATTATACAATATATCAGAATCAATATGATGTTTTAATAACTATGTATAGTTATTCTTTACACCATTATACCCATCCATGTAAGGTGGTGGTGGAAAATAGATTACACCACGGCGTGGAGACGGTATTCCGTACGTACGCACGCGCGGTGATTTCTTTTTCCATAGGATGGATAGATGGTGAAATAGGGTTGTTTCATACTTATAATGACATATCAGTATATGAGTGATACTGATGTTATTACTTCATAATGAAACAACCTAAGAAGAAGAAGTGGAAGAAGAAATAAAGATGAAAGAATTGGTAACGGTAATTACCTCTTCTTTGAAGTGCCTCTTTGAGACCTCCTCTTAGGGCACTAAAATTGGTCATTGAGGAAGACCAGAACCTCTAGGATGTTTCTAGGGAAGTGGATAAGAGATTTGGCCAGGGGTTGGCCGAGCTTTAGTGCTCAATTTGGTGTGAGGAGGAGGGGGAGGAGGTGCCCTTTTATAAGGGAGGAGAGGGGCACCTTAGGAATATCTCAAAATATTATTTTATATTAAAGTCAAAATCGGTTTATAATGGTTCCAAAGGGTCTTATTTCGAAGATAAAGTGGGTATGGGTCGAAATCCTATCAACCAATAGGATTTAGACATGTTTAGGGTATTATGTTAACCTTATCAATTAGATTTAACTCTAAGTTAATTAATTTAACTTTTACCGTGACTTTTTGTTTTCTTTCACTATATGGTTAATACACTTACTATAAGATGCCAAACGAACCCCAAATTGTTTATTATTAATATATATATCCTTATCTAAGTCATTTGGCCGAACCTTATATTTTTAGGAATAAAATAACAATTAATAATATAATATTTGATTTAAAAACTATTTTGTGTCAATTTTGACACTATTTGATATATGATTTTTGTGGAAGTCATAACAGAATTATATGTTCGAACCAAGTTGATTAAATCAACCCTAATATATCATAGTAACCTATAAAATTAGTGGAATTTATAAAAAGTCTCAAATTACATTTATTTTGGTGTTTATAACATCAATTATTTCAATATTTCATTAATAAGATAATTACTCCATCATCATTGTGTCATAAATAAATTAAATTATTTAATGTCTAAAAATTACAAATAAAATACCCTTATGTAGGAAATATTTTTAGCTTTCTAATGAAAATTTATAGTCGAATTTATCTTATGTATAACCCCATATTAAAAATGATTTACTTATTAAACTTTGATTTTAACTATTTTAACCCTTCTTTAAATAAATTAATAATAAATGTCCTAATCTAATCCAAGTGGGCCTAAATGGTCATATTTTATTCCTAAGTTTGTTTTTGGTCGAATTACACTTGTCCAATAGAATTATGACATGTGTTAGGGTAATATTTATATCATATTTACCCTTAGTTACCTTATTTACTATTAACCGCGGTAAAAATAGTAAAAAGTTATTATTCACCAAAAAATTATTTTCATCTCATTGAACCACATTTTTGTCCTTGATATTAACTGTGTCTCTCGGATTTTTGAAATTCCATTCACAGAAGCGGTAAAATTAAGTTTTATGCAAAATTCAGTTTTTAACCTACCACTTAGTGGTTTCACTATTCATCAAAAATTGAAAGTTTTTAGAAAAATACCAAAATTTCACCCTAGGCTAATTTCGATATTCTGAGTCCAAAAATGAAGTCCATTTTGAAAAATAAAATTTATAAAATTTCAAAAAGTGGTTATTACTATTCATAACGGCTAGTTTTAATAATATTTTAATAGCATATCGTTGTTTAGTGAAACTAGGTATTGCGTACTACACACGCTATCGAGGAATGTTGTGATTGCATGTAATTAAAGGCAAGTCAAGGATGCGTGTTGTGCAAGCTCCTTTTGGTGTAGCGTACAACACAAGACATTAATAAAATTAAAAAGAATATTTTTCATAAAATCTCGGGCTGTTACATTCTACCCCCCTTAAAATGAATTTCGCCCTCGAAATTCGTCGGGGTTATAAATGGTTTACTATTCGAAAGTTTCTTTAATAGAAACCCACATCGTAAAAAAATTTACCAAAACTTGGCTTTAAAAACTAAAGTATGAAATGTAAAGATTACCCAAATAAACTAATCACTGGGTTTCCACATAGGTCAAAATATGGATATGGAAGAGAAATCTAACCATCATGTTCTGTTGGAGAGTGGTAGAGAACATGGCTATGGAAAAGCCAGTAATCACAAATCCATAAATTTGTGACGATCTAAGGTACCATCTGATTTATCAGGTATAAGAGAACTAGGACAACATTTTTGGTTTTCAAGATCATTTCCCTAAAGTTAAAGAATTTGAATTAGAATAAATACTTACTTTATTTTGGTACAATCTCACTGTTGTTCGTGCCTTTAACAATTTCCACTTCATCTCTTAAATAAATGAAGTTGAATTTGTTATTCGTGAAGTGTTAGCAGATCATGTGATAGAATGACGGGTCATTCCATCTGTCTCAAACAAAAAGTTAGCAAAAATTATATACATAAGTCGATCTATAGTGAGATTAATCACATATGGTTCCTAAAATGGACTTATACTTCATATATCATACTGCTCAATATAATAAAACTAGTTTCTACTAAACAGGGACTTCCTGTAGGTCAGTGGTAGGCGATAAAGTCCAGTCACACTTCGGTTGTGGGTTCGATTCCTACAGCCTTGTCCGACACGATGGGCTGTCGCCCGTCCTGCAGGTTGTCCTTTTTCTAAAGCTATATTACTATAACATCTCATCAATAATATCGAAAAACGTTTTATCCTAACTTATGTCCAACATAATCCATTACAATCTTTAGGCTTATCCATAATACTTCAGTCCACTCTCATAATATAGTGAAAACGATTACCAGAGATTTAATACCATCATTGATCCCCATATATCATAAGATATGTCTTGTTAGTCACATTCCAAACATTCAAAGGCCTTAATAATGTATTCTCTTGAATACCCATTGAACCATAGTGAAAACTTGAATGTAGTTAAAAGTTAACACTTTTCATATACCAAAATCCTCAAAATTCTATATACTCAAACCATGATATCACTTAGTCCTTATATCAATCATGAGCTCATGCATACAATCAAACATCTCATTATCGCCTTATCCCTTCATCATGCGCATATCATCTACTTTCCAAAAATACTGGTACCATTCATCACATACTTTCAAAACATAAGGAAAGATAACAATGTAACAATCCTTAGATGTCTTTTTATCCCATAGTACCATGAGATTGCTTATACAACATTACACATGATAAACATGTAATCATTCCACTACATTCTTAAACCATTGACTGAGCTTCAACAATTCTTTCATCTCACATATCATTTGTAGTCTCATCATCATCATCCACATAAATACTACCCATATGACCATACTGATTTTCTTCATGAGACTTTCCCTTAGGGAATTTGTTTGCATAATGCCCATACATTCCACATTTAAAACACTTAACCATTTTTGATGTCGTAGCAATACCATTATCCTCATCCATGGTGTTAAACGACCCTTTTCCTTTGCACTTACTTGCTTTGTGTCCTTCTTTTCCACACCCAAAGCATCTTCCAGTTCCCTTGAAACATTCACCTTGATGCCTCTTCCCACATGATTTACATAAGGGAAATTGAACTGTCTTTCCTCTATGATCATCATGGAACTCCATCATTCTCTTATTAGTCGAGTCAGGAAACTTACCAAATTTTACTTTATTGATCATATTGTGAGATTGCTGATTCGGCATAATAATGATGTTTGGACATCCAAATCCCATTTCATTTGGTTGCTCATGAAGAATATCATTCCATTGTCCATCATATCCTCCATTATTGTGAATCATCTTGTTTCCAGCCATTTTCTAAAACCCAAACAGAAAAGTGTTAGATGCAAAAATCATAATAAAGGGGGAGTAACTTAAATATCTATCATCTTTGGTTTAATCTAATATCGTTACCATAGTTCTAGTACTATATCCTATACGTATACTTATCCTTATGGGCATCCCTAGACATACCTTAGAAATATCTCTAGGGATCTCACTAACGTTTTCGCATCCTAGTTTCCAAAGGTTGACTAAACCTTTCCTCTGATACCAACTGTAAAGACCCGAAGCCTGACGTACATGGACATTACATTACTTTTGAGGAATACTTAGTACATAACAAAAACACACACACAAGGATCGTAATAGTTTAGTGTCTTTGGAAACTCGGAACGTAATCTTCTAATCGTGGGGAAAGATCTTCAATATCTCCCATAAAGATCTTCCCTTTTTGTTTACCTAAAAACCTTTCTTTATATCCTGGGGAAAAGAAAACATAAAAGGGTGAGCTCAAATGCTCAGTAAGGGTAAACAAAAGAAATATAAATCACATCATATACATAAGAACATAGCTTTTGGAAATCTTAACCTGCAAAAGAGCTCATAATATCATAACATGGGATAAATCATAGAAGTGAAAATGAGATCCCCATAATCATAACATGAAACTTGAAACTTTGTGGCATGCACACATAATCATGGAAAATCATTTCTTGTTAGTCATGACTCATTGCCAAGACTATCTTAGTGGACAAAGTCCCTTTCTGAACCGAGTTCACTCCTCGTTTCAGTCCTGTATCACTGAACCGAAATAACCTTCCGTTCCAGCCATGTCTATCTCATGAGATATAAAATCTTTACCCAATGCATTGGAGGGAGATATAGGTCCCAACCATCTTATAATGAATCCTTTCTTATGTGTGCCACATAATCATAAAACATACATCATCGCATAACACATGTAACAAAAATGGGATTCTTGAAACATCATGACATCATAAATCAATTCACATAAGATAAAGGAATTCATAAAAATAATTCCATCACAACATGAACAAATCAATTTAATAATAGGGATAAAAACAGAACCCTTTATTATCTTAGATGGAAAATAATTTTGATAAAACACTTGAACTCCATTCTTGAGGAAAATATCCTTTCTTATTCAAAAACATTTTTCCTTTCATAATATGTCATACAACTTTAAAATAAAAGAAGTTTATTAAAAATAAACTTGAAAACTTGTAAAGGAATCTTCTTGGAAACAATGTTTTAAAAATCCATTCTTGCCGTATAAGTTAAAAAAACATTCCTCGTACTTTTGTCGGAAAAGTCAAAAAGTACCTCGTATGACAAAAGATTCCTTTCATAGATATTACTAAAAACTCACCGAAGGGTAAAAATGGATTTAAAAAATTGTAGGTGGATGGAAATAATATTAAATATTGATGAAACATGGATGTGGATGATAAAATACACCCCAGTAAATACTTACGAATAAACAATCTCGGATAAAAATGAGATTGTGATATTTCCCTTACCTTAGGTCCGACTTGCTTTATAAGTGTCCGAACCTCCTGTATAATGATTTAAATCATGTTATTAACTTATTACAAAATCATATTAATTGTTATGATATCATATATGGTTCACTTATGACATTATATTACCCGTTCTTTTGTAAATTCCATGTTAAAGAAGCGTTTTGGGTAAAATCGTTTCATTTATCGTAGGTGTTTTGACTTGTTGTTCTTGACATCATTATTACTTATATCATGATTTACTCACTTCCAGAATATAAAATATGATTTATATATCATATATATTCAGTATATATATATAAATATAATATGTAGATAAATGAAATGAAAAACACCGTTCATGGAGACGGTAGACCGTACGTACGCAAGAACACTGTTTTCCTTTCCTTATTGTCTTGAAATGGAAGTAAGTAGATGACATACATATGTATATATATACATAAATCCAGTAGCTTTATAATGTCATATATTTCATTATTATTTCTTATATATACATTATAATCATTCTTAAATGGTTAACATGGAGAATGAATCTCATCGCGTCGTGGAGACGGTAGTCCGTACGTACGCACGAGCGATGATATCATTTCTATAAATAATGAATTGAATTGGAGTGGATTATACAATATATCAGAATCAATATGATGTTTTAATAACTATGTGTAGTTATTCTTTACACCATTATACCCATCCATGTAAGGTGGTGGTGGAAAATAGATTACACCACGGCGTGGAGACGGTATTCCGTACGTACGCACGCGCGGTGATTTCTTTTTCCATAGGATGGATAGATGGTGAAATAGGGTTGTTTCATACTTATAATAACATATCAGTATATGAGTGATACTGATGTTATTACTTCATAATGAAACAACCTAAGAAGAAGAAGTGGAAGAAGAAATAAAGATGAAAGAATTGGTAACGGTAATTACCTCTTCTTTGAAGTGCCTCTTTGAGACCTCCTCTTTGGGCACTAAAATTGGTCTTTGAGGAAGACCAGAACCTCTAGGATGTTTCTAGGGAAGTGGAGAAGAGATTTTGGAAGGGTTTGGCCGAGCTTGAGTGCTCAATTTGGTGTGGGGAGGAGGGGGAGGAGGTGCCCTTTTATAAGGGAGGAGAGGGGCACCTTAGGAATATCTCAAAATATTATTTTATATTAAAGTCAAAATCGGTTTATAATGGTTCCAAAGGGTCTTATTTCGAAGCGAAAGTGGGTATGGGTCGAAATCCTATCAACCAATAGGATTTAGACAAGTTTAGGGTATTATGTTAACCTTATCAATTAGATTTAACTCTAAGTTAATTAATTTAACTTTTACCGTGTCTTTTTGTTTTCTTTCACTATATGGTTAATACACTTACTATAACATGCCAAACTAACCCCAAATTGTTTATTATTAATATATATATCCTTATCTAAGTCATTTGGCCGAACCTTAGATTTTTAGGAATAAAATAACAATTAATAATATAATATTTTATTTAAAAACTATTTTGTGTCCATTTTGACACTATTTGATATATGATTTTTGTGGAAGTCATAACAGAATTATATGTTCGAACCAAGTTGATTAAATCAACACTAATATATCATAGTAACCTAGAAAATTAGTGTAATTCATAAAAAGTCTCAAATTACATTTATTTTGGTGTTTATAACATCAATTATGTCAATATTTCATTAATAAGATAATTACTGCATCATCATTGTGTCATATATAAATTAAATTATTTAATGTCTAAAAATTACAAATAAAATACCCTTATGTAGGAAATCTTTTTAGCTTTCTAATGAATATTTATAGTTGAATTTATCTTATGTATAACCCCATATTAAAAATGATTTACTTATTAAACTTTGATTTTAACTATTTTAACCCTTCTTTAAATAAATTAATAATAAATGTCCTAATCTAATCCAAGTGGGCCTAAATGGTCATATTTTATTCCTAAGTTTGTTTTTGGTCGAATTAAACTTGTCCAATATAATTAGGACATGTGTTAGGGTAATATTGATATCATATTTACCCTTAGTTACCCTATTTACTATTAACTGCGGTAAAAATAGTAAAAAGTTACTATTCACCAAAAAATTATTTTCATCTCATTGAACCACATTTTTGTCTTTGATATTAACCGTGTCTCTCGGATTTTTGAAATTCCATTCACAGAAGCGGTAAAATTAAGTTTTATGCAAAATTCATTTTTTAACCTACCACTTAGTGGTTTCACTATTCATCAAAAATTGAAAGTTTTCAGAAAAATACCAAAATTTCACCCTAGGCTAATTTCGATATTCTGAGTCCAAAAATGAAGTCCATTTTGAAAAATAAAATTTATAAAATTTCAAAAAGTGGTTATTACTATTCATAACGGCTAGTTTTAATAATATTTTAATAGCATATCGTTGTTTAGTGAAACTCGGTATTGCGTACTACACACGCTATCGAGGAAGGTTGTGATTGCATGTAATGCAAGGCAAGTCAAGGATGCGTGTTGTGCAAGCTCCTTTTGGTGTAGCGTACAACACAAGACATTAATAAAATTAAAAAGAATATTTTTCATAAAATCTCCGGCTGTTACATTTAAACACTAATCTTTTTCAAAAAATATTCATAATATTATTAAACATATTTATATACATGTACATGAGTGTTTTCTAAGAAATGTTTTTTTTCTATTATTAATGAAATTTGAATGTTTTAAAAAATGAATCTTTTATTTTTTTAATATAGAATGTTTTGAAAAATGAATAAAATAATATTTTATTCATAGTATACAACATGATAATGTAATTTTGACTATCATGTTCATTATTTTAATTTTTCTTGATTTGAAATATTTAATGTTTAATGATTTTAAAAAATTACAACAAGCTCATTTTGGTATTTTTTAATTGAAATCATTTTTTTAAAATAAATGTTCAATTTTCACTAGAAATGGGTACTTTAAAATAAAATTGTATTTTAATATCTAAATGTGATTCTCATATGTGCTTAAAAATGTTGTTAAAATTATTTTGTGTTTTATTTCATAATTTATTTCATATAAATTTTACATGATGGGTTTTCCCAATAGTAAATGGTGAGACTATTATATCTTAAATGATTGGTACACCAATAATTCATTCCAATTTTATGGGAAATGATTATATTCTTGGTGGATTTATATCGGATGTTGGATGTATAGTTATTTAAATATCTAAGGTTTCTGAATGGAGTTTGTAAGTGTTCAATATGATATATTCTTAATAATCTTTCACATATTTTATATGTTGCTAATATTTTTTCATGGTAATTTTTTATTTAATATAATTTAAATGATGCTTATTAAAAAACGATACTTCCAAATTATGGTGAAATTATATGTTTTCAAGAAATTATTTTCATTAATTTTAATGATTATTGTTGGAATAAGAATTTACTTATTTTTTATATCCATTAAGGTTATTTTTATGCCCATGCACTGTTTTTTAATTCTTTTAAGAGGATTTAAGGGTGATTATGGGAATATAATAGTTACTTTTGAAAGTCTTTAAGATTCCATTTTAAAGACATCATGCATTATTTCTAATTTTTTAGATTTTGGAATAAATAGGTATTATATGGATGTGTCCACATTGTGTTTTTATATTTTTTTATATTATATTGGAAAACTTTTTAAAACTATAAACATGAAAATACCCTCAATGTGATTGATATTTAAATTCAATATATATCAGTAGATTTTTTATTTATTTTTATGGTCAGGGTTTATATTTTTTGTTTAATGGAAGACAACATTTTTACAACCAACTATGATCATTCAAAACCAAGAATCAAACCATTAATGGGAACCTAAATCCCAAACCCAAATCTATATCAAATTTCACCATTCATAAAAACAAAATCAATACTAATCACCATCTCCAAACAACTAAAATATATTTTATAATTGTCATTATAATTTTAACAGCCACTATTAATACATATGCATGTGTGAATAATAATTAAAACCCTTTGAATAGAAAATTTATATCAAACATATTTCATGAAAAAAAATTAATCTAACACACTACGTAATTAGTATTATAATTGGAAATAATTTACGATTGATGAAGCATTCAATTTCATGATTCTGAAAGTAAATTGGTGGAAAAACCTTCCTCAATGTTGTTCTCATGTTATGAAACTCTAAGAGAAATAAATTCAAATCATGAGAGACAATGTGTACACCCAAACCACAAAACCCTCCTACAATATACAACCCTCATCATTGAGATTGTCCATGAGGGATCAAAGAAAAAAAATAACCATGAACAAGAATAGTGGTATGGTAATAGAATTAAATAAATCCTAAATTCAAAGGAAACTAACCTAGGATAATGGGGGAGTAATAGTGGATAGAGGATAGATAAATGGAGTGGGGATTGAGAGCTATATCATGGAAAAAATATACATTGGATGAGGGAACAAAATTGGGTTAATATAATGGAGTATAGTATAAGAATTTATTGATTTTAAAACATCATGGAAACTCACAAGGGTTTGTAAACCATGTTCCAACCATGTGAACTCTATTTTAGATGAGGGACGCCAATGTCAATTGGCTTAGATATTTTGAATCCATTCACTAAACATGGAAAATGGACCAGTCAAATTGAAGAGACACTCCACACTATTGTTGCATAACTTTTTCAAATTGTGTGCAAGTCATGCACTTTGTCCCAAACTCAAACAATTAGATGCATGGTTTATATATGGAACACACAGTTTATATCAAACCATGATAAAATTGTTCATGGGGAAATAACAAAAGTAACACCTCCCACATCAAAAATATTAAATTTTAACTCGACCAAATCCTCAACCAATTAACACAATTCAAACAAATAGAAAAAAATGGAAATGTTGGTTGAGGTGTGATAATTCTACCCACCACAAAATTTTTCTACCCCCGTAAGTCTACCGTCCCAATAAGGAATCCAATATAAAACACAAAATGGAACATAATTAAATGGAACCACAATCATTGAGGTATCTTTATTCATTCAACAACTCACTTCCAATGATTTGTTTATAAATACTACAAAAGGGATTCCAAAATGAATAGATCCATATAGAAAAATAAATATCTGGTTCTCCCCACCACATGATTCCAAATAAAAATGAACAAAATTGGGATAGTAAACTCCCCACTTGATCCAAACCCCCAAAAATAGTGGATCCCAAGAATTGAGATTCAATCCAAACCATTATCGAAACCAACATAAATTGAATACTCAAAACCTGAGATTCTACAAAATGAACAGAATTGGAAAACAATACCATATATAATCCAATCAGATTAAAGATAATACATTATAAAAATAGAAAACTACCAAAAAACTTATAACAAAAATTACATCCAAAACATTTAAAAAAAGGACATTTAAATGAAATGGAAACTAGTATAGGGACACATGAATCTATCACCACCTTGGTGTAGGTGTTTAAAACTCAGCCAACTCCCCTACACCCAATAATTATTGACCACATAACGAAATTCAATATGAGTCTGATGGCTAGTTCAATGTTTCCATGATGCATATGCCATCTCACAACATTGATCGTAAATTATCCTTACACGATGTCCCCTTATAGGGAAAAAGTATTATAAAACTTATCATGCTTACCCAAATGGACACTTCCTCAACATAAAATTGGTATTTTTCAAAATACTACATTGAATTCCAAACCCGACCGCACATTATTCACAAAAATAAATGAAATAAAAAATAGGCTTCTTGAACTGACAATAAAGAAACCTGAATAACAATATCCTGTGTAATACAAATATTGAAATATATTTTATCATCATGAGAACCAATTGAACCATAATATCAATCTACCAAGGGTTTCACCCATGAAATATAATCTTATAAAAAACATATATGACCAACATATTGAACTAACATTAACCGAATAAATGAACTCAATCATAAATATATAAACAATGACCCAAGATGAAATGATTAACCCTAAAAAAATTTCTAATTTTTCCACCAACGACAATGAAATATAAATTTTAGTGTGATCATCATAAGTATTCACTTCTTGTTGACCATGGTTAATACTTATGAACATTTACACTATCTTAACATTCAACTATCGATATATAATACATTTCATTATAGGTTTCTTGAACACATCCAATGAAATCCCATACTGTAATGATTATAGGGAAATCACATTTTGTAACATTTGAACCCGACTCACCCGAATCCACTGGCTGGACTGGTCACCACATGACCTCATGAATGTCTCCATGTACACCAGAGGATACCAACTAGTAGTGAGGGTCTATGGATCAATAGTGGGGAGAATATAACATCTTATTAGAGTAACAAAAATTTAGTTTATAAACAAATGGAGGATGAAATGTGAAAAATGATAAAGTATCAGAAGACATAATTATATAAATCTTGTATCGAATAAAATGGACAACGCCAATGTTATACAATGAATGCATTATCTGTTGTTGCAAATATAAAAAATATAAAGAATAAATAATGATTTACATATAAATAAATATATATAAAAACAATGACTCAATCCCCTAAGAGAGATCTCCTCGAGTATCCTGAGCTTTAGCTCAGTCAACGGATCTTATCTCCATTGTATATACAAACAACACAATCCTAACCAAATGGAATCTACCAGAGTAATCTAGCGTAATAGAGGCATGAGTACGGTGTGAGATGTAAATCTCATTAGTTCATCACCACTAATGTCTTCCCCAAATCCAGACATTCAATATATAAAGAAAATTGTATCAATTCATGTGTAAATAAAGTAACAAACACAATGTAACTATATAACGAATTACCTACATTATCCCTTAGATGGTGTCTGAACCTGAATTATACATTTTCATGAATATACAACAGTCATCACACATTAATTTTTATTTATCAATTATTCAAACCATGTTAAATTATATAAGTCTCAACATCCGGAATAAGCCTGAAATCACCCGTACAAGTCACTCACAACTGAGGTCTATAATGAACATCTAAGATATCAATGTAAATATCGAAAGTCATCTTGTGATTTGTCTCAGATAAACTATAATAAGATATTCAATTTAGTCATTCATTTACTATGTTTGACTCCATCAACAAAATAAAATTGATTCACCCAATCAATACTAGAATCTGAGCTCTTCCACTAAATATAGTTTTTCGCTCCAGGGTTCATCAACGAAAAATAGTGATTCACACAATTCTTAAACAAGTCTGAGTGAGATCTCATCCACAAAAAATAATGATTCGCCCCTAGGTCCATCCACTAAACCGTGATTCGCCCAATTAACATACTTGTCTGATCTCATCCACTCAAATAATGATTCTTCCAAGACATTATCAATTATCATTCACTTCATAAACATATATAGTAAAACAAGACGAATAAGGATAATATAATTAGAAACCATGTAAAATTTAATATCATATATGTACAAACAAATAAATCCTAACTAACATTGGTAGGTTAAATCAAACAAGCATCCAAATACATTATAGTCCTAAGTGGCCTTAAACATTCATTATAGGTATACAGACGTATAGGGTGTCAACCAATCAGTGTAAAGAACCTTAACCACTAACAATTTAAAATTAAATCAATGCATTCTAATTAATTAATACTTTATTAATTAATTAAATAAAATTTCTTAACTAATTCATTAATTGATTAATCATTCACCATTTATCATTTAATAATTAATCTATACATTAATCATGATCAGTTTCTAATTTATCTTCTTATAAATAACATGTTAAGAAGATATTAAATATTCATCATTCTCAGAATACAATAGTTCTCCAATTTCCCAATTCACATATTGATAATTAATAATTTAATTAATTCCCTCATTAGTCATCCTACGCCATTCAAATCATTCAATACACCTTGTGATATAAAATCAATTTCGTAATTAAAATTCCATGAATTGGGTTAAAAGGGACACCTAAGGGTGTCTATGTCCTGATGAAATTAAAGTCTCATTTAAAATGAAGACCCCTGGGGTGCTTCCTGTTAAGCCATTTAATGCTCAAGGAATAAACTCAATATATTCACTTGGAAACAAACAAATAACAAGCTATATAAGCATTGAACCACCAGGTGGTCAAGTCATATGTCTTCTCATGTGGAAATCAGCTCTCAATAACATCATCTGTGTCTTGCATCAACATATAATATATTAGAACTACCAAGAAGAAATATTAAAATCCCAAACCACTGCTATCATCATATGACATTTCCAAAA